>CM037586.1:22146393-22786393 GCA_021018995.1 Chloranthus sessilifolius
GATAATACCTGACAATAACCAGAGAAAAGACAAACTAAAATGATAGATTCCAAAGCTTCACACCAAGGGTCTTCCGAAGCTTCACACCACGACTGTACGTCGGCTTCGCACCAAGTCGCACGAGAAACAATTGCTCACTCCTCAAGGCTTGAAGGATTCACTTGATTGAAAACTTTTCACAAGCTCTCTAGGGTTTGCACAAAAGCAACTCTCTTTTCATTAATCAAAAACTAATTATATTATTTATGGAGAGACCTTATACAGGTCTTAAAATAAAACCCTCAAATGAAAATAAACATAACAAAAAGACAAATTTGACCCTAAAACATAAGTTCGAATTCTAAAAAAAAATTCATTCTCATGCAAATTCGTTTGATCGAAATTAGTATTCGATCGAATGAAGTTTTCGTTCTCGTCCTTTACGCCTGATTTCTCCTCCTTTATGCCCGATTCTGATTTCCGTTCTACTTCTTCTTGGTTGGAAAATCTTTTGCGGCTCGAATCTACGACTTTTGATCTTTGCGTCCCGCATCATTCTCCCCGGGTGGGAAAAACTCATCTCCAATGAGTTAGGGAATCCATGGATGGCACACTTCAGAAGCTTCATTCGTGGCTTACCTTTCCACGCTGTGAGATACTCATGATGTTTACCTGTATTGGCATTGAAGCTTATGAATTCTATAACCTCCTCATTTGATCTTTTCTCACATTGCACAGGTAAAGTACGAGATAGAAATTAGGAAAATGGGTGTGGCTCAATTGGATGCTCAAGAAGGAATGGATCAAAGGGCGGGGTAGTGGGATCAAGAATAAGCGTAAGAGCCGTTATGACAACTATCGGATGGTTGCCCTTGTCTAAAGGAAGATCTAGATCTCCATCATTACCCTTTTTTGAGAATGAGAAAGATTCCACATATTCGAAAACCATCAGGAATTAACACAAAACTATTAGTATCAAATGCATTAAACATATCCAATGTGTTAGTACGATCATGCATATTTTCGATGCTCAATAAATTCAGACTGCTAATCCCATGCAACTCAGAATGATGATATACTCCTACCAACTCTCTAGACTCACTTGGGGTGGACACACTATCAACACCGTCTTCGTTAATAGGAACTGCCCTAATGCAACCTACGGCTCTGACCGGAACTTCACCTTCATCATCACTTGGTGTTTCACACGGTTCATACACTTCTTCATGTAACTCATTACCTTCTTTCTCTACATGCTCCTGAATAATTAAAGCTGGACTCTTACTAGGACATTGGGATGCAAAGTGACCAAAACCTTGCCATTTATAACATTGCTACGGGGCACGCCTAGAACTCTCGATCAATGGTCCTTTTCCTTTGTCAATATGCGGATTCACGGGTTTTAAGGATTGACTAGAGGCGGTATATACCTTATCCGTAGGATTAGAGTGATGCTCAAGTTTGAAAGATTTAGATCGGCCATTACGGGGGGTGTTGAGAAACCGCTCTAATTCTTCAACCCTAGCAAAACATTCCTCGAGATCCGCAACGAGATAAGGAATGAGTTCCCTCTGTAACTCTGGTCGAAGACCCATTTGGAATCGGGAGAGGGTAACTTTTGCTGGTTCATCGATATCGGCCTGGGTCATCAGGTCTTCAAACCGATCGATGTACTCTGTGATTGGAGAATCTCCTTGATGTAATGACTGCCACTGATCAAGAATACGTTCATCATATGATACAGGAATGTATTTTTCGTGCAGTTGGACTTTCATTTTAGGCTACGTGGAAATAGCACGAAGACCCTGAATTTGCCTACGACGCTCCACTCCCAACCAATAAAGTCTGGCTTGACCTATAAGCTTAACTTTAGCAAATCTGACCTTGCGCTCTTCGGACATGACATAACACTCAAAGTAGTTTTCCATGCTGGCGACCCATTCGAGAAAGACCTTGGGTTGTCTTTTCACGTCAAAAGTAGGGGCGTCCATTTTCACAGATTTCATGTCCTTATCGTCCAAATTGGTTTGGACTTCACGTCGGGGAGGAACATCTCTCCTACGGTCACGGTTGTTGAGTCTATTGTGATTCTCAGCAATGAGCTCATTGATCTCTTCGAAACGAGTCTCTAAAGCCTCATGTCGGGCTTGTTGATCAGCGATGTGCTCATCCATCCGGGTTTGACTAGCGGTCACTTTAGATACAAGATCTCTAATAAGGGCTTGTAAGCTACTGGTATCCATGATGGGGTTATGCAAGACTAGATGGTGTAAGACAAAGTATATTAAAATCAAGTGAACCCTAAAATCTATATGGTATCCATGATGGGGTTATGCAAGACTAGATGGTGTAAGACAAAGTATATTAAAATCAAGTGAACCCTAAAATCTATATGGCACGAACAACCCTAAACTAAGACTGTGCTTTGATACCAAAACTGACGCAGGACAAAAACGCTAAAACCCTAATATGCAATTTGGGATTAACTTTAGAATGAATTAAACAACGAAAATGGTCGAAATTAGTCAACACATAAAATAATTCAATGAAATTAATAAAATAATTAAATTAATCCATTCTAGCATTCGCATGCGTGAAAATTTCCCAATCTAGAAAAACGACTCCGATGAAGGAACTTGAGTTTCGCTCTAGTTTAGGGCATCAAGTGATAATTGCAATATCGTCTTTTGATTACTCGGGGATTTTGAATGAAATAAAACTTGAATAAATGGTTCAAAAGGGGAAATTAAAGATATCATGGAATACGATTCTTTTTGAGATATTTGTTCTTTTATCAATGGAAATAAAGAAAGATAATACCTGACAATAACTAGAGAAAAGACAAACTAAAAGGATAGATTCCAAGGCTTCACACCAAGGGTTTTCTGAAGCTTCACACCACGGTTGTATGTTGGCTTCGCACCAAGTCGCACGAGAAACGATTGCTCACTCCTCAAGGTTTGAAAGATTCACTCCCTCGATTGAAAACTTTTCACAAACTCTCTAGGGTTTGCACAAAAGCAACTCTCTTTTCATTAATCAAAAACTAATTATATTGTTTATGGAGAGACCTTATATAGGAGGTCTTAAAATAAAACCCTAAAACGAAAATAAACATAACAAAAAGATAAATTTGACCCTAAAACATAAGTTCGAATTCTAAAAAAAAATTTCATTCTCGCGCAATTTGTTCGATCGAAGTTAGTATTCGATCGAACGAAATTTCGTCCGATCAAAATAAGTGTTCGATCGAACGAAAATTTTGTTCGATCGAAATTAGTATTCAATCGAACGAAAATTTCGTTCTCGTCCTTTACGCCTGGTTTCTCCTCCTTTATGCCCGGTTCTGATTTCCGTTCCGCTTCTTCTTTGTTGGAAAATCTGTTGCGGCTCTAATTTACGGCTCTTGATCTTCGCGTCCCGCATCAATTAGGCTATTGTGGGGCGTGTGAAGTTTTGTTGATTTTATGTAGGAAAGTGATAGAATTATGATTAGTTCATATTCATATGGAAATGTGCTGATCATGTAAAACATTTATGCCTCTCATTTCGAGAAGATTGTTCAAGAATAAGTGTTGGTGCCTAGATTTCTGGTACCATATTTAGGTATCTTTGTTCCTTTCATCTTCTTTTTTTTAAAAATAAAATATATGTTTAGATTGCTCACATTTCTAGGATTATGGATTATATCGAAGGGAAAGATACAAATAAACTTGGAATTATCAACCCCTCTTAACTTCTTGGTATCCAATGACATCAGTAAAGCTAACTGGCCTAAACTACTTACATTGAACTACTTTGGTCGGAATCCACGATCAAGGAAGACTGAATCACAATGAAATGGAAGATAAACCATGGTTCAAAATTTCGGCCGATAATTCAAATTATTGGTCATGCCCGATAATTCAAATTATCGGTCATGCCCGAAACCGAAAACAAAACCGATATTTTGATCCTTGAGATAAACAGTAAAATGGGAGCTAGGATTGCATATATATAGGATAAGCAAATGTCCAATGCACACATGAGACACTAGCATTGCCGAGAACATGATTGTTTTCGATAAATACCCCCTATGAAGAGACTTTGTTGTGTCCCTTACCTAAAACGTACAGATGAAAATAGTAACTACAAAATTGTGGCTTTATGGTATATGTACAAACAAACCACTCCCTATTTACCTTTTTGTCTTCTCTTTTAAGCTAAAGGAAAAAAAAAGTTGCTTTATGGGTGGCCTTTTATGGAAAAAAATCAAGTTGTGGATGTTAAGTACTTTATGACGGCCTCTTCTATTCTGTGATGGATATTTGGCATTTATGCAATTGGGAAGTTGCCACGGCTGAACCTCTAACATGCATTCTGTATGCACAGGTAATTGCTACAATTTGTGAAGAGCTCTCTCCAGATAGCATTTTGCTAATATATATATCAGCGTCAGGTTAGTCTTGCTTCTTTACCGTAATTTATTAATCTGCTTTGGATTTCGAAGTATCGCTGATTACTGTTCTCTATTATAACTCGACAGGAAAAGCTGCTCGGGACATTGATTCCCAGAGAGAGATTTCTGGAGTTTTGAGGAATTCTTCAAATGTAAACATTATTTCCCAGACCTCCCATCAACGCGATAGCTCACTGCCTCGACCCCCTGCTTATGAAAAAGGAGACGCAAGTGACTTAGGGAGTTATCTTTGTTTGGGTTCTCGTGGTAGTGGAGGTATGTGTATATAATTTACGTAAATGATAGGATTAGGGTTTCACTGTCAGAAAGGCGTCCTTTCTTTGAAACAAGATGCTATTTTTCGTTAGAATTTTTTGTAATCATCCTTTTTATCATTGTGACAAAATACGTTTTTTTTTTTCAAAATACGCGTACAATATGTATTTTATGCCACAACTTACTAAACACATATAATACCCATATTTTTGAATAAAACGCATATTTTCATATAATACACATATTTTACGCATTAAAAATGTTTTTTGCGTAATAAACATATTTTCCCCGTATTTTACCATATTTTAAAAAAAATGTTTTAGAACTTTTTTAAAAAAATTTAATATTATCTCATTTTTTCTCAATTGTTTTATTTTTCTTCTTCCTTATTTTACAATTTTTTTAACTTTCAATGTTTTCCCCTTTTTCCAGTACTTTACCTTTTTTCCGACTTTCTCGCTTACCGTATTAAGCCCGTACCTGTATTGTCACTTTGCTTTCTATTTAGTTTCTGCTGTTGAAAATGCTAAAGTTTTTTATTCTAATACTCATACTTCCTATCCACTCTAAAGAGTATTTACTGATTTTCAGGTGTGAACAACCTTTACCCTGGTGATATAATTCCTTTTACACGGAGGCCACTTTTCCTAATTATTGATAGTGACAACAGCCATGCATTCAAGGCAGGTTTGTCAACTTGTTTGACTCTTGCAAAACTTATGATTATATCTTTATCCGGTCTATAAATTCTAAAGTTAGCATTACATCATTTAGATAGATACAATTGCAAAATCTATTACAAACTAGGTATTTAGGTCCTTTCTTAGAGTTCTTTTTAGTCGTTTATGCTTATGCCACTTGAATAAATTAGGGTAAGAGTAGCAATAGGCAGGCCTATAAAGTCAAGACAAAACTTGGATCCCATTTTTGGATCCACATTGCTTGGTAGTTTTCGCATTTTCTTGTTTCGATGATCCCTTTGCAACCACAAGATATCTTCTGGATCATGAATTGTGAATGAGTTCTTTTATACACTTTGTGTGTCATAGTTTCAGTTGTTTTTTGCTTCTAGCCTTTTACATCCAGCTTTTGTAGCTTTTTGTATTTTTCATTCTACGTGTCTTAGTTAAGTTTTTTTTTTAATACTATTAGTAGTATATTGTCCATGTCATTCCTTATGTGTGTACTCTGTTGATTTTCTGCTTTTTTAATCTCTGTTCTTGGTATCTTCATTTTTCAACTAAAGAACCCAAACCAGGATACATGTGTATCTCATGCCTTAAGTGTATGCAATGCCTCAGAGAGTAGTGAATACCTTAGCTTCACCTTAGAATACATCAGTTGAAACTTGGCATCTAATGGGCCACAATACGACCAATGTTAGATGTATAGATGTTTGTAGTTTACCTTTATTTATAGAAATTTTATCTGTTTAGGTAAGTGAAGCATTTTCCTATTTTCATTCTTTTGAAATTTAGGGTAGTGGGAAGATTCCTCAATTTTTATGTAAGAATAATTTTTCCTTGATCTCACTTAACATGGTATCAAAACCATGTATCTATTATCGTGGTAGATTATTGTTTGCAAGCCTCGACTCTTTGTTTATGATTGTAGAAATCCAACGGGCCTAACTCAACCTCACAAAACCGGCTTGTAAGTTGAGGTTTGCCCAAGATATAAAGAGCCCAAGAAGGGTCTGCCCACAAATGATGTGGGATAATTCCAACACGCCCCCGCACGTGTTGGCGAGATTGAGCCAAATCACGTGGACAAGGAATGGGTGACCTGGGGGAGAAAGAATGGCTTTGATACCATGTAGAAATCCAACGGGCTTAACTCAACCTCACAAAACCGGCTTGTAAGGTGAGGCTTGCCCAAGATATTAAGAGCCCAAGAAGGGCCTTCCCACAAACGATGTGGGACAATTCCAACACGCCCTCACACGTGTTGGCGAGATTGAGCCAAATCACGTGGACAAGAAATGGGTGACGTGGGAAGAAAGAATGGCTTTGATACCATGTAGAAATTCAACGGGCCTAACTCAACCTCACAAAACCGGCTTGTAAGGTGAGGTTTGCCCAATATATAAAGAGCCCAAGAAGGGCCTGCCTACAAATGATGTGAGACAATTCCAACACGCCCCCGCACGTGTTGGCGAGATTGAGCCAAATCACGTGGACAAGAAATGGGTGACGTGGGGAGAAAGAATGGCTTTGATACCATGAAGACATAAATAACCTAAAAACTAAAGGGGAAAAATACCCATTTAAGGTATATTAAAGAGAGAAGAGAAGAAGAGAAAGAGAAAGATAGAAAGAGCATAATAACACTAATGGACTACATTGCTTCTATTCAAGATATTCAAGTTACAATATATGAGCTCTTTATATAAAGGGCATACAAGACACTATTTCCATTCCTAACCAATGTGGGATTAATATATTGCTTTCAACTCTAACACACATCATACTTAATAAATTATCTCCAACAATAATCATGTCATGATCACCAGTGGTGGAACCAGGAATTTCATCTAGGCGGGGCGCAAGATGAATTAGATTTAATTTTGATTCATTTCGGAATAACTTTCAAAAAAATTGTTGGGATTAAAAAAAATATAAATATAAATATTTATAATTTTAAAAGATATTAAAATATATATCATCATAAAAATCGTGTTTCGTGCCAATTTTTTCAACATAGGATCTTTTGATCATGGCTTTCAAATCTGACGGCTTAGATGGTCTTTCCTACATATGATCTTTTGACTTGCATTTAATCTTTTTCGTACGATCTTTTGATCATCAACAATTGATTGATTTGACTTAGACGATGGAGTTCGTTTTTCACTTCAATCTTCCACAGGATCTTGAGACTATGAGCGTACCATCTGACGGTCAATTTTTTTTATTTTAAGTGGCACAAATCTCAATAAAGTGATTAAAAAATAATGAGGCACACATCACACTAAATTAAGGCTACATTTTGGGATGTGTGCCACGTAGAGAAAACTAACGTTTGATGGCAAGTCTATGGTCTCAAGATCTATTGTGTAAAAAATTAGGCTTAAAACCTATCTTCATGGTCAAATTCAAAACGGTCAAATGGTTGTAGCATGCAAAACTTGAGTTGAAAAGAAAGAATCTCGCATTTTAAGGATTGCAAATAAATTAGTCCCTTCAGATTTTAGCTCTAATGGTGGGCGAAAAAAAAAATCAGCTAAATTTTAGCATAATTTTATTCAATTTTATCTTTAAGAAAAGAAAGTGGACCCCACATTATTGCAAAATGGAAATCTTTTATTCTATAAGAAAAGCAAAAGGGGTACCATCGTTTGTGCCCACCTCTTAGACCCCTTGATAACCATTGATTAAGTCGGATCAGATGATGGAGGTCATCTTTCATCCCTATGCTCCACACAAGAGATCTTGAAATCATGGCGCACCTATCAGACAGTCAGTTTTTATTCCAGGTGTCACAGATCCCCCCAAAAATAGTCTTTGAATCATGTCAGACATCACACCCAAACGTCAATTTAGGGCCATTTTTTGGAGATCAGTGACACATGGAATAAAAAATTTACCGGCTGATAGGTGCGTCATGATCTCAAGATCTATTCTGTGAAATGTTGGCCTAAAACACTATCTCCATCATTGATCTGAAGCAATCAATGGTATTCAAGGGTTCTAGGACGTGGGCACTTTCAGAGATGGCATGGGTGCGAAGAGAGGTACCCAAGGCAAAATTCAAGAGATTTTTTACCGACTCTTCTTACGGAAACAACACAAGTATTAAATTTATATATATTTTTTAAGTCAGGGCGAGTGGACACCCGCACTCGCCCATACGTGTGTCCGCCACTGATGATCACCATTATGTTTCTTCAGATCAGTCCCTGTAGTACACTTTGTAAACAACAAATTTGCGTAAGATATAAATCTAACACAAATCAATCATAATAAATTTTCCCAAGCTAGGAGAGGATTTTATTAAAATGGCGGACCTTACACTTCCGGGTATCGCAATCGATTCCCCGTTAATTACATCAAAATTGAATACCACTGATTAAAAGCTACTAAACAAAAAATAATGTAATTACATCTCTGAAATAAACAAACTAAATTCCAAGTCTTAGTCTTCATCGACATTTGGAGATTTGAGAAATATGAAATAGGGGACGACGGATGGGAGAACCCCTCCTCGAAGAGTCGGTTCCATCTGATTGGCAAGCACGAGTCATTACTAGAGCAAGAACCTCGTGGATAAATCTTAGAACGAATTTTTATTCTCTACTCTCAAAGATGAATTCAAATACCAAATCCATTCTTCTACTAACTGGTTATCAGAGGAGTATCTAATCATAAGTTAGATATCGCAAAATTCCTTAGAATTTGGCGGTCATAGATTATCTTTTGTAATGATTTTACCATTGGACTTAACCAATGTCCTAAGATTTGTTACGATCTTAGAATATGATTGCTTGACCAAAAGTCAATGACTCCATCGTTGAATTCGACCAAGATCATAAGATTTGGTCAATATATAATAAATTCACCGTTGGATCTCGTTACGATCTCACATTCTGATCGTTTGACCAAAGGTCAATGAGTCCACCGTTGGATTCGACCATGATCATAAGATTTGGTCAATATATAATAAATCCACCGTTGAATCTCGTTATAATCTCTCATTATGATCGTTTGATCAAAAGTCAATGAGTCCACCATTGGATCTGACCAAATTCATAAGATCTGGTCAATATGTAATAAATCCACCGTTGGATCTTGTTACGATCTAGCATTATGATCGTTTGATCAAAAGTCAATAATTTCACCGCTAAATTTGACCAGAATCACAAGATTTGGTCAATATGCAATAAATCCACCGTTGGATCTCTTTACGATCTCGCATTACGATCGTTTGATTAAAAATCAATGAGTCCACCATTAGATTTAACTAGAATCACAAGATCTGGTCAATATACAATAAATTCACTGTTGGATCTCGTTATTATCTCGCATTATGATCGTTTGACCAAAGTCAAAGAGGTCACCGTTAGATTTGATCAGAATTAGAAGATATGATCAATATGTAATAAATACACCGTTGGATCTTCTTACTATCATGTATTGTGCTCGTTTGATCAAAAGTCAAACAATCCATCGTAAAAGAATTTTCGATCTCGAGGTTAAGGTCCAAACCCTATATTTGAGGGAGTGATGATCCGAACTGCGAGGGAAACTCTAATTTTGAGAAAAAATTTGGATCCGATAAATCTCATGGTTATGAGTTGTCGTACATGAATATTTTGGGTGTCATAATCTGAAATCATTCTTTGGATTCGTGATTGCAACCCGTATGAGTATCAAATTTGTAGTTGCAATATGAGTGTACTAGGAGTTATGCCCAGAGTCGTACCCACATGGTTTAACTATTTCTAAGTACACAAGAAATTGGGTACGAGTCGTAACGCGTAATCATAAATCCTACTTAGGTAAGAGTCGTAGCTCTTAACCTAAGCGTTTCACTTTTAGGTAAGGGCCGTAGCCCTTATCCTAAGTGTCTCAACCCCGACTTACTCCTCCCATCAACTTTTAAAAATACAAAAATAAAAAAAGAAAGGAAAAGAAAGAATCTCATAAATACCCAAAAGTTTTGTTGTAAGAAAGGTCGGAGATATTTTCGGCAGAGGTCTCGTGTCCGAATTTTCAGATCCCCGATAATGAGGACAGATCTGCTATTTATAGATTTATGATAGCGGTTATAGAAGTTACGATCCTATGGTTCTCGTAAGGTTTTCATGAAATGAAGGGTTGTGAGAGATGCGTAAGTTTTCGCCTTCACGCGGATTGAGAAAAGATTATTCTCGCATACGTAAGTTTTTTTTCATAACCACCTAGGCACGTAGGTGCCTAAATATGTTATCTAGGCGCCTAGGTGCCTAATTACGATATCTAGGCACCTCAGTGCCTAATTACGATTATCTAGACACCTAGGTGCCTCATTACGATTATTTAGGCACCTAGGTGCCTAAGTATGATATTTAGGCACCTAAGTGTCTAATTACAATTATCTATGCACCTAGGTGTCTAATTACAATTATCTAGGCACCTAGGTGCCTAATTATGTTATCTAGACACCTAGGTGCCTAAGTATGATATCTAGGCACCTAGGTGCCTAATTACAATTATCTAAGCACCTAGGTGCCTAATTATGTCATTTAGACACCTAGGTGCCTAATTGCGATTATCTAGGCACCCAGGTGCCTAATTATATTATCGCATTTAGGTGCCTAATTCCAATTATTTAGGCACCTAGGTGTCTAATTATGTTATCTAGGCACCTAGGTGCCTAATTACAATTATTTAGGCACCTAGGTGCCTAAGTATAATATCTAGACACGTGACTAATTACGATTATCTAGGCACCTAGGTGCCTAATTCCGATTATTTAGGCACCTAGGTGCCTAAGTATATTATCTAGGCACCTAGGTGCCTAAGTATAACATCTAGGCAGCTAGATGCCTACGTACGATATTTAGGTGCCTAATTACGATATCTAGGCACCTAGGTGTCTGACATAACTTAGGATTTTAAGTCTTATTTAGAGTAGGTTTGTTAAAAGGAAAGACTAGAAATCGAATCCCCTTTCCTATTTCCTTCTATTTATTTTTATTTTATTTTTTTTTGAGATTAAGTGGAAGAAGAAAGAGTTCCTGATTCCAAAAATTCAGAGTTAACACACTTATACCTCCATTGTTTGTCTGAATGAAAATATTTCTGTTTCTTCAATTCAATTGAGGCAATGGATTCCATGTCACTGTCACCTAAAATCTGAGGGTTAATCCCTTGATTTTATTTTCTCTAGTACCGTCTGGAAAATACTAATAATGTAGACCATCTTGCTCTCCATCTTACAACTGATCGTGCAAGCCATCAAACAAGCTGCAACATTTGACGATCTCATAGAATATTTTTTGGCTGCATGAAGTAGACTGAAGAAGAAAATGATTAGTAGCAGATCTTGAAAAGTCAAGGACTCCAAATTTTGAATAGATGGGATCTGGCCGACTAGGGGAGTTAGACATTCTAACAACTAAGGGGGTAGTTTGGGAATGATTTGGGCTGACCCGGTCAAGATTGGAAGTCAAAAATTTTGAAAATTGGGGTGCATGTCCGTATATACTCCCATAACCAGAAAAACCAGTACATTGGTGTCTGTATTACAGGTGCTAGTCAGGCCAGCGTCTGTAATACAGACGCTAGGCAGCCCAAATTAAAACAAAAGGGGTACAGCCCCTAATTAGGGGCTGTACCTTTTTCAAGCCTACAACAGGAAAGTGGGAGCCTCTGAGCTCATCTGAATCATGCCTCGCGATCCGTGGGGTGTCACGATCTCTCAAGTCCAAAATTGACTTCATGGTGCCAGAATGAAGGAGGAAATGAGAAGTAGCAGAATTTTGTACTTATCTCCAATAACATGTCAAATAGAGAAAGCAAACACTGTTTGTTGTAAGCAGGGAACTTTAAACCAACTATGTAGGAACTTTCTTCGAAATTCAAAAATCAAACAAAATTCCTCATAAACTAGCTTTACATTAAAATGCCTAAATAAAGAACCCCAACAAAAGCTAATAACTAAACGGAATTAAAATCAAAGAATATGTGTGGGGGGCTTGAGATTGTTAATTCTCACTTCATATGACCTTCGGTTTTTTATGGCATTGGATTTGTGATACACTCCACACATATGTTTCAGGAGATGATGATGTGATGACATTATTTCTCTCTCTCTCTCTCTCTCTCTCTCTCTCTCTCTCTCTCTCTCTCTCTCTCACACACGCGCGCGCGCGTACACGTTTCCTTTTTTTTGTCTAAAGATTCTCCCAAGAAATCTGATCACCTCACTGAATGACATGGTGTGGTTATGGATGAGATATTAAATTAAACTGAATGGAGTTGGAAGTTCTTCAAAAGCTGTATAATTGAGAATTTTTTAGTTGCTGAATAATAGCAAATAATCCTTATTATTTTTATATCCTGGGCGTCTGGGCCTCTTAGAGCACCCAACTAATCCCAGGGGCACGTGCGCCTTCCAAGTTAGCTCGTGCCAGGTCAGCACAGGATGCATCCCTAGGGTGGCTTCAACAGGGGTGACTCGAACTCATTCTTCCTCTTCCTGAGGCGGGTACCTGGCCACCGTGCCAATCCCGTTGAGGTTTCTTACTGTTCTATTATTGGTGAAAGAAAGTTTTAAGATCTTTTGAACATTTGCACAAGATGTGTAGGGAGGACCTTAAGAGAACTACTTGGCCAAGTTGAAAACAAATCAGCTCACTTCGGTTTGGATCGAGTCCCTGATCAAATTTGTGATTTGAATCCTTGAACCAAATAGATAAATAAAGAGCAAATTTAAGCATACAGAGGTGTGGGGCATATGCTTAGACCGAGATCAATCATGCTAAAGCAGTTGCCTCTCATTCATATAAGATGGTAAGAGCCATGACACTGTTTATCTTGCTTAGAATGACACAATATGTTTAAGGTTTATGTTTTTAATCTAAAACTTCTTACAGAGGAATCTACAGTTTCTTGATCACGACATGTTCCTTCTTTGATTGGGGTATTCGTTACAACTTTTTTTTTAATTATGCTTTGATTTTCTTCTGTACAATTCAGTATCAATCTCCTGTTCATATGTTTTGCTCTATGTTACTTAATTTGCTCACTTACCTAACGAATCACGAATTAAATACAGCGAACCAATTTGCAGTTGAATTGGTCCAATTCGGCATGAGAAGCGAATTGACTGGTTAATGTTAAAAAAATTGTTTTAAAACAAAATTAAAGCATAAAGAGGGGATTTGAACCAAAGACTGATTTTTAAGTTTTATAACTAATGTAGTGATCATTTGTTGTTCTTTTATTAAACAGTGCAAATTTGTATTATAAAATTAATGAATACTTTTAATGCTCATTCTACCCCTACCATATCAGGTTCGCTTGATAGCAGCGAATTACAAATTGCAAACCCGAATTCGAACCGAGTGAACTAATTAACTTTGGTTTTGCTTATGCAAATTCGTGAAGGTCCTCACATTTGAAAGATTTTCAGGTTGTACATGGTGCAGAGAAGGGAGAGAGAGCTGCATTGCTTCTCTCTCCTAGGCAGCCAGCACCACGAAATGCATCTATTGTGGATCTAACACAAAATGGAAGTCAGTTTACTTTTTTTCTAACTGCTCCATTACAAGCATTCTGCCAATTGGTTGGCTTTCCCACCTCGGATCCTGATAGAGTGAGTTGATCAGAAGGTTGTAATTTCTTACTGAACTACATCTTGTACACTTCATCTGATATGCTTCGTGGGTATTTTCAGAGCACCTACGACAATGCGAATACCATACTTTCCTCTGCCCTCTCTGAATGGGAAGTAATACTCTGTACGTCCGATTGCTTGGATCAGGTTTGGGCTCAAGTTTTATCTGATCCATTTCTAAGACGGCTAATTCTTAGGTAATTTCATTTTTTTTCCAGATGAAATAAAAGGTTTTGTTTTATCATTATAATGATCCTGTAAGTTGGTCTTGCACACAGCTGGGCCTTATTGGTTACTGAACCTGGTTAAAATAACTGCTTGCTTCATCCAGGATGTTTAGACATTTGATTCTCATTTCACTCCTGTGAAATGGGAATATGTCCCTAATGAACCTAGCAATTTTGTGCCTGATCAGGGATGAATGCGGACCAACCTTATCAAGGCTCAATTTAATCTCATACAAAAAGGATAACTGTAAATCTTTGGGTGATAGTAAGTTTTTTTTTTTGATAATCCAATATTAACTCGCATCTTAGGGTACAAATACACATGTTATTGTGATCACATTAAATATTAGACCACGCCATGCTAGGGCAGCCTAGCAGTAGTATTACTTGTTTTCAGTTGAACAAAATGTTCTTAGGAAAATCCACATCATATTGGACCCACAGGTCAAAATCTCGGAAATCCAGTACATTTCGGTCAGCCCCCAAACCGGTACGTATCGTTTGTATCATCCCATACGTTCCTATCGGACGATTATTTGGATTGCTTTTTTTGGAAAAAAAAATATAAAAAAAATATAGTATCTATCATCCAATATATCAATGTACCGGCCGATAATTTGGTCGGTACATTGAGGGGTCGATTCATTGCAATGTATCGACCCGTTGCCTTCTGAAACTGATACGTAGCGGACAATACCTATCGGGTTCGTCTGGAATTTTGAACCATGATTAGACCACCCATGCATGTGTGTGTGTGTGCTATCGTGAAAGCACTTGCTTGCTAGCACAATAATAGTATTTACACTCAACACAAGGAAAGCACACTTTGAAAAACACTATTAATCCTTGGTGGCTAGGACTACTGGCATGGCATGTGGGTATGCTTCAATCAAGGATTAAATACCCAGTATGATACACGTCTCGGGTAACGCCAATACAAAGTTTGTATGAGCAATACAATAAGAATGATACTAAAATGTATCTGTATCAGGCGATGCCCGAGATGATACATCTGTCTCAGGTGGCTTCAATACCGTAAGTTTTAGTTGTTAAGATTTTTGGTCTACAGTGTCATTGCTAGAGTCAGCAATCCATAAGTTTTAGTGGCTAAGATTAGATACCCATTGGAATTTTTCGGTTTTAAGGCATGTTCTTACGACCACACCCATCTTTAGGCAATCTGATGATTATTAATATCCTATAATTTCTTCTAAATGTCCTGAACAATACTGCTCCGGTTTAGTCTCTGAGTTTCAAAAAATTTCCAGAAAATATGACTTACGTGAAAATCGGGTGAAAAAATTTTAATCTAGCCATTAAACAGCCAGATTCAGTGAGTCCACAAAATTCTTTCTTAATTCCCACAAAACATGTGTGTTTTATTTGAAATCCCCAAAAGTAATTTCACATTCAGATTCAGTGTTTCTATATCATGTCTAGTTTCCATGTTTCTCAATTTGCATGTCTCACCAACCTTTACAAATTTGGTCAAATGTTAATCTCTTCTATTTCTGCATTCCATCCAGATTCATATTCTGTAGATCCGTGCTGTATCTCTTCTTCCCTCCAGTAAACAGCGCTCAGTACCTCCCTGAGTGCCTACCTCACTTGCCGGATTCTGTTTCCCCAGAATCCACGGCCGTGCAGTTAAATATCCTCCGGCTTGCGACAGAGCTTGGGGTTGTCAGCCAGTTTTACTTAACAGATACTGTCAAAAATGCATCTCACGACACCTCATCAGAATCGTAAGATACTCCAATTTCAGAGGTCACCGCCTTCTCCGAATCGTAAGATACCCATTTACGAAGTCTGTAGATAGAATCGTTGCTGTCAGATTCCAATTTTTTGTTAGTTCGACGGTTTCGATACGCTAAAGCTCGCCGAGCACGGTGGATTAGCAGTGCCGAAGATGCTGAGATTGGAAAGCAGATTCCGGCAACTGTATGAATATTTACTACAGGTGAGATGAAGCCCAGTTTTAGGGTCTCAATGTAAGTTATTTTAGTTTGTCGTAAGATGGTTATGTAAGCAGTGCAAAGTTGCCTGTTTGTTAATTTATGTTGTTGTATAATTTGTCATCACCTTTTTTTGTAATTGATAAGTATTGATTGCTATTATAAAGAGAAATCTTTTACATTGTAAACTGGATAATTTTTTTTTCAATTCTAACCATATTACAGAAGGTGGATAAATATATGTTTGTTGGACTTTTTAGTTTTTTATTTATGATTATTTTGTTAGGTAATCTGGGATTAAACCATAGTGCCCAAGTTCAGGTTTGGGAATTTAGAAAATTTTGAGGAAAAACAATAAAAAGTCTGGGAAAACTAAAAAGACTATTAAAAGATATTCGTAAAAAGTGAAAAGGGACGGTTCTTTCATGCTACCTTGTCCTAGATCATGTGCCACGAGGCACGTGATCGCGAGTTTCACCACAGCCTTTTAAGTGCTCAGCCACTCTCTCTTAGGTTCAGAAAAGAAAATTTTCTTAGTAAGAATTTTTACCTTTCAAATCATAGGACAGATATCGTGTTATGCAGCCGAAACATTGTACATTGAATTTGTCTCCACTTTGGCCCAATATTGAACAGTGAAAAAAGCAACTGCTATGTTTATTTGTTTTAGATAGTTCTTGATTGACTTTGGGCAAGTTGCCGTGACTCTCGATTCTTGGCACCCAGCTAGGTCGAAGGTAGCACCAAGCTAACCACATGGGTAGTGTGACATGCTTCTAAAAAACATTAAAAAAATATGAATATAAAATTAATTGGGAAAAATCCAAGAAAAATAAAAAAAAGTCCTTTATTTTTTTGCAAAATTCACGATTTTTTTTTTTCTAAATTAGCGACTTTTTCAAACAGTTGATTAATTTGGGAATTGGGATTTAATCGTGGACAGAAAAAGTCTAAATTAAAACACAATTTCAGAAAGTCGGAATATTTGGTGACGTTGGACTGAGCCTTGTAATTGAAGTTTGTGACATTATGCACCTTCTAGTTGAGATACGGCCCAACACAGTATGGGGATTGGGTTTCTCATTCAGATTCCAAAACTGATATAACTAATATATGCTCTTTGGAAAATTGGAGAGATGGTGATAAATTCTTTAGAAAAAAATGTTTGTTTTTGAAAAATTCTCGAAACCAGGAGTTCCAACTTCCAACAACAGATAACTACTTCTTAATCTGGATGATGGAATCCTTCAGATTTAGAAGTTCTTATGTAGCTGGGCAGTTCAGAGAGATTTTTTTTTTATTGTCTTTTTTTTTTTTATTAATAGGAAGAATTTTTTTAGAATTTTAAATAAGTAAAAAAAATTCAGATGTAAGCCTTATGCTGCCGGATAAGTCTTTAGACAGTCTATTGACATGCTGCTTAAGGAATAATGGCAGATGACCTCATTTATACAAATTATACCATGGCTGTCCAGCTATTAAGCCAGGTGGATCAAGACTTTATTTTATATATTAAATTAAAGTGAGCTCAAAAATATTTATTGAAGGATTTGAATTGTGCAATCTATGAATTCTAAAATAAACGGCTGTTCGTATCATTTTAACCGTCAAATTAAAGTGAATGAATCGGATGGTTAGAATCCTCTTTAGGCATGAGTTTTTCCACTAAGACGTGTCAATCATAGGTTGCCAGTTGAACAACTTGATTTAATCAATCATATATGCCACTGGCATGAAAGTTAGATAGCCATGTCACAATTAAAAGCCTTCATTGAAGTCGTCCTCAATTTTTAATATATATATATATATATATATATATATATATATATATATATATATATATATATGGGAAAGGTGAAGGTACTCTCCTTGGAGTGCCCTAGCAGTATTTCAATATCTAGTTGGAGGTCCACATGGCCACCCAAATACTGTTTTGGTGCCATATTGAGCTTTAGCTGCCTCTATAAGTATGTATAAATCAAATTTATTTTTAAAATGAATTCAAAATTGAATTTTAAAATTTAAAGTCAAATTTTGAATGTGATTTAAGCATCTAAATTTTATGACCCAAAAAATACATGGTGGAAATGTTGTTTTAAATTTTTCTTGTATAAATGATTTAAACAACACTATTTACTCTACATAGCACCCAAAATATAATTTGACTGTCATGTGGATGTCGAAATACGGTGAGGATATATATATATATATATATATATATATATATATATATAATTTAACTTTCACGTGGACTTTCATGTAGATGTCGAAGTATGATGAGGGTACTATATATTATAATTTTCAGTAGCAATTAAGAACCATTTAGAAAATTTTCCGACATTTTTGTAACTGATTGATAAATCCTAGAAAAATAGAGCAAAATTGATAGCCAATTCTAACTGTGCTAAGTTTATGTTGCATAGAATGTAACTATTGTTGAGATGTATTGTACATAAAACTATAAAGAAACTGATGCCCAAAAACGTAGGGAATGGGACTCACAATGAGCTAGCTGTGTTGGGCCTTAAATGGGCTGATTTATTGACCGGCCCAAACCTAACTAATTTATTTATGAGTTAGTCTACAATGGGTATCTACCCACTATGGGTGGACAATACAGTCCCACGGGTCCTTATGACTTTGTGACGTGCACAAAATTCCAACGCCTGGAAGTCTGTGTGCGTCATAAAGTCATGCACACGTGTTGGTATGATGAGTGTACACACAATGTAGACTATATCTTTATTTATTGGGCCTGAAAAATAAAGCCCAAATATGGTATACTTAGTTGTGTAGCAGATTTGGGCCGGGCTATAATGCAAAATGCTAAAATTTTTAGGATAGGGCTTGGCCCAATTAATCGTCCTTTCAATCTGAGTGAAATTTTTGGGTTCGAAAATAATCTGCCCACTTGTAAACCCCTGCTTTAATCTTATTTAACATGTGTTCTTCAACTCTACTATCTAAAGCCTAAGGTTGTTTGATTGCAAGGAAACTCTAAAGAGGAAATGAAATCCATTTTCTAGTTGATTTCATGGGAAATGATTTCCTCTATAAATGAATTTTTTACTATTTGATTAGTGTATTTGAGAAATGACTATCATTGAAAATTAATTTCTCTTGTTTGATTAGTATGTTTGAAAAAAAATTTGAAAATGAATTTTTAAGTTTGGATCATATATTTTCTAATTTTATAAAAGTAAAAGTTAGTTGGAACAAATACTTAGTGAGAAAAGAAGAAAAATAATTTATTTTGATAAATTTCTAACTTATCATTTTGTGTTGCACTAGTCATAAATTGACTTTTTTTTTTATGAAAATCATTATCAAAGTCAAATATTAACCAATAATTTTTTTAAGAATATTCTATTATGTTACAAATTAACACCATAGTAATCACTATTTATTACAAAGTTACATAAGTCATAGTTTGAAAAATCAAACTCAACTAAAATGTCAAAATTTGACTAAACTTAAAAATTTTTTAAGAATATTCTATATGATGTAAGGTTACACGTTGAAAGGAAATTAAATTTTTATAAAAGTCAAATTTTATAAAAGAAAATTTTTTATAATGTACCAACAAGTTACAAACGTCCAACTACAAATTAATGTAACATTATTCATATATATCGTTAGGTTACACTAGTCAAAGTTTGATCAAATATCCACTTTCAATAAAAGTAAAACTTTGACTAAAAGTAAAACTTTGATCAATAAATTTTTTTAAGACTAACATACAAAGTTACATAGTAAATGCAGGTATAAACTATAAAGTTACATGTTGAAAGAAAATTAAATTTTTTAAAAGTCAAACTTTGACCAAAATTTTTAACCTTAACTAATAGAAAATTTGGCAATGTACCGTCAAACTACAAATTATCATAACCGTATTAATATCCATCGCTATATTACACTAATAAAAAATTTGACTAAATATCAACTTTTTAGAAAGTCAAACTTTAAATAGCTTATAAATCCTTTTAAAGTTTGATTGAAATTTAAACTTTGACCAAAGTTAAATATTAGCGAAAAAGTGTATGATATAGATCATGTGATAGTCATAGTAATCAAGCTGGTATGATGGTTATAAAAATTGAAATTACTTATTAAAAGTCAAAGACAATGTTTTTTGCTTTTAGATTTTTTAAAAAGTAACTTTATATTTGAAATGACAAAAAATTATTATTTTGTTATTGGAAAACTCAATTATTATTTAAAAGGTTAAAATGGATTCCTTCTGAAATGACTTGGTGTATGCATATTCAATTTTCAAGCGGGACCCGCTTAATTTCATTTTCATCTCCTTACATAGCTATCAAACAACAATAATGGAAAACTAAATTTCATTTTCACCCATGTAATTATATTTCTATGTTATCAAACAAGGCCTAAATAATGAAATCTATGACAATGTGACATTAAAAGATTTTTATTTCTTCTAAATCCTTAACCAAGCTATTATGTTGTGACACCACTATCTGATGATGCAAAATAGCTATGATGAACCTCACGGATCTCTAGGGCAGGTTCAACAGACAACACTATTAATCATGTTATGACCAACACATGAGACTTTCCTTATTCAAAGTAGTTATGAAATACATGTTGATTTTAAGAGGATGACTTGACCTAGGGAAATGGAACTTGGAACATGGTTCTAGAAACAGAAGGTTGTGCCGTGGGTGAGGGAATTTTCCATGTTAGTGGAGGCTGTGACAATTTGAAAGTGCCAATTAAGAGCAGAGTTTTACCATTTATTTTAATTTTTACAAGTAGTTGAATTTAAGCTTAGGTAAATAAATTACTGTCTCCCATGTGGCTGACCTTTTTTTATTTTATTTTTTTTGTAAACCATGTTAAATGTTTGTTGTAACCAGGGTTTTAACATCTGATTCACATGTACCGGATATGTTAGATATCTATCGGCCAAACTGGCCGATATTTAACTCTTTTTTTGTTTTTAAAAGATTAAAATAATATAATTTTTTTGAAAAAGGACACTTTTGGCATTTTGTTTGATTCATATGATCATATCCTATATATATCAACCGATATCGACTGTTAGAGGCTGATATTTGACCTGATTTTTAACCTATATTAATTCGAGATTATATATTGACTCAAATGGAGACTTATTGGATGCATCGGCCAATATATAGTAGATATGGCGAATAGTATGGTGGAAATCTTTATCATGGATAAGTATGCAAATGGAGGTTCTCCTTTTATATAGTCCCATGCTTGATTTGGAGGGGCTGACCTTGGTTTTAATGACGAGGGCATATGAGGTCATCGTCAAGTATTTGTAAGCCTAATCCAAAAGGCAACAAAATTTGTTTAGTCATATGAAAGAACCGTTTGAGAATCCTTCTAAACGTATTTTGTGTGCTATCCACCATGTCTATTATTTATTATTTCTAGTCAAATATTTCTTAATATCATAATAGAAGTTTACCCACCAAAGGGTTGAGGCATCGGGAGAAATGGTCAACTCCAACCAGGTTGAACAGATTAAGTATCCTGCCTGAGGAGTGCATTTGCAAGAATGAAATTCAAAGGAATTCAGGGGGCCCGCACAAGCGGTGGAGTATGTGGTTTAATTGGATGCAAAGCGAAGAACCTTATTAGGGCTTGATATGCCGCGAATCCTCCTAAAGAGAGGGGTGCCTTTGCGAATGCAAACACACCGACTTCCGCGGCCCTTGGATGTGGGAGAATCTTGACTTTCATGATTTTCACTTTTTATAGGATGACGTGCAATCAAAATTCTCGTATTTTCAAGGACATCATATGTGGTTTAACAATTTAACAGTAAATCCTCTTCAACCTGGTTAGACCTGACCATTGCCCAAAGCTTCCTAAAGTAGTTCATAAGAATTTAGATTTTTAAATGTAATAAAATTTTAAAATATATTCTATAATTTTCTAGTATCACTTCGTGATTTTCTTATGAATTTCGCATATCTTTTCTAATTGAAACTTCATATATATATATATATATATATGTGTGTGTGTGTGTGTGTGTGTGTGTGTGTGTGTGTGTGTGTGTGTGTGTGTGTAATAACCCAGATTTTTGAATTTTATTTAATGGTATTAGATGATGTACCATACAGTGTGTGGTGCTAACGCTCCACACCGGAATATACCCATTTTAGAAATAGTCTGATTTTTTTATATATCAATATTAGACTCATTGCGGAGTACTCGTCGATACGATTCCAACGATATATAATTTGTCGATCTTCGATAAAAATATAAAAAGTTATGCCCGTTTAAAGAGTGAAGCGGGTTAAAGGGTACAACTATAAATTCGGGAGAGAATCACCATTTACCGGAATTAGATATATATTTACTTCTTCTCTCAGTTGTCTCTCTTTATTTCCTCTTCTCTGCAAAAGCTCTGACAGTGTCATCTTTCATAATTTCTCGTCGGATCTCCATCGATTTTCGATCTTATCAGAAAATCTTACACCATCAAAGTTTCTCATCGCCGCGACCAATTTATCGTAAGAAAGGAATTCTCGCGAAAAGACTCGGGCATATCGTCTCTCGAATCCGATCTCCATCAACCCAAATCATCGTAGGATTCGGATCACACTTCAACAGGTGGGTGCCTCTAAATCCATCTTAAATTATTCAATTATTTCAAAAAAAAAGAAAACCCTAATTTTTTCTTAAATTTTGATAAATTTCGGGTCTTAAAAACATAGAAATTAGGCCCAAAATCGATAGGATCATTTTTCTCAGATTTTCGTGAAATTCTGCCAAACTCTTCAACAGACATAACCTCGGTATGTTAGCCATAACTTTGTACCCTGAACTCGGATTGACGTGATTCTTGTGGCATTGGAAAGAAGACAACGAGATCTACAACTTTGTCTGAAATAGAAATTTCACGAATTTAATATTTATAAGGTCAAAATTGAGCTGCAAGTCAGGATACGTTTTAGATGATCCAAGGTTACACGGGTTTGATATTATTTTTTTAACTCTTGGACTACTTTACGCTAAAATTATCTCTAGACTTATAAATCGCTAAGATTAAATAAAATACATTAAATAGCTTGCATCGAATAACAATCTATAAGTTTAAGGGGTCAAATATTGACGTTTTTCAATACTTACCATTCTATTACCTCCTCTAAGCCTCATACAATTCTTGAATTGACACATGCGCTCATTTAGAATTTTAAAATAGATTGGATCGCTATACCAATTAATCACCAAATTTCATGAATATAATTAACCTTAATGAAGTATAGTTTCAACACTATTGTAAAATAAATATAGTTAAATATTTCTTATTTTCTGTTTTACTTTAATATTTCGTATGTTATGCTCTTTATTAATTTTCTTCAAAAATATGAAATGTTTAAGGTTTATGTTATAGTTCATTCTTATATATGTTCACCATTATCATATGACATTCATCATATAGAAAATCACGATAGGGCATACGTATATAAGTTAAGAATAAGATATGACACATGACTTAAGCCTTCGTCACGGTGGGGTTTCTTTCACGGTCACGTGGAACTTGGAATGTAGGCATCCATGTACGGATGCAACCCCTCTATGGTAGTATGAGATACCACACGAAGTACATCTAGGTTACTACGGAACCCGTCCCTTGGAAAACGTGGTTTAGTGAAGCCTATCGCACCGTGGCCCATTCTAACTAAGTTTTAAGAAAAATGAGAAAAAAATATGTTAAGACACATGTAGGTTAAGAAAGTGGAGACTTAAGCCCACGCAAATATAAAATCGGGGCGGGGACCTAAGCCCATAACCGAAAAATGATATGATATGTAAGACACGCTGTGAAGGCCACCTAAATATGAATTAAGTTTCTACACGTGTCATACCTTACGAGCCATCGTAAGGGCCTAACGTCTGCAGCCAAGACGGGTCTTAAGGACATTATAGCCTTGTCTCGAACTAAGGGGGCATCGTGATTACTATGCCGGCAACCTCATCTGGCTGGATGGTAGTTTATGTTATGATATGGAGGTTAGATGGTTATCTACACGTGGGCCTCGCGTGGTAGGCTCGAGCAGCGATCCTGGCACAGATCGTTTAAATAAGATAAAATGTGAAGTACGTTGTGTAGGCGTATGGAGTAATTAATAAGACTTACGATATGTCACGTATGCTAAGTTGATGAGACAAATAGGAAAAGAGATAAGAAAATAGAAGCATCATGCACTCTTTATGTTATATTAGTATATTTTTCAGTCTTGATTATGATAGTCTATGAATTATGGATAAGTTTATTTCATTTATTTAAGATGTTGGTTATATTTTAAAAATGCACATAATTCAAGCGATTACTGCACGCCCGTGAGTAAGTTATGGTGGATCGATTGTGCAACCCGGCGATTTTCTGTGATTGAGTAAACTCACCCCTCCCAAAATCTACTTGATTTGTGAAGATTCTGCTTATCCCGTCCTTGATGATTTGAAAGTTGCTGATCCGGAGATGGCTCATATAAACAAGGATGTCGGCTACCACCTTGATGAGAGCATAGATCCAGCAGATTTTTACCAGCATTGAGAACCCTTTTACTCTAGTTTTCATTAATTCTTGAGAGACTTGTTTTAGCCTTGATATATTGTGTGAGTTTACATTTGAGACCGTTTTACCCTATCTGAAATTGATTTTGATTTGATATCCTAGATGCATGATTAGGATTAAGTACTTCATTATTATTGTCTACATTTTCTCGCTATTAATTTATGAGTCAATTATTTTTAATGCTATCTTAAATGTCTTAATCCATATGCTAAGTCAATTTATAGATTATGTGTATGTCCGCTTATTGCCTTAACCAGCATGCGGGGTCATAACACGGAATTCTAGGCCCTCGATATCGGGTAAGGATTCTGGGTCGTGACAGAGATGGTATCAAAGCCTAGGCTTTACTTCCTTTAGGGACTAAGTCGTACGATAGCACTAACACACAACATTTTGTGAAATCAGGAATTGATGGCTCCACGACGCAGGGAAGCAAATAACTCTCAGGTGAATGAGGCCTCATCACATGAAGGTCCTCAAGAATCTGAAGCGATGGGCCTATTACGTGAGATGACGACCACATTCAGTCAGCAAATGACTCAGCTGACGCAGTCGCACCAACAAGAAAGGATTCTGGGTCGTGACAGAGATGGTATACGTGACATATGCTGATTTGTGACCTTCATCAAGTATCTCCTTTTTCACTTGAGGGTCATTGGGTACGCACAATCTTTGTCTGAAGAGTAACATCTCATCCGTCATTAGGCTGAAATCGGATTTCGATCCTATGGTTTCAATGATTTTGAGGATCTCTGGGTCTGTACGTTGTATTTCCGTGATTTTGTCCAAAATGAACGGACTCATCACAATTCGTGCCAAATATACACCATCGTCAATCTCTTGGAGGTAAATGTCTTCTTCGGCGAGTTCATTGAAGGGCTTCCAAATTTTTAATCTGGCTAATAGTGCCGAAGATTTTCTACTAAGTGCATCAGCGACGACATTTGCTTTTCCGGGGTGGTAATTTATGGAGCAGTCGTAATCTTTCATGTATTCCATCCATCTACGTTGTCTCAAATTCAGGTCCTTTTGTGAGAAAAGGTACTTGAGACTTTTGTGATCCGTATAAATCTTGAACGTCTCGCCGTAGAGGTAGTGGCGCCATAGTTTGAGGGCGAAGATAACTGCAGCCAGTTCCAAGTCATGAACCGGATAGTTCTTTTCATGAGGTTTGAGCTGTCTTGACCCATAAGCGACAACTTTCTTACTTTGTTCAAGCACACAACTAAGTCCCTGGCGTATGTGAATATTTCAAATTCACTAGTGTTGGAAGTGGAAGGTAGGGTGAGGATTGGTGCAGTAGTAAGCCTCTTCTTCAGTTCTAGAAAACTTGATTCACATTCATCGGTCCACACAAATTTGACATTCTTCTGTGTGAGGCGGGTGAGCGGTAGAGCAATGCGTGAAAATCCTTCAACAAAGCGACGATAGTAACCCGCCAATCTGAGGAAACTCCTAACTTCGGTAACACTCGTCGGTGCTTTCCACTCTGTAATTTCTTTGATCTTAGAAGGATCGACGGTCACTCCTTCTGCTGATACCACGTGTCCCAGAAAGGTTACTTGTTTAAGCCAAAACTCTCACTTACTGAGTTTGGCAGACAACTGGTGATCTCGGAGTGTCTGAAGTGCTAGACGCATGTGTTTCTCATGCTCTTCCTCTGATCGTGAGTAGATGAGGATGCCATCTATGAATACGATGATAAATTTATCAAGATACAGCCTGAACACCCGAATCATTAGGTCCATGAATACAGCTGGGGCATTTGTTAGTCCGAAAGGCATGACTAAGAATTCGTACAACCCATTCTTGCAAGCGAAAGCCGTTTTTGGAATATCTTCTTCTCTCACTTTCAGCTGGTGATAACCTGATTTAAGATCAATCTTAGAAAAACACTTGGCACCTTGGAGATGATCGAATAAATCATCGATACGTGGGAGAGGGTATCGATTTCTGATGGTTACACTATTCAACTGACGATAATCGATGCATAGCCTCATCGAACCATCTTTTTTCTTTACGAAGAGGACTGGGGCTCTCCATGGTGACTGACTTCGTCTGATGAATTTCTTATCTGACAGTTCCTTGAGTTGATTTCCAGTTCCTTTAATTCTGCAGGGGCCATTCGGTATGGTGCCTTGGCAATTGGTGTGGTCCCTGGGATTAGATCAATTTTAAACTCAATTTCTCGGTCGGGTGGTTGATCGGTTTTAAAGTGTACCCTTGCAAGTGCACAAGTTCGATTGTAGCACGGCGAAATTAAGGGTGTCGAACCCACAGGGAAGCGCAAAATTAGATTAATTTTAAAGAGATTTCAAAGACCCAAGGAAGTACCAAGGGTGAGAGATTTCATTATCAAGATTTACCACTACACAATGCAATAATCAAAAGAACTAAATCAAGTTATGCACGGATGAACTATGATTAAGAAATTAACAATGATGAAATGATCAAGGAGTTGCTAACCCTAGATTTATAACTTTTCTACAATCAACCACACAATTTCATGTTAAATCATTATACCATCATTTAACTACAAGAAAAATGAATCGATGAAAATGCAATTATTGATTCGGCATACCCTATCCGAACACTATGACGCATCTAATCACGGCATGCATCATGCGAAAGGCATAGCGTATCTCAAATTTGAAACCATAAGAATCAACCGCACGGCATCCTATATCGATCTACAAGATCGATCTAGGTGGAATAATTCATTTATTGTCGCCGATCACACGGTCGACGGCTATAAACGAGTATTCGATGATAACACAATGAAGCACACACTAAAAGCCGTACGATTCAATAATTCTAACAAGAAATTGTAAGCTTAAAAGTAAGTTAGTTACTCATCTAGGGGTCGCTTCCTCCTTGAACGAGGGGTTTAGCCGCTCATCCTTGATCCACACGCACAATGTAAATCGAAAGCCATCACAAAAATTACTCTTTTATTTATCAACCGCTTGATCTTTTTGGAGAAGATCACAACCTTACACAGCTTTTTATCTAAATACAAAACTAAAAATAACAAAGAAAAAAAATTGCTAAAGGCCCTAAGAAAATCTAAGAAAGTCCCCTTGAACCCTAAACATCCTGTTGTTTAAATAGGGCCCGGGCTAAAATTATTCCATATCCGAATCAATAGATTGAATTTTGAAATCAATCGATTGAATTTTGAATTCAATCGATTGAATTCAAAATTCGAATTTTGGAGGCTCATTTGCATTCCCAAAATCAATCTATTGAATTTAAGGAATTCAATCGATTGATTTTCGAAAATCAATCTATTGAATTCCAAATTCAATCTATTGATTTTGGTAATCAATCTATTGGTTTTGGAAATCAATCTATTGATTTTTAGGCAACTTTTTAAACTCAATCGATTGAGTTTCAAATCTCAATCGATTGAAATGGGCATGTGACATATTTAACTCTCGAAACTGTGGCTAGACCAATTAGTCTTTTTCACGGATTTCAGTGCTTCCGCTGGCTCCATGGTCCAAAGTTCATATAGTCCCTTAATTTTATTCACTTAAGCTCTTTCAACATCCCACGGTCCGTAACACCTGAAACCACTAAAACTATATGACAGTTAGAATGCCTTCATCGGATAGCTAAATGTTAGTATTTAGGTGAAATATAGTCATATTTCACATAGATCACCCTAAACCTACACTTTGCTAGTCATCGAGCAAAGAGAATGATAAATATGTCAAGGCAAATTAAACTAACATCCTAACAAAATTAAATGCCACTTTAGCACGATTGCATTTAGCATATGCAATAAACCTTTAAACCTCTAGGTGATCCCTAGGGAGGTTGTGTCTCTGAAGGTTTTCGGTGAAGATACCTACAAACTTCAAAAAAACAGTTTTCAAAATCATCGATAGAAGAGTTTTCAAAAATCGGTTTATATAATATATATACCTTTAAAATCAAAACCAATAATTATTTGATGCAAAGTTCATTCTCAAATACCAATGGCATGATAATTCCACTGTTGTTTATTCCAATTAACCCAATCCTCTGATTTTTAGACCAATTTTTTATTTATGCCTAGAATGTCGTGTGCACATGTGCCAATGCTTAAATCATTTCATTGTTGGATTAATCCAAATCGGGAATCATCGGATCCAAAGTTTCAACTCAATCCTCACCTTAGGTATACACTTAAAACAAAATCGCTCCGATAAATGATTTACTTTTCGCACACATGTGAGAGAGTTATAATACAAACAAAAAGGTCTCACATGATATAAGAAAGACGGTGCATCAAAAAATTAAAAGAAATCTCATGGTGAAAGATATTTGTATCTTAAGCACGCTATACCAACCACCATAGTCATTGCATCATCACTCTCCACAAGGCATTTACCAACCGAGATCAGATCACGAAGGTCTTTTCTATGATTGTAATGGGGCTCGGGTGAAGGTTATGAAAGAAAGGGAAAATTGGATTTAAATTTCTCTGAGAAACTAGAAAAAGAAATACAATTTAATTTTCTAACTTTCCACTCATTTTTTTCTCGAATTTTTCAGAATTTCTCTTTCTTTTCAACCTTTTTTTCTTCTTTTCATTCCTTTTTTTTTTTTTTTTTTTTAAATTATTTTTATGCACATATTTTTCTGCCATATGCTCCTTGCAAGTATTATCGTCATGACTCTCCACTTTCTTTCTTGTTCTTGTCCCTCTTTCCTAATTTCTCAGAGATTGAAAGGTAAATTTTGTATTCTATTTTTTTTTTTTTTTTTTTTTTTTCAAACTAGTGTGGGGTATGGTTAATATAGCTTCACAAAAAATTTTCAATCAAGGCTCAAAGGGGGTGCAACAAGGAAAATCAATATAAGGTGGGGCATTTTAGGCAAAAACGAGCCAATGATGGCCTTTGATCATATCCTTTCACGATGGTAATGATGCCTATTTGTCTTGAGTTTAAATGCAATGAGTTTTAGCGCAATGATATAAAGCATGCGAGATAAACAAACCGAGATAAAATGTATGAGATTTCAACAATTAAGCACGAATTTCAAAGATACTCCGAATTTATTTTAGCACTCATCAAGAATGAGGATAAAGTTCTAAATCTCACGGGTTTAGTCTTTCTTAGGATCCTAGAATTCCAAATTTGGACTAATCTTTTAATTTCCAGATTCAAGCATGGCGAAGTGCAAAAAAAAAATAAAAAATTCTAGGCATAAAATTCAAATTAATCTTTAAATATTCACAATGGAATTAATTATCCTAAACAACAACAATTTTATCATGGCATAAATATTTGAAAATTAAAATTTTATATGCATCAGTGATTAAAGTTTGAAAACTACGCCAAAAATAAACAACGATGATTTTTTTTTTATTTTTTTATTTTTTATTTTTTTTATTTTATTTTTTTATTTTTTTATTTTTTAGTATTGAAGGTGCATATAAAATGTGGTCAAACATATACTGCAAAAGTTAAAAATCATGAACCACGCATTTGAGCACACCACCCCCAAACCTGATGTTTCCAATGTCCTCGTTGGATTGTTGCAGGACCCCCAAACCTGTTTTTTTAAATTTATTGCAATCAACTCCCGACGGCGATCGTCCTGCCGGAATCCATTCCATGTTCTGATAAAATAATCGGACGATGCGAGTTGATACATCGATGGGAGGCGGTGCTAATAACATTTCAAGATGAACCGCTTCGATGTATGCAATTGAATGTGCAGCTTCAGGGATACGGCAGAACTCCGTGAGATCGAAAAAATTTTCAATCAAAATTTCACGATCAACATATTCTTCAGTTGGTACATCTTTTGGAACATTGATTTGGGCGGAGAGGAGCTGGTACAGTCTTGCCCGATCAACCATTCAACGCTTAGATGGAGAGAACAAGAACGGTGAAAGCTTTTGGAAAAGTCAAGATGTATGAGTCTCCGTAATCCCTTAAAAAGATAATTTTGGAGCCGGGTTGTTACAAAAAAATGAATTCGATCGGTTGAACATGAAAGTTCAATCGATTGAAGTGATTGTGGCACAAAGGGAGAGACCCATGCATAAATGTGTCACCATTTTCCAATGTGAAGGAGTTAATTGATAAGACCAAAAAGCATTTGTTTAATCCAATTTTCAATCGATTGAAAATTTCAATCGAGTGTACAATATGTGAGGTCATTCATTCCTTCACTCATTTAATGCATGGCTATTTCCAAGGAGTCTCATGCCTATTTTCAATCGATTGAAATAAGCCTTGCATTGATTTCTCCCGCAGCACATTAATGCATTTGACAAGGGTTTTGACTAATTGCCCTTTATCTCAACCGATTGAATTTTTAAGAAGAGAATTCAATCGATTGAAACCAAAAAGGAAAATGAAGTGGGTGATTTGAAAAGTCATGTGATATGACTTTGAATTAACTGTAAAGAAGAGTACTTTTTATATCATCTCAATCGATTGAATTTTATTTTCATTCAATCAATTGGAGAATTTCACCATTATGCTAAAAATATCCCGACTCAATCAATTGCCTCAGATCTTTTAACACAACAATCAAGGACCATACAACTAAAATCTATCCCACTGGGTTGCCTCCCGAGGCCGAGTTTACGTGTCGACAGCTCGACCGATTCTTCATCACATTGGCGGCTCAATGAGATCTGTTTCTTCAGCCATCATTTGAAACTTTGACTCCAACAGCGGTTTAAGCCGTTGACCATTTACTTTCAGAATTCGATTATCTTTGATGTCTCTAATCTCGACAGCACCAAATTCAGATGTGGAAATGACCTGAAAAGGTCCCTCCCATCTTGATCGTAATTTTCCCGGATGAAATTTTAACTTTGAATTGAACAGCCAAACTTTTTGCCCCGGATGAAATTCCTTTCTGGAGATTAACTCATCGTGAAGCCTTTTGGATCTTTCCTTGTAAAGTCTAGCATTCTCATATGCATCATAACGTAACTCATCGAGTTCATTTAGTTGCGCACGGTTTGATCCAATGATTGCATGTCAAAATTAAACCATTTGATTGCCCAAAAGGCTTTGTGTTCAATTTCAACGGAAGGTGACACGCCTTCCCAAACACAAATGGAGACATTCCAATTGGTGTCTTGAATGCCGTCCTGTATGCCCAAAGAGCATCCGATAGGCAAAGAGACCAATCCTTTCTATCTGTTCTGTCAGTCTTTTCTAAAATCCGCTTGATTTCACGATTCGACACCTCAACTTGACCACTAGTTTTGCGGATGGTAAGGTGTTGCCACTTTGTGAGTGACTCCATATTTCTTCATTAAAGTTGCAAATGGCGATTGCAAAAGTGTGAACCACCATCACCGATGATAGCTCGGTATTCGAATCGGTTGAACACGTTCTCCTTAAGAAACTTTACCACCACCTTGTGGTCATTCGATCAGTAGCTATAGCTTCCACCCAATTTGAGACATAATCTCATGACCAAAATGTAGAGAAACCCAAATGATGGGGGAAATGGTCCCATAAAGTCGATTCCCCAAACGTCAAAAATTTCGACAACTAAAATCGGGTTCAACGGCATCATGTCTCGTTTAGAAATATTTCCCAATTTTTGACATTTAACACATCCCTTGCAATAATCCATTGCATCGCGAAAGATAGTGGGCCAGTAGAATCCACTTTGTAAAATTTTGAATGCGGTCTTTCGTCCCCCAAAGTGACCTCCACAAGCTCCATTATGACAGAAATTCATCACGCTTGATTGTTCTTCTTTGGGCACACATCGTCGGATTATCTGATCAGAGTAGAATTTAAACAAGTGTGGTTCATCCCAGAAGTAGTGTTTCACTTGGGAGAAGAACAATTTTTTATCATTTTTACCCCACTGCAATGGGATTTGACCCGTAACCAGGTAATTGACAATGTTTGCATACCACGGAGTTCCATTTAGAGCCGCACGGATAACCATCAATTGCTCATCGGGAAAGGTATCTCGAATAGGTTCTGCAAAGATGTTGCTTCGTGAAGTATACGAGAGCGGATGGTCTGCAACCACATTTTCAACTCCCTTTTTGTCTCGTATCTCAAAATTGAATTCTTGCAGCAATAGAATCCATCTGATCAGTCTTGGCTTTGTATCCTTCTTTGCCAATAAGTACTTAAGTGCGGAATGATCAGAAAAAACTACGATCTTGGACCCGAGCAAGTATGACCGAAACTTGTCCAACGCATAAACTACAGCCAATAATTCTTTCTCTGTGGTGGTGTAGTTTATTTGTGCGTCGATCAGTATTTTACTTGCATAGTAAATTACATGAGGTAATTTATCTACTCTTTGGCCTAAAACCGCTCCAATTGCATAATCTGATGCGTCGCACATTAGTTCAAAGGGAAGCGAGTAATCCGGAGGTTGAATTATGGGAGCATTGGATAACAGTTCTCTTACTTTCAAAAATGCCTTCATGCAATCATCATCAAAGATGAAAGGAACATCCTTCCCAAGCAAGGTACATAATGGTTTAGCCACCTTGCTAAAATCTTTGATAAATCTTCTGTAAAATCCCGCATGTCCCAAAAATGATCGGATTTGTCTAACACTCCTTGGTGGTGGCAAATTAGCAATTAAGTCGACTTTTGCCTTGTCAACTTTAATTCCTTTCTTGGAAACGATATGCCCTAACACAATTCCCTGTTGAACCATAAAATGACTCTTTTCCCAGCTTAAAATAAGATTAGATTCTACACAACGTTGTAATACCTGTGTCAAATGGTTCAGACACATTTCAAAGGTCCTCCCAAAAGAAGTCATCCATGAATACTTGATAAATTTGTCAACCATATCCAGAATATTGCTAACATACAACGTTGAAAAGTGGCCGCATTACAAAGTCCGAAGGCATCCTTCGATATGCAAAGGTTCCATAAGGGCAAGTAAACGTTGTCTTTTCTTGGTCTGATGGAAATACAGGCACTTGATTGTATCCCGAGTAACCATCAAGAAAACAATAATATTCTTGTCCTGCCAACTTTTCTAGAATCTGATCAATAAATGGCAGGGGAAAATGGTCCTTTCTCGTGGCAGTGTTCAATTTCCGATAATCGATACATACACGCCATCCAGTGGTTTTACGTGTAGGCACCAATTCCCCGTCGGTGGTCTCCTTCACTGTTATTCGATTTCTTTGGAACAATCAATTGGGCTTACCCATTCACTATCCAAATTGCATAAATGATTCCCGCATCAAGTAATTTGATAATCTCTTTCAAAATAACTTCTTTCATGTTGGGATTCACCTTTGTGCCTCTCTTGATGGTGTGCTACCTTCTTCAAGGTGGATCTTGTGCATACTGACAAGCGGATCTATCCCTTTAGATCTAATGTCCATCCGATTGCTCTTTTGTAGTCCTTGAGTACTCCAATTAGTTCTCCTTCTGCTTTTCGACAAAGTTGCGTAGATTATCACCTAAGTGTTTGAGATGGTCCCGGAAAACATACTTAAGTGAATCGGTAACTGCTTCAACTCAAGATTTGGTGGTTGCTCAATTGAAGGCATCAATTTGGGTTTTTCCACCACGGGTAATGGTTCAATTCGCCTTCCATGGCTTCTTCTCCCGAGACATTGAGATGGTGTTCATTTCCTCAAAATTTTGCTCAACATTTCCTCCTCATCATAGATTGCCGCAAAGGCGGTTTGAAATTCCTCCTTAGTGAGCATCGAGGAAGCGCTTCTTCAACCACTTCATCAACGGTCAATATAAAAGCAATCAACCTCTTCTTCGTTGGAAAAATGGTTCATAGCATTGAACACATTCAATCTCACTTTCATATTTCCAAAGGAGACATCCATCACTCTGTCTGACACTTAATCTGAGCATTTGCGTAAGGAAGGGACGTCCAAGGATAATGGGGATTTGGTTTTACGATTTGACTCGTTGTTCCATATCCAAAACAATAAAGTCCACAGAAAGACAAATTTATCGATTCCTACCAAGACGCCCCTCGATGATACCCCTAGGTCGCCTTTCGCACCTATCATCAATTGAAGTGTTACCGCAATGTTGCAATTCACCCAGCCTAATTTTTCAGATCGAGAATGGGATCAAGTTCACACTTGCTCCCGGATCTAAGAGTGCTCTTTCAATTGTTTGTCCACCAATAACACATGTATGATTGGGACTCCGGGGTCCTTAAGCTTTGGTGGCGCATTCAACTTCGGATGGGCGGCTTGATTAGTCAGGAACACTTTCTTGGACACATGTGTACGTGTCTTCCTCTTTCGGGTGCATAAATCCTTGAAGAACTTGGCCTACGCAGGAACTTGGTTAATGGCATCGAGCAAGGGAAGATTAATCTTTACTTGCTTAAACGTTTCGAGAATATCGTCCATTTTTGAAGGACCCTTCCCCAATCTGGATGGAGGTGTAAGGCACTCAGGGAATGGTGCCTTAGGTGTATGGGGATTTATTTCCATTGCTGGATCCACTTCAAGTTCCTGTCGAACATTTTTGGGATTTTCGCTCTTCTTCTCTTTCTCTGGTTCTTCTTCCTTTTCAGCTTTTTTTTCTATTTCTTCAGCTTTAGATGGAATTTCAACTTGGTTGTCGACCACTCGACCACTTCTCAAGACCGTTACAGCCTTCAGCTGATGGCTGGTTGATGGACCTTCACCAGATGGTGCGTGGCCTCGCGGGTTGTTGATAGGTTGGCTAGGAAGCCTTCCCTCTTCTCTTTGACTCATTTGGTTAGCCAATTGACCGATTTGATCTTGCATTTTAGCCATGGACTGCTGGTACGCTTGCATAGTTTGTTGTTGAGCTTGCAGAGTTTGCATCAATTTTTCTTCAAAATCAGAATTCCTTGAACTTGAAGCATTGGTTTGGTTGAAATTCTGATGTTGACGATGCTCAGAATTTGGGTGCTGATAATTCAAATTTTGTTGGAAATTCGAATTTCGTTGGAAGTTAGAATTCTGGTGTGGATGAAGACCTTGTTGTCCACTTGATGTATTTGCTTTATACTGTTGGTTTCCTTATCCAGTTTGACTTGATCCTCCCCACCCTAGGTTAGGATGGTTTTTCCACTCAAGATTGTAGGTGTTTGAATAAGGATTCCTATCTTGCCGTTAATATGACTGAGTCACATTAACTTGCTCCTGGGGATTTGATTCTTCGAAAAAAATCATCAGAGTGGTTGGACACTCGTTAGATGTGTGACCTTGATTCTCACAAACTGCGCAAACAGTAGGGGTATTGAGGGTTTTAGCTTGCTGAGTTGCGGCAAGCAACATATTCATTTGTTTTGACAACATATCCACTTTTGTTGACAACTCAGAGGTATTGTTGTTAACGTCAAACAACCCCTCTTTTGTTAACACATGAGACTTTGTTGATAAATCACGGTTAACACGTCCCAAAGTTTCGCTTTGCATTGAGGTTTGACTCAACCTTTCGAATAGAGTCCAAATTTCGTCATGCTCTTTTATGGAATAGGATCCTCCACACGATGCATTGACCATACGTCTTTCTTCTGGGATCAGTCCATTGTAAAAACTCTGAACTTGTTGCCATCTTGGAATATGATGATTAGGGCAGCTTCTAAGCAATTCTTTAAAATGCTCCCAACATTCGTGAAATGTTTCAGCAGGTTGCTGAGCATAAACCAGAATTTTCTGACGTAACTCGTTGGTTTTACTCATGGGAAAATATTTCTTTAAGAATTCACGTTGCAACTCAGTCCAACTCGTGATGGATCTTGGTTCTAACGAATTAAACCACGATCTCGCCTTATCTCGCAAAGAAAAAGGAAAAAGTCGCAATTTAGCTATTTCGTCAGTCACATTATGAACTCTAAACATTTTGCATACCCCAACGAATTCGGTCAGATGAGCATACGGATTCTCATTACTCAATTCGTTAATGATGGGCAACATTTGAATCATTGCCGATTTGAATTCAAAGTGATTCCCTGGAATGGGAGCATGAACAATACTATCTTGATCCTCGTAAGGACCAGGATCATAGTATTATTCCAACGTTCGGGGTCCTTCTGGTGGTTCATAATGGTTTTCACCATTATTGTTGTTGTGTGCATTCCTTTCTCCTTCTCTTTGTCTTTGTCGGCCATAACTTCGGAGTTATTACGCAGAATCTGATTGCTCTTTCGATTTGTTTTACAAGCTCGCTCGATTTCTCGATCCAACGGTTGAAGAGTTGGGCGATGAGATCGGGTAAAGCTCATACACCAATGAACCAAAACAAAATAGACTCAAAATGCCACAGTTCGGAATTAATCAATTGATTTTTTATTTTTTTATTTATTTTTATTTTTTTACAATCAATCGATTGAAACAGAGTGGGGAAAAAAATAAAATCAAATAATTCAATAGATTGAATTCCTAAAATCAATAGATTGATTTTATCAATTCAATAGATTGAATTCCCAAATTCAATCGATTGAACTCCCAAAATCAATAGATTGAATTCTGGAAATCAATGGATTGAATATATCAATTCAATCGATTGAGAATGGGAACAACCAATAATTTCAATCGATTGAGACAAAAGTACTCAATCGATTGAACTTATAAATTCAATTAATTGATAGGACATTCAAATGCAAAAAATCTGACTGACAAGTACAGTCAATCGATTGAAATTGAGAAGTCAATCGATTGACTAACAAACAGTGATGTATTTTATATTTCCACTAGAAATTTTGCAATCAACTCAGAACAGAAAAAATTGGGTTTTTATTTTTTTTAATTATTTATTTATTTTTATTTTTTTAATAAAAAAAAAATGAAACAAGGAAATGTGCACAGTTGAAAATCGATCGATTGATTTTTATAAATCAATCGATTGATTATCAACAAAGAATTTAATGAGATGCAATCTCCGCTTCTCAGTCAATCGATTGAATATGAAAAATCAATCGGTTGACTGGCAACTACAGAATAAAAATCTCCTTAAAAAAAAAAATAATAAAATTTCGTCGCAATCCCCGGCAGCGGCGCCAAAAACTTGATCGGTTTTAAAGTGTACCCTTGCAAGTGCACAAGTTCGATTGTAGCACGGCGAAATTAAGGGTGTCGAACCCACAGGGAAGCGCAAAATTAGATTAATTTTAAAGAGATTTCAAAGACCCAAGGAAGTACCAAGGGTGAGAGATTTCATTGTCAAGATTTACCACTACACAATGCAATAATCAAAAGAACTAAATCAAGCTATGCACGGATGAACTATGATTAAGAAAATGATGAAATGATCAAGGAGTTGCTAACCCTAGATTTATAACTTTTCTACAATCAACCACACAATTTCATGTTAAATCATTATACCATCATTTAACTACAAGAAAAATGAATCGATAAAAATGCAATTATTGATTTGGCATACCCTATCCGAACACTATGACGCATCCAATCACGGCATGCATCATGCGAAAGGCATAGCGTATCTCAAATTCGAAATCACAACCATAAGAATCAATCGCACGGCATCCTATATCGATCTACAAGATCGATCTAGGTGGAATAATTCATTTATTGTCGCCGATCACACGGTCGTGACTATGATAACATAATGAAGCACACACTAAAAGCCGTACGATTCAATAATTCTAACAAGAAATTGTAAGCTTAAAAGTAAGTTAGTTACTCATCTAGGGGTCGCTTCCTCCTTGAACGAGGGGTTTAGCCGCTCATCCTTGATCCACACGCACAATGTAAATCGAAAGCCATCACAAAAATTGTTCTTTTATTTATCAACCGCTTGATCTTTTTGGAGAAGATCACAACCTTACACAGCTTTTTATCTAAATACAAAACTAAAAATAACAAAGAAAAAAAATTGCTAAAGGCCCTAAGAAAATCTACCGAGCAAAAGTCCCCCCTTGAACCCTAAACATCCTGTTGTTTAAATAGGGCCCGGGCTAAAAGTATTCCATATCCGAATCAATAGATTGAATTTTGAATTCAATCGATTGAATTCAAAATTCGAATTTTGGAGGCTCATTTGCATTCCCAAAATCAATCTATTGAATTTAAGGAATTCAATCGATTGATTTTCGAAAATCAATCTATTGATTTTGGAAATCAATCTATTGAATTCCAAATTCAATCTATTGATTTTGGAAATCAATCTATTGATTTTTGGAAATCAATCTATTGATTTTTGGGCAACTTTTTAAACTCAATCGATTGAGTTTCAAATCTCAATCGATTGAAATGGGCATGTGACATATTTAACTCTCGAAACTGTGGCTAGACCAATCAGTCTTTTTCACGGATTTCAGTGCTTTCGCTGGCTCCATGGTCCAAAGTTCATATAGTCCCTTAATTTTATTCACTTAAGCTCTTTCAACATCCCACGGTCCGTAACACCTGAAACCACTAAAACTATACAGCAGCCGTTAGAATGCCTTCATCGGATAGCTAAATGTTAGTATTAGGGTCCGAAATATAGTCATATTTCGACATAGATCAGTGGTACACCAAGTAAGTCTTCAGGAAATACGTCGACAAAATCTCTGACGACTGAGATTTTTATAGGATCGACTGTCTTGTCTTGCTCCTCGTCTAATGCTGCCAATAAAGGTACTCCCTTTCTTTTAATTCCCCGAAATCTGAATGGAGGTTCTCCGAGTGGTTGGAAGGTGACCACTTTTGAGAAGCAGTCAACTGTGGCATGATATGTGACTAGCCAGTCCATGCCCAAAATGATATTGAAATCCTGAAATTCCAGCACGATGAGACCTACCGGAAGATCATGGCCTTTAATATTTATTATCGTGTCTCGACAGATTAAAGCAGCCATCATGGTGTTCCCAGACGGTGTCAAGATAGTCAATCTCCTTTCTAAGGGTACGGGACTAGCTTGAATTTCTGACATAAACCCTGGACTGATGAAAGAATGCGTAGACCCTGAGTCTATAAGAACAAAAGCTAAGTGTTTAATGTTGCACTTATGCTGATAAACAGAGAGATTACCTGTTAGCATATGGCGTGCTATAATATTTTCAAGTGCAACAATTTGATTTACAGTTTTATTGAATTCATACAAGAAATTTTATAAAACAAGGTTTATAAAAATAATCACTTGAAATACATAAAGAAAAATAACTGGATTTGGAGTAGTAAAGGTATCTTGAATAACTTCGTCGCTAGCCATAGTGTCCTGCTGCGACATTGCAAAGACGCGGCCTTGGCTCGTAGGATTCGCTTGAGTACTGTATTGAGAGCCTAATATCGGAGCTCTCTCGGGGTAGTCCTTAACCATGTGTCCTTCTTTTCCGCACCTGAAACATTTTCCGGTGCCTTGCATGCATACTCCAGGCTTGTGTCTCCTGCCGCATCTTGTGCAAGGTTCGTAAGGTCTGAACTCTCGTTGTGGCTGATGTGGCTGTGGAATGACATTTCCTCCTGGGAAAGTGGAACCCACTTGTGTCTGCGGTGTGAGGCGTGGCCTTTTATTTTCATACTGAGCCTGAGGAAATGACGTTCTTTGGGCGAAAGTTGGGCTTGGTCTCTGTGGGACAAAAGAGCCCCCTTGAATAGCTTTGCCCTTCTGAACCTCAAATCGGGCATTCCTTCTGTTAAGCATTTCACCCGATTCTCTTTCTTGGATCTGCGCACGATCTACAAGTTCTCCGTATGATTCTATCTTCATCGCGGCCAATTTCTCGCGAAAGAATGGTCGCAAGCCGTTCTGAAATGCGAAGAGTTTATCGCCGTCATCTGCAATCAGATTCCCAGCAAATCTGGATAGCTGGTCAAACTTGGCCTCGTACTCGGCCACCGTCATGTTCCCTTGCCGTAGGTCCATGAATTCTTTCTTCTTCTGCGCCCTGGTGGTCGCTGAGAAATACTTTTTGAAGTAGACTTCTCTGAACTGCTGCCAAGTCCACTCTTCTTCGTTGTTTCAATCTGCAGCTCTCTTGACTACCTTCCACCAATTCTCTGCTTCCTGATCCAGATAAAACGCTGCCCACTTCACTTTTTCGTGTTCTGCAGGCGAGGAGATCCTGAAGAATTTTTCGATAGTACTTATCCAATCTTCAGCAGCGACTGGGTCAAGCTGACCATGAAAATAGGGAGGTTGAGCTCTACTGAATACTTGAAATCCGACAGGGGTATATGGTGGATTCTCGTGTTGAGGTATAGGTGACAATATATATATATATATATATATATATATATATATATATATATATATATATATATATATATATATATATATATTTGACGCATTCAATAAGGCATGTCTGAGTACTTAGTGATGAAAATAGTTTTTAGGAATATAAATAACCTTATAGAAGTCCCCAATGTCCCTATCTAATCCAAGGATAGGGTGCTAAGGCAACTCAATCACTATGAGTAAAAGTAGGGGTGTTATCGGGTCGGTTTTCATGCAAAACCGAAATTGAATCGATAACTATCAATTTCTATTTTATGAAATCGAAACCAAACCGTTAACTTTCTAAACCTCATTTAAATTTTTTTTTTTTTTATTTGTAGCATTTAACCGAATTGAATTGATTTTTTCGGTTTCGGTTTAGAATTTTCAAAATTTATACAAACTAAATCAATTTATACAAACTGTTTTTGCAAACTCCTATGATTCAAATGATTTTAAGACTTTTGGTGATTAACAAAGTAAGACAGCAGCAGTTGGCTTTCTACAATAAGCCTCACACACCATCAAATTCAAACATAAGCATATTATAATTCATATATACACCACTATCGACTTCTTATTGGTTCGGTTTTGGTTTTTAAACGTTAAAACCGAAATCAAACCGATAACTATCGGTTTCTATTTTTTGAAACCAAAATCGAGCCGATATGTCCCAAACTTGAAACCGAACCGAAATTTCGATCGGTTTGGTCGGTTCGATTGATTTTTGGCACAGCCCTAAGTAAAAGATTAAAAAGGATTAAACTTTCAGTCACAGGTGCAAAATTTTAAAGATAATGGTTACGCAGCAAACCTATAAATTTGACTTGTGATTTGATGGACAAAAAGTTTGAAAAGTATTATGTAAAAAAATATAATCACACTTGGGAATTATTATCATGTGGCATCTGATTTCAGGTTCAAACATACAACAGAGGCCGTTCATTTGAACCCATTGTCCCATTTTTCATATAAATATAGAGTGTTTTACAAAGAGAGGTATCAAAATAAACAGTTATAAAACACCACCGTTTCGAAACGGTAAAAAAAAAAAAGGATTTTGACCATTTTCTAGGTTCTCAGATTTTGCCAACGAAAATTATCAAACGCAATTTGTTATTTTTCATAATTTTTTCGATTTTAAAAGAATTTTGAGGTTTGCAAGAGAAAATCTTGAATGCCTGTTATAATACGAGATTATCACAAGTTGAACTAAAATTCTCTTTTATAAACCCTAAAACAAGGTATCAAAATCAATATCGATTTGCTAAGGACCGATACGACTCGGCCGATATGTATCGGCCTTTTTTTTTTTTTTTTTTTTTTTTAAAAGAAGAAAATCTACGTCTCAGTTTGGACTGAGACGTATTGATTGATACCCGATACCAAGGATCAAAATTTTGGTCGAAATGACCGAAATTTCGGCCAAAATTATCAGTTTGGGTGCCCACCGAAACTAAAATTTTGGTCAATTTTGTGTAGGGATTCAAATTTTCGACCGAAATTTCAATCCAAAATTTCGATTTTTGTCTCCTCCGAAACCGAAATTTTGATCCTTGCCCGATACGTTTTGTATCGGCCGATATGGTATCCGATACCCTAGTTGAGATACCGATACGTATCGGTATCGGTTGATTTTTTATACCTTGCCTTAAAATCCTAAATAATTGAAAGAAAATAATAAATTTTAAGGATAATGATCCTCTCACTCGAGTCATGGGATATAATCTCATGACTCGACCTACCATTGGTTGCATTCATTTGATAATTTGTTTAAGTCACCTGATATAATATGCAGCCAATAAGAGATTAAGTCATGAGCTTATGTTTATAATCATTTCCCTTTTCTGAAACTTTTTGAAATGGCATGATATTCTAAAACTTTCCTTCACAATCCAATTTTTCTAAATAACTTTAATATAAGTCTATATCATGGTTACCTAATTCGCCTACTACCCATGCAAATCGCGAATATGATTCGATTGAACTAGTTCGCGGAGATTTGAACCCTAACCACTGACATTAGGAAGCACCCGCTTAATCAGCCGGATATCGTCTGAATTTCATGCAGATCTTTTGTATATGAAAATTTAAAATTCTAAAATAGAAAATAAAATATGATTTTTTTTTTAATATATTTTTTTAATCTAAAACTCATCCTACCTGTAGCGAATCGGGTTCGCTTGGTCTTAGTGAATTGCAAATTATAAATCCAATTTCAAATTGAGCGAACCAATGAATCATGTAACATTAGTCTATGTAATGAGATTTTTAAGGGAGTGTAAGTGTGTCACAAGGGATCACTTCTTAGAAATTGAAATTGATGTTGCTTTCTTGAGAAGGCAAAGAGCTGTCTAAGACTCAAATCACATGCACACACTTGGCATAGAAAAGTTGCCATTACATGAAATGAAGTGCAAACCTCTTTATTGAAGATATGTGTAAGACTCGATCACATGCCTCTGTCACATGCCACAAGCAAATGTTGAAATAAAGAGACTTAAGGGAGCATAAGTCACACATTACTCCCTTTATTGAAGAGGATCAACTCTTTTCACTTCTGCCTAAAAAACAAAATCCTCACCTTCCCTCTATCGACTCATATATTGTCACTTGGACATCATCTTTAAGGTAGTTTTAAACGTACCCATCCAATCTTATTGGGCACTTACATTGAAAATAATTAATTGTTTTAAATCAGATGATGGAAATTATTTTTCGTTTCAATCTTTTCATACGAGAGATCTTGAGATCATGAGACAATCAATTTTCAATGTCACATAACACGAATCCCAAAAATGAGGCCCTAAAATCGCTTGACACACGTGATTTTAGGACTACATTTTTGGAACATGTGTCATGTGGAATAGAAAACTAATCACCTGATAGGTGCGTCATAATCTTAAGATCCTTAATGTGGAAGATTGGAGCTAAAAACGATCTCAATCGTCTGATTTAAAATAATCAATGGTTTTTAACGTAGGTGCCCAGCAAGATTCAATAAATGCGTTTAAAGTTATCCTAATTTCACTGTAAAAATAAGGTTGTTTTAGCAGCACTTGTTGTTAAGGCAGTTTTTGATAGCGGTAGGATTAATAGTGACAATTTTTTGTAGCAACATGACTAATAGCGACAGTTTTTTGTTATTTAACAAAAAACTACCGCTATTAATCTTATTTCTTGTAGTGTTTTCATTGATCCAAGTTACCAAGTGGCAGAAGTCTACCTAAACCATTAATTGCTCCCCAAAAAAAATTCATTGATTGTTTTGAATTAGATGGAGATCAATTTCCATCCCAATCTTTCATACGAGGGATCTTGAGATCATAGGAATACCATAAGTTTTTTTCTTTGAGGTAGCACACATTCCCAAAAAGTAATTTGAATATCACTTGACACAAATCATGCACAAGCTATGAGGCACAAATTGAAGGCAGCTGCCACATTTCAAAGTGGGATAATGGCTCATGACCGACATTTAAAATACCAAAATGGTGTTTAATTGATCTTATACCATTAAACATGCCTATAAGTGAATGTGGACGTATCTTAGGCTAAAGAAACATGCCTATAAGTGAATGTGAACCATTCGATTGATGAACTTTAATATCAGCCATTAAAATTATAAATAATAATTGATATTATAGTCAACAGATGGGATGGTTCAAATCTCTCAAAAGGTTTGATTTTTGGGTCCATTGCCCTTCAATGAATGATCTATCACTTTGATGGTGTGGATTACCCACATCTTTAGCCCTTAATGGTGTAGGAGCATTTAAACACTATTTTGGCATTTAAATGACGGTTAGCAAAATCGGGTCCTTTGAAAATACTGCATTCCCCTTTTGTAATTTTGAGTTAATATTGCATATGTGACTTGGTGATGATCTCCTACTGAGGTCACTCTTTGGAAGGTGTGTCATATCGAATCATCATATGTTTCATGTGATTCCACTCTCATGATCTTGATACTTATTTTGTAGAAATTGAAATGAAAACGATCTCTATAGTTTGCTTCAATGTAGACAAATGTCATTTAAAATTAATGACATATCTAATTTATATAGTAGTCATTAATCTTAAATGCCATTCAATTGCTTTTAATAGATTGATAAATGGTTTTTCACCCAATCTTTTGCAAGAAAGATCTTTAGGGCTAGGGGCGCTTATCAGAAAGTGCACATGTTAATTTCACATAACACACATCTTATAAAGTAATCCAAGTATCAAGTTACCGGACATTCTTGTCGCATGTCAAATGCTAACACATTTTCTTCGAGGATCATAAATTGCCACTGTTTAAAATCTTGGCCCGGCCGCTGAGCACTACATCCAACACAGGCCCACTCACACATGGGCCTAAATCAGCTAATCAAATCACTCAATTTTGGGCCACCTCAAAATTAGACCATTTATTTCTTAGCATATATATATGGAGGCTCGGGGATGAGTTGGAATGTATAATGGATCCATGCATTTAAATCAGGTGGGGTCCATAGAGCCCACCCAAAATAACTTGCTTGAGAATGATCAGAGCCCACCAAAATATTTGGACATGATCTTAGGTATATCTAATTATCTACCGTCCAAAATATGGTCAAAGAGGAAAAAATTCAATACACCAGAATGTGTACATCAGTACATAAATTTTGACTACTAAAAGATTTAATTTTAAAAACTTTGTTTAATAAATCACATGTCATGTAATCTCGAGAGGGGTGTTATTTTGAGATCTCGTGTCATGTGACATGTGATCTAGGATTTGAGCGTACGAGTTCATCCATGCACTCCAACCTATATACCATTTTTCTTATATAATGAATGCAGAAATCTTAGGTTAGCGACCTAAGGTTGAACCATGTGCTACTGTCATTCGGGTGTTAAGTATGCTGGGCGTTACTTAATATTTGACCACTTATTTAAGGATAAAAAATTATTTTATTTTTCATCACATGTCACGTGATCCAAGATCCCAAAAATGGGGTTTTTAGGTTTGGATGATTGCCACGTGGCATGTTATCTCTACACTGTTGTAGGTTTCAACCCAAGCCAAGTGGCTAACCTAAGGACTCCTTAGCCATACATAATAGGCTTTGTAAGAAAGATTTAAGCGCCACGTGAAAGTTATGTGACTCATAAACCCTTTTATCAGTCGTTTCCTTTTTACTTTTTTGGGGGCTTTGCCGTGGCCTTGTGAGCATGATTAAGAGTCTTTAAGCTCATTATTATGGGGTGACTTTATTCTCTCTGCTCTACACACAAGTGGCATATGCATCACGAGAAATGAACTGTGAAGCAAGGTATTCTATAGAGTCTCCACTTTCTTTTTGTCTCTCTATCACCTACTTTTGTAAACGCTAATGGGGTTTTTTGTCTTCTTCCTTTAGTGGATTTTGTGTTTTCAACCTTTAGTGGATTTTGTGTTTCCCAAGGTGAATTATCTCTCTCTCTCTTTCTCTCGTTTTCAAGATTGAGCTTCGACCTCAAAGTTGTGTCAAGGTTGCGTCATGGTACACTTTTCAGTTGAGCTTTGCGAGATATAAGACCGGAGACCTCCAGGTTGCAATATTATCAACCTCCCAGTTGAGCTAAAAGTACAATTCCTTCAATCTATATATTTATAGAGAGGGAGAGTTAGTCTACAATAAGTATCATAAGTGGACATGACAGTCCACACATCAGTGTGACTGGATGGAATGTACAAACTTTCAAAGTATGAAATTTCGTGCATATCATGTAATCACATATATGCGTGGATGGCTTTAATGCACATAATGGGTGAACACTCATTATAGACTAACTCATATATATATATATATATGATGCAATATGCTCTTTACTAATTTCCCTTAGTTCATTGGAGGGATTTGAACCGGCTGATCTGTGGACTCTAATAATGATGATAGTGCATATTTTGTGACGGTCAAATGGTTGTAACCCTTCTCATAACTGTTATTTTCTGTGGTTGATTCATCTGCAAATAATAAGCACTCTTGGTGCTTAGGTCACTTTTTGAGATATGCGTATCTATGAAATCATTTTGTGTTCCATTTGAATTGATCCCATAATTTCAATATTTATTTTGTAAAATATTGGGATGAAAAATAATTTCTCTTATTTGATTTAATGCAATCAAATGTCATCCAAAATTAACAATATGATGGATTACATGTTGCTCATTAATTTTAGATGAAAGTGCTTGCTTGACTCAAATAATGGAGATCATTTTTTTGTCCAATATTTTAATACCAAAGATTTTTATTAACACACCTATCAAATGGTACACATATTAGTTTCACATTTCACACATCCCAAAAGGTAACACCAGCACCACATCTCTTGCTGCTCGAGGAAAGTGACTTGCCTCCCTTGAGAGAAAACCTCCCTCGCCCACCGGTAATAGTTGAACTATTTGGATTCATTAAAGATGTGCACCCTGTGGCCTAAAATTGGACCGTCGTGATCTTATCTATGAACAAGATGGCAGCAAATTAAGTCGCACCATTTGATCTATCAAACGTCACGGATTTCAAGAGCTTTGAAATCGTGGCAGTCTAGCATTTCCATGGAATTAGATGGCTCAAAAGTCCATGTGACGATGCGTAAGGACGCCCCATTAATTAGAGTCACATTGTATCTATTTATACAAACCTCATCGTCAAAGTCAAACACTATCTTCTACTGTAGTTAGTTAGCCGTCCGTTTCTTTCAAACGTAATAAGCCTCCTTTTTATGGGCTTGTTTTAATAAAGTTGGCATGCATGGTTACCCAAAAAGAAAATTTTTACCGCACATTATTGTAAACCCTTTGTCATGTGATTAATTTTAAGATGCTAAAAACATCACACCGAAGGTGATACATTTCATCATTTTCTCTTTTATAATTAAAAAATATAATAATTATTTAGTAAAAAAGAATATGGAAAATATGAGGCCTTGATGATGTGGAGGTGTTGGGTAAGGCTATTCTCACCTGTATTCGAAGTAAGTACCACACATATTTTCATGGAGGAAAATCATTGATTAATTTGAATCGGATTATGGAGATGGTTTTTTGTTCTGATCCTCTCCACAATAGATCTTAAAATCATGGGGCGCCTATAAAACGGTCAGATGTTGATTTTACACCGTACATATCTCCAAAAGTAACCTAGATCATAGGCAAAGGAGTTGACCTTCACTTTTAGGGACGTGGGTGTCATGTGGAATCAACATTTGACCGTCCGATAGGCGTGTCATGATATTAAGATTTATCGTGGGGAAGATTGGAACAAAAATTAATCTCCATCATCTGATTCAAATCAGTCAATGATTTTCGTCTGTGAAAAACGGTAGTACTAACTTACTCCGAAAATGGGTGAGAGTGGGTGTACCCTTCTTAGATATTAAGGATGTGTTTGGCAATGCTCCCAAACTGCTCTCATTCTCTCTCAGTTCTAATAGGGCACCAGAGCGGCCTGAAAGCACTTTTCGTAGAAATGCAGGGAGTTGGCGTAGAGCTACAGTGCTAAATCCTAAAAGCTCCACTTCACAGCAGCTGTTAAAAACAGGTCTGGTGAATATGGGGGAGTAGTTGACTATTGAGAGCATTGCCAAACACAGCCTAAATGTTTTTGCGTAATCGAGAGCAGGTATTAAGTGCTCAAGTTGTGCACTAAGGGCGGTATATGAGTCAATCTCTCTCTAACAAATTGGCAAAATCTCACGAGATGCATAAATATTTATAAATCTCAAATCAGTCTTAGGTTAGCTCTTATAAGGGCAGACGCTGCCTGCTCTCCACCAATGCCGATAAAATCTGTTTTGGCATAGAGCAATTTTATCACTTAAAACAGCTCGCCACAAGAATAAATAGGGTGTGGAGTTATGTTACCAAATGTGAAAGTGGCTCCCCGTTGAAGCCAAAAGGCGAAAGAGCCACTCTTTAACTCGAAATAGCTATATAGTTTTACTTTTTAGGCCACACTGCAAACCTTTTTGGCCAACCCAGTTATCCAAATGACTAAGCATCATATAAAATTTATCTACTTAAAAATATATGTTCGTCAAAGGATTCGATGATCCTTCCGACCTTCAATGGATTCCATGATCCTTCTATGGGAAAAGTGGGCTCTTCTAATTGGGCAGGAAATTGAAGTGCACGTCTCCTGATCTTGTGATGTTCATGGATTTTCATGCATTTTAAAATCCGTGCACATCATAAATGTGTAATTTAAGATGTTTGCCCATGGCATGGATCACAGTCATAAAAAATGTAAGAGCTGTGCCATGTTGGCTAACAGCACCATAAAAAGTATTGTGGATCTCAAAGAAAAAGTTATTGGCTACCAGCAAAAATATATAAAAATATGCCGACATAATAGCTAAACCTTAAATTCCAACTTATTATAAGTTGTTTACTGACATGGGGCACCTACATAAGGGAGATATACTGGTAAATAAACTATGTAATTACATTTTCTCTAGTAATACTATTATATTTAAGGGTAGTTGTACTTATAATCAAAGATTCTACATTGACAACCAGAGTTTTGCCTGTCAAAGCTATTGATTGCCTTGAAATAAAGGGTAAAGATGATTTTTCGTCTCAATCTTCAACACAATAAAATTTGAGATTATAGCCCACCTACCATATGGTCAGATGTTGATTACATGTTGCATACATCCTCAAAGGTGACTGCCATCATGGGCGTACCATTAAAAGAGTTTTCAAGTCACTTTTAGAGATGTGTTCTACATGAAATCAACATCTCATAGGTGAGTCATTATGTCAAGATCTATTGTGTGAAATACTAAGAAAAACAATCTCCAAGGCGATTAACCATTTTAACGAGCCAAAGCCCTAGTTGTGAATATAGAATCTTTAGATGTAAATACCACTCCCAATATTTAATTCCTTAGTTTGTATTATCATATAGTGTCCCATCAATTGTTTTTCCCGACGAGAGATTCTTTCATTCCAATCTTCCAGACAATGTTACTCAAGATCATGGACGTACTATGAGACAATCAGATTTGATTTCATCAGATACACATCCCCAACAATTTCAACTCTTGCAAACCCTAGCTCAAAAGATTATATCTTTGGTTGCGAATAAAGACACCATATTATATATATTAACAGGACATCGGTTGCATTGCCCAAGAGCTACTTTTACGAATCCTAACCTCTTAAAAAGGTTCAAGGGCACCATAAATATTGTTTGGGTGGCACATGGACAAAAGGGACATTGCCAAGATTATTTGAAAGTAAAAAGCATAAGGTAAATTGATTAAGATATATGATATTTTATTTTTTAATTGTTAATGACATAAGGTATCTCAAGCTTATGTTTAGACTAATTTCTATGAGGTGTCATTGCCCCCACCATGTCACAAATATTTCACGATTTACACACCTTAAGAAAAAAAAAATGAAGCGATAATTGAGTGAATATTTTTAGTCTTACTTTAGAAGAACTATCATCTTGATAACTTGGATCGCTCAAACTATGTGTCAAGTGGTTTAATAACTTGTTGGTCATTGCATAATCTGTAAGGAGCAGGAGTGTAAAAGGGACAGGTCACGTCGGGTCAACTTGTTTATTGAAACCGTCAACCTGAACCCGACCAAACCAATCACATTCAATTCAGCCACTTTAGGTTAAAGTTGTAGGTAGGGAGTCAGAGTAGGGTTTAGGTCAAGAAACTACGACCCGAACTTAATCCGTCAAGTCAAGTCAGGTTGAATCAAAGTCAACATGTTTATGAAAACTCCCAACTCTAACTCGACGAAAACCGACCAGGTCCAATTGAGCTACCTTAGGTTAAATCTAAGGTACGGAGTCGAATGGGGTTTAGATCAAGAAACTAGAACCCGAACCTAACCACCCGTTTAATAAATGAGTTGGGATTTTCAACCCAACCCGACCTTACTGGTCGAAAGTATGAACCTAAACCCGACTCGTGGTTGGTCAAGTCGCTGGACCCACCAGGTTGACTGTCATGACCCGAAATTCTACCCCATCTCGAGGGCCTAGAATTTCGAGTTATGACCCGCATATATCCTTGATATATTAAGCGAACATATACATAATCAGAGTTTTTACGAATTCTGATTCCATAAAATCCGTAAAAGCCACTAAATAAGAGTGGAATATAAAGCAATTATAAATAACTGAATAAAAGCAATATATCCAAGAAATCCACAAATAACATGGTAATGAAAGTCGAAGAAAAATCCGATACAAGAAAGCATAGAGTCAATAATAATATCAAACAAACTCAATACTGAGTCTAAAATGTCAATAACTGGTACTCGAATCAAAATCAGTACTGTGGTCCTCCTGGTACTTTGCGGCGTCATCCTCTCAAGGCTCGTGGTACTCAACGTCCGTGGGATCAATGAAATCAACATCGGCAGGATCTGGATAGTCGGCTTCTACTCCACCAGCGTAATCACCTGCAGCTGTTAGATTATCATGGGATGAATTTACTCAGTCATGTAAACTTAGTAGATACACCACCAATCTATCCCATACTACTTAGGTACATTATGGGTATATCATTTGAGTGATAAACATAGTATAACAATGGAATCTGAAAGAAGAAAAGATAATCATGTGCATATCATAGAACTTATATCATACATAGATGCAAGACCATGATCTAGACACTCATATCCCAACGTACCTTATCATATCTCATAACATATTATATCTTATTATTATTCTCTTACATACATTTATAAATCGCATAAGCGTAATTAACATACTCATAAATCCTAAACGACCTGTATCAAAGTCGCTGCTCGAGCTACCCTGTGAAGGTCATTATAGTATCATACCATCATATCATAATGCCCTCCATATCATACACTCCATCTAGTCACAGGGGCAGCCGGCGACTAATAACTCATACTGTCTCCCAGAGACCTGTCTTAACTGCAAACGTTGTTGCCCTTCTGGTGGCTACGCAATGAGCGATACGTACAAAGATTTAAGTTCTTAATCTTTTGTTGGCCTACACAACGGTATCTTATCATCGTACTCATATCATAATTTATCTTATATATTCATATCTTATCATACTTCTATGACCTGAATCCACAACGAATCATTGTGCGGTAAGCTTTACATATCACGCTTTCCAAGAAAGGAGTTTCGTAGTAACTTGAATCTACTTCGTGTGGCAGTCCATACTACCATAGAGGTATTGCATTCGTATATGGATGCCTATATTCTAAATTTTACATGACCGTAAAAGGAACCCACTATGACTATGGCCTAAAGGTCAAAACCTCGTACCTTAACTTATATCTTATCCTATCATATTAGAACTTGGAGTGATAGAGTTACTATATATGCCACCGTGTACAAGGCTACACTGAATTCGTACTCACCCTACTCATCATAATGTCTCATACCACCATGAGTTATAAGACATATAAATACGATATATTTCTTGCTTCGATACCATCTTAGCGAACTATCACGCCCAAGAATAAATATGATCTCATACACTCACATACATATGACCTAACATATCTCTAATTCATGATCATAACAAGAATGGAAGCATAGAATTATTATATTCAATGAATAGATTTATACTTAAGATTATGTTATAATTATACCTATATAAATATTTATACAACACATTAAATAAATAGAATAGGGTAGTTAATAGTGTGTTTTCAATAACGTTAACATCATAATTCGATTTTTATGAGGCATCAAATTTCCAATACTTCGTGTTATCTAAGTGGTCACGTTGAAACAATAAAAGTAATATATATATATAGTATTATTATTAAATACTTAAATAAAAAAATATTATTATTTTAAAGGTTAAGTGATTCACGATCATTGATCGAAAGGTGTATTAAAATTTGGTAGTGAGTAAAGTAAAATAAGAAAGTAAGTGGAGTCGTCTGTTCGGACAAGAGTCGATCGATTTTAGAATCGATCGTCAAAAATATGATATATAAATTATTTGATTCGGGCCCAGAATCGATCGATCGGTACTTGGAATCGATCGATCGAATTTAAAACAATTTAAATTGCATAGTGGTTTGATTTTGTTCAAAATCGATCGATCAATGAAAAAGATAACAAACCTTTATAGCTGTCAAAAGGAAATTACTTAATAAAATAATAACCCACTATATGCTATAAGGTAAATTATATGAATATAATAGTATATATCACTGCTGATCAATCATAAAATTTACTATTCTATCACCCCTAGCTTAGTGATGCTAGAACTTAGTTTGCTACTAACAAAATAACGATGTGCAGATATTAAGAAAAACAGTAAAAGAGAGTCAAAGTGTTAATATTCGTCAAAATGAACTCAAGAAGCAGTAAGAAAGATAATTAAGCGAAAAAGACGATTTCCCGCCTACTAAAAGCCAGAAAATCATAATTTGTGATTCTTCAAAAGAGACAAAAAGAGAAAAGCAAAAAATTATATCCAGTGAATCGTCTTAATAGGAAACTATGAAAGATGGAAAATCATGATTTACGATTTCTAGAAAAGAAAAAAGAAAAGGAAAATTGTGATTTACGATTATCCAGAAAAAAAGTTTTCCTACTATTATTGTTGCTGCTGATCACATGAATAAAGATTATTGCTGCCAAGAACAGAATTATAAGATATCCGAAATTAGAAGTTCGGTGAATCACGGATCTAAGAAGATCGATGAAGATAAGCTCTGAGGAAATCTCGATTACTGAAATAAATAAGGACAATCCAGAAGCATATCAACCATTGAAAGCAAGGAAGAATAAAATTAGGAATTAGAGTTATATTAATAATCTTTTATTTTAGTAGTTTCTTTTATTAGAATTAGAAGTCTTTGAAAACCGACTCCTTATGATCTATAAATAAGAAAGTCCAGTTTAAGAATAATGATTGAAGAATTTTAGCATAAATTAACAATTGAGGTTGAATTTTCTTCTAATCGGTAGTATAAAATATTTAGAATAGATTAGATATCAGAGGTTTCTCAAGAGCAATTGATGACTGCTACTGGGTGCTGAAGATTAGTGTAGATATTTTAATTTCTCATTAGCAATTGACAATTGCGGCTAAGGGGTAAAAGATATATTTATTTGCTTTCTAGTTTAGATTTTATTTGCTTTATTTACATGCTTTATAAACATCTTCAAGTTTTAATTTGAATTGACGACTCAAGTTGAGATTTGCAGATTAGTGTAACGGTTTTTACTTTTTCATCTTCAATTTTTTTGAGTTTGATTGACTCCAAATTTTAGAAAATTATTGATTAGATTAAATCTGTGTTAAGGAATTTTAGTTTTTGATTGACGCCCAAATTCTAGAAGATTACAGTACGGTGTAACAATATTATTTATATTTATAAATATCCGATAAATTGAGATTGATAACCTCAATTTGAAGAAGGAGGATTATGATTTATTTTATGAATTTTAGATTAAGAACTCATTCTTTTATTCATATTTCTCAAGTAATTTAGAACCTTAAAAGATAAATATAACTTCTAAAAATATAAAGAAAATAAACTTCTTCATGGGAATGATCCTATACTAGCTCTACAATTTCCATTATGCACTTACAATAGGTTAAAACTTAATTAGATACACATAGTAAGTTAATCGAGTTTTTGGCGCCGCTGTCAGGGAATTTTTATTTTTTTTATATTTTCGTTCTAAAAATAAATATTATCTTTGACTGAATTCTTCTGAAAAATATAATGAGAGAACCCAAAAATTTCGATATTTTTTTGAGAGTATGTCAATAGTGAGTTTTTAAATGAAAATATTTTCTAAATCTGCAGTTTAGAAAATTTTATGAAGAATAAACTGTTCACTAGTGCATATACACTCTATGCTTAATGTAAATTGAAATTGTTGAAGTTCTAATTAAGGATAACTATTGTAATTAAAAATAAGGATAAAGAATTGGTAATTTTAAAAAATCGTAATAAACTATGTATTGACCAATTGGGTAATTTAGGTAACTTAGTTATTTAATATAGTATACAAAATTAGTTTAGTATTTTTAAATTTAATTTCTGAAAAAAAAAAAAATCTCAAAATATTTGAAGTTTATAGGTAACTTTACTGAAAATCTTCAGGAGACTACAACTCCTCCACTAGGGATCACCTAGGGGTTTAAAGGCTTGTTGCATCTGCTAAATGTAATCATACTCTTTACGAAAGTGACATTTAAATTCATAGTTTAGATATTTTATACTTCCTTGTTTGTTAGGGACTAGTAAAGCTTAAGTTTGGGAGTGTGATCAATCACATAATTTATCATTTTATCACCCTTAACTTAGTGATGCTAGAACTTAATTTACTACTAACAAGATAACGATGTGTAGATATTAAGAAAAAACAGTAAAAGAGAGCCAAAGTGTTAATATTCGTCAAAATGAACTCAAGAAGCAATAAGAAAGACGATTAAGCGAAAAAGACGATATCCCGCCTACTAAAAGCCAGAAAATCATATTTTACGATTCTTCAAAAGAGACAAAAGGAGAAATCAAAAAATCATATCCAAAGAATCTTTTGAATAGGAAACTATGGAAGATAGAAAATCATGATTTACGATTTTCTAGAAGAGAAAAAAGAACAGAAAATTTGTGAATAAAGATTATCCAGAAAAGAAGCTTTCCTACTATTATTGTTGCTGCTGATCAAGTGAATAAAGATTATCACCGCTAAGAACAGAATTAGAAGATATATAAAATTAGAAGTTTGGTGAATCATGGATCTAAGAAGATTGATGAAGATAAGCTTTTAGAAAATCTCGGTTACTGAAATAAAGGAGAACAATCCAGAAGCATATCAACCATTGAAAGCAAGGAAAAATAAAATTAGAAATTAGAGTTATATTAGAAATATTTTATTTTAATAGTTTCTTTTATTAGAATTATAAGTCTTTATAAACCGACTCCTTATGATCTATAAATAAGAGAGTCCGATGTAGGAATAATGATCAAAGAATTTCAACATCAATTGATAACTGAGGTTAGATTTTCTTCTGATCAGTAGTATAAAATAGTTAGAATAGACTAGATGTCAAAGGTTTCTCAAGAGCAATTGACGACTGCTATTGGGTGATGAAGATTAGTGTAGATATCCTAGTTTCTCAAAAGCAATTAACGACTGCGGCTGAGGGGTGAAAGATATATTTATTTGCTTTCTAGTTTAGATTTTATTTACTTTATATATATGCTTTGTAAACATCTTCAAGTTTTAATTTGCATTGACGACTCAGGTTGAGATTTGCAGATTAGTGTAACGATTTTTATTTTTTCATCTTCAATTTTCTTGAGTTTGATTAACGCCCAAATTTTAGAAAATTGTTGATTAGATTAAATCTGTGTTAAAGAATTTTAGCTTTTGATTGACGCCCAAATTCTAGAAGACTGCAATACGGTGTAAGGGTACTATTTATTTTTATAATTATCCAGTAGCTGAAGATTGGGATTGACGACCTCAATTTGAAAAAGGAGGATTATGATTTATTTTATGCATTTTAGATTAAGAACTCATTCTTTTATTCATATTTCTCAAGTAGTTTAGAACCTTAAAAGATAAATATAACTTTAAAATAGAAATATAAAGAAAATAAACTTCTTTGTGGGAACGATCCTATACTAGCTCTACAATTTCCATTGTGCTCATGTAATAGGTTAAGACTTAATTAGATACATATAGTAAGCCGATCAACTGCCCCTATTAGTAACTTGTATATTATTATATTCCTTGGTTTCATAAATTACTAGCATACAACAAGTGTTATCTAAATATAATATCATATAACTTCCAACCGATTGAAGTTGTATAATATAATATAATTATAATAGATTATATTATAATGTACTCATTACACTTTATAATATAGAGCCCGAGATATCTCTATGCATATTGAAAGGAGCTCGAAACATAGCGTCTTTGTCGCTGATACGACAATCTCTCATTTTCCTCATTTTATCCTGCTCTAACCATAATTACCACTGACACTGACAGAATTAGAAAGGCAAAGCGTGGCAAGATGCTGGGAGTCTATGCCTAACATCTTGATTTTGTCATGATTATATTGGAAAAGACATACGAGAAGACCACCTGATTCGAAGCGCTTACACTTCTATGAAGGAAGCGATTGCGCTTCCTATATGACGCGTTATCGCGATATCTGATGTAATATCATTAATTAAAAGCGACGCATGATTTCGTGATTTTCAACGATGAATATTACATTTGAAAATTACTATTTAAGGCGCCTCGTCAGGGAGATCATCTATGCACGTTGTGTTTACGCTTTGGTAAGAAGCGTTTACGTAACTATATCGAAGCGTTTACGCTCTCTTTGAGAAATGAAAGACGCCTTCCTTATGACACAACGCGTCCAACCTTATTTCATTTATTATAATCGTCAGAACATTAGATGAGAAGCAGGGCATGACTTCGTGGTTCTCAATGGTAATCATTACCATTTGAATTGACTGTTTGAGATACCCCTTCGGGGAGTCTATTAATTGGCGGAATGTTTAACATTTATCGCTCGAATGTTGAACATTAATGGCCCTTCTGTCAGAGGAAGCTACGCTCCCCCTGAGAAGCGCTAGCACTCAAGTAAGAAATATTGGCGATATCTCCTGTTAGCGCTTTCGCGACGAGAAAGAAGCGTTAGCGCTCCGTACATGATACGAAACGCTTGAAAATTTGACATGTTGCACTATTTTGTGTGAAACAACGTCCGAATGTATTTCATTTATTACCATTATCAGAACATTAAATAAGGAGCGGGGCGGACGGGATTATGGTCCCTGACATCATGGTGTGAAATGGCCATCATTTCCATTCGAGAAAAATATTTAAGGCGGAAATTTTGTGAATTATAAATTCATAAATTACTTTTGCATTTGCCCTCCCAATTTTCATCTTCTTAGAGCGCAATAAGAAACATCAAAACGATGAAAACCTATTTCTGCATCTAGTAACAAGGTGAGTGTCATTTTATTTTCGTCTCATTTTAAAAATGGCAAATAGAAGTACCGTCCCTTCCATAGATGAAGTGTCGGCGCTCCAACATTTATGGGCGAGGGCAGCCTCATATATGGGCGGGGGCGCCTCACTGCTCTAGCTTTTGAAGCGTCGGCGGTCCAACATTTGAGGCGCCTGCACCTATATATGGAAGCGATGTCTCTCCTATTATTAGTACCTTCTTCTCTAAACTTCTCATTTTTCTTTGTCACATATTTTGAAGATGGTTCTCCAGTCCCCAACTACTAAGTGCACCATCGGAAAGTGCTGAGACATTTATGATGCAACATCTGAGGGGAGGAAAAATCGGTTTAAGAATTTGGTCTTCGGTAATTCTTTGTGGCTTCAAAGGGCGTGATAAGCATCAACAGCCTTCGAGACGCAATCATCAAGTTCTGGGACTGTGACATAGTTTAGAATTTTGGGACGGCAAGTCTGACATTATCAGATTTTAGGCCCTTGATTTTGCCTTGATTACTGGTCTTCGAATGACCGAGTCCCCCCGATTACCCTCCGAAGATAGAGATTTATGAAGAACAGACCATTAGATATAGGTTTTTCTGGGTCTTCAAAGATGTAAATTGGGCACACATCCAAAAAGTGATTGATAGTCTCGAGCAAGATGTTGACGATAACTTTCTGAAACTCTATCTGTTATTCGTCCTCGCCACCATCCTCTTTCCAAACTCAAAATACACCCTTGAGAACCCCACCTCGACCTCGTTGATGTTCTCCCCAATTTTAACTTATATCCATGGGGCTGTCACGCGTACAAGCAACTTATAATATGGGTGGACAAAGCGAAGAGGATGAGAGATATAGCTGAGAAAGATGTCGCAGCGCATGTTTACAATATTTACGGCTGCACAATTGCCCTACAGGTAATGTCGTCCCCCAGAATATCCTGCTTATTTTCTTATAAGCGCTGACAATTACGAAAGTCATCAAATATTTATTTTATTTTTCTCATATCTAGGCATATGACATTAACGACAGGTGCGCCCCACCCAAGGTTGCTGGCGCCATCGACTTCCCAAGGCTGTTGCAATGGGAAACAAATGACAAAACAAGGAAACCTTACAGCACGGACTTTGAACATAAGGTAAATTCCAAACGAGATAATATCACATCCAAATATAGGTGTTATCGCTATAATGTAGAAGCACAACCGCTTTCAAATAAAGAAATGGCGCCTCTAAAAGACAAAATTTACTTCCAAATGAAGTGATGGCGCCTCTAAAAGACAAGATTCACTTCCAAATGAAGCGATGACACCTCTATAAGGCAAGATTCGCTTCTAAATGAGACAATGGCGTCTCTAACACGAGCGCAATCGCTATGAAATGAAGCGATGAAGCCTCTATAACAAGCGCAATCGCTTCTTAAGGAACCGGTCGCGTATTCTCAAATTCTTAATCAGTCGAAAGTAATGTGGAATATCTATCATCTTGTAGGTCGCCCGCATCCGATAACTGGAGGTCACACCCTATGAAAGGACCCTACCTGTGGTAGAAGTCGTATTAGGAATAGGGAAGAGACCTGCGAAAGTAGGTGAAAGTCAATCGGTCCCTCCCATTACTGTGTGGAGAAAGAAAATGGGCATTAACGCTATTAGCGTGTCGGACGAGGAAGAGGCAGAGGAGAAGGAAGAAGAAGAACCCAAATCTCATAGGTCCGTAAAACATCGGATTAATGAAAAATGGAAGCATTCTGCTGATTCAAGAAGTGCAGAGTATGAGAGGTCAAACAAAGAGCGGAGCAAAGGCTTTGAGGACCTCAATGTAAAGGTTCTCCAATTGGAACATAAAAACTGGCAACTGAAGGGTCAAATCATCATGATCTTGAAGGATCGGGATTCTATTCAGAATCAGTTCACCCTTTTTCAGAATGAACAGGCGTCTCTGAAAGATATTTTGAGCCAATTGTCTGAGGTATGCTTATAATCTACGGTGGAGGAATGTTGAAATTGAGGAAATCCAACGTTGTGGCATCGACACTTCAGATGTGAAGCGCCAACGCCTTCACATGACACGCCAACACTTCGAAAATGTAGCACGAGCGCCTCCATATAAGGCTCTGACGCCTTTACACAAAGCGTTGACGCTTCTACATTCATGCATGCATGAAGCAATGACGCCTAGACTATGATACGTCGACGCTTCGGATATGAAGCGCGATTGCTTCTACATGTTAATTATTAATTAAATAGTAACTGATATTCTTATCATATTGCAAGCCCGTAGTGTGGCGGGAAGTCCGCTGGGGGGTGGTGGGGATTATCAAAGATCTGTCCCCTTGAATCCACAGCGAATCATTGTGCGATAAGCTTCACAAATCACACTTCCCAAGGGACGGGTTTCGTAGTAACTTGAATCTTCTTTGTGTGGCAGTTCATACTTCCATAGAGGTGTTACATTTATATATGGATGCTTATATTCCGAATTTCACATGACCATGAAAGGAACTCACCATAACTATGGCCTAAAGGTCAAAACCTCGTACCTTAACTCATATCTTATTCTATCATATTAGAACTTGGGGTGATAGAGTTACTGTATATGCCACCGTGTATAAGGCTACACTGAATTTGCACTCACCTTACCCATTATAATGTCTCATACCACCATGAGTTATAAGACATATGAATACGATATATTCCTTACTTCGATACCATCTTAGCGAACTACCACGCCCAAGAATAAATATGATCTCATACACTCGTGTATATATGACCTAACATATCTCTAATTCATGATCATAACAAAAATGGAAGCATAGAATTATCACATTCAATGAATAGGTTTACACTTAAGATTATGTTATGATTATACCTATATAAATATTTATACAAGACACTAAATAAATAGAATAGGGTGGTTAATAATGTGTTATCAATAACGTGAATATCAAAATTCAATTTTTATGAGGCATCAAATTTCCAACACTTCGTGTTATCTAAGTGGTCACGTTGAAGCAATAAAAGTGATATATATATATAGTATTATTATTAAATATTTAAATAAAAAAATATTATTATTTTAAAAGTTAAGTGATTCACGACCATTGATCGAAAGGTGTATTAAAGTTTGGTAGTGAGTAAAGTAAAATAAGAAGGTAAGTGGAGTTGTCTGTTCGGACAAGAATCGATCGATTTTGGAATCGATCATCGAAAATATGATATATAAATTATTTAATTCGGGCTCAGAATTGATCAATCGGTTGAATTTAAAACAATTTAAATTGCGTAGTAGTTTGATTTTGTTCAAAATCGATCGATCAATGAAAAAGGTAACAAACCTTTATAGCTGTCAAAAGGAAATTACTTAATAAAATAATAACCCACTATATGCTATAAGGTAAATTATATGAATATAATAGTATATATCACTGCTGATCAGTCATAGAATTTACTATTTTATCACCCTTAGCTTAGTGATGCTAGAACTTAGTTTGCTACTAACAAAATAACGATGTGCAGATATTAAGAAAAATAGTAAAAAAGAGTCAAAGTGTTAATATTCGTCAAAATGAACTCAAGAAACAGTAAGAAAGATGCTTAAGCGAAAAAGATGATTTCCCGCCTACTAAAAGCTAGAAAATCATAATTTGTGATTCTTCAAAAGAGACAAAAGGAGAAAAGCGAAAAATCGTATCCAGTGAATCATCTGAATAGGAAACTATAAAAGATAGAAAATCGTGATTTATGATTTTCTAGAAGAGAAAAAAGAAAAGGAAAATTGTGATTTACGATTATCCAGAAAAAAAGTTTTCCTACTATTATTGTTGCTGCTGATCACGTGAATAAAGATTATTGCTGCCAAGAACAGAATTAGAAGATATCCGAAATTAGAAGTTCGGTGAATCACGGATCTGAGAAGATTGATGAAAATAAGCTCTTAGAAAATCTCGATTACTAAAATAAATAAGAACAATCCAGAAGCATATCAATCATTGAAAGCAAGGAAGAATAAAATTAGGAATTAGAGTTATATTAGGAATCTTTTATTTTAGTAGTTTCTTTTATTAGAATTAGAAGTCTTTATAAACCAACTCCTTATGATCTATAAATAAGAGAGTCCGGTGTAAGAATAATGATCGAAGAATTTTAGTATCAATTGACAACTGAGGTTGAATTTTCTTTCGATCAGTAGTATAAAATAATTAAAATAGATTAGATATCAGAGGTTTCTCAAGAGCAATTGATAACTGCTACTGGGTGCTGAAGATTAGTGTAGATATCTTAATTTCTCATAAGCAATTGACGATTGCGGCTAAGGGGTGAAAGATATATTTATTTGCTTTCTAATTTAGATTTTATTTGCTTTATTTACATTCTTTGTAAACATCTTCAAGTTTTAATTTAAATTGATGACTCAAGTTGAAATTTGCAGATTAGTGTACTTTTTCATCTTCAATTTTCTTGAGTTTGATTGACTCCCAAATTTTAAGAAATTATTGATTAGATTAAATCTGTGTTAAGGGATTTTAATTTTTGATTGACGCCCAAATTCTAGAAGACTACAATACGGTGTAACGGTACTGTTTATTTTTATAAATATCCGATAGCTGAAGATTGGAATTGACAACCTCAATCTAAAGGAGGATTAGGATTTATTTTATAAATTTTAGATTAAGAACCCATTCTTTTATTCATATTTCTCAAGTAGTTTAGAACCTTAAAAGATAAATATAACTTTAAAATAAAAATATAAAGAAAATAAAATTCTTCATGGGAACGATCCTATACTAGCTCTACAATTTCTATTATGTGCTTACAATAGGTTAAGACTTAATTAGATACACATAGTAAGCTAATCGAGTTTTTGGCGCCGCTGTCGGGAAAGTTTTATTTTTTTTATATTTTTGTTCTAAAAATAAATATTTATCTTTCTCTTTTTTTATTTTTTTATATTTTAATCTTTTGCAGGTTTTGTAATATCCCAAAAAATAATGGGTTTAACTTTGATCTCGGGATTCGTGCCCGATTGGTTGTAGGGTTGATCAAGTAATGGTCAAACAGTGAACTCATAAAGTGATGAACTAATATGAAGTCAATACGACTTAAGAGTAGTGTATAGGGTGAGTTAGTGGTCGCGTACACCTATCTCTAGTGTATGTGTTTAACACACAAGCAGAGAGAGAGGATATAAGGGTTAATAACCCTAGAATTCCTTTTGTCTTGATTGGTGAAGGAATTAAGAAGAGAGAGAGAGAGAGAGGGAGTAAGGAGGAGTTATGGAAGCTAGATGTTAATGCAAATCAAGAGGAGTTAGCATTGACTGTCGGATTCAACACGTTAGGATCGTTGAAGCAAAAGCTGGAACCCTAACCACCAAACCCAACAAATCAATCCTTTAAGGGATTTATTGAGGTGAGTTTTAATTGAAGTTAATGCATAGATTGTAGATAATTAAATTCAGTCAAGTAGGGTTAAAAGGATAGATTAAAGACTTAGAAAAAGAAAGGGAAAAGATTTGGAAGAATAGCCCGAAAGGGGGCTGAATCTGGCCAAATCGATTAATCGAAATTGGGATTCGATTAATCGATTTTAGTCTGGAAGTTGAAAAGTCAAGGATGCCCGATTTCGATTAATCGAATTGGACTTCGATTAATCGATTTGAAAGGTCGATTAATCAATTTAGAAATCGACTAATCGACTGGGTACCTCCAGTGGCTGGAGAAACATGACCTGGGAAAATCGACTAATCGAGTTAGGAAATCGATTAATCGATTTTGGATTTCGATTAATCGATTTGGGATCGACTAATCGATTTCGAACTTTCAACCACTCGATTTGAGAATTGACCTTACTATGTACGAGATTTCGATTAATCGATTTGGGATCGATTAATCGAATTTGAATATCGATTAATCGATTTTGGGAATCGATTAATTGATTTGAGTTTCAATTAATCGATTTTGGAAATTGATTAATCAATTTAGGTTTCGATTAATCGACTTTGGCAGTTTTACTAAACTTTCTAATTTTACTCTGAGATTCATGGAGGGTCTAGGACCTTATTTATTACATCTTTAGTGATGTATTGCATGTGTTGTGATGTACCATAGGTGATACGTGTGAAAGCGAGCACAAGGAGCCGTGTGAGACCTTGATGTTTGGACCTTCAAAGAACTGAGGTAGGGAACACCTTGAACATGCACTTTAATTGCAAGAGCATGTATGTAGTGATATATTTATCAGAATTGAAAATATTTTAACTATGAAAAGCTTTATGAAAATGGGTGTGTGTGTGACACCAAGAATGCGATAAAAGCATCTGTGTGATGCGAGTAACTGAGATCAGGTAATCAAATGAGAAATGAGACATCCCCAAGGGATGAGAAAGTAATAAGGGCATCAGTATGATGCAAGTAAATTATACATCCCAGGGATATATGTATGATTGAATAATTATTGTTGAGGCCTAACTGATATAAGATAACACTTTACACGATGAACAACTATATGTAAAGCACATATTATTTTTATTATTTGAGATTTGTTTAGAATACCCTACCGACGTGGCGGGATACCCACGACTGACGCAAGGATATCCGTGACCGGTACGGCGGCCAATCCGTACACCAGTACGGAGGCCTATCCGTACACAGTAAGCACATCTCAGGGATGTTGAGATGAGATTTAACCCCGCCGCCTATTGAGAAAGGGGCTTGGGTCGTATTCCCAGGGAATATATTTTTACAACTATCTATTTAGGCAACGATGGTGGGTATTCCATCGGGGCTCGATGCTATATTGCTCGGGGATTACTTAAGTTGAAGATTTAAGTTTTGCTTTAGGCCTGTTTAGTGTCATTCATGATAAAATAACAGTAAAGTAAGACATGCAAATTACCAGTAAATCTTGAATGCAATTACCATCTTTTAAACTATTTTCTGGCTAATGCATAGACACATCATGCTTAGAATATCATGGAATATATGTCTGATTTTGATTTATATGTTCATTGTGTTGTTCCCTATTGAGCTAGGATGTAGCTCACCCTTTAGACTATACGTCGCAAGTCCTTTGTTAGCAGCGGCCGAGGCTTCGGGAGACGTTGATCCGGGTGATTCGGATTATGTACCTAGGGACGAGTTGGAGCCTCCTCCCGAGGACTTCTTCTAGGAGACTCCGCTGAGTACTTTGAGAGAGTTTTTGTGAGCAGATTGTACGGCTTGGTATGTCAAGCCTTTATTTTTTATGAATAATGTAATTAAATTGATTATTTCTTTTGGCAAACCATCTGGGGTGATCTGTTTATCACCGATGGTTCGGAACGGTTCTCTGTTCATACAATGGCATGAAAGTAGAACTATCTTTTGCTTGTGCCAAATGGGCATGTTACTTTCGCTTTATGCAACTATTTACTTTATTCATTCATCATTGCTTGTTATACCAATGTTTCGTGCATAGTATTTAGGGCATGGTCTAGAGGACCGTGCTGATGGCACGGGTTTCGGGGTGCCAAAATCTGGGCTGTCATAGTTGGTATCAGAGTATTTTCTTTTAGAAATTCTAACAATCATTCTTTTGTCAGAGCATAGGGACTTCTGCTAATGAAAACTTTGTTTTCACGTGCAGACCGTTATGTTTCCTAGAAGAAGAGGCTGACCCAGGGGCGGTCATCATAGAAATTTACGTAGTCGAGATGATCTCATCTTGGATACCAATCGAGTACCTTTGGGATACGGAGGTGCTTCAGGTAGTGGTAGTCAAGAGGGCCACAATCAAGGAGAGAACCATGATCGAGATCGTCAGGATCGAGATCAAAGAGAACAGGAGAGAGTCAGAGAAAGGAATGAGGATAGAGAGGTGCGTCAGAGGATGATGCACACCATGGAGACCATGGCGACTGCTATGGCTCAACAGGAAGCATCTTTGGCAGCTCATACAGCTCATGGCGACATCGACCACCGACCAGTTAGTGGCTCACACACACTTGATGTCTTGACTTTTACCGAGTTTAGGAGGATGAGACCTCCTAGCTTTTCAGAACAGGCAGACTCTATGGCAGCTGAAAATTGGTTAAGTGAGATGGAGAAGGTGTTCAGTGTGCTCACTTGTACAGAGGATAAGAGCATCCATTGGGTAGCCTACATGTTAGACGGGGAGGCTGGGCCTTGGTGGAAGTCCGTTTCACGGACTAGGGCTCAAGAGACCCCAGATATGCCCTGGACGTGGGACGAGTTCGTCGAGGAATTTAACAAGCAGTACTTCCCGGAAGTGGTAAGGAACCAAATGGAGATTCAGTTTCTACAGCTTACTTAAGGGAAAATAAGTGTGAGAGAATATGGAGTGGAGTTCATGCGACTCGCTCGCTTCGTGCCCGACTATGTCATCACAGAGATGATGAAAGCGAAGAGGTTTCAGCAAGGATTGAAGTCGGACGTGAGGGGAGGAGTAGCACCATTCCAGCTGAGGACCTATAGAGAGGTCATGAGCAAGGCTTGGTGGTAGAAGAAGAAAATAATAACAAGTACCGCCAGAGAGAGCAGCAAGGAAGGTGGAATACTGACCAGAACAGGACGGGAAACTACGAACCGGTGAACAAAAAGCCGAGATTCGTACCAAACAATCAGAAACCACCGTTCCAAGGAGGTTATGGGAGACCGACGCAGCAGACCAACCAACAAAAATTCCCATTGCTTGCATCGGGGAGGCCGATGAGATATGAGAGCCCTGCGATTACTATCGGAGCGACAGTTACACAGGGGTTCTCGCGAGCAGCTTCTTCCACACCTCGTGAGACTTGTGCCAAGTGTGGCAAGTCTCATAGGATAGTTGACTATAGGCAGGGAACTCGGGGCTGCTTTAGATGTGGCAAGGTGGGCCACTTGATCAAGGAGTGCCCTAAAATGAACAAAGAAAAGACGGCTTCAGCTCCTATTCCACGACCTATACAAGCAAGGAAGCTGATCGTCCAAGGGAGAGCCTACGCAGTCACAGCTCAGGAGGCTCAAAATACAAATGATGTTATTCAAGGTGAGCTTTTTTTTAAATAAAGAATTTCAATTCTTGAAAAAAAAAAAAAATTTAGATAGAGAAGGTGCATCCATATAGAAAATATAAGAAAAGAAAACTTGCATGTAATAAATTCTAGTGTGATGATAAACATTATATATATATGTGTACGTATGATTAGGTACATTACAAATTTATAACAAGGGAAGTGACGTGATATACAAAGCTTGAGTGTTGATAGACTCGGGGTCTACCCACTCATTTGTTACCCCTCGCTTCACGAAGAGGATGAAAGTCAACCCAAAGGAGTTAGACTTCGTTTTAACCATGATTGTTCCTACTGGAAAATCGGTTGATACCGAAAAGGGTTGCAACTCTGTGATTGTGAGAGTCATGGATGGAGACGTCTTTGAACTACTGGCAAACTTAATTCTGTTGGACATGCAAGGTTTCGACGTGATCCTTGGCATGGATTGGCTGTCGACTCACTGTGCGACGGTAGATTACAAGAATAAGGTCATCATCTTCAGACCCAATACGAGAAGAGCATTTAGATTTAGAGGAGAGAGGTCGACGCACATGCCACTTATCTCGACAGTCAAGGCCAAACGCTTGATCAGAAAAGGATGCAATAGATACTTGGCATTCTTGAAGGAAGATAAGGAGGAGAAGAATGTTATCTCTGAAATAGTCGTGGTGCAAGACTTCGCCGATGTATTTCTAGAGGAATTATCCGGATTACCTCCAGAGAAAGAAGTAAAATTCGCCATCGACTTAGCACTAAGAACGGAGCCTGTTTCTCAAGCACCATACAGAATGGCTCCTGCTGAGTTAAAGGAATTGAAAGAGCATCTGCAAGAGTTAATGGACAAGGAGTTTGTTAGACCGAGCGTGTCTCCATGGGGAGCACCGGTCATGTTTGTAAAGAAGAAAGATGGATCAATGTGTCTGTGCATTGACTATCGACAATTGAACAAACTTATCATTAAGAATCGATACCCTTTGCCTAGGATAGATGACCTGTTTGATCAACTGCAAGGAGCAAAGTACTTCTCCAAGATCGATCTGAGATCGGGATACCATCAGTTGAGAGTCAAGGTAGAGGATATTCAGAAGACTGCATTCAGGACTCGATACGGACACTATGAATTTTTGGTGATGCCGTTTGGATTGACAAATGCCCCGGCGTCATTCATGGATCTAATGAATAGGGTGTTTAAACCACACCTAAACTCTTGTGTCGTAGTGTTTGTTGACGACATCTTGATCTATTCAAAATCAGAAGAAGAGCATGAAAAGCACCTGAGAATAGCCCTATAGACTCTGTGAACACTAATTGTATGCCAAGCTCAGCAAGTGCGAGTTTTGGTTAGAAGAAGTTAACTTTTTTAGACACGTTGCCTCAAAGCATGGTGTCACTGTAGATCCAGCAAAGATCGAAGCAGTGGTGAATTGGGAGCAACCAAAAACCATGACTGACATCCGCAGTTTTCTTGGATTAGCGGGTTACTATCGACGTTTTATTGAGGGTTTTTCAAAGATATCAGGACCACTCACGAGACTCACACGGAAAGTCGCAAGGTTTGAATGGAGTGAGGCATGCGAGAAGACTTTTCAAGAACTCAAGAAGAGACTCACTTTAGCTCCAATATTAGCGATTCCTTCAGGCAGTGGAGGGTTCGCAGTATACAGCGATGCTTCGTATAGTGGTTTGGGTTGCGTGCTTAATCAACATAAAAAGGTGATAGCGTACGGATCAAGACAATTGAAAGAGCATGAGAATAATTATCCGACACATGACCTGGAATTAGCAGCGGTCATTTTTGTACTCAAGATTTGGAGACATTACTTGTACGGTGAGACGTTTGAGATTTTCACCGACCACAAGAGCCTCAAATATCTGTTTACACAGAAGGAACTAAATATGAGGCAGCACAGATGGATGGAGTTCCTCAAGGACTATGACTGTTCTATACAGTACCATCCAAGCAAGGCTAATGTAGTAGCCGACGCCTTGAGTTGAAAGGGTTCAGCTCAATTGGCTAGTTTAATTTTGGGTATGCACCGATGGAAGTTATTTGAAGATCTGGAACTGTATGATGCGAACATCGAGTCTCAAGCTACAAGAGCCTTCTTGGCTAATATATCAGTGAGACCGATAATATTTGAGCATATCCACGAGCTACGGATGAAAGACTCGGCGCTAACCAAAATTCGTCAAGATGTAACTGAAGGCATTAGATCTGATTTTTCGATCAAGGAGGATGGGTCCTTATTGTTCAAGGGCCGTCTTTGCATTTCGGACATTGCCGATTTACGGCGGACATTCTTGATGAATCTCACAAATCCAATTATGCGATTCACCCGGGTAGCATAAAGATGTATCAAGACTTGAAAAAGAATTACTGGTGGAGAGGTTTGAAATAAGGCATGGCAGAGTACGTGTCACGGTGTTTAACGTGCCAACAAGTGAAGATCAATCATAAACACCCTGCGAGATTATTACAGCCTCTACCTATACCAGAATGAAAGTGGGAATCGATCTCTATGGATTTCATTATTGGGCTCCCGCGTACTGCAAAGAAGTACAATGCTATTTCGGTAGTGGTCGATCGATTGACCAAGTCAATGCACTTCTTGCCCTATAACACGATATACACGGCGGGAAGACTAGCAGAGATGTATATGAAAGAGATTGTCCGTTTGCATGAGATTTCGAGTAGCATCATTTCAGACCGGGACCCATTGTATACATCAAAGTTTTGGAAGAAATTTCAAGAAGGAATGGGAACACAACTAGATTTCAGTACGGCATTCTATCCACAAACCGACGGACAGACTGAGAGGGTCAATCAAATCATTGAGGACATGCTTAGAGCATGTATGTTAGAATTGCAAGGATCGTGAGATCAGCACCTACCGCTGATTGAGTTTGCATATAACAACTGCTTTCAGACGAGCATTGGGATGGCACCATATGAAGCACTTTATAGACGGCGATGTAGATCGCCCATCAATTGGGAGGAAACGGGTGAGAAATTTATTTTAGGACCCGAGATACTTGAAGATAATGCCACCTATGTTCGAATGATAACGACAAAACTCAAAGTGGCTCAGAGCAGACAGAAAAGCTACGTTGATATCAAGCAAACGAGTGTAGACTTTAAGATGGGTGAACATGTGTTCGTGAAGGTATCGCCTATGAAAGGCGTGATGAGGTTTGAAAAGAGAGGGAAGCTAAGTCCCCACTATCTTGGACCGTTTGAAGTTTTGGGTCGAGTAGGGGAAGTTGCTTACCGCATTGGATTGCCACTGTTATTTGATCAAGTACACAAGGTGTTCACATATAGATGCTCAAGAAATATCTTAATGGCCCTGATCACGTGTTGAGCGGCCAATCATTTGAGATGCATGAGGATATGACCATGATTGAAGAGCCGGTAGAGATTTTGGATCGAAAGGAACAAGTGTTGTGGACAAAAGCGATTCCATTAGTACTTGTTCGATGGAAGTATCATCCGGCCGAAGAAGCTACGTGGGAACGAGAAGTCGACGTGAAAGAACAGTATCTGAACTTGTTTGCGACAACTTGAGAGTTAAAAATTATATCACCGTAAGCATGTTTGTGGAATGAAGCCATATGTTGTAATCCAACGAAAATCTTTTGATCAATGTACTCCATAGAAAAAAATTTATCCGCATCGTATCCCTAATGTAATGTAAATTGCGTGGTTAAAGTTCATTATAGCCACGACAGGACTGTGGTGACGTGGTTCGCTAAATCAATGACCAACGGATCATGTTTTACCAATGAATCAAAAGAGACAGAAATTTTTAAAATCTGAAGAATCTGATCAAAACCGATTAATCGATTAATCAATTTTGGTCGATTAGTCGACTGGCATGCACCAGTGAGTGGAAATTTGATGAGGATCCAGGAAATTAAAGAAGTGAAATTTTGATTAATCGATTTGGGTTTCGATTAATCAATCTTGGATTTCGATAATCGATCTAGAGATTCGAGTAATCGAATAACTTAAGAATTTTAGAAAAACTTGAAAAAAATTTACGATTTCGATTAATCGAAGTAAAATTCGATTAATTGATTTGGGATTTCGATTAATCAAACTGGAGGTTCGACTAATCGAGTCACTTGAGAATTTTGGGAAAAGTTTGAAGGACCTTATGATTTCGATTAATCGAAGTGAAATTTGATTAATCGATTTTGGGATTTCGATTAATCGAAGTGAAATTCGATTAATCGACTGGCATGCGCTAGTGAGCTCGAAAATTTGAAATTTTAAATAACCATGATTTCGATTAATCGAAATGATTTCAATTAATCAATTTTGAGTTTCGATTAATCGATTTTGTGCGACTAAACCTGGTTTTGAATCTCGATTAATCGATTTTGGAAATCGATTAATCGAACCGGGTCCTATATATATAAATCGAGGGGGATTTCTCCCCATTTGAAAATTTGGGGTTTTCTGTTCTTGCGCGCCACTTCATCTCCCTTCTTGAGCAAGCGTACCAGCTAGGGTTTTGGGGAGTTAGAATCGATTTCAGATCGAAATCATTTACATTCGGATAAAAAATTTAAGGTAAAACCCTAGTTTTCGTTCTTTTTCCATTTCCAACTATCAAACCCTAGTTTTCTTTGATTATTTCCAAAAATGCCGCCTAAAACACATTTGTCTTCGAAGAAGGCAACGTCTAAGCTTTCGGTCCGGCGTAAGAACGCCGCACCGCCACCACCTACCCCATCACCTATGAGGACTCCGTCACCGTCGGCATCGGCTACCACATCCGGTTCGACGAGCGCGTCTTCGCGTAAGTCTTCACCAATGCCACCACCACCCATCAACGTACTCCAACCAAACGAATGGTGGGCGGAAAAGTCCTTCGAAACCGAGTACATTGTTGACGTCGAGTTGTTTACTAACCCCGATGTGGGGAGCGAGACCCAATGGGCTTGAAACTACCTAGTAAAGGCCGGCCTCGGCAACCTTTTGAAACCAATCCACGGGTCCTACTACCCTAGATTGGTTCGTCTGTTCTACCAAGGGTTAAAAGAGGGGCCTACTGACAACGTTGTCACGACCACCATTGAGGGTCGCGACTATACCTTCACTCGTCGCCACTTCCACGAGGTCCTAGAGTGCTATTTGGACTTCGTACCCTAGACTACCCTCTTCCCACCCTTTGCGGAAGAGGTAAAATTTGAAGAAATAATGACCCGTATGACCAAGGGGAAAAAGGGGTCGGGATCGTCCATTAGGAGGGTCGATCTCCCCCATTACATGTGGATGTTTGATTCCATAATCAAGTGCAACCTCTATCCGATGCGCCCCGACACCGAGCGGGTGGACTTAGTACAGCAGACACTCTACGCGGCCTTCTGTGGCCATTGGTTTGACGCTACGATGATCATCCTCGAGGGGATGGTCTACATAAAGGAAAAGTTGATGAAGGGCAACTTGAAGCCCAAAGAAAAGATGTCGAATGCTCACCTCATTTCGAGCATGCTGGAGTGTTACTCAGACGCTTCAGAGTACACCATCTCGCCCCACGAGGAGAGGGCTACGGATCGCGTGAAGCATTTCCCCATTGCTTCATGGAGTCGTAGCTACAACTTACTCAAGCGAACCCTACCAGCTCAGGGCCCAGCAGCAGTAGCACCACCACCACCCCCACCACCACATCAGGACCCACCTGTGGGGGAGTACACCCCATTGATCCACCAGCTGAGGGGGCACCCTCCCATACCACCGCCTCGCCTACTCCGCCAGCGCAGTCTGCGGTAGCTACACCGACTTCTTCATATCGCCGGCTTGCAGCTCGCCCGGCGCTCACGATAGAGGATGTGTTGGCTCGGATGAAGGCCAACAATGAGAGGATGAACCGATAGATGGACTTTTTGATGTTCTACACACTATGGTAAATCTATCCGTTGGATTACCAGCAGCGCCTCGCGCAGGAGGCGGAGTGGGCTGCGGATCGGACAGCTTTTCACACGAGTACCATTTTCCATGCGGGTACCTCTGCGGCCGATGCATCTGGCTCGGCGCCCCAGCAGCCCGAGCAGCTTGCTGCTACGACCCAGCCATCGCCAGAGCCACCAATTCCATCAGAGCAGCCCGCCCAAGCGTCAGATCAACCAAGAGAGGGGACGGCTTGAGCGCCTGACGATAGTTTTCTGTTGTGATCATCTTTGCATATTTTGTATTGTTCGGTTCAAATTCTAAATTGTCATTATCGAAAATAGTTGAAGAAACTTGTATATTTTGAAAATTGATAATGGAATACAGATTAGTTTTTTGATGTACTTGCATTAGTTTTGTTTTCTCGTACTGTGTGATGTGTAATTTACTTTCGAGTGTGGGTACGTGACACAGCAGTGTGTGGTACCACATAAGTGCACCCTTGAGTTATTTTCGAGGACAAAAATTCCCAAGGTGCGGAGAATATAATATCCTAAAAAATTGAGTGTTTAATTTTAACCTCGGGATCAGTGCCCGATTGGTTGTAAGGTTGATCAAGTAATGGTCAAACAGTGAACTCATAAAGTGATGAACTAATATGAAGTCAATACGACTTAAGAGTAGTGTATAGGGTGAGTTAGTGGTCGCGTACACCTATCTCTAGTGTATGTGTTTAACACACAAGCAGAGAGAGAGGATATAAGGGTTAATAACCCTAGAATTCCTTTTGTCTTGATTGGTGAAGGAATTAAGAAGAGAGAGAGAGAGGGAGTAAGGAGGAGTTATGGAAGCTAGATGTTAATGCAAATCAAGAGGAGTTAGCATTGACTGTCGGATTCAACACGTTAGGATCGTTGAAGCAAAAGCTGGAACCCTAACCACCAAACCCAACAAATCAATCCTTTAAGGGATTTATTGAGGTGAGTTTTAATTGAAGTTAATGCATAGATTGTAGATGATTAAATTCAGTCAAGTAGGGTTAAAAGGATATATTAAAGGCTTAGAAAAAGTAAGGGAAAAGATTTGGAAGAACAGCTCGAAATGGGGCTGAATCTGGCCAAATCGATTAATCGAAATTGGGATTCGATTAATCGATTTTAGTCTGAAAGTTGAAAAGTCAAAGATGCCCGATTTCGATTAATCGAATTAGACTTCAATTAATCGATTTGGAAGGTCGATTAATCGATTTAGAAATCGACTAATCGACTGGGTACCTCCAGTGGCTGGAGAAACATGACCTGGGGAAATCGACTAATCGAGTTGGGAAATCGATTAATCAATTTTAGATTTCGATTAATCGATTTGGGATCGACTAATCGATTTCGGACTTTCGACCACTCGATCTGAGAATCGACCTTACTATGTTAGAGATTTCGATTAATCGATTTGGGATCGATTAAGCAAATTTGAATCTCGATTAATCGATTTGGGTTTCGATTAATCAATTTTGGGAATCAATTAATCGACTTTGGCAGTTTTACTAAACTTTCTAGTTTTACTCTGAGATTTATGGAGGGTCTAGGACCTTCTTTATGACATCTTTAGTGATGTATTGCATGTGTTGTGATGTACCATAGGTGGTACGTGTGAAAGCGAGCACAAGGAGCCGCGTGGGACCTTGATGCTTGGACCTTCAGAGAACTGAGGTAGGGAACACCTTGAATATGTATTTTAATTGCAAGAGCATGTATGTAGTGATATATTTATCAGAATTAAAAATATTTTAACTATGAAAAGCTTTGTGAAAATGGGTGTGTGTGTGACACCAAGAATGTGATAAAGGCATCTGTGTGATGCAAGTAACTGAGATCAAGTAATCAAATGAGAAATGACACATCCCTAGGGGATGAGAAAGTAATAAGGGCATCAATGTGATGCAAGTAAATTATACATCCCAGGGATGTATGTATGATTGAATAATTACTGTTGAGGCCTAACTGATATAAGATAGCACTTTACGCGGTGAACAACTATATGTAAAGCACATATTATTTTTATTATTTGAGGTTTGTTTAGAATACCCCACCGACGTGGCGGGATACCCACTACTGACGTGACAGGATATCCGTGACCGGTAAGACGACCATTCCATACACCAATGTGGAGGTCTATCCGTACACAGTAAGCACATCCCAGGGATGTTGAGATGAGATTTAACCCCGCCGCCTATTGAGAAAGGGGCTTGGGTCGTATTCCCAGGGAATACATTTTTACAACTGTCTATTTAAGCGACGATGGTGGGTATTCCATCGGGGCTCGATGCTATATTGCTCGGGGATTACTTAAGTTGAAGATTTAAGTTTTGCTTTAGGCCTGTTCAGTGTCATTCATGATAAAACAACAGTAAAGTAAGACATGCAAATTACCAGTAAATCTTGAATGCAATTACCATCTTTTAAACTGTTTTCTAGCTAATGCATAGACACATCATGCTTAGAATATCATAGAATATATGTGAGATTTTTATTTATATGTTCATTATGTTGTTCCCTATTAAGCTAGGATGTAGCTCACCCTTTAGACTATACGTCGCAGGTCCTTTATTAGCAGCGGCCGAGGCTTCGAGAGACGTTAATCCGGGTGATTCGGATTACGTACCTGGAGACGAGTTGGAGCCTCCTCCTGAGGACTTCTTCTAGAAGACTCCGCTGAGTACTTTGAGAGAGACTTTTTGTGAGTAGATTGTACGACTTGGTATGTCAAGTCTTTATTTTTTATGAACAATATAATTAAATTGATTATTTCTTTTGGCGAACCATCTGGGGTGATCTGTTTATCACCGATGGTTCGGAATGGTTTTCTGTTCATACTATGGTATGAAAGTAGAACTGTCTTTTGTTTGTGTCAGATGGGCATGTTACTTTTGCTTTATGCAACTATTTACTTTATTCATTCATCATTGCTTGTTATACCAATGTTTTGTGCATAGTATTTGGGGCATGGTCGGGAGGACCGTGCTGATGGCACGGGTTTCAGGGTGCTAAAATCTGGGCTGTCACAGGTTTATTCAGAGCGGCATCTCAGAGTCTCAACTTTCCCTGATCAGTGAAGCTCGAAGCTCATATTTGTTCTCTCTCTCTCTTCTTTCTAAAAAAAAGTTAAAAATCACAAACTATTTTCATTTCTAGTGTATGCACCATACGCGTTCTCAAAGCTTAGACTTCTTTGAGCGCAACCGAGAAATCAAACGAACTCTATTGTGTAATCTTGCACTGAACCGAACTTCCAGAAGAGAGTTCCCAACCATGGCCGACGACCGTTCAATTCAAGCACGCTTCAGCCCGGTTGCCTTGGCCGAGCCCTCTTGTGTAGTGATTCCAGAGGTAGTGGCAGGACAGAATGCCGAAGTCAAGTCCCACATACTCCAGCTGTTACTGACCTTTCATGGGCTTGACAGCGAAGACCATTATCAACACCGTAGGGATTTTATAGAAATTTGTACTATATTCCAAGCACCCAACACTAACATTAAGGCCTTTAAGCTGCGACCATTCCCTTTCTCTCATTGCCTGCCAAAAGTATTACCACTTGGGAAGGACTCCAATCCAGGTTCTTAAATGAATACTTTCCAATTGGTAGTATAAATCAAATTCGTCAAGCAATCCAAGACTTCGGCCAAAAGCCAGGAGAATTATTTCATGAGAGTTGAGAATAGATGAAGGATTTGTTAAGAAAATGCCCTCATCATGACATGCCAAATTGGTCCAGTGTAAAGTTTCTATCAAGGGTTGACTGAAACTAATCAAGCTACAGTCAACACTGTAAGCGAAGGAGCCTTTATGGCTCAAAATGGCCAACAGTCCTAAAACTTATTTGAAAAATTGGCTGATAATTCAAAACAAAAACAAGCTTTGTTAATATCTAATTCCATTGTTAACCACCACAGCCCGCTCTCGAGGGGTGGACTTTACGATATCAATAAAGATAAAGTAAAGAAGGAGGATAACATGAGCATAAAGGTTACGGCTCTTGAGCAACAAATCACAATTTTAATGAATGCCAGACCAAGCACTGTGGAAAGAACCTTGGCAAACTGTTCCAATTGCCAGAATATCATAGGAACTGAGAACCCTATTGCGCCATCATACTAAGAGGTGGTGAAAATCGAACAAGTAATGACATTCCAGAGGAGAGATTATGGGAACACATACAACCCAACATGGAGGAACCACCCGAGATTTAACTATGGTTCCACTGCTGGAGCACAACTAGGACCAACAACTATGCAGCCCAGATTTCCCCAAACTCAAACTTTCCACCAAAGACCTCAAATACTAACCGTGCAACCCTAATTCGTCCAACAAAGCAGTGAACCTGATGCCACGATTGTTCAAATCCTTAGGGATTTACAGCAACAGTCACATCAGTATTCTAAGGATTTGCCTTAGCTTGCTTAATTCTCTTTGACAGCCCGAATTTTGAAACCCCGTAATCCGTGCCATCAACACGACCTTCGAGGTCGTGCCCCAGGTTCCTTACAAAATATTGATATATATACAAACCAAAACTTTAGTTGAGACATGCGTAGCTACTCTAAATAAAACCTCAACACCATCAAGGTATCACAAGGCAGTCCTTGTCCCATGCCAATTCATGGGCATAAGAACTTACCCAAAAGTTTAGTGATGACAGCTCATCCTATACGTTTTGACAAGAAACGGTATTTAAACATTCGAAATAAAGAGGCTTGATATACCAAGCCATACATAATATTCTCAACTCACTCTCAAAGTATGCAGCGGGTTTCCTAGAAGAATTCTTCAGGAGGAGGTTCTGACTCTTCTATGGGCACGAAAGCAAAACCCTTGGATCGACTTCTCCGAAGTCTTTGCCGCTAGTCCCGGACTGCGGCGTATAGTCTAAGGGGTGAGCTACATCCTAGCTCGTGAGAAACAAAAAGAACATATAGATTGACCTTCACATATGTCGACAATTTAACAAGCATAGAATTATTCAGTAACCACTTATGGACAACAACTTGAGTAACTGGAATTAAACCCATGATTTTGATCGTTACTTAGCATGGTTTCGTTAAAACTCTTTATTTGTTTAGTTGTGAATTTGGGCTAATCACTTAAATCTTAACTTAAGTAGTCCCGAGCAATATAGCATCGAGCCCGATGGAATACCCACCATCGTCGTCTAACTAGGCGGTTATTATCGTATCCCACAGGGGATATTGCCCAAGCCCCTTTCTCATAGGTGGCGGTTCTATTTTTAGATCTACATCCCTGGGATGTACTATGAATGTACGGATTGGCCCGTCGGTCACGGATATCTGCCGAGTCGTGGGTATCATACGTCGGTGGGGTATTCTAATCAACCTTAAATAATAAAAATATCAATGTGCTTTACATATAGTTATTCACCGTGATTGTGCTAATTATATTACATCGTGCCTTATTACATTACTTCCGTTTCTCGTTAGTTTTCATCGCATCACAGGATGCACCATATTTCTGTCGCACCCTTCTTTGTTTGAACTATATGATTTTTCGTCCCCTGGGGACCTCAAGACTTTCACGTTGTAACTCACTCACACACCCTCATCATGAGGATTCATGCAATATGTGACTATTTAAATAGATTATACTACGCATATGAGTTCATGGGATAATGCACATGTTTCAAGAATATTCCCTACCTCGACGAATCTCAAGGCACGCTTGCTCGTAGAGGGTTATAATGCATCAAACCTACATTTCAAAAATAGGTTTAGAACAATCACTAGCATCATTGGGGTGTATGACCCCCAAGTTTCTTGTATTCGAAAAACCCAGATCTGAGTGGTCACTAGACCTCGCTCGAGCGGCCACTTGACCTCGCTCGAGCGGTCTCTTGACCTCGCTCGAGCGGTTAAATCGAGGTCACTCGAGCGGTTAAATCGAGCCATCGAAGTATTACTGGGGACCCTCGCTCGAGCGAGCTCCCCTTTAGTTTTGGGGACCGCTCGAGCGAGCCCAGAGTTATATTTTCTCTGTTCATCCTCGCTCGAGCGAGCCTTTTAGACCGCTCGAGCGAGGAACGATGATTTTGCTCCTCGATCAGATCGAGAACATGCTTCCTTCCTTCATTTAACCTTAATCTCATAAAAAGAAACATTCAGCCAACATTTTTCCTACTATTTAAAACATTCCTAGGCATCTATCATGTCTTTAACGTACCTCTGACGATGAGTCACGCACAAGTTCGATTTACGATTCGAAATTCTACTAGGCTAACAAGCCTCCAAGGTTCTTCCTCCAGTCTTTTCCTCTAATCTCCTTTGCCGACTTAAGTCCCAACGAACCCTAGTTCTCTACTAGGCTCTTCTCCTCTTTCTCTCTATATACTCCTTCTCTCTATTTAGGTTAGAATAGAGTTACGTAAGGGTTCCTCTCTCTCTCTCTCACTTTTATACTTATAAGTTAGGGATATACTAGTGTGTTTCCCACGTACACACTTAGTGTCTTTGGTTTGTTTTGGTCTCCTTGTGAAACACATATACCTATGTGTAATGCATGACGTGCACTCATCTCAAAAATCTGTGGTTGTGACATTCTCTCAGACACTCCATTCACATACACAGTCCATTATGAAGCTGGAAAGCCAGATTAGCCAGCTCGCCTCTCAAGTGACAAGGAGAGAGAATGGACAGTTGTCAACACAGCCGATCAATAATGTAAGAGGACAAGCCTTCCAAGTGGAGACTTCAGCTCCCCAAAATCCAACTTAAACACCTACGGACTGCTGCGCTACCGACTCATTCATAGCACCAACTGTAAATTATATAAACTATTTTATTTCTTTTCATTTCCTTTCTTAGTTAATGTAGGTATTATAATACGACCCATTTCGTTAAAATACAATTGATCGTAATTCATACCTACTGTAACTTATAATGGGCAATCGTATGGATATACGATTGATCATAGTTATGTTTATCTAGAAACGCAGCAATTGTGATTCACTAAAACCGAGAATCAGCTTACGATTTTAGGTTAAAACTTAGTAATGACAGGCTCAGCAAGTCATCACTGAAGATGGGACCTACATATTTGTAAAAAGGATAAGTCAACCCCATTTTCAAAAATCTTCCAAGTTTTCTCCTCCTACCTTCCCTCTCTTTTTCAAATCAACCATAATCTTAACCGTTCTTCCACCCAATCTAACTGTTTACTTTCTTAAACACCCCTTACCTCCTCTGTTTTGCTTTGGAAAACCCTGTGTGCATTTTATTCTACAATTACAATTTAGGGTTTCAATCTTTAAACAGGTAAGGTGACGATTTTAATTGTAAAAAGGAAGGGCTTTGCGAGGAATTTTATTCAATACATGAAATTTAAAGTTAATTAATAGCGTTGATATTAATTTTTACAGAAAAGCGAGTGGAAGTATGACAAACAAAATGGGAGAACGACAAAGGGAATGAGAGGAAGACAAAGAAGATAATAATTCTGATAACACCCCAATCATTCACTGTATCACACGATTTACTGCCCCTAAGGCCAAATCAAAAGAAGCAGATCCACTTAAGAAGAAACCCAAGTCTTCCAGGGTAGTTATCAGTGAAATCTCTAAAGCAATAAATGAGACAGAGTTTGTATCCGTCCCTAAAGGGGTTAAAGTTAGATAAAGGAAAAAAGCCAGCATCCTCTACTATGCCAGTAGATAAAGTCCCAACTTCAATGAAACATCATGTTGTGGGTGCTGAAATTACAGTGGATATTGAGTCTTTAGAAAAATTAGAAATGGGTGGAGAAGCTATTAAATACTTTAAGGATGCCGAGCTGACCTATTTCTTAGAACCAAGAGTCACACCAGTCTATCCTAAATTGGTGAGACTGTTTTACAAAAATATGACCAAAGGCAGCCAAGGACTACCCCTTACTCTCTCCACCAGTATTGATAGACTTTCGATCAAAATTTTGAAGGAAATGATCGCCGGGGTTATGAATGCACCCCTAGAGATACCATAATTGTCCCAGGATAACTCGGAGGCCAACCTTTTGAGGATGCCATCAGATACACTCCCCTATTTTCCCCAAATGACAATAAAATTATTAGGAAAAACTCCACGGGACAAATCCTTTTTCCATAGAAAGAATCTAGAAGCAAGGAGTTTATCACTCCACTTTTTCGATGTACTTATCCATAAAACTATTCACCCCACGGGACATGGAACACAGAGAAGAGCATTATTTACCAAGGCATTGTACCTAATGGCAAATCGTTATTGGTTCAATGTGTCATCTTACCTTTTTGAGATAATCACTGTCGTGAGGGAAAAGCTGAGGCAAGAAAAATACCAGAAGAAAAAATTGACCCTACCATTTGGAGGACTAATTACGAATTTGCTGATGAATGTAGGATATAGTATAGACCCCAAGGAAAAAACTTTACCAAGACCAAAGGAAGGCTTAACAGTTTTGGCCTATAGGAGAACTTTAGGTGCTAAAAATAAGAAGAAAATACCATTAGCTCCTCGCATCAAACGTACACCCTCTGTACCACAAGTCCCTCAAATTCGTAAGAAAAGAGAGGAGACTGATATAGCACAAACAACAGAATTTGTGGGGCCAGAAGAAGCAATCATAGAAGAAGGTGCGAGTACTTCTACACCACCTCGAAAGAGAGCGGAGATCAGCTCTCTGATATCCAAAGGAATAACTAAATCAAGAACCCCAGTTGCAAATCAAGTCAGTCTGTATGACCCTGCTTTGGACTCATCCGTAGGGCCTGCTATGCCCCCTTCAGCAAAGGTAGCCATACTGCCAATCATCACAAAAGCAGGCCCTGTGAGCCCAATCCTACAAAGATTAGAAGAAACTCCTTCCGAAATTGATTAATAGGCTGCGAGAATAGCTACCTCTAGCCAAACCCCTTCACCGGAAAGTCTTATTGCTCAGCCTATGGCCAATATTGAGCAAATTCTCATAGCCCAAGCATATCAAAACTCAAAGTTACCAAGAGTGAGCTTTACAGAATTGTTATATGGAGAAGAAGCACCTCCTGAGGATCCTCCAGTCCCCACCACATCAATTCACGAGTTAGAAAGGAGATTAAAAGCAGTAAAGCAATGACAACTCATGCATAAACCTAATCTATTGCCATTACCCGAAGTAAATAGAAAGGTAAGAGAACTAGAGCAATGGATTTCTACAAATGCCCCACCTTTGATACAACTACTAGGAATAGTAAGAAAGTAGATGGGGGAATTTCAAAGACTTAACCAGAGAGTCCATGATACCACCTTGACAACTCAAGAACGGGCAGAGATAATGGATAGCTTGCAAAGAAGTTGTACAAGAGAAAGGTGTGAGATGGGAACCATAGACAGAAAAGAAATTTCAGGATGCTACCTCATCCCTTCAAGCCCAACTAGTGCAGCAAACTACAGAAATATATGAGTGAAAAATAGCAAGCTTGGAAAGAAGAGAAAAGAGTTTATGAAGAGAAAATTGCAAGTATCCTTGAATAGTTTGAAGGTTTGATGGTAGTTCCTAATGATGTAGAAATTGTGAAAGAAAAAGCCCTTCAGGACTACCAGAAAACACTCCAGAAACAGTTAAAATAAAAGACTCACTGACTGTAGCAGAAGGGAAAGCTAGACAACTGCAAGAGGATAGAGATTTCCTATGCTCAGTCAACGATAAACAGGTAAAAATGATTGAGTCTCAAACTAAGAATTACCTACTCACTTTAGTCAAGGAAAAAGGTCGAGACAGAGAAGTTGGGGACAGAAACTCAACTCAAACCTGCCGTCATTAAGAAGCTAACTGCAGATCTCAAAGAAATGGCTGATAAAGAAAAACAGTGCCCGAAATGTACTTCTTGTCCAAGGATTATAGAGGAAGGACATACAGCAGAAGCTGAATTGATAGCACAGGGGGAATCATCTACAGCTAAAGATAGTTATTCGACAATAGAGATGTCAGATGGGGAAGATGAACCCACTGATTCCACCCTTATATCATATTCTACCAGTGAGTAAAAACATTATAGAACATTACAAACCTCACAGGTATAATCTCTATAGATTTTCATTTTTTTTAATTTTTACCTTTTAAATTATTGTAAATATTCAGTAATATATAAAATTTCCTTTTAATTGTTTTTACTAACAGTGTGTGTTACTAACATTACTTACATTTTTTTTGTTATTGATACTTCGAGAATAAATCGCGGATATTTTCTCTCAAGTTTGGGGGAAAGTATACATCTGGTAACAGATTTTTTCTGATAAATAATCAGTATATCAATAATTTTATTATTCTTTTATATATCCCCTATGTTTATGCCAAGGAGGGCATTGTCTGATTTAAGTTTGGGGGATACACAAATTCTGTGTATAGTAGTAGTTTAAGTAGTATATTTAGTATATCAATAGTTTATTTTAGCAAAAAAAAAATTAAAATTTTAATTATTAATTTATTTTTATTTTTATCAGTACATAAGAATTATGACAAAAAAAAAAAATTACAAATCCTGAAAACTTATGATTCATTATAATTGAAGTTTAATAATTAGAATTTAGAACAGTTATAATTCATGCTTAGCTCATTGAAACACTATATTAGAATGAATATTTGAAACAATAGATTGATCTAAACTGCCAAAATTTAGACTATAGTTTCAAAATTATAAACCAATGAGATTTTGAGCCAATTTCCTCTTTTATTCTGAGAGATACTGTTTCTATTCAAAGCTTAAATTTTTTTTTGAACTTCTATACTGATATGAAATCTCATATTATTGAATTTAGAATCAAAATTATTCTATGAATATGATGAACTGATTTTTTGTCTAAAACTATCTATTAGAAATATCAAAGCAATAAGGCATCTATGCTAGTAAATTATGAAAATGATTAAAGGCCATCTTTTATTTAATCAAAGCTAAAAAAGCTAAAATCCCAGAACAATTTATCCTTTGAACCCATATTAGAAGCCTGAAATCAAAATTTCTTTGTACCAAAATTTTATAAACTTTTAACCATATGTACTACCCAAAGCTTTCTACCTTGAACCCTTATAATTTATGAGTATAGAACGCAAAAAAGGAAAGAAGAGGGAGTAAAAGGAGTAAGAACGAAACAAATAAGGAATGTTAGAAAAGAGGTACAAAAGAAGAAGAAAAAATATTGGAAAAGGAGTGAAAAAGAAGAACGATTCTTTAGCAAAAAAGTTGTAAAAAAAAAAAGAGAAGAAATCATAAAAGACGATTTTATAGCTAAAGAATTGGGATATACAAAACAATATATGGGAAGAAGTTATCTAATAACGGATACTTACTGAAATAGAAAAAGAAGGAAAGAAGAGATAGAGAAGAAGAGCTAAATTCTCAAAAAAAAAATTATCTTTCCTTGATACCTTTTACCCAAAACCCCATTACAAGTTGAAGGAAAGACCTTTCTGATTTACGATTTGTAAAAGCATAAGCCTAGTAAAGATAAGGATAATAGATACTATGGATTGTACAGGAAATTATAAGAATAGGATAAGATTATTATTTCTATGAGATTAATTTTTGCAATTATCTTTGACTGAATTCTTCTGAAAAATATAATGAGAGAACCCAAAAATTTTGATGTTTTTTTTAGAGTATGTCAATAGTGAGTTTTTAAATAAAAATATTTTCTAAATCTGCAGTTTAGAAAATTTTATGAAGAATAAACTGTTCACTAGTGCATATACAATCTGTGCTTAATGTAAATTGAAATTGTTGGAGTTCTAATTAAGGATAACTATTCTAATGAAAAATAAGGATAAATAATTGGTAATTTTAAAAAATCGTAATAAACTATGTATTAACCAATTGGGTAATTTAGGTAACTTAGTTATTTTAATTAGTGTATAAAATTAGTTTAATATTTTTAAATTTAATTTCTGAAAAAAAAAAAAAAATCTAAAAATATTTGAAGTTTGTAGGTAACTTTACTAAAAACCTTCAGGAGACTACAACTCCTCCACTAGGGATCACCTAGGGGTTTAAAGGCTTGTTGCATCTGCTAAATGTAATCATACTTCCTACGAAAGTAACATTTAAATTCATAGTTTAGATATTTTATACTTCTTTGTTTGCTAGGGACTAGTAGAGCTTAAGTTTGGGAGTGTGATCAATCACAGAATTTATCATTTTATCACCCTTAACTTAATGATGCTAGGACTTAATTTGTTACTAACAACATAACGATGTGCAGATATTAAGAAAAGACAGTAAAAGAGAGCCAAAGTGTTAATATTCGTCAAAATGAACTCAAGAAGCAATAAAAAAGACGATTAAGCGAAAAAGACGATATCCCGCCTACTAAAAGCCAGAAAATCATATTTTACGATTCTTCAAAAGAGACAAAAGGAGAAATCAAAAAATCATATCCAAAGAATCTTTTGAATAGGAAACTATGGAAGATAGAAAATCATGATTTACGATTTTCTAGAAGAGAAAAAAGAAAAGAAAAATTGTGAATAAAGATTATCCAGAAAAGAAGTTTTCCTACTATTATTGTTGCTGCTGATCACGTGAATAAAGATTCTCACCGCCAAGAATAGAATTAGAAGATATATAAAATTAGAAGTTTGGTGAATCACGGATCTGAGAAGATTGATGAAGATAAGCTCTTAAAAAATCTCAGTTACTGAAATAAAGGAGAACAATCCAGAAGCATATCAACCATTGAAAGCAAGGAAGAATAAAATTAGAAATTAGAGTTATATTAGGAATATTTTATTTTAATAGTTTCTTTTATTAGAATTATAAGTCTTTATAAACCGACTCCTTATGATCTATAAATAAGAGAGTCCGATGTAGGAATAATGATCAAAGAATTTCAGCATCAATTGATAACTAAGGTTAGATTTTCTTCTGATCAGTAGTGTAAAATAGTTAGAATAGACTAGATATCAGAGGTTTCTCAAGAGTAATTGAAGACTGTTATTGGGTGATGAAGATTAGTATAGATATCCTAATTTCTCAGAAGCAATTGACGACTGCGGCTGAGGGGTGAAAGATATATTAATTTGCTTTCTAGTTAGATTTTATTTACTTTATTTACATGCTTTGTAAATATCTTCATGTTTTAATTTGAATTGACGACTCAGGTTGAGATTTGCAGATTAGTGTAACGGTTTTTACTTTTTCATCTTCAATTTTCTTGAGTTTGATTAACGCCCAAATTTTAGAAAATTGTTGATTAGATTAAATCTGTGTTAAAGAATTTTATCTTTTGATTGACCCCCAAATTCTAGAAGACTACAATATGGTGTAATGGTATTGTTTATTTTTATAATGATCCGGTAGCTGAAGATTGGGATTGACGACCTCAATCTGAAAAAGGAGGATTATGATTTATTTTATCCATTTTAGATTAAGAACTCATTCTTTTATTTATATTTCTCAAGTAGTTTAGAACCTTAAAAGATAAATGTAACTTTAAAATAGAAATATAAAGAAAATAAACTTCTTCGTGGGAACGATCCTATACTAGCTCTACAATTTCCATTGTGCTCATGTAATAAGTTAAGACTTAATTAGATACACATAGTAAGCCGATCAACTGCCCCTGTTAGTCACTTGTATATTATTATATTCCTTGGTTCCATAAATTACTAGCATACAACAAGTGTTATCTAAATATAATATCATATAACTTCCAACAGATTGAAGTTGTATAATATAATATAATTATAATAGATTATATTATAATGTACTCATTACACTTTATAATATAGAGGGCCGGAGATATGCGCCCGGGCGTAGAGATATCTCTATGCATATTGGAAGGAGCTCGAAATGTAACGCCTTTGTCGCTGATGCGACAATCTCTCATTTTTCTCATTTTATCTTGCTTTAATCATGATTACCACTGACACTGACAAAATTAGAAAGGCAAAGCGTGGCAAGATGCTGGGAGTCTGTGCCTGACATCGTGATTTTGTCATGATTATATTCGAAAAGACATACGAGAAGACCACCTGATTCGAAGCGCTTACACTTCTATAAAGGAAGTGATTGCGCTTCCTATACGACACACTATCGCAATGTCTGATGTAATATCATTAATTAAAAGCGACGCATGATATCGTGATTTTCAACGGTGAATATTATATTTGGAAATTACTATTTAAGGCGCTCGTCAGGGAGATCGTCTACACACGTTGTGTTTACGCTTTGGTAAGAGGCGTTTACGTAACTATATCGAAGCGTTTACGCTCTCTTTGTGAAATGAAAGACGCCTTCCTTTTGACACAGCGCGTCCAACCTTATTTCATTTATTATAATCATCAGAACATTAGATGAGAAGCAGGGCATGACTTCGTGGTTCTCAATGGTAATCATTACCATTTGAATTGACTGTTTGAGATACCCCTTCGAGGAGTCTATTAATTGGCGGAATGTTTAACATTTATCGCTCGAATGTTGAACATTAATGACTCTTCTGTCAGAGGAAGCTACGCTCCCCCTGAGAAGCGCTAGCGCTCAGATAAGAAATATTGGCGATATCTCCTGTTAGCGCTTCCATGATGACAAAGAGGCATTAGCGCTCCATACATGATACAAAGCGTTAGCGCTCCGTACATGATACGAAGCGCTCGAAAATTTGACACGTTACACCATTTTATGCGAAACAACACCCGAACGTATTTCATTTATTACCACTATCAAAATATTAAATAAGGAGCGGGGCGAGGTGGACGGGATTACGGCCCCTGACATCGTGGTGTGAAATGACCATCATTCCCATTCGAGAAAAATATTTAAGGCAGGAATTTTGTGAATTACAAATTCACAAATTACTTTTGCATTTGTCCTCCAAATTTTCATCTTCTTAGAGCGCAGTAAGAAACATCAAAACGATGAAAACCTATTTCTGCATCTAGTAACAAGGTGAGTGTCATTTTATTTCTGTCTCATTTTTAAAATGGCAAATAGAAGCGCCATCCCTTCCATAGATGAAGCGTCGGCGCTCCAACATTTATGGGAGAGGGCAGCCTCATATATGGGCGGGGGCACCTCACTGCTCTAGCTTTTGAAGCGTCGGCGCTCCAACATTTGACGCGTCGGCACCTATATATGGAAGCAATACCTCTCCTATTATTAGTAACTTCTTCTCTAAACTTCTCATTTTTCTGTGTCACATATTTTGAAGATGGTTCTCCAGACCCCAATGACTAAGTGCACCATCAGAAAGTGCTGAGACATTTATGATGCAACATCTGAGGGGAGGAAAAATCGGCTTAAGAATTCGGTCTTCGGTGTATTCTTTGTGGCTTCAAAGGGCGTGATAAGCATCAACAACCTCCGAGGCGCAATCATCAAGTTCTGGGACCGTGACATGGTTTAGAATTTTGGGACTGGCAAGTCTGACATTATCAGATTTTAGGCCCTTGATTTTGCCTTGATTACTGATCTTCGAATGACCGAGCCCCCCGATTACCCTTCGAAGGTAGAGATTTATGAAGAGCAGACCATTAGATATAGGTTTTTCAGGGGCCTCGAAGATGTAAATAGGGCACACATCCAAAAAGCGATTGATAGTCTCGAGCAAGATGCTGACGACAACTTTCTGAAACTCTGTCTGTTATTCGTCCTCACCACCGTCCTCTTTCCAAACTCAAAATACACCCTTGAGAACCCCAACCTCGACCTCGTTGATGTTCTCCCCAATTTCAACTTATATCCATGGGGCTGTCACGCGTACAAACAACTTCTAATGTGGGTGGACAAAGCGAAGAGGATGAGAGATATAGCTGAGAAAGATGTCACAGCACATGTTTATAATATTTTCGGCTGCACAATTACCCTACAGGTAATGTCGTCCCCCAGAATGTCCTACTTATTTTCTTATAAGCGCTGACAATTATGAAAGTTATCAAATATTTATTTTATTTTTCTCATATCTAGGCGTACGAGATTAACGACAGGTGCACCCCACCCAAGGTTGTTGGCGTCGTCTGCTTCCCAAGGCTGTTGAAATGGAAAACAAATGACAAAACAAGGAAACCTTACATCACGGACTTCGAGCATAAGGTAAATTCGAAATGAGACAATATCACATCCAAATATAGGTGTTATCGCTATAATAAGAAGCGCAACCACTTTCAAATAAAGCAATGGCGCCTTTAAAAGATAAGATTCACTTCCAAATGAAGTGATGGCGCCTCTAAAAGAAGAGATTCGCTTCTAAATGAAGTGATGACACCTCTAAAAGACAAGCTTCACTTATAAATGAGATGATGGCATCTCTAACACGAGCGCAATCGCTACGAAATGAAGCAATGGAGCCTCTATAACAAGCGCAATCGCTTCTTAAGGAACCGATTGCGTATTCCTAAATTCTTAATCAGTCAAAAGTAATGTAGAATATCTTTCATCTTCTAGGTCGCCCGCATCCGATAACTGGAGGTCACACCCTATGAAAGGACCCTGCCTGTGATTGAAGTCGTATTGGGAATAGGGAAGAGACCTGCAAAAGTAGGTGAAGGTCAACTGGTCCCTCCCATTATTGTGCGGAGAAAGAAAATAGACATTGACGTTATTAGCGTGTCGGACGAGGAAGAGGTAGAGGAGAAGGAAGAAGAAGAAGAAGAAGAAGGGGAAGAAGAAGAACCCAAATCTCATAGGTCCGTAAAACATCGGATTGATGAAAAATGGAAACAGTCTGCTGATTTAAGAAGTGCAGAGTATGAGAGGTCAAACAAAGAGCAGAGCAAAGGCTTTGAGAACCTCAATGTAAAGGTTCTCCAATTGGAACATGAGAACTAGCAACTAAAGGTCAAATCACCATGATCTTGAAGGATCGGGATTATATTCAGAATCAGTTCACCCTTTTTTAGAATGAACAAGTGTCTCTGAAAGAGATTTTGAGCCAATTGTCTGAGCTATGCTTATAAACTACGGTGGAGGAAAGTTGAAATTGAGGAAATCCAACGCCGAGGCATCAACGCTTCGGATGTGAAGCGCCAACGCCTTCACATTACACGCCAACGCTTCGAAAAGGTAGCACGAATGCCTCCATATAAGGCTCTGACGCCTTTACACGAAGCGTTGATGCTTCTACAGTCATGCATGCATGAAGCAACGACGCCTAGACTATGATATGTCGACGTTTCGGATATGAAGCATGAATGCTTCTACATGTTAATTATTAATTAAATAGTAACTGATATTCTTATCATATTGCAAGCCCGCAGTGTGGCGGGAAGTCCGCTGGGGGGTGGTGGGGATTATCAAAGATCTGCCCCCGATGCCAAAGGTCTGCCTCAACCCGAAGTTGGGGCGACTTGCATCGCCTGCCCGAATGGAAGCAACTGCCCCGTGCCCCAAGCCCAAGCCCCAGCCCAAGTGCAAGCCCAAGCCCAAACCATAGCCCAATCCCAAGCCCAAACCACAGCCCAATCCCCACCCCAAGCCCAATCCCAAGCCCAAGCCCCAGCCCAAGCCCAATCCCAAGTCCAAACCATAGCCCAATCCCCACCCCAAGCCCAAACCCCAACCCAAGCCCCAGACCAATCCCAAGCCCAAACCACAACCCAAGCCCCAGCCCAAGCACAAACCCAAACCACATCCACACTTTGAATTCACGCCCCACACAAACCCCATCCTCATACTCCCTCCAAACCCGAAGCCCTTACCCAATCGAAAGTCCTGCCTCCATCCAAGCCTATAACCCAACCTCCTACAAAGGAGAAACCCTATCCCAACCATAAATCTGCCTCTACCACCACCACCGTCGCCTACTGCAGCTCATGATAAAGGTCCTGGGATATCCCTTACGCAATCATGCACTGAGGAGAGGTCTTCGGTGGGAGAAGAAAAAGAAGTGGAGGACGAAGTCCCATTAATCTTTAGGAGAAGTGAGAGGATCCGAGTTAAAGGCCTTGCGATTCCTCCCTCACAAACTCACTCTAAAAGAAAGGGAGAGCTGGTCTCCCAAACTCATAAAAAGAAGGCCAAAGCGGTGGGTTTACCGGTTGCTGATGCACCACCTCAAGCCTATATGAATGCTATTTAGGAAATATCCAACAGAGAGAACAAGTAACTATATTCCATCCATATATCTTTTAGCATGCCTTTCGAAGTATCAACACATCGTTGTCGAAGCATCGCCGCCTTTAGGTGAGAGCGTCAGTGCTTTATAGCACGTCTACTATGAAGCACTAAAGACTGATCCACTTTTATTTTAATTTAAATATAGGACTGTCATCTTGACCGTTGGGTCCTGACGTATTACCGTCAAGTTGATACGCTACCTACGATCTGAATAGGAAATAGAAGACACAGTAAATATTAGTCCCTATTCAACCATGTCGCTTCCTTGATTCCATATTAAAATTTACACTTTCGTATGTAGATAATGACCGCATACTTTAGGGTCATGGACAAGCGGGAAGACATTGAGAAGAAGAGAAGACTTTTCGGATGACCGCCGTTGGACTCAACTGCCTGCTCACGGATTTTAAAGATTTTGAGAATTATATTAAAGAGAGTGGTCAACACGCACCCCCGACATTGCAGGATGGAACACATACTATGTTGAATCTTTTTTCGTGCAACATGGCACACCGCCGTTGGAGCGTTTTGTCATAAATAAAAATCGCACCTTAAGTGTGATAAACTGTGAAAAAAAAATTATTTCGATTCACGTAGAGAAGCCGGGACACTAGGCTCTTGCTGTGGCGATCCCTCAGCTCATAAAATTGATGTTCTTGACCCCACCCAGATCGTCTTTCGGAAACTAAATTTGGAGAGGCGATAAGTACACTGGTAAGCTATGCTAGAATACTCTCAAAAGTAATATCGAAACCACTTATCGCTCTTAGCAAAAGCATTACCGCGTTTAATATGGGGCATAATCGCTTTGATAATTGAGCATCACCGCTTTGACAATGGGGCGTCAACGCTTTTAAAATGGGGCATCAGCGCTTGCAAAATAGAGTGTCAATGCTTTGACATTTTGCTGTCAACGCTTTAACAATGGGGCATCAACACTTTGACAATGAGGCATCAACGCTTTTAAAATGGAGCATCAACACTCCCTTATACAAGGGAGGTCAACCCTCCATTATATGTCAAAAAATGTATAACTGATATTTTACTTTGTTCTTATTGACAGACGCATTACCTCCTGGCCCTGTTTCATATGCACAGTGCTCCGGATTTCATTTTTGACAAATGGCCTTGGGATAGCAAGGCTGTCGACGAAGCGTCGCGCCAAACGAATGATTCAGATTGTAGAGTTTTCGTGATGAAATACGTTGATTATTTAAACAAGGAACTCCAGCTAGATTTCAAGCAGGAAGACACCGATACTTTCAGGGCAGAGATTGAGCATGCCATCGGTATGCACAAGGAAGAGAATTGGGATACTAGTGATGATGTGGAATCGCTTCTATATATTTTTTGTTATACATAAATTTACTTTCACATTTATTGGCATGTATAGCATTGTACTGAAGATTATATGTACATAGGGCTCCTTACGTAGGATAGATATACAATGTACACTGATCATATTACAGGAGAATTTTTTAATACACAGGATTTATTCATAGGATATATTGCTAATCTCCCATTTTGAAGCACTAACGCATTTTATTTGATGCGTCAGTGCCTCCACCACGAGATTAGCTGATATTGTATTCAATAAATAATGTTGAAAATTCAAAGTCCTCAAAATTCGTAATAAATGAAGGGTCGTAATTAGAAGCGATGACACATCAAATTAGAATCGATGACGCTTCGACCATCATCTGAATGAAGCGCTGACACTTTTATGAACAAGTGTCATGGGTAACATCAAACAACGGCTTGAAATTGAGGCGTCAACGCTTTGACAATGGGGCGTCAAAGCTTTGACAATGAGGCGTCAGCGCTCTCACAAATGGGGCGTCAGCGCCTCTATTTTTTAAATGCATTTGTAACTTATATTTTACTTCTTTTTGAACAGGCATATAATCCTCTTGGTAAAATTAAATGAAAGAGTTTGTATTCATATAAATTGTGACTAATTAGAAAAATAAATTGTACAAGAAGGAAAGAAAAATGTAGGATAAAACTAGACAGATAAATGAGAAAATTTATTCGTCGTCTTCAAAATTTATTCCCCCAAAAAGAGCGACTTCTCCCAACACCGAGATGTCATTTACTAGCCATCTTGGGGAGGGTAGGGGTAGGTGAAGATGGGGAAGAGGGTGGAGAGTTAGGATGGGGTGTAGGGCCAGGGAGGATGTGGTAGATGACTCGGTGTCATCCAAAATGCGCCGTTGTTGGGGAAACTGCCTCTCCTTCTTGGTCAAAATTGCTTCAAGCGAGGCCGTCTGTCTTTGAATCAGCCTCTCCTTAGCCAAAAGCGCATATATCTCATATTTTTTCCTTTCGATCTGATGATCAAGGTTTCACTTATCTCGAACCAGCTGGATTGTTCCACCATGGTTTAGGGTTTAGATAAAGGGTTTGAAGACGGAGGGCGAAAGAAAAGATATGGTTAAAATGAATAAATGGTCCTGCAAAACCATCTTTTTATTTGATTGGAATATAAAAAGTCACTGCTTCCGTAATGTTTGAGAAGACTGTGCGAAAAGAAGCATTTTTACGGAGATACAAACAACTGTTGTAATAAATAATATTAGAAAAGAATATGCGGAAAGATATCACAGTCCATAATTTTAAAGTCCTCGAAATTCGTAATAAATGAAACATCACTTAGGTAAAGAAGCGTCACCGCCCGTGATTGAAGCGATGACACTTTGAATTAGAAGTAATGACACTTCGACAATCGTCTGACTGAAGCGACAACCCTTCTATGAACAAGCGCTATGGGTAACATCAAACAATGGCCCGCTTCTCATCGGTGTTCAAGACAAGTTTGTGGAATACGCTATTGACCACCGACCCTCAAAATTTATTTCGAAGTGACGTTTCAAACCCTAGCCTTTTTCCCTATAAAGCTAGTCCCCTCACAAACTTCCAAACTCATCATCTTTCTTCGTCTCCTAGCCCTAACCCAGTGGCAAAAGAATCAGACCATGATGAGAAAAGTAGTAGGCTTGATCGAATATCACCATGATGAGAAAAGTAGTAGGCTTGATCAAATATCCCAAAACGACCTTTTTTCCAACTTCTCACCTTCCCCCACTTCTTCACAATATCACCATCAAATGTTGCATCCTCAGTGTGAGTTCCTCTACGAGGATGGTGGGTTAAAAATTTACAGCAAAAGGGAGCCATCTCTCTTGACGGAGCAAAAAATGTGAAGACCCTAAGACCGATCTCCATTGTAAACTCCCCCTCCTCTATTCTCCTCCCTTAATTCTCTTTCCTTCTTCTGCCTCTGTGACAGCCCAGATTTCGACACCCTAAAACCCGTGCCATCAGCACGATCCTCCAGACCGTGCCCCAAAATTATGTACTGAACATTGGTATAACAAGCAATGATAAATAAATAAAGTAAATAATTGCATAAAGTGAAAATGTAACATGCCCATCTGGCCCAAACAAAAGATAGTTCTACTTTCATGCCACTACATGAACAGAGAAGAGATCCGAACCATCGGTGATAAACAGATCACCTCAGATGGTTCGCCAAAAGAAATAAATCAATTTAATTACATTGTTTATCAAAAGTAAAGGCTTGGCATACCAAGCCGTACAATCTGCTCTCAAAACTACTATCTGTCAAAGTACACAGCAGAGTCTCCTAAAAAAGTCCTCGGGAGGAGGCTCCAACTCATCCCCAGGCACGTAATCCGAGTCACTCGGATCTACGTCTCCCGAAGCCTCGATTGCTACTAACAAAGGACCTGCGACGTATAGTCTAAAGGGTGAGCTACATCCTAGCTCAATAGGGAACAACACAATGAATATATAAGTCAAAATCTCACATATATTCCATGATATTCAAGCATGATATGTCTATGCATTTGCTAGAAAATAGTTTAAAAAATGGTGATTTACATTCAAGTTTACTGGTAATTTGTATATCTTACTTTACTGTTGATTCATCATGAATGACATTGAACAGGCCTAAAGCAAAACTTAAATCTTCAACTTAAGTAATCCCTGAGCAATATAGCATCGAGCCCCGATGAAATACCCACCATCGTCGCCTAAATAGACAGTTGTTATATGTATTTTCTGAGAATACTACCAAGCCCTTTTCTCAATAGGTGGCGGGGTTAAATCTCATCTCAATATCCCTGAGATGTGCTTACTGTATACGAATAGACCTCCGCACTAGTGTACGGATTGGCCACCATACCGGTCATGAATATCCTGTCGAGTCAGTCGTGGGTATCTTGCCACGTCAGTGGAGTATTCTAATCAAACCACAAATAACAAAAATAACATGTGTTTTACATATAGTTGCTCACCGTGTAAAGTGTTATCTTATATCAGTTAAGCCTCAACAATAGTTATTCAAGCATATATACATCCCTGGGATGTCTAATTTACTCGTATCACACTGATGCCTTTATTACTTTCTCATCCCCTGGGGATGTCTCATTCTCATTTGATTACTTGGTCTCAGTTACTCGCATCACACAGATGCCTTTATCACATTCTTGGTATCACACACGCACCCTTTTCACAAAGATTTACATAGATAAAATATTTTCAGTTTGAATTATATATCACTACATACATGCTTTTATAATTAAAGTACATGTTCAAGGTGTTCACTACCTCAGGTCTCTGATGGTCCAAGCATCAAGGTCTCACGCGGCTCCTTGTGCTCGCTTTCACACGTACCACCTATGGTACATTACAACACATATAACACATCACTAAAGATAGAGAAGGTCCTAGACCCTCCATGAATCTCAAAGTCAAACTAGAAAATCAAGTAAAACTGTCAAAGTCGATTAATCGATTCCTAAAATCGATTAATCGAAACCCAAATCGATTAATCGATTCTCAAAATTGATTAATCGAAACCCAAATCGATTAGTCAATTCCCAAAATCGATTAATCGAGATTCAAAATCGATTAATTGATCCCAAATCGATTGATCGAAATCTCTGACATAGTAAGTCGATTCTCAAATCGAGTGGTCGAAAGTCTGAAATCGATTAGTCGATTTCATATCGATTAATCGAAATCAGAAATCGATTAATCGATTTCTCAACTCGATTAGTCAATTTCTCAGGTCTTGTTTCTCCAGCCACTGGAGGTACCCAGTCGATTAGTCGATTTCCAAATCTATTAATCGAAATCCAAATTGATTAATCAAAATCTAAATCGATTAATCGAAATCAGGCATCCTTGACTTTTCAACTTCTGGGCCAAAATCGATTAATCGATTTAGCCAGATTCAGCCCCCTTTCGGGTTGTTCTTCCAAAACCCATTCCTTTTCTTTTTCATTCTTTTTCTAAGTCTTTAATCTATCATATTAACTATGCTAGACTGAATTTAACTCATCAATTCTCTAGGTATTGAAATCTAATACAATTTACCTCAATAAATCCTTTAAAGGGTTGATTTGTTGGGCTTGATGGCTAGGGTTCCATCTTTTGCTTCAATGATCCCAACGCGTTGAATCTGGCAATCAATGCTAAATCCTCCTCTTGATTTGCATTAACACCTAGCTTCCATAACTCCTCTTTACTCCCTCTCTCTCTCTCTCCCTTCTTAATTCCTTCACCAACCAACACAAAAGGATTTCTAGGGTTATTAAAGCCCTTATATCCTCTCTCCTGCTTGTGTGTTAAATACATACACCAGAGATAGGTGTACGCGACCACTAACTCACACTATACACTACCCTTAAGTCATATTGACTTTATATTAGTTCATCACTTCATGAGTTCACTGTTTGACCATCACTTGGTCAACCCTACGACCAGTCGGGCACGGATCCCGAGGTCAAAGTTCAACGCTTAATTTTTTGAGATATTACATTCTCCCCACCTTGGGAATTTTCATCCTCGAAAATAAACTCAAAGGTGTGTCGTTGGTTGGGTACCCCACACCCTGGGGTCGCGTACACACACACAAACATGACTTATACACCACACAGTGCAAGAAACAAAAAAGAATGCAATTACATTCTCAAAAAGCTTATCTATATTTTATTAATTTCTACAAATTTATAAGTTTCTTTAACTGTTGTCGATAATTATAATTTAGAATTTGAATACAACAGTACAAAATATCCAAAAAGTGATCACAAAATGAAACCATCGTCAGGCGCTCACACCGTCCCCTCTGGTGATCCGATCTTTGGGTCAGCTGTTCGTAATCGGCGCTCTAGTGGTGGTGGTGGTCATCGCGACAGTTATAACTATGGTTTCATGAAGTAATGGAGAAATACTTCACGCGGTCTGTAGCCCTCTCCTCATGGGGCGAGACGGCGTACCCTGGAGCGTCTGAGTAACACTCCAGCATGCTCGAAATAAGGCGAGCATATGGCATCTTTTCTTTGGGCCTCAAATTGCCCTTCATCAACTTTCCTTTAATATACCTCATCCCCTCCAAGACGATCATGGGGGTGTCGAAACAACGGCCGCAAAATGCTACGTACAAGGCCTGTTGAACCAACTCCACCCTCTCAGTGTCATGACGCATCGGTTAAAGGTTGCACTTGATTATGAAATCAAGCATCCACATGTAATGAGGGAGATCGACCCTCCTAATAGATGATCCCAACCCTTTCTTCCCATTAGTCATGCGGGTCATGATTTCTTCAAATCTCACCTCTTCCGCAAAGGGTGGGAAGAGGGTAGTCTTGGGTACAAAGTCTAGATAACATTCTAAGGCTTCGTGGACGTGGCGACGGGTGAAGGTATAGTCACGACCCTCAATGGTGGTCATGACAACGTCGTCGGTAGGCCCCTCCTTTAACCCTTGGTAAAATAGGCGGACCAGCCTAGGGTAGTAAGACCCGCGGAGTGATTTTAAAAGGTTGCTGAGGCCGACCTTTACCAAGTAGTTTCAAGCCCATTGGGTCTCGCCCGCCAGATCGGGGTTGGTAAACAGCTCCACATCGAAGATAAACTCATCTTCGATGGTCTTAGCTACCCACCATTCATTTGGTTGGGGGACATTCTCGGGTGGTGGTGGGATTGGTGAAGACTCGCACGAAGACGTGCTCGTCAAACTGGATGTGGTATCCGATGCCGACGGTGATGGGGTCCTCACAGGTGATGGGGTAGGTGGTGGCGGTGCGGCGTTCTTACGTCGGACCGGGAGTTTAGATGTTGCCTTCTTCGTAGACAAACAGGTTTTAAGCGGCATTTTTTTTATAAATCAAGAAAAACTAGGGTTTGATGGCTCGAAATGGAAGAAGGTAAAAATCTAGGGTTTACCTTTGGTATTCGATCCAAAATCGATCCAAAATGCCCAAAAACCCTAGCTGGTATGCTTGCTCTCGAGAAGGGAGATGAAGTGGCACGCAAGAACACAAAACCCCAAATTTTCAAATGAGGATAAATCCCCCTCGATTTATATATATAGGCCCCGATTCGATTAATCAATTTCTAAAATCGATTAATCGAGTTTCAAAATTTAGCCAAGCCGCGCGAAATCGATTAATCAAAACTCAAAATCGATTAATCGAAATTGTGGTCACTTAAATTTCAACTTTTTCCAACTCACTGGCGCATGCCAGTCGATTAATCGAAACTCCAAGTCGATTAATCGAAATCCCAAAATCGATTAATCTAATTTCACTTCGATTAATCGAAATTGTAAGGTTCTTCAAATTTTTCTAAAATTCTCAGGTAACTCGATTAATCGAACCTCTAGATAGATTAATCGAAATCCAAAATCGATTGATCAAAACTCAAATCGAACAATCAAAATTTTACTTGGTTAATTTCCTGAATCTCCATTAAATCTCCACTCACTGGCATATGCCAGTCGACTAATCGACCAAAATCGATTAATCAAATTCTCAAATCGATTAATCGATTAATCGGTTTCGATCAGATTCTTCAGATTTTTTTTATATATAATTTCCTCTCGCTTTTGGTTCCTTGGTAAAACGTGACCAGCTGATCATTATTTCGGCGAAACACGTCATTACGGTCATGTCGAGGCTATGATGAACTTTAACTACGCAATTGACATTGTATTAGGGATACGATGCGGATAAAGATTTTTCTATTGAGTACATTGATCAAAAGATTTACATTGGATTACAATATATGGTTTCATTCCACAAACATGCTTGCGGTGATACGATTTTTCTTCTCAAGTTGTCGCAAACAAGTCCGGATACTGTTCTTTCACGTTGGCCTCTTGTTCCCACGTAGCTTCTTCGGCCAGATGATACTTCCATTGAACAAGTACTAATGGAATCACTTTTGTCCGCAACACTTATTCCTTTCAATCCTAAATCTCCACCGGCTCTTCGATCATGGTCATATCCTCATGCATCTCAAATGATTGGCCACTCAACACGTGATCTGGGCCATTAAGATATTTCCTGAGCATCGATAAGTGGAACACATTGTGTACTTGATCAAATAACAGTGGCAATCCAATGCGGTAAGCAACTTCCCCTACTCGACCCAAAAGTTCAAACGATCCAAGATAGCGGGGACTTAGCTTCCCTCTCTTTTCGAACCTCATCACGCCCTTCATAGGCGACACTTTCATGAACACATGTTCACCCACCTTAAAGTCTACACTCGTTCACTTGATATCAGCGTAGCTTTTCTATTTGCTCTGAGCCACTTTGAGTTTGGCCCTTATCATCCGAACATAGGTGGCATTATCTTTAAGTATGTCGGGTCTCAAAATGAATTTCTCACCCATATCCTCCCAATTGATGGGCGATCTATATCGCCATCCATAAAGTGCTTCATATGGTGCCATCCCAATGCTCGTCTGAAAGCTGTTGTTATATGCAAACTCAATCAACGGTAGGTGTTGATCCCATGATCCTTGCAATTCTAACATACATGCCCTAAGCATGTCCTCAATGATCTGATTGACCCTTTCAGTCTGTCCGTCGATTTGTGGATAGAATGCCATACTAAAATCTAGTCGCGTTCCCATTCCTTCTTGAAATTTCTTCCAAAACTTTGATGTATACAATGGGTCACGGTCTGAAACAATGCTACTCAGAATCCCATGCAAACGGATAATCTCTTTCATATACAGCTCTGCCAGTCTTCCCACTGTGTACATCATGTTGTAGGGCAAGAAATGTGCTGACTTGATCAATCGATCGACCACTACCCACATGGCGTTGTACTTCTTTGCAGTACGCGGGAGCCCAACAATGAAATCCATAGAGATCGATTCCCACTTCCATTCCGGTATAGATAGAGGCTATAGTAATCCCGCAGGGTGTTTATGATTGATCTTGACTTGCTGGCACGTCAAACACCGTGACACGTACTCTACTACGTCTTGTTTCAAGCCTCTCCACCAGTAATTCTTTTTCAAGTCTTGATACATCATTGTGCTATCCGGGTGAATCACATAGTTAGATTTGTGAGATTCATCAAGAATTATTCATCGTATATCGACATTATCTAGAATACAGAGACGGCCCTTGAACAATAAGGAACCATCCTCCTTGATCAAGAACTCAGATCCAATGCCTTCAGTTACATCTTGGCGAATCTTTGTTAGCGTCGGGTCTTTCATCTGTAGCTCATAGATATGCTCAAATATCACCGGTCTTACTGATATATTAGCCAAAAAGGCTCCTGTAGCTTGCGACTCGATGTTCGCATCATACAGTGCCAGATCTTCGAACAACTTCTATCTGTGCATACCCAAAATTAAACTAGCCAATTGAGCTTAACCCTTCCAACTTAAGGCATCGGCTACTACATTAGCTTTGCCTGGTTAGTACTGTATAGAACAGTCATAGTCCTTGAGAAACTCCATCCATCTGCGCTGCCTCATATTTAGTTCCTTCTATGTAAACAATATCTGAGACTCTTGTGGTCAGTGAAAATCTCAAAAGTCTCACCGTACAAATAATGTCTCCAAATCTTGAGTGCGAAAATGACCGCTGCTAATTCCAGGTCATGTGTCGGGTAATTCTTCTCATGTTCTTTCAACTGTCTTGACACATAAGCTATCACCTTTCTGTGTTGATTAAGCACACAGCCCACACTACTATACGAAGTATCACTGTATACCGCGAACCCTCCACTGCCTGAAGGAATCACTAATACTGGAGCTGAAGTGAGTCTCTTCTTGAGTTCTTAAAAACTCTTCTCGCATGCCTCACTCCATTCAAACCTTGCGTCTTTCCGTGTGAGTCTCGTGAGTGGTCCTGATATCTTTGAAAAACCCTCAACGAAACGTCGATAGTATCCCGCCAATCCAAGGAAACTACGGATGTCGGTCATGGTCTTTGGTTGCTCCCAATTCACCACTGCTTCGATCTTTGCTGGATCTACAGTGACACCATGCTTTGAGACAACGTGTCCCAAAAGGCTAACCTCTTCTAGCCAAAACTCGCACTTGCTGAGCTTGGTATACAGTTGGTGTTCATGTAAAGTCTGTATGGCTATTCTTAAGTGCTTCTCATGCTCTTCTTCTGATTTTGAATGGATCAGGATGTCATCAACAAATACTATAACACAAGAGTCTAGGTGTGGTTTAAACACCCTATTCATCAAATCCATGAATGACGCCGGGGCATTTATCAATCCAAACGGCATCACCAGAAATTCATAGTGTCTGTACCGAGTCCTGAATGCAGTCTTCTGAATATCCTCTACCTTGACTCTCAATTGATGGTATCCAGATTTCAGATCGGTATTGGAAAACTACCTTGCTCCTTACAGTTGATCAACCAGGTCATCTATCCTAGGCAAAGGGTATCGATTCTTAATGGTAAGTTTATTCAATTGTCGATAGTCAATGCACAGACGCATTGACCCATCTTTCTTCTTTACAAACAAGACCGGTGCTCCCCATTGAGACACGCTCAGTCTAACAAACCCCTTGTCCATTAGTTCTTGTAACTGCTCTTTTAACTCCTTCAACTCAGTGGGAGCCATTCTGTATGGTGCTTTAGAAACAGGCTCCGTTCCTGGTGCTAAGTCGATGGCGAATTCTACTTCTCTTTCTGGAGGTAATTCGAGTAATTCCTTCAGAAATACATCTCTAAATTCCCGTACCACAGCTATCTCAGAGATAACATTCTTCTCGTCTTTATCTTCCTTCAAGAACGCCAAGTATCCACTGCACCCTTCCTTTATCAAATGCTCGGCCCTGACTGCCGAGATAAGTGACATGTGCTTCGACCTTTCTCCTCAAAATTGGAATGATCTCCTCGTATTGGGTCTAAAGATTACGACCTTATTCTTGCAATCTACCGTCGCACAGTGGGTCGACAACCAATCCATGCCAAGGATCACGTCGAATCCTTGCATGTCTAACAGAATTAGGTTTGCCGGTAGTTCAAAGACGTCTCCATCCATAACCCTCATGATCACGGAGTTGCACCCCTTCTTGGTATCAACCAATTTCTCAGTAGGAATAGTCACGGTTAAAACGAAGTCTAACTCCTCTAGGTCGACTTTCATCCTCTTTATGAAGGGAGGGGTAACAAATGAGTGGGTAGACCCCGGGTCTATTAGCACTCGAGCTTCGTATGTCAGGTCGCTTCCCTTCTTATATATTTGTAATGCACCTAATCATACATACACATATATATAATGTATATCATAATACTAGAATTTATTACAAGCAAGTTCTTTTCTATTTTCTATATGGATGCACCTTCTTTATCTAAAATTTTTAAGAATTGAAATTCTTTATTTAAAAGAAATCTCACCTTGGATCACATCATTTGTGTTGTGAGCCTCTTGAGCTGTGACTGCATAGGCTCTTCCTTGGACAATCGGCTTCCTTGCTTGTATTGGTCGTGGAATAGGAGCTAAAGCCGTCTTCCCTTTGTTCACCTCGGGGCAATCTTTGATCAGGTGGCCCACCTTGCCACATCGAAAGCAACCTTGAGTATCCTGCCTACAGTCAGCTATTCTATGAGACTTTCCACACTTGACACACGTCTCACGAGGTGTGGAAGAAGCTACTCGCGAGAACCCCTGAGTAACTGTAGCTCCGGTAGTAATAGCAGGGCTCTCATATCTCATTGACCTTCCCAACACAAGCAATGGGAATTTCTGCTGGTTGGTCTGCTGCTCCGGTCTCCCATAGCCTCCTTGGAATGGTGATTTTTGATTGTTTGGTACAAATCTTAGCTTTTTGTTCACCAGTTCGTAATTCCCCGTTCTACTCTGGTCTGTATTCCACCTTCCTTGCTGCTCCCTCTAGCAGTACTTATTATTATTTTCTTCTTCTACCACCAAAGTCTTGCTCATGACCTCTCCATAGGTCCTTAGCTGGAATGGCGCTACTCCTCCCCTTACGTCCGGCTTCAATCCTTGCTGAAACCTCTTCGCTTTCATCATCTCTGTGATAACGTAGTCGAGCGCGAAGCGAGCGAGTCGCATGAACTCCACTCCATATTCTCTCACACTCATTTTCCCTTGAGTAAGCTATAGAAACTGAATCTCCATTTGGTTCCTTACCACTTCCGGGAAGTACTGCTTGTTAAATTTCTCGATGAACTCGTCCCACGTCCAGGGCATATCTGGGGTCTCTTGAGCCCTAGTCCGTGAAACGGACTTCCACCAAGGCCCAGCCTCCCCGTCTAACATGTAGGCTGCCCAATGGACGCTCTCGTCCTCTGTACAAGTGAGCACACTAAACACCTTCTCCATCTCACTTAACCAATTTTTAGCTGCCATAGAGTCTGCCTGTTCTGAAAAGTTAGGAGGTCTCATCCTCTTAAACTCGGTAAAAGCTGAAGACACTGGCGGTGTCGGAGCCACTGACAGTGTTAGTGGCTGATGCTGCTCATGAGCTGTATGAGCTGCCAAAGATGCTGCCTGTTGGGCCATAGCAGTCTCCATGGTCTCCATGGTGTGCATCATCCTCTGACGCTCTTCTCTATCCTCATTTCTTTCTCTAACTCTCTCCTGTTCTCTTTGATCTTGATCCTGATGATCTCGATCCTGATTCTCTCCTTGATCATGGCCCTCTTGACTGCCACTACCTGAAGTACCTCCGTGTCCCAAAGGTACTCGATTGGTATTCGAGATGAGATCATCTCGACTACACAAATTCCTTTGATGACCGTCCCTGGGTCGGCCTCTTTCTCTAGGGAACATAACGGTCTGCACGTGAAAGCAAAATTTTCATTAGCAGAGGTCCCTATGTTCTGACAAAAGAATAATTGTCATAATTTTTAAAAGAAAATGTTTTGATACCAACTATGACAGCCCGAATTTCGGCACCCCAAAACCCGTGCCATCAGCACGATCCTCCAGACCGTATCATAAAACTATGCACGGAATATTGGTATAACAAGCAATGATAAATAAATAAAGCAAATAATTACATAAAACGAAAAAGTAACATGCCCATCTGGCCCAAACAAAAGACAGTTCTACTTTCATGCCACTGCATGAACAGATAACCGATCCGAACCATCGGTGATAAACAGATCACCTCAGATGGTTCGCCAAAAGAAATAAATCAATTTAATTACATTATTTATCAAAAGTAAAGGCTTGACATACCAAGCCGTACAATCTGCTCTCAAAACTACTCTCTGTCAAAGTACACAGCAGAGTCTCCTAAAAAAGTCCTCGAGAGGAGGTTCCAACTCGTCCCCAGGCACGTAATTCGAGTCACCCGGATCTACGTCTCCCGAAGCCTCGACTGCTACTAACAAAGGACCTGCGACGTATAGTCTAAAGGGTGAGCTACATCCTAGCTCAATAGGGAACAACACAATGAACATATAAGTCAAAATCTCACATATATTCCATGATATTCAAGCATGATATGTCTACGCATTTGCTAGAAAATAGTTTAAAAGATGGTGATTTACATTCAAGTTTACTGGTAATTTGTATATCTTACTTTACTGTTGATTCATCATGAATGACATTGAACAGGCCTAAAGCAAAACCTAAATCTTCAACTTAAGTAATCCCCGAGCAATATAGCATCGAGCCCCGATGGAATACCCACTATCATCACCAAAATAGACAGTTGTTATATGTATTCCCTAGGAATACTATCCAAGCCCCTTCTCAATAGGCGGCGGGGTTAAATCTCATCTCAACATTCCTGAGATGTGTTTACTGTGTACGAATAGACCTTCGCACTGGTGTATGGATTGACCGCTGTACCGGTCACGGATATCCTGCCGAGTCAGTCATGGGTATCCTGCCACGTCGGTAGGGTATTCTAATCAAACCTCAAATAACAAAAATAACATATGCTTTACATATAGTTGTTTACCGTGTAAAGTACTATCTTATATCAGTTAGGCCTCAATAGTAGTTATTCAATCATATATACATCCCTGGGATGTCTAATTTACTCGCATCACACTGATGCCTTTATTAGTTTCTCATCCCCTGGGGATGTCTCATTCTCATTTGATTATTTGGTCTCAGTTACTCGCATCACACAGATGCCTTTATCACATTCTTGGTATCACACACGCACCATTTTCACAAAGATTTACATAGATAAAACATTTTCAATTTGAGTTCTATATCACTACATACATGCTCTTGCAATTAAAGTACATGTTCAAGGTGTTCCCTACCTTAGGTCTCTGATGGTCCAAGCATCAAGGTCCCACGCGGCTCCTTGTACTCGCTTTCACACGTACCACCTATGGTACATTACAACACATGTAACACATCACTAAAGATGCAATAGAGAAGGTCCTAGACCCTCCATGAATCTCAAAGTCAAACTAGAAAGTCAAGTAAAACTACCAAAGTCGATTAATCAATTCCCAAAATCGATTAATCAAAACCCAAATCGATCAATCGATTCCCAAAATCGATTAATCGAAACCCAAATCGATTAGTCGATTCCCAAAATCGATTAATCGAGATTCAAAATCGATTAATCGATCCCAAATCGATTGATCAAAATCTCTAACATAGTAAGTCGATTCTCAAATCGAGTGGTCGAAAGTCCGAAATTTATTAGTCAATTTCAAATCGATTAATCGAAATCAGAAATCGATTAATCGATTTCTCAACTTGATTATTCGATTTCCCAGGTCTTGTTTCTCCAGCCACTGGGGGTACCCAGTCGATTAGTCAATTTCCAAATCGATTAATCGACCTTTCAAATCGATTAATCGAAATCAGGCATCCTTGACTTTTCAACTTCTGGGCCAAAATCGATTAATCGAACTTCGATTTCAATTAATCTATTTTGCCAGATTCAGCCCCCTTTCGGGCTATTCTTCCAAAATCTCTTCCTTTTCTTTTTCCTTCTTTTTTTAAGTCTTTAATCTATCATATTAACTATGCAAGACTGAATTTAACTCATCAATTCTCTAGGTATTGAAATCTAATACAACTTACCTCAATAAAGCCTTTAAAGGGTTGATTTGTTGGGCTTGATGGCTAGGGTTCCATCTTTTGCTTCAACGATCCCAACGCATGAATCCAACAATCAATGCTAAATCCTCCTCTTGATTTGCATTAACACCTAGCTTCCATAACTCCTCTTTACTCCCTCTCTCTCTCTTCTTAATTCCTTCACCAACCAACACAAAAGGATTTTTAGGGTTATTAAAGCCCTTATATCCTCTCTCCTTCTTGTGTGTTAAACACATACACCAGAGATAGGTGTACGTGACCACTAACTCACACTATACACTACCCTTAAGTCATATTGACTTGATATTAGTTCATCACTTCATGAGTCCACTATTTGACCATCACTTAGTCAACCCTACGACTAGTCGGGCACGAATCTCGAGGTTAAAGTTTAATGCTCAATTTTTCGAGATATTACAGCCTCTCCCTTCATTTACTTCTCCTTCTTTCGCCTCGGCCCTATCCTCCTCGTCTCCACTGTCTCAACATATCTTTTGTGGTATTTTGTATACAGTGTAATTCTTGCTCGTACGGATCTTTGCGATCACCTCATCAATGGCTGAATGAGAGAGCCATCTCTCTTGACGAAGCCAAAAATTTACAACAAACTATAATTTACACCAAGAGGGAGCCATCTCTCTTCACGAAGCTGGAAATTTGAAGACCTCGAGACAGATCTCCATCGCAAACTTTATCGTGTCACTCCTTGTCTAGATTTTTCCTAAGCTAATCTTTTATGTAATCACCTTCTTTGTTAATCTCTATAAATATTAATTTTCATATTAATAGAAATTTTATTTTTGCTTATATTATCCTAAAAGTTACAAATTTGTAAATAGACTAGAACCATTAGCGCACAATTAATTGAAGCGGTGACACTTTAATTAAAATTCAATGACGCTTCGAGTTAGTATCGACTACACATCTAGTTAGAATTGACGACGTGTCCATTTCAAAGCTATGACGCTTCGATTTCGAAGCGATAACGCTTTGAGCTACAAGCGATAACGCTTCGAGTTAGAGGCGATGGTGCATCTAATTAGAAGCGGTGACGCTTCCAATTAGAAGCGATGACGCTTCTAATTTAAACGACAAAAGCAGAGATTATATTAATTTAAATGACAAAAGCAAAGATTGTATTAATGTATTCATATATTTTTAAAAACAAATAACAAATTCTACAAGACAAAGAAAAGAAAGTATAGGAAAGATGGAGAGACATCAGCAAAGCCGCTTGAGAAGCGATCATTTAAGGGTAGACGACTCCCCTTTCGGATTGCATCGTACTTCATGCAGCTGCCCCTCAAACTTGATGGAAATGTCTTCAATCACGGCTATATCCACTTCAATCTCATCCTTCACCCTTTGAAATCACGTCTTCGTCTCTGGCAGAAGCGCGAGCTGTTGTTCCAGAATATCCGCCTTGAAACATTCAATAATACAATCGAGGAATCTGAAAGCTTGGATAATCTTGGAGTTAGTTTTTTCTGGCATGGTGGAGGGGGTTTGGTTTGGGGATGGAAGGCAAAAGAAAGGATATCGTCAAAAGATTAAACTGACAGAGGGCTAAAAGGCATTTTTATTGGGATACGAACAGCCGCTGGAATAATTAATGTTGGATAAGACTAGACGAAAATGTAATACAATCCACAATTTTAATCTCCTCAAAATTCGTAATAAATGAATCATTGATTACCGTCAATTTATAAGCGATGATGCTTCAAGAATTATTTTTACTGGGATACGAACAGCCGTTGCAATAAATTATGTTGAAAAAGACTACGCAAAAAGATAACACAATCCATAATATCAAAGTCCTCGAAATTCGTAATAAACGACAACTCATCTTATTGAAGCAAGCTACATATCAAGGTTTACTGAGGCACTACTTCAGATAATAAGAAAGACGATGTAACCCATAATGAAGCAACAACGCCCTGAATATTAGTCACTGGGCCCTAAATATTAGTCACTGGATTTGTTACGGTTGATAAGGCATCGCTATTAATTGGAAATGACTTATTGTTACTATAATGCCATGATTATTTGATGTCATATGGTTATTTGAAACAACAAGGCTTTGAGTTATCCCAAAAGTACCAAATTTGAAACAACGACGCTTCGAGTTAGAATCAACGACGCATCGAGTTAGAATCTACCATGCAACGATTTCATCACGATGACGCTTCTAGATCGAAGCAATGATGGTTCGAGCTAGAAGCGATGACACTTCGAGCGTAGAAGCGATAACACTTCGAGATAGAAGCGATGACACTTCGATCTAAAGTGATAACGCTTCGAGCTATAAGCTATGGCACGTCTACATGATGCAAGCTAAATATTAAGGCTAGTTGAGGGTTTTCACGCTTATTTATTTTTTTCTGTGTTTTTGGCCCTACGGCTTAGCTAAACGCCGAGCCGAGCCTGCTCAACTCGATTTTAAATTATGTAGCCCGAACCCGACCCGTTTAGCTCAACGGGCCAGGCCGGGTTTCTAATATTTTTTAACAAAATTTTAAGTTTTTTTTTTTTTCTTAAAGGACCTCAGCTAAACAAGCCGGGCCTTAAACTTTGAAGCCCGAATTTGGGCCCGTTTCTTATACAGGCCGGGCTGGGCCCGTTTAATAACTTCCTAAAAAATTAGGCCCGTTGATAGCCCTAGAGGCACTGCCGCTTTAAACAATAAGAAAATATGTGCCCCATAAGGAAGCGAAAGGGCCCTGAATATTAGTCATTGGATTTGTTAGGGACGATAAGCCATCAGTTATAATTGAAAAAAAATTATTTTTTACTATAACGCCATGATTATATGATATCTAAATTTTATTTGATGTTATTATTATTTTCCCTTCTCATTCAGTGAGGACAGAAGTTCTCGTTTAGCTATAACGCATTGAGTTAGAATCGATAACACTTCGAGTTCGAAGTGATGGCGCTTCAATAGATGGGATGGTTCGTCTAATTGAAGCGAGTTGAATATTAAGGCTAGCTGAGGTACTGTCGCTTCAAATAATAAGAAAACATGCACCCATAATGAAGTGACAACACTCTGAATATTAGTCACTGAGTTTGTTAATGTAAACAAGAAAAGTTGTTCGATGTTCTTCCTCTTCACGAAATCAAATGAGAGAAAGATATTGTATTCATATATTACAAAAACAACACACTGTACAAGACCCAAAAATAAAACCTAGGAAAAATCTATAGAGAGACATCAGCAAAGCCGCCTGAGAAGCCATCATTTTGGGTAGATGACTTCCCCTTCGGACAACATCATAGTTCGAACGGCCACCCCTCACACTTGGCAGAAATATCTTCAATCGTGGCCACATCCGCTTCAATCTTGTGCATCGCCCTTTTAAACTGCGCCTTCGTCTGTGCCATAAGTGTGAGTTGCTGCTCCAGAACCTCCGCCCTCTTCTCCCTATGAATCATACGATCAAAAGTTCTGATGGCTTGGATAAGCTTAGAGTTGGGTTGTTCCGCCATGGTGAAGGGTGTTTGGTTTGGAGACGGAAGGCAGAAGAAAGGATATGGTCAAAAGATTAAACCAACCTAAGGCTAAAAGGCTTTTTTATGCTTATTTATTTTTATTTTTTTGAGAAAAAATGTATTTTTATTGGGATACGAAATTCATCATAAATGAGAAATGCCGATTACCGTCAAGAAGTGTCATTGCCCTTGATTGAAGTGCAGACGCTTCAAAATATAATAAATGACGCTTTAATGTAGAGGCGATGACGCTACTATTTAGAGGTGATGACGCTAAAATTGAGAGGCAATAATGTTTCAATTAATATGCTATGAGGGTTCGAGAAATGAAGCGCTGACATGTAGAACAAATTTCTATTTAAAGTGCCCTAGGTAACATCAAACAGTGGCGCATTCTTATCGTAATGAGAGAGAGAGAGAGTGGTGGAATACGGAGGGCGCAAAGATTTATGAAATCACTTTGGCCATAGTGCACTGCACCATAATGACTACAACAGTCTATTTAATGAAATTGCATGATAAATTGCTATTTAAAGGAAATCTTAGTGCTTATTTTTTCATCTTCTGTTATTCCTCAGCACAAACCGAAATACGTCGTAACTATTTGAAAAGGAGCCATCGGCTAGCGCACTAGCATTTTATCAATTCCTACGATGGTTTGATTATCGACATCCCTAACAACAATGAGCTGGCTGTTGTCCCCGATGACGAGCATGTCGTTCCCCCTTCTCCTGAAGAAGTTATCGTCATTCTGGACGATGATGACCATCCTGTTACATTCCCGGTGGTGGGAGACCCAGAGCCCCTTCTCTCGGCTCCGAAGCTGTTGCTTCTTCTCTAGGCTCCGCAGTTGGTTCTTCTTCTTCCGCCTCCACTTCTTCCTCTTCCACCCCAGCCACAACCACTGCTGCCATCTCCAACTTAACTTCCTCATCCACCACCGCCAGTATAACAAACTCTCCACATCCACCTACACCTCTACCTCCATTTCTGCCACCATTTCTACCTCCACAGCTACCTCCTCCACCACCGCGTGCGCCACCTCCTTGTCAACGCGTGACCCATCCCCCACCACCACCTCCAATATTTTCATAAAATGTGGCATCCTCCCCCAACCAATCACCACCATCACCATATCCCCTTCGTCGCTCCTCCCTTCAATCTCTTTCCTTCTTTCGCCTCGGACTCAGCCTCCTCATCCCCACTGTCTCGACGTATCTTTTATGGTATTTTCTCGATAGGATAATCCTTGTTCCTACGGATCCTTGCAATGGCCTCATCAAAGGCTGAATCGGGGTCCGCTAGATCGTCCAATGCATCAGAACCATGATCAATTTTATCAGACTCATTTACAATAAAGAAAGACAGTGTAAAGAAAGATAGTATAAAGAAAGACGATATAAATAGTAATAAGCATCATCACAGAAATGGGAAGTGACATCGCTTCAACTAAGGCGCGATGACGCTTCTACTTAGAAGAGATGATGCTTTGACAATAAGACTCATTTACGATAAAGAAAGACAAAGTAAAGAAAGACAATATAAAGAAAAACAACGTACAGAAAGACAGTGTAAAGAAAGACGATGTAAAAAAATAATTTTAATTTATGAATGAAATCTTCTATATCCTGATTAGTAAATCTTTTTACTTTCTAAATAGCTTTGCGTAATAAAAATGAAGCTCCATGAGTATATGAAAATGTCAATCCACAGGAGTGTGTTTACGAAAAGTTAACATTGTCAATGGTTTCAGGTTTAGTCGTAGGAGCTTCACTCACCTGGGATCTAATAGGTTCACGGGATTAAAAAGAAGCGCCAATGTCGATGCTTCAATGACGAAGCTCTCACGGTTCAAAATTTTAACGTCGTTGCTTCCTTCACAATGCGTCGTCGCTTCTCATATGACCGTCGTCGCCTCTGAATGATGGTCACAAAACATAGAAATCAATCCTTAAATCACCGAGAATGAACACATGAATAGATTACCATAGGCTAGCCACATGAAAACAAATACAGCTCTGGTCAGATAGGCGCAAAGGTAATGTATCGAAGCGTCAGCGCATCGAAAAAGAAGTTTGAACTAATCGAAGAGATGCGCCCACGCTTCAGATACGAAGAGATGACGCTTCGAATGTGATGCGTATGCGCTTCCTAACCCAAGCAATTACACTTTTCATGAAATTGAATAAGCGTGACTTGGTGAGACCGCATGTTCCCTCGTCCCCTGTTCTGTTTGGCTCTGACCAGTACTATCAGCCATTATCTTGACCCTCTTTAACGGGCAAGTTGTGATTTTATGACCCAGCTGACCACAACTCTTATAATGGCGTCTCTTTTTTTTTAGTTATTTAAAACCAACTTTCATCCCAGACTTCATTCTATCATTGTTGCTTGGCTTACCTTTAGTGGCACATCGTATTAGATCTCACACTAGCAATGAAATTCTTTCACTAGGCTGGGAGGAGCCACTCGAACAGGACACAATGCTAGTCGCTCTTTCACTATCCTCTTCCGTTCTAATGGCCTCTACGCTTTCTAATAGTTTCATCATCCCTTTCAACGTGTAATCCACCAAGTAATTCGATTCTATCCGTAACTAAATTAACTTAAGTCTGGCTTCTCTCACCTTTCATATTTTCATCATAGAGACATAATTGGAATCCTCTTGGTCACTCACCCTCAAACTTATAGTACTGTATCTAACATCTTTCATCTATCGACGTAAAATATACTTAGAAGAAATTTGGTCTACCTCTTTCTTGAAGTAAACTTTGAAGATGTGAAAACACAACAAACTCTCTGTCTGGAAGTGTTTGAAATCACAAGTGGCCGTGATATCTCTACATTGGAAACGAACTTTGAATGTTCGACCGCTATCCTCTGTATCATCTCCACCACTTCTACGCACTTGGTATATAATAACCACTCTGGCTTCCTCTTCGACCACCTTTTGGGCCTTAAAAGAGGCAAACTTTCAGAACTCAGAGTAGAATCTATCGAATATAGTTCTCGTATATACAGCAGCGGCATGCCTCTCGATTAAATTTCTAAACAAGAGCTCCAGTGTCATAGACATTGAGATGAGATCCTCCCTATTTTCTTTTTCACGACGAGATTGAACTGCAAGATCGTATTGCTTGACAAATTCTATCAAACTCATATGGGCATTGGCATAGGTATCGAAGAAAGAATTTATACTTTCTCTGTGTTACATAGTGGTCATATCAGCTCAAAAGGTATCGCTCAAGTAGCATGGAATCCACTTCCTTCTAAGAGCTTATATTTGTTTAAACCACTCGTGGTGGTTCTTGGCCCTCGTGATCATTATCATCGGTGTGCGAGTTTTTCCTATAGTGTTGGTCATATTGATACCAATGATTATATGTGCCTCTTTAAAACTGAGACATTAGCGACGAATATAGCTCAGTGTAATAGGTAAAGGTCGGTTCTCTAAAAAATTGACCGACGAAGTCATATGGCCTAAGGTAAGGTTGTTTGAGGCCGGTAGTATGCTGAATTTTCAGTGTTTTACAAACTAAATCCCCCGAAGCTAAAAATCATATAATCCAAATCATCTTGTGGGCCTTGTGGTGGTGGTGGTGTTTGGTAAGATTCTGACGCTCCTCTTCCTTCAACCCCTCCACCTCTAAATATAGGAGTGTCAAACATTGTTACCGGTTCATCATCCCATGCGACAATACCTCTATAAAAATAATTAAAATCAACATCATTCCCTCCACCACTAGTGCTAACATGGGTTTCATCGCCTCCACCATCACCCCCAACACCCCCGTCATCGTCATTATCGTTGTCAAGTTATGTTTCGTCATCAGATTCAATCATTGAATGATGATCCAATCTTCTTTTTTGCCTAAGTGGTTGGGAAGCCTACTCCGCTGCTATTCTTTCAGTATCATCCAGCCATGCAGTGCTTTCACTATCCAACACTGGCTCTTCTCTCTCTGTGATCCACTAATTCAAAGGGTCATCCTCCATGAATATATAATCTAATTTGATAAGATTAAAATATTCACTATTTATAAGGTAGAATATGATAGATGAATTAGTATATGTCTTGTCAATTACATCAAATAAGAATTGTATGAATTAAGACTTCATATAATTTCTTATCACGATTGGTCATCTGTATATTTCTGACCCTTAATCACATGTTGTAATGGTAGTAGACTAACTTTTTTAAATATTTCATAGTTAGTCTATTCCTTATCTTCGTGTGAATGAGAGAGAAGGTACTCCAATTTCGCTCATAGTTGGATGAGGAACATATTTGCGATAAAACTCACATTATATAACCCGCCTCAATATCGGACCATCACCTCCATAGTGCATCCACCAATCAACGAGTTTATTGTATTAGATTTGGGATTATACCAATCTCATCCCAAATGACCCATGCCTCTTGCGAAATATGTCAATCTACAAAGATGGAATACAATAACCCACATATCAATAAATAGATCATATGACATTTGACTTATTAGTTATTAAGTATGATTACTCACATCTCTTATGGCTTAACCTTGGTCCTCCAACTCAGGGAACATTCGTTAGATTATATTGAGCAAATTGTTGTACACTTCATTGACCTCACTCAACTCGAAGCGTCGCATATACTGGAAGGTCGGATTCAAGTAGTGTATCATACATAAAATATGAGCAATCTCATCAGTATATGGAAATAGTGAATAATATGAAAAATAAAAAATAAATAAAAATTACTACATAAGCAATTTAGCATGTTATACCTGCGGCATGCAAGTACTAGTAGAATTGTGCATCTCACCTCTTATCGATAATCGCCCAATATCGTTTATATTTTATAGGATATTTGGTTTTAATAACTAATTTTACCTTGTCCATTGACTCGTAATATATCTCATTATTGGTTTCTTATCACCATCTACCAACCTCAATACTTGCACCAACGGGATAGTGACGACGATCATGTGGTCAATATCTGTCCAAAACTGGGGGTTGCAGATTAGGTCAGCAACTTTATTGTAAGCAGCTTTCTTTGATCGTAGGAGATTTAACTCATATTTTCTCCATTTTTCAAACTCAATCATGCTTTTTAGCTCACGCTTATATCTAGCCAAGCTCTGTAGGTTTAGAAATTATGTTGCAAACCGTGTAATCACAGGCCGAAGCAGCTCATTCTTAGTGAAGTTTCTCATTAAATTCACCAACTTGTCATTGTTGTGTAGGTAAGAAATAGTCGTTCTTCCCTTCTGAATAGTTATTTGTGTCTTACTTCTCTTTCCCAAATTCTCAAGAATGAGATTCACGTAATGAGCAACACAAGGAGTCCAATACAAGTGAGGTCTCTTCAATATTAATTGTCTTCCTGCGACTTTATAATTTGTGGCATTATATCTTTCCACCTGCACAATCTGCTTCTCTTTATTATCTTTAACTACCTTATCCATTAGTTGAAATAGGTAATTAGCTGTCTTTGTGTGTTTAGAAGCATCAACTGGTTTCAGAAAAATTATCCAAACATCGCTATAAACCAAAAAGTTCATCAAACTCTTCCTTGTGAGATCGGTCCATCTATCACACATAATTATGCAACCTCTCTCATCCCATAATTCCTCAAAGCTCTACATATAAGCTTCTATCTCCGCGTACTTATCATCTAATAGGGGCTTAGATACTTCGCATGCAGAATACTTTTTAACTTTTGAACCAACTTTTTCACTTGTATCAATCATACTTTTAAAGTACGACGACTCTACAACCTAACTCAAAATGTGGTTGTATATCAAAAACTTTGCAATAAATTTTTCAAGCTTCTTTTCTAATTTTTTCAATGAGATTGCACTCAATTTAGTTTGTTTGGAGCTTTCTGTCGGATATATGAACAGATTCATGAGACCTGTAGTAGACGACCTGGTCTCCCTCACGGATACTGACCTACACAACCCGGCAGTCCCCTGAATGTCCTCATCATTATTAATAACATGTGGCCTATGATTAGATCCACCACCAGTAGCAGGCATAGATGAACCCCTCAAGCTGGACAGAAATCGATAATCGGCTTCTTCCTGATCTCATCGCTGTCGTACTTCTTTAGCACTGTCCCTCATAACTCTCGCTGTCACAACATCCTCATCCTCATCCTCATCATCTCCAGGTTCAGGAAACTTTGGATCTCCCTTCTTTATTCTCTCATATATTTTTCTATCTCGGTCGGCTTCTACTTTTTTCTTTTCTTTAATTATTTGCATGTTGGCTCTAATAAAGTTTCTCACCTCTCTCGGTACATTGGGACATTATTTTTTTTCTCTCTTAATGTGGGCTAAATGCTCCTTCAACCGTGTTATTCCTCCTCTCAGTAATTTCTTCCCACAAAACTTGCATTCTATTAAGAGTCTATCACCATCTATTATTATACCTTATTGTCAAGCTGGATCTTGTCCACGTACCATGTTTATTTATTTTACCTGCATGAATAAACAAACAATTTTGATTAAATTACATATGATACATCATTACATGTTGATTCATATTGACTAATATTAGATTATATTTTATCATATTTATTTGAAATTATACTAATGATTTTCAAATTTTAAATTCTATTTAAAAATTTATTTGATATTATTATAATTTTTAAAATATTAGATTATATTTTATTATATTTATTTGATATTATTCTAATGATTTTCTAATTTTAGATTATATTTAAAATTTTATTTGATATTATTATAATTTTTAAAATATTAGATTATAATTTATCATATTTATTTGATATTATTTTAATTTTTAAAATATTAGATTACATTTGAAAATCATTTTTACTTGATATTATTCTAATTTTTAAAATATTAGATTATATTTAAAAATTTATTTCATTTTATTATAATTTTTTAAATATCATATTATATTTTATCATGTTTATTTGATTTTATTCTAATTTTTAAAATATTAGATTATATTTTATCATATTTATTTGATATTATGCTAATTTTTAAAATATTAGATTACATTTGAAAATCATTTTTACTTGATATTATTCTAATTTTTAAAATATTAGGTTACATTTGAAATTTTATTTCATATTATTATAATTTTTAAAATATTATATTATATTTTACCATATTTATTTGATATTATTCTAATTTCGTAAAATATTAGATTATATTTGAAAGTCATATTTAGTTGATATTATTTTAATTTTGTAAAATATTATATTATATTTAAAATTTAATTTTATTTGATATTATTCTAATTTTTAAAATATTATATTACATTTTATCATATTTATTTGATATTATTCTAATTGATGTGTCACATTTGTGTGTCATGGGGTATGTGACATGTCTGACATGTGTCATGGAGTATGCGTCACATGTGTAACACATGTCATTTTGTCATGGGGTATGTGACACATGTGTAATTGATGTATCACATACCCCATGACACATGTGACACATGTATTATTCAATATACTTTTTAGGTATTAAATATACTTTTTATACTCTCCAAAATTTTCTCAATTTTTTTTCCCCCAAAATTTATCTGAAATGACTCCCTAGTGAAATACCATGCACTCAACCATAGCGGGGGCTTATATATATATATATATATATATATATATATATATATCCCTTAATTTTTAAGGGTAGATCTTGAAATTTAAGGGTAGACATTGAAATTTTAAGGGTAGATCTTGAGATTTAAGGGTAGATCTATCATATTTAAGTGTAATTCTTAAAATTTTAACCTGTAAAATATAAGAAAATGAGGGGAAAATGACCAAAAATCATAGAACATGTACCTTCTCTACATTCTTCGGCAATTCGATGACAATTCGACGTCGATTCGGCATCGATACGGGCGTTAACTACTGTTTGAAAAAAAAAACCAAGAAAAAACAATGTTGAAATTGGTTGCTTGGGAGAGAAAGAAACGAAGAGGGGTTTTAAAACCCTCTTTCGTGCAATACATGTGGCTAGGGGCCCCACACTCGAAATAGTGAAATTATCGGACAATAAATATGTGATTTTTTGGGGTACTCGATAAAAAGGTTATTTACCATATCGTTCATGTCCAAATTCCATTACCTCCCACAACTTTTGCTCGTTGATCATAATTTTTAATCTTGTCTCACATCTGCATCTCTTATCTCTTGAACACTTTATATTAGTGTGTAATTTGTCCTTGAACACTTTATATTGGTGTGTAATTTATGCTTTTCAGGTTGTTTGAATCATTCGAACGAACATACGTATTTTCTCTTTATAATTTCCTCCTTTGCGGATTTGTAGGTGTTACTTTTTCTAGTACTGAAAGCAGCTTTCTTTGCATATAAATTATAAAAGTTATATACCTCGTCTTTAGATTGAAATTTCAAGCCATACATGACTTCCATTTCTCGCTTGTATTCTCGGTACCTTCACAAGAATTCAACATTTTGATATCCCTATCACCATCATGCGAAACTCCTTCTAAAGAAATCGTCTTAGGGGTGAGATTTAAATCAATACCATCTATATTAAATTCTCTAATCGAGTCCATTACAGTCTCTACATTAGATAAAAAATAAATCAACAACGGACTAATAAGGAAACAAATTCACAAGGAAGCGATGATGCAACCATACCAAGCGCCAGCGCTTCAATATGGAAGTGATGACGCTTCTCACTCGTTGCGCCGTCACTTCTAACTCTTAGCATCGTCGCTTCCTATCGCTTCTAACTCTTATAATTTATATATTTTCGAATGCTTGTAATTTTTTTAGCTTCACCTTATAAATAAGTGATGAGATCCATCAACTACGAGTAGATGAAGAAATCGATTCACATATGAAGGGTCGCCGCTTGAGCGCAGAAGGGACAATGCATCTAATGCAATATATATTTGAATGTTCTGTAAGCTGAAAATAATAAACAGGAAACAAAAATAATACTTACCTCAAATGTTACTCTTCTGGGCTTCTATCCAGTACGAATTTTAGAAAAAAAAAGAGAAAGTTGTCTCTTATGCGCTTCTATCCAGTACGAGCTTCAGAAAAAAAGAGAAAGTTATCTCTTTTGCGCTTCTATTCAGTACGAGCTTCAGAAAAAAAGAAAAAGTTGTCTCTTCTGTGCTTCTATATAGTACAAGCTCTAGAAAAAAGAGAATGTTGTCTCTTCTGTACTTCTATCCAGTACGAGCTCTAAAAAATAGAGAAAGTTGTCTCTTATGTGCTTCTATCCAGTACGAGTTCCATAAAAAAGGAGAAAGTTATTTCTTTGCGCTTCTATGCAGTACGAGTTCCAGAAAAAAAGAAAAAGTTGTCTCTTTGTGCTTCTATCCAATCAAAGCTCCAGGAAAGAAGAGAAAGTTGTTTCTTTGCACTTCTATCCAGTCAGAGCCTCAGGAAAAAAGAGAAAGTTATCTCTTTCTATCTCTATCCAATGAGAGACTGTGAAGCGTAGCACAAGCCAAAGAGAGAAAATAAAACAATTATAGAGAAAGAACTTGAATAGGGAGGGAAAGAAAAGGAACCTGTACAAATTTTTGAATTGTTTTACTGCCATTACATTCGACAAGACCTTCCCCTTGGGGCATGCGCTTCCTTCCTCCATTAGGTTCATTTTCCTACCTACTACGTAGACCTACTTAACCTACCACTGTCAATAGAAAACCCCAATGTGGCTAACCCGAATTAGTGCAAATGTGCTTTCCACGTGTCCGCTCCCCATTGAGGGAGTGTAGAGAAATCTCTACGCCTGAGCGCATTTTCCCTATAATATAATATTATAAGAGAATATGTTATAATGTACTCATTATACCTTATAATATAATATTATAATGAAATATATTATAATGTATCCATCAACATTAAAGTATCAGAAGCGAAGGTGATTAGTTAGCGTTACTCGTTTAATAGTCGATCTACTCATAATCAACTGATCGAACATAGAAGTCGATCGATCGACTATACAACTTAACAGAGAGGCTATATTAATAGAGGGTTTCTGTCTCGGTTCCGAATCAAATGGGTCTCGGTCTAACATAAGATGGGTCAAGGTCCGACATCAGATGGGTCACGATCCGACATCAAATGGTTCACAATCTAACATCAGATGGGTCACAGTCCAACATCATATGGTTCACAGTCCAACATCAGACTAGTCACGGTCAAACATCAGATGGGTCACAGTCCAACATCAGATGGGTCAAGATCCAAAATCAAATGAGTCATGGTCCAACATCAAATGAATTAAAGTCCAACATCACATGGGTCATGATCCAACATCAGATGGGTCAAATATCAATCAATCGATAACTTAATAAAGTGTGGAGTCGATTTAGTTCTGTATAGAGTCGATCAATCAATGCACAAAAGTGAAATAAAACTTACTAACTATAACAAGCACTTAAGAGCTTTTGTCTTGTCTAACATATAGTAATTATATATTAAATATAATATAATATACTTGGTTACAATTCCATAGCAGTCATCATTATTAATATAATATATTATAACTACAACTTACATTGCATACCATCATTACCTATAATATGATATAAATCATTTCCAAACAGTAGGGCATGGCTCGATGGACAAGACGTAGTAGTTGAACGATCGATTATATATTTTAACAGAGGGTTTTCTAGAGCGGTTCCGAATTAATCGATCAATCAGGAGTGCAAATCAATCGATCGGCCTTCGGGATTTTTAAACAAATTAGGGTTTTGAAATAAACCCAAAATATAACAGAAAAATAATTAAAAATAAGAATTAATCATATTTTCAATCCTAAAGCAATATTATTTAGAAAATAAATCTAGGTTCATTTTATAGTTCGTCGATATGCGATCAAATATATTCTACGCGACGAGATCTGAGAAGTATAAGATGGATTGACGGGTACCCACCTCTTGAAGCGTGAATGATAGATCAACGACGATTAGAGAATAGGAATCGTTGTCTAAGCGATGACCCGTCAGCGATTTCTCTGTCTTCTTCCTCCTCAATCTTAATGACGGAAATACACACAAAAGGTTTAGGGAAAATGTATTAAGGAGTTTTTTAGAAAAGGGTAGGTGGAGAAGAAGCAATAAAAGCTAGGATTTTCTTAAGGAGGAGAAAAGAAAAGTATAAGAGATCTTAAAAGATGAAGAGAATAGAAAAGAAAGTAGGGGACGGCTAGGTTTTCTTAAAAGAATAGAATAAGAAAGAGAGTTTAAATCAATTTTCTAAATAGGGTTGGTTCCGATGTGAAGCGTTAATATTGTGCACAGTGCAAAACACATCTAACACCATTAAAAGAAAGTCCAAAAATTCGAGTCATTACATTGACCTAACTCTTAAGTTGTCATGTGCTTAGTTGCTAAAAATGGGCAAATTTTTGAAAAAAACTCTTTCAAAACGTGTATTTTTCATAAATAGTCAGAAACATGTTTAAAATAGGTCTTTTTAAAAATATTCGTATTTAAAAAAAAATCATGATTTTTACGTATTGTATTAAATGTGATCTTTTCAATTTTTTTTCGAGATTTTTCTCATTTTTATCAAAAAATATTTAGTTTTTTAACATTTTAAAATATTTATGTTACTTTTTTCCAAATGCTTCCCCATATTTTTCTAAAATTTGCCCATCTTTTCAGGTTTTTTTCGTTATTTTCCCAAATTCCTACTTGATGACTATTTTATGGGCAGTTATTCCAAAAAAAATTAAAAAGAAAAAAGATAGAAATAAATAAAGGACAGCCGTACGGCCTAAAAAATTCGTCTTTCCTCACCTACACAACCCCTTAACCCAGCAAGGAGGAAATTCGATTTATGAGCAACCACGAATCCGAATTGCATTACACAAGGGAGGTTCCGCTCACCGTCTTAGTGTCATTTACTTTGTTTCAGCGTCTCCATTGCAATTTTTTTTTAAAGGAGTCTCTATTGCAACTTTTAATCTGACAACCACCCAGCTATAAATACTTTTCCTACCGTCTGGGCAAGGGATCTTTTTTAATGGTCGTAGATCAGTCTACAGAATGTCCAAATTCAGATTCATTGATCCAACGGTTACAAAATTCTAATCCATTATCCTTTTACTGTGGTCCATCAAAATATTGGATGATCTAGATTATCCAGATTGCTGGTATTTATCTTCATTTATTTCAAGTATGCTGTCCCACTCCCACCACGTGTTCATCACGTGCTACTCTGCCAGATAACTACGAGCAATTAAATCCGGGAAATGATAAAATCCGATTGATATTCTTTAATTTGGACTATTAAAAATAATTTTTGTCCTCCAATGAAGGAAACTTTCCGGCGGAGCGTCACATGGCACCGGAAATATTATCTCCATGTCGCAGAGCTCGAGTGCATTGCTTAAATCATCTTTACAAAAAATATTTAAAAAGTCATTGCGACTGTGTTTTTTGAATCGTGAAGAGGGGACCATTGAAGCTGGTCAAACTTTGACTTGTATATTTTAAAAATAAAATTTAAATTTTTATATTTCAAAAAGTGATCTAAACAATCCTCCTTTACTCCAGGTGATACCCAAATAATATTATAGGGTGCTACATGGAACTCCATATGGACTTTGGAGGACGGTGACCCTCCTCCCCTGAACGCCGAAACCGGATCCGGAAAAATAATATAAACCATCTACAATGGGTAATTTTTGTGTCCACTCTAATTCAATGCATGCTTACTCTATTTGATGACTCGAATTGCGGAAAACACTTGCCACTTGTCAAAAGAAATATAAGTAAAGAGGGGTCATCTACCTTCATTTCTTTTGACCCCCTCTTTGCATACAAGCTGTTTAAATGTATGCTATACTATACTCGTTCCAAGATGCTATGGCTGCTCCTTAGAAAATACGAACCATCTGATTTATACATTCTAAGATGAATGTTTGTTATATCATTTTAATAATCAAATTAAAGTGCACCATCGTATAATCTTTTAATAGGTGTTATTTTCTTGGCTAAAATTACTCGGATTAATCAAACATGTGCTCGCGAAGACGAGCTTTTCGTGGTACTCGGAGGTCAAAATTGTGTTCGAGAGAAAAAGAATTATTATTACATATTAGGATCTTTCTCCTGACCGTTATATAAACTCTAAAATGGTGTTTAAATAATCTTAATCATTAGTGATTTAAGATGTGATAATCCGTATCACTAAGCGATTAGATTATAAATTGAAGTGAAACAAGCCTAACAATAGTGTTTTAGAAAGATTTATGCTATGTTCGGTTCATTATAATAGGTTCCTCATAAAAATCACTTTCCCTGTAAAATATAGTTAATTGGATTACATGTAAATTTTTTTTTTCTCATGTAACAAACATTTTTGTTTCATCATAAAATAAGCTTATAAAGTTCACTTTTTGTAAAAATTAGAATCATTATACTTTTTACAAGCCATACCGTTCATAAGTCAAAAAAATTACAAGTAATTTTCGTGACACAATTCACGAGAAATTACGGTGAAACGAATAATTTTTTATGTAAAAAATAGAGCCGTTGGGGTGATATTACAAGCTTTCCATGTAATATCCCCCCTTTACAATGAAACGAGCGTACCCTTAAACTATCGAATACGTGGATTATAATATCAACCATTGTTTGTAGTTTTAATGCCTAATATTAATTCATCAATCGAATGACTTACATTCACTTATAGGCATGATTCTTTGAGTTGAGACGCATGTTAAAATGATAAATTGTCACTTGGATGATTTAGATTTATCACATATGGGATATGGCATAATGATAAATTACACATCAATGTTATGAGATAAAAAAGTCTAATTTTAATTATATAAGATTATTTAAACACAATTTTAGTGTTTAAATGTTGTTGTGAAGCTAAATTTTTTTTTAATCTTTATCACATGTTATAGTAGTCTTATAACGGGTGGGTCTCAGAGAGAAGTTGAGAAAAGTTGAGAGTCGGAAGAGAATTTTAATGAGATTTAATCCCTTTCTATCCCATTTTTTTATGTTTTTAATAAATCGATCCTTTGGGGATTGTCTTTTGCTTGGAGGCTTCGGTTCTTCATGTTTCTCTCCTTATTTTTTTCTTATTTTAGGGGTAGAATATAAGAGTTTTATCCTCTCATTAGTGAGAGTCTTCTTTTCGGAAGAGATCGACTCTACAAAAGCCTTTTTACCATCCATATTTGTTTCTGAAATGGTTTTGTCACAGGTTTAACCGATGTTTTGATGGCTTTATTATTGCGCGAATACTTGCTCTATTTCTACGTCATGAGACATCGTTTTAAAGTTTCAATTGAAGTATTGTGTGAAGCTTTTGGTCAGTACTTGCTCCCGTTTCTAATGTGTTGGGAGTTTTTGTGGATTGTGAGTTTGTCGATGCTGATGACGTTTCTTCATATGGATATTTGGTGTTGGTTACCGGCAGATCATGGTGGCAGATTCTTGAAGTTTTACATTACTTTGAAGGTCTTTGAATTTTGTGTCGGTGTTAGATGGATCTTAGATGTCATTCAATGTATTTTATTGTTAATTATTGTAACTACCACTATTATGGCCCTCTACTTTATAGTCATTCTCCATTTCAAATGAAAAGGATAAAATTTCATTTTAAAAAAACAAAAAAAATATTGTTGTGAAGCCATTATCCCTATATAATACTATTGGATTAGCGGTGTCAGCATCAAACGACTTGGAATTTGGTAAATTTTTGAGATGCTTATTATCCGGAATGATCTACTAATCTTTGATGCAAAAGTTTGGGATATTTAAGGTTACGCTATTAAGAATTAACATTTGTTATGTAAACCCAAAATATCATTCATTTTTGTGTTAAACAAAAACATTTCATTAATTTTAGTTAATGTTTTATTATATTAAATGAGATCAATTAGATCACTTTTATTATAATCTTTTATAAAATAAATGTTGACATCGTAAGTGTCAAAATCACAATAAATACATAATATATATATATATATATATATATATATATATTTGATGAAATAAATACATGATTTCATTTGACGCAAATATCAAAAAGTAACCCGAGAACCAAGAGCATTGGTGGTCGGGTCACTTACCTAGCTCAAAATTAAAGGAGGAGCAAGGTAAAAAATGCAAACAAAATGTACGGTCAAAACTCTAGAGTAATCCAAATTCTAAATATTTGAAAAAAGTGGAAGAATCAAAAGACCGTGAACACCTACATGCCACTAGACAAAATTGGTTTGAAAAAAGGACATGATGATTCAAGGACACCCGTCTCTCTCTCGCTCTCTCTCTTCTCTCTCTAAATCTTCCGATATCTCGCTTTCTCTCTCTCTATATGAGTAGAGGCCCATTTCTCATTAAAACTCGTTAACAACGACGTGAAACGAAAGAGACAGACAAGAAGAAAAGAGGATAAAAGAAGCAAAGAAGCAAAAATCAAGAAACTACACTCTAAACTCTTCTCAAAAAAAAAGAAAGAAACTACACTCTAAGAGAGAGAGAGAGAGAGAGAGAGGAGAGATATGCAGAGGCGTAGGTTAAGAAATATGCTATTGAGCAGGCTGTCACTACTGCGGTTACTGCTAACGTGCGCCATAACTACGATATCTCTAGCGGCACTGCTCTCAGTGCACATCTTCCCATCCTCTAAGGTCCCTTTGCTCTCCGACCCGCACACGCTTCACCAGGTGATTTCTTTAGGGTTTTGAGTTTCTTTATTATATATATACACACACACATTGTTCTCAGAACTAACGAAGATGGGGGTGCTTCTTATCTGTATTCGCAGTTGGGCGTGTGTATATAATGATATGGACCGTCTTAGTTGGCCATCTCTTGGATGGTGGTTAGGCTCTTTGTGGACGCTTGATGGGCATTTATTGACCATCCAGACAGGGACGGAGCCAGAAACTTTTATGGGAGGGGGCTAAAGCAAGGATCAAAATTTCGGCCAAAATTTTGGTTTCGGTCCCCACCGAAACGAAATCTGGAATTTGGCCAAAGTATGAACAAGAAGTGTATAATGTTATAAAAAATAAAAATATCATTCATTTACGGGTAACAAAATTAAAAAAAACTAAAATAAATCTTTTGTTTATATATATATATATATATATATATATATATATATATATATATATATATATATATATATATATATATATATATTCGTGTGCCTATCATAGTTGGGAGCCATATTAACTGGGCTAAGCCTCATTTTTAACTTTTAACGTCTGTTTCGATAAAACAGTAGGAAAATGGTGAATTTAGATTTATAAATCTAATAGATTCACATGATATTTGAGGTTGTAGGAATTCACATGATTCTTTTATTTTTTATGATTTCAATGGCCTAATCATGTGTCAAGGAGAGAGAGAGAGACGGTTTAGGATATGATTTAAGAAGAGAAGTCTAAAGAGGGTGATTGAACTATTGCTCCAAGAAAATAGGAGAGACTGAAGTAGGGTATTTGGTTGAGACGCCTAAAAGATAGGAGAGAGAGAGACCTCAGTTGTATATTTATTTTAGACAGGGCCAATCATTTTGGCTCCTAATAAATAGGTGAAATAGATTAAAGAGAAATAGAAAAAACAAAATAAGCGGGGATGGCCGTGGCCCTTGTTAGCCCCCCCTTGGCTCCGTCCCTGCATCCAGAAAGGGGGAACTTATTGGATGGTAAGAATTGTCCTGTCAGTGAGATTTTTGGGCTGCGGTGCATCCAAGAGGTGCCTGTGGATTTGACGGTTTGGATTGATATGAAGCAGTATGATCTTTAATGGTGCTAAGCTCCATTGGATAAATAACTTTAAGGTTGGCTAGGGTTTTCAGTTTCTTGAAAATGTTTTTTTTTTAAGAAAAATAAAATAAATTTATTATTCCATCTGTACTTTGTAGGTAGTAAATTTGAATAATAATATTAAACATTCGTTGTTCCAGTTTTTGTTTTCCATTCTTTGATTCGGTGCAATTCTGTTTAATCGTGCTGTTTGTACTTCCTTTTTAAATTCTTTTTCTATTTGTTATGGAGTTGATTAGGATCATAGAATCAAATATTGCAAAACATTTTTTATATCTTGGATTGGGAGGTGTTTGGGTTTCTTTGATAATTTGGTGTTTTTCTAGGAAATTATGTTCCCACCGTCCGATGGCCATCTGATTGCTGAACACAATTTCTGATATGGGCTTTGTATATTGTATTACAGCAACGCGAAATTGGATATCAGAGATGGAGCAGTGAGCTGAGCTGGACGCGAGAATTTTCTCCGCCCCAACTGTCCAAAGCGCCTCTGCCTTCGCAGAAGGTGATTGCATTTATTTGAATCTACATAAATACTATAGCAATTATAATGCAAAGTATTATCTGTAATGTGAAATTGTGTCAAATATATCGGTTTCAAGTTTAATTCAAGTACAGTTGACATTTTTTTCATAATTGTACTTGTTCTTTATGTGGTTAATTGAAATTATCGAATGTAGTTTGAGTTTCTAAGGTTCTGTTTTTTTCCGATCCGATGTAGTCATCCATTTTCCATGTTTTCACTCCTCTAGACTTGACAGTTGGATGGTGCAAATGGGATGTTGGAATTCACAAAGCTGTGGAAGGCCCAGCCAAGTCGTAATTTCGTTCCATGTGTAGAGCCTGGCGCTTCATATTCACGTAAGAAAACCAGCGCTACGTGTTGGGTTACCACACTGACTTGGATTTCCTTGTTGCAATTGTGTTGGGATATTATAATAACTTAATCATTTTATTTGTATCATCAGCTCCCACAGAGTCTAAGGGTTACCTGCTTGTTCATACCAATGGCGGACTTAACCAAATGCGGGCTGGGGTATGTCTCTCATGCATAAATTTTGTATTTATTGAAACTCAGATCGGTCAATTTTTGTTATGATCGTTTGGTATCATAGTCCATTTTCTAAACTTTGGGGATTGCTTATGTGAAAGTAGGCAAACTGAGAGCCATTATATAAGTTAATTATATTTCTTACTGGATTAGTTTACTTCAAGAGTTCGAATTTCAGGATTGCATGCTGACCCACCGATTGGGAAAAATGATACCATTTTCGATTCACTGTTTGAAAATAATGTAGAAAAGAGGTAATATGGAGGCAAATAAAATATCCAATAGAGGACCAATGGGCTCCAAGGCTTGAACCACAAATGCACAAAGAATTGTGGTGAATAAGTTTCACAATAAATCTCTGATCTCTGATACTGTGTTTTGAATTCTAGACTGTTCAAATGCAGTCTGAGTTCTTCAAGAAAACTGATACACCCAAATAAAATAAGAGGCTGGGGACTATGCGCCTGGGTGTAGAGAAATCTCTACACCCACTCTTAGTTGGCCATCATGTGGCGTCCATCACGAGGATTGGGTTCCACGTCAACTTAGGCGAGGTCGATCAGGTCCCATTCAGTTTCTTTTTTGTTTTTATGACTTTTCCACTGTTAAAAATGTGGTCAAAGTTGGAGAAAATCAATGCACCAAAGTTTTGGGGCATTACCTTATCTTTGACCCTTCAACTCGAGGGCAAAATAGTCAAAAAAAGACAATTTTTTTGCAAAAATCACATGTCCCATGGCTGATCAACTTAAAATGGGAGTTTTTTTTGGGTTGATCATGGCACATGGCATATGAAATGCGACCGGGTACATACTCCCCTTTTCCATTAAACAATAAAGTAAAAGAATTGGCGTTTTTGGAATTTTTGGCTTATATCGATCTGAAACCATTGATTTGGATTTTGGTATATAGATCTCCAATGACTATTTAGATAGTCACTGACAGGTCTTTCAACAGTCATATATTGGATGGCTTAGGTCCTCAGGACCTTATCAACGGTCAATAGTCAGCTACCCGCTTTTATGGGCATACCTCTTCATCCCAGCAGTCTGTTTTTCATCTGCTAAATGTATTTGATCCACGGTTTCCACAGATCCAAGTATCCAATAGCTAGGATGAACATTCCCTTTGGTTTCAAGCACACTAGCACACTAGTACACTAGAACTAATGCATCCCTGAGAATTTTTCAGTCGAACAGTCACGTGGGTTTGAATCAAGGGTTAGACCTAGTTGACTCAGTTAATTGAACGAGTGTTTGGTTCGATCCAGTGGAACACCATCTAGTTGCACCCTTATTCCTCTAATCTCTGGTTGAACCAATTTTCGTTCAACCCAGTTGAACCACTATTCGAACCATTTGACTAGATCTTATCATGTTTAGTTCGAGTTGACCATTGGGCACCTTAGGTCACTGCAAAGGCGCATATGTGCGAAGTGCACCTCCAGCGCTGAAGCACACTTCACATGTGTGCACATGCACAATTGCTACTCACCACTCCTCAAGAGCAACTAAGAAGAAGAGGTGAGAGGCATTATATATACTAGAGGGTTTTTCTAGCTCTTTCTAATTTGGGACTAAATTTGTATTTATAGTAAAACAAATAGCATCAAATTTGGAAACTTGAGTTTCCCTCCAAATTACTTTATTCGAAAAGTTAAAAGAGGTTGTAGGTTCAAGTTTTATTAAGAACAAGTTACAACACATATATGTATTTTATGAAACTAAATCGAATAGGTTACTTGGAAATATATCATTTAAATAAATGATCCAACGTATCATCCAATCAAAATGATAGAAGCTTATATTTGACAATATGATATGAAAAGACAGGGTCATGATGGTTTGTATTTGGGCAATACAAAAAATACAATACGTATATGATGGAATGATTTTTTAATCAAGCCTGAATGCTTATAGTGGCTATTAGAAAAAGGAGACAATTACATTTGTTAATGGAAAAACTCTGGCACTCCATTATATCTCCCGGTTGCACAAGCCTGAATGCTTAGCTCCTAGTTGCACACCTTTTTTGTTAATTTAAAAGCTCTGGCACTCCACTTAGCTCCCAGTTGCACTCTATATTTCATCTCGACTGATCTGAGAGGCTAAGCCTAAGGACCAGCACTCGTTTGCATATACAGGAGACATGGGTAACATTCTGATTGTGGATGCATATCACCAATACGTATCGTTTATTGGCCGAGTTTTGATACCATGCTTTCAAGAGCTTCAATGATCTCCGTTGAAGCTAAAATGCCCAATTGTGGATTCCTTTTTATCTGATTACCCAACCTTGCCTGCATCTCGTATGTCTCCAAAGTCAGATTTGATTGTTATAACATATCGAATGATCATATAAAATTCATGATGTGTTATCTTGTCTCGTCCATACATTAGAGATGCCTAGTTTGGTGATGTTGAGGTGTACAAGGCCAACCAAAAGCCTTTTGTACATGGTATCCTCAACATGATCACTGAAGTCACTCAATGTAATATAGATGGGTTGGAAGAGCTATTTGTTACCCTTGGAGACCTGCTAACTTGCTGGATGAATCCCTTAATAGATAAACTAATTAAGCATTTCTTTCTCATGTATTAAGGGAGGTCAAAGATGCGATGGGATCCCTAGCTAAAGAAGGAATTAGGAGATTATTTTGTATAATGTAGGAGCTTGGCTTCTTCCTTCATTTGTATCTAGTCTCTTTTTTATTGATAGCATTTTTGTTGACTATAAAAAAGCGGAAACGGAAACAAACATCTGTCAGAGGAGAGAAGGTTGTTTTGCTTGTTACCGTTGTTGGGAATCAACTTTCTGTTCTATGTGCTATGTGGTATGTTGCTCCTACCAAACAGTAGATTCCTTGACCTTGTCTCTACCAAGGTATCAAACTCGGTATCGGTCCATCTGGGATTGATATGTATCGGCCATTGTTTTTTTGAAAAAAAGAAAAAAAGAAAAAAAAAAGAAAAAAGCATTCGTATTAGTCAGTATCGGCTGATACCGGCCCGTATCGATCTGATACCGATACCACCCCGATACAGCTATTGGGGTGGTATTGATATTGGTTCTCGAAGAAACCAATACGAATTACTGATACATATCAGTATCAGCTGAATTTTGATACCATGGTCTCTATCATATTATTATGAGCTTAAGTAAAATATATTCAATATGAAAATAAGTTAAAAGCCGGAAAAATGACATAAGCTACAACACTTGGGAATACACTTGTAATTTGGAAGTGCCAAAATATGGGAAGAACTCAGTTATCTAAAACATTTGCCAGTACGACGGAAGCCCCAGTAACAGCCCTGAAGGCAACCTGCCACTCAGGATAGTGGAAATATTTATAAGTTCCTCTGATTCTCTCCAACGAGGAGTCAGTTCCTAATTAATCCATCTAGTAACAGTTGCAGCATAATTCATGATCATGAGATACGTCTCGATACCTAGGCACAAACTGTAAACTCTCTTGTAAAGCTTCATTGGTAGAGCCACTGCGCCTGTAAGGGACTACCAGAAGAGATGAGCTCTTCTCTAAGAGTAGACCAAAAGTCATAGTACCTATGGGGCCCCTTAAAAGGGTTGTAACGGTATGGAAAGTAGGGAGCCCTCATTCTTTTGGTATTAACGAAAGTGATGCCTTTCATACTTGTAAGGTAATCTGCTCTACTATATGTGAGGAGTGAAGTGAATGGAGAGAGCTGAAGGAATATCATGTTCAAGGTTCTGCTTACCCTACTTGGAATTCACAAATTCAACACCAATAAAATAGTAAAAGCTTTCAATAAATTTTCTCAAAATTCTGATTCAAGTGACCAAATTATAATAACTATCCAATTCGACCCTAAATCATCAATTACTCTACTCTCTTCAAGATGATGTCGACTCCCCTCCAATTTGTTTATATAAACGTAGTTTAATTCCTCCTCCATGAATTAACCAACTACCCTTTGATGGGGACATCCAACAAAACAAAGCAGATGAAAGCATAAAGAGGAAACCAAAAGAGAAGGTAGATAGAGTACAACAACACGCTGTCCCATAGCTGCCAGAACAAATTCCACAAAGACGCTATCCCACAATGCGCCGTGGACGGCTCCGCCCAGTGACGGACTTGCGAGAATTTCTATTTTTGCTACGAAAATTGTCATTTCGCTGTGAACAGTTCCACAGCACATTGTCCCACAGCGCGCCGTGAACAGTCCCACAGTGCGCCGTGGACGACTCCGCCCAACGATGGACTTGCAAAAATTTCTATTTTTGTTACGAAAATTGTCATTTTTAGTCTTTTATTATTTTAGGACTCTTTTATTGCGAGTTTTATGTTGTTTAGGGTTTTCTTAGCCCATATAAAGGCATTGTAAACACTCTATTAGTTAGTTTTTGATTATTGAATGAAAAGAGAGTTGCCTTTGTGAAGAGTTTTCAACCGAGGGAGTGAATCCTTCAAACCTTGAGGAGTGAGCAATCGTTTCTCGTGCGATTTGGTGTGAAGCCGACGTACAGCCGTAGTGTGAAGCTTCGGAAAATCCTTAGTGTGAAGCCTTGGAATCTATCCCTTTATTTTATCTTTTTCTAGTTGTTGTCAGATATTATCTTTCTTTAATTCTGTTGATAAAAATCAAAATTTCAAATTGTCCCCCTTTTACTGAATTATTTTAAACCTTATTTCATTTAAAATCCTCGAGGAGTGAAGAGACGATATTGCGATTGCCGATTGATGCCCTAAACTAGAACGAAACTCAAGTTCCCTCATCGGAGCCGTTTTTTCTAGATCGGAAAATTCTCACGCATGCGAACGCTAAAATGGATTAATCTAATTGTTTTATTAATTTCATTGAATTAATTTTATGTGTTGCATGATTTTGAATATTTCCGCTATTCAATTTATTCTAAAGTTAATCCCAAATTTGCATATTAGGATTTTAGGGTGTCGTCCCACGTCAATTTCGCCCACGTCAATTTCAGTATCAGAGCAGAGTCTTAGTTTAGGGTTGTCAATGTTATATAGATTTTAGGGTTCACTTGATTTTAGTATACTTTGTCTTATACCATCTAGTCTTGCATAATTCCGTCATAGATACCAGTAGCTTAGAAGCCCTGATTAGAGATCTTGCATCTAAAGTGATCGCTAGTCAAACCCGGATGGATGAGCACATTGCTGATCAACAAGCCCGACATGAGGCTTTAGATACCCGTTTCGAAGAGATCAATGAGCTTATCGCTGAGAATCACAATAGTGTCAACAACCTTGACCGTAGGAGAGATGTTCCTCCCCGATGTGAGGTCTAAACCAATTTGGACGATAAGGTCATGAAATCAGTGAAAATGGACGCCCCTACTTTTGACGGGAAAAGACAACCCAAGGTCTTTCTTGAGTGGGTCGCTAATATGGAAAACTATTTCGAGTGGTATGCCATGTCCGAAGAACGCAAGGTCAGATTTTCCAAAGTCAAGCTTATGGGTCAAGCTAGATGCCCCTACTTTTGATGAGAAAAGACAACCCAAGGTCTTTCATGAGTGGGTCGCCAATATTGAAAATTACTTCGAGTGGCATGCCATGTCCGAAGAACGCAAGGTCAGATTTTCCAAAGTCAATCTTATGGGTCAAGCTAGACTTTATTAGTTGGGAGTAGAGTGTCGTAGGCAAATCCAGAGTCTTCGTCCTATTTTCACGTGGGCTGAGATGAAAGTCCAACTGCACGAAAAATACGTTCTAGTATCATATGATGAACGTATTCTTGATTAGTGGCAGTCATTGCATCAAAGAGATTCTCCAGTCACAGAGTACATCGATTGGTTTGAAGACTTGATGACCCAGACCGATGTCGATGAGCCAGCAAAAGTTACCCTCTCCCGATTCCGAATGGGTCTTCGCCCAGAGTTAGAGGGAACTTGACACGGGACGGTAATCCTAAAATGCGTGAATGATGATTTTATGCGGATTTATCGAAATTAAAATCTTAACTCAAGTTTAATCGCAAAATTATCTTAAAATACCTTAGGGTTTAAAGAATTTGGTGGGTAAATCACGCGAGATCCAGCTAGGGTCCAGTCGGATGTGCAAGTACCGTTAGATTTAAGGCGGGATCGGGCCTAGAGATAAAACTCTAGCTTTTCCAGGCTTACGCGCTCGTCTTCGATCCGATGTAGATTCACGACTCGAACCAGGGTTGCAGAATTAGATTATGGGTTTGTAATAGGTTTTGGTTTTGTAAGAGGTTTATGATTTTCGGATCGGTTTATAGTTTGGAAAAGGGTGTTGGCTTTGTTTGATTTAGGGTTTCAAAAGGTTTAGGGTTTTGGGATCAAAAGGAAACGATTAGACTAAGGTTTAGGGAAGCAAACACAGATCGAGAGATAGCAAATATAATAGATCAAAGCAAATAGATGACAAAAGATAGATAAGAAGATATATGAGAATCACTTTCTTGGTCTCACACCAAACCCATCACTAGGAAGAAGACTCTCTTCATAAAGCAAAAGCTCTCATTCAATAATCAGTAATAATCTCCTCAAAAAGTGTTTACAAGCTTCTTTATATAGGCCACTAATAATTAATTTGAAATAAAAAGAATCAATACTAATAAAACATTGTGGCAGCGCGCTGCGGCGCTGTTATCTTGGCGGTTTGTGTCCTTTTCTCCCTTGAGGCTACACCCGGATTTCTTCTACGCTTCTTTCGACGTCGGTAAAATTGATGTGGTCCAAATCCGATGTCCATGTATGTGGCGTTCCTGTCAATTCCCCTGGACCAAAAAGGTTTCATCACCGATGAAACACGCTCGTGGTAGATGTCGATTAAGTCGGGGTTCAATCGGCGAATTTCATTCTCATGGATCCAAGTGTTTTCGGACTCCGGCTTTCTGACCCATTTAACCAAGTACTTTTGGAATCCCCCATCTTGTCTGGAGACGACATGATCATTTATTATATCCTCTATCTCATTTTTTCTCTGTCAGCTTGGGGATGGAAGAGGTATGGGCTGCAAGGATGGGTTGGGGCTATAAGGTGGCTGAAGTGGGTTTTCAAGAGGTGGGGTGAAACCCAAGTAAGGAACCAAGTCCTTCACATTGAACGTTGAACTAACCCCCGTACCTGGAGGAAGCTCAAGCACGTATGCATTAGACCTACTCTTCACCAAAATTTTAAAAGGTCCAGCGCCTCGGGACTGGAGCTTCTTTGCGGATCCCGATGGGAACTGCTCAGGCCTAACCTGGACCATCACATAATCACCCACCTGATATTCTTTGAAACGCCTATGAGTATCAGCAGATAGCTTGTATTGATTGTTGCTTGAATTAATTTTCTGTTTAATTTCGGCATGCAATCTATTTAGGTGTTGTGCAAATGCATCGGCAGACTCTGACACTCTATGGGATGCAGACATGGGGATCAAATCTAATGGGGTCCTAGGCCTATGACCATATACTACCTCAAAAGGACTCATAGTTATGGACCTATTGACAGAATTATTATAGGCAAACTCAGCTGTGGGTAAAATGGTATCCCAGGTCCTAACATGATCACCAACAAGACTACGAAGGAGATTCCCAAGGCTCCTATTGGTGCTTTCGGTTTGGCCATCTGTTTAAGGGTGATAAGCGGTAAAAAATTGGAGCAATGTGCTCATCATGTGCCAAAGGGTTTTCCAAAAATAACTAGTGAATTTAACATCCCTATCAGACATAATAGTTTTAGGCAATCCATGAAGACGTACTACCTCCGTGAAAAATAATTTAGCAATATGGGATACATCGTAGGTTTTGGAATAAGGAATGAAGTGGGCAATCTTGGAAAATCGGTGTACTACGACAAAGATGGAATCGTGCTTCCTTGGAGTTTTGGGAAGTTCAAGCATGAAGTCCATTGAGAGGTCTTGCCATGGTGTGTGTGGCACGGGTAAATGGGTGTACAAGCCGGTATTTTGCTTTGTCTGTTTTGATACTTGGCAAGTACGACAATGTTTGACCATCCGAGCGACGCCTCTCATTAGGCTAGGCCAAAAGAACCTATCCTCTACGAGCGTAACATTCTTATTTCGCCCGAAATGTCCGACCATCCCTCCAGCATGTAACTCTCAAATAAGAAAGTCACGCAATGAAGTGCGAGGGATGCAAAGACAATTGCCTTTGAACAAGTACCCATCTTGGAGGGTGTACGCGGAGTGTCCTGGTCAGGCTACTAAGGAGAGCAGTATACTCAATCCCAAAATCTGGGCACTCGGGGTACTCATCCTTTAACCTTTCGAACCCGGCGACCTCGGTGCTCATTGTGCGCAAAGTCACCACTCGACGACTAAGTGCATCAGTGGCTCTATTTTCAGCACCGACCTTATGCTTTAACAAGAATGTGAACCCTTGAAAGTACTCGACCTACTTCGCGTGCCTTGGGTTCAACATCTTCTGTGAAGCAAGAAAGCGTAAGGCTTCATGGTCAGAGAACAACACAAATTCTTGCGGCCTAAGGTAATGTTTCCAATACCAAAGAGATCGGACGACCGCATAGAACTCTTTGTCATAGGTGGAGTATTTTTGCTTTGCCTCATTAAGTTTTTCACTAAAATAGGCCATTGGGTGACCCTCTTGGCTAAGTACTCCTCCTATGCCTACACCCGATGCGTCGCATGCGACTTCGAAGACTTTGGAAAAGTCCGGCAAGCACATGACGAGTGCACTACTCATTCTTTGTTTGATCTCAGCAAAGGCTTTCGTTGCGGCTTTGTCTCATTTAAAGTCCCCCATTTTCATGTAATTTGTAATTGGGGCCATGATGGTGCTAAAGCTTTTGATGAAGCGATGGTAGAAAGTAGCCAAGCCATGGAAGCTGCGGACATCGTGTATGTTCTTAGGTTCGGGCCACTCCATAATGGCTTTAACCTTTTCGGGGTCCGCGACCATTCCATCGGCCGAGATAATGAATCCCAAGAAGACAACGGAATGTTGCATGAAGGTGCACTTATTGAGATTTGCAAACTTCTCGCTCTTAAGGGTTTTACAAACCAACCTAAGGTGGTTCAAGTGTTGATGCTTGTCATGGCTATAAATCAAGATGTCATCGAAATACACAACAAGGAATTTGCCTAGAAACGACCTCAACACTTGGGTCATAAGTCGCATGAAAGTACTCAGGGCGTTAGAAAGCCCAAATGGCATGACCATCCACTCATAAAGACCATCCTTAGTCTTAAAGGCAGTTTTCCACTCATCACCTGGGCGGATGCGGACTTTATGGTAGCCACTCTTAAGGTCTATCATTGAAAAGATAGTGACACCAACCATCATATCGAGCATGTCATCGAGCCTTGGTATGGGAAACCGATATTTAACCGTAATCTTATTGATTGCACGGCTATCCATACACATGCGCCACATACCATCTTTCTTAGGAGTGAGTAGGGCAGGTACGGCACACGGGCTCAGACTCTCTTGGATGAACCCCTTTTGAAGGAGCTCATTGACTTGCCGAGTTACCTCGGTGTGCTCAATCGGATTCAACCTATAGTGGGGCAAGTTCGGTAGGGTAGATCCGGGAACCAAGTCTATTGCGTGTTGGATATCATACAGGGGAGGGAGTTCGTTTGGTAAGTCTTCAGGGAAGACACCTGTAAACTATTTCAGGATCGGCTCAACTTCCTTGGGACACTCACTCACCGACCTGGGAGCACTCTCAATGGTGACGACTACGTACACCACACTCTCATCTAACGATGCTTTCTCGAATTCTGAAGGACTCACAATATTGATAGATTTAGAAGACTCGCCCTTCTTCTCGACTTTGATGGTTGATGGTGTTTTGGGAGGAGGTTGTAAAGTAATCTTTTTTCCCTTATGCATGAACGTGCATATATTTGATCGACTATAAAGAGTCATGTCCATGTCATAGAGCCACGGTCTTCTCAAAATGATATGGCCCACATCCATCGGCACCACATCACGCCATCAGGTGTCCGAATAAGAACCTAATTGAATTGGGACACGACATCTTTTTGACACGGAAATAGATGAAGAGTCGACCCATGTGACTTTATAAGGTCTCGGGTGGGCTTCGGGTGTAATCCCCAAACGGCGGACGATATGTGTTGACACTACATTGGTGTAACTACCGCTATCCACGATGACCTTACAACTCTTTTCACAAAATCTGGCAAAGGTGTGGAAGATGTTCTCCCTTCGCCAGTCATCTTCTCATCCCGTTGAGGTTGTGCAAGGGCACACCTCACAACTAAAGCATGACCAATAACATCACCCTCCTCATCACTGGGTGTGCTGTCCGGCTCAAATACTTCTTCAACCACTAACTCACCATCATCCTCCTCTCCCTCAACGAAGAGAGTCCTTTGGGAGTCTTTTGTAGGGCATTGGGCGGCAAAGTGTCTCATCTCATGACATTTATAGCACTTAACTTTAGAGCTGCCCCTTGAGGATTCCTCGACTACACCTTTTCCCTTTTCAAACCGCGTATTGGTAGGGACAGGTTGTGTAGGTTTGGGAGGAGGATTAAATTGTCCCTCACCGGAGCGTTGACCACTAAATTGTGGCTCGGTTCTCTTCACCACTGAAGTTTTCAAATACTGTTCAAGATCTTGCACAATGGCATAGCATCTTTCAAGAGTTTCTACGGGGTGAGAAATCAACTCATTTTGCAAATCAAGTCGCAATTCGGTGCAGAATCTAGAAAGAGTGATTTCAGGGTCTTCCGATACTTTGGCCCTCATCATGAACTCTTCAAATTTGACAATGTAATCGGTAACGGGCATACCGCCTTGGCGTAAATTTTGCCACTGGTCGAGGAGGTGTTGGTGGTATGATAAAGGAACATACTTCTCAGTAATCCTTCATGTCGTCCCAACGGGTAATGGGAGGACAACTCGCATTCACCTTGATGCGCTCGACATTAAACCAGAAAAGTCGAGCTTGACCAACCAATTTCATTTTTGCGAGTCTAACACAACGATCGTCGTTCATGGCATACCAATCAAAGTGTTGGTCCATGTCGGAAAGCCAATCGAGGAAGACTGAAGGGTCTATTCTTCCATCGAAAGTCGGAATCTCAACCCGGACATTCTTAAGGAGTTTAACCTTGGGATCGTAGTCATCTTTACGAGGATTCAGACGATTCTGATTCCGATTATCTTGGCGACTATTGCGCCCTTGGTGCTGATTTTCAAGTCCACCCATCACTTCTAGTTGGTTGATTCGATCACGTAATCTATCATTACCAACTCCTAGGGATGTTTGGGCTTGCTCTATGGTATTTAATCATGCATTGATCGCACCCAATTCTTCTTGCATAACTCTAAGAGTATCGAGAACCTCATCCGAAGCCATGGTGATCGCAAAGGTCTATTAGGGTTCTAATATGGAATGCAATATGGATTCAAAAGAAAATAATGCAATAAAATAATTATGACAAGCAAAGATGCCCTAACCTAGAAAACCTAAGGCTCTGATACCAAAACTGACGTGGGACGGTAATCCTAAAATGCGTGAATGATGATTTTATGCGGATTTGCCGAAATTAAAATCTTAACTCAAGTTTAATCGCAAAATTATCTTAAAATACCTTAGGGTTTGAAGAATTTGGTAGGTAAATCACGCGAGATCCAGCTAGGGTTCAGTCAGATGCGCAAGTACCGTTAGATTTAAGGCGGGATCGGGCCTAGAGATAAAACTCTAGCTTTTCCAGGCTTAGATGCTCGTCTTCGATCCGATGTAGATTCACGACTCGAACTAGGGTTGCAGAATTAGATTATGGGTTTGTAATAAGTTTTGGTTTTGTAAGAGGTTTATGGTTTGGAAAAGGGTGTTGACTTTGTTTCATTTAGGGTTTCAAAAGGTTTAGGGTTTTGGGATCGAAAGGAAACAATTAGACTAAGGTTTAGGGAAGCAAACACAGATTGAGGGATAGCAAATATAATAGATCAAAGCAAATAGATGACAAAAGATAGATAAGAAGATATATGAGAATCATTCCCTTGGTCTCACACCAAACCCATCACGGGGAAGAAGACTCTCTCTTTAGAAAGCAAAAACTCTCATTCAATAATCAATAATAATCCCTTCAAAAAGTGCTTACAAGCATCTTTATATAGGCTACTAATAATTCGAAATAAAAAGAATCCTAATACTAATAAAACACTTAAAAATAAAAATAAAAATAAAAAATCTAGTCCAAGTCACATGCAAGGTCTGTGTCTTTGTTCTCCTGGCGGTTTGTGTCATTTTCTCCCTTAAGGCTACGGTACCCGAGCTTCCTCTATGCTTCTTTCGATGCCGGTAAAACTGATGTGGTCCAAATCCGATGTCCATGTATGTGGCGTCCCCATCAGAACTCATTTCTTATCCCGTTGCGGATCTCCAGGAATGTTTCGCTAGAGTTGAAGAATCGGAAAGGTATCTCGACAACCCCAATAATAACTGATCTAAGTCCTCCAAATTTGAGTATTGATCTAATCCTACAGAAAAGGGAAGTATTGGCTCTAGTCAATCCATAAAATCCGTGACTCCTCAGATTGACAAAGGAAAGGGAACAATGATCGAGAGTTCTAGGTGTGCTCCACAACAATGTTATAAGTGTCAAGGTTTTGGTCACTTTGCATCCCAATGTCCCAGTAAGGGCTAAACCTTGATTATTCAGGAGCATGCCGAGAAAGAGAGCAACGAGTTACACGAAGAAGTGTATGAACCGTGTGAAACACCAAGTGATGATGAAGGTGAAGTTCCGGTCAAAGCAGTAGGTTGCACTAGGATAGTTCCTATTACCGAGGACGGTGTTGATAGTGTATCCATCCCAAGTGAGTCATTAGAGTTGGTAGGAACATATCATCATTCTGATTTGCATGGGATTAATAGTCTGAATTTATTGAGCATCGGAAATACGCATGATCGTACTAACACATTGAATATATTTAATGAATTTGATACTAACGGTTTTGTGTTAATTCCTGATATTTGCAAGCATGTGAAATCTTTTCCATTATCAGAAAAGGGTAATGATGGAGGTCTAGATCTTCCTCTAGACAAGGGTAGCCATCCGATAGTTGCCGTAACGGATCTTATGCCTATTCTAGATCCTACAACCCCAACCTTTAATCCATTCCTTCTTGAGCACCCAATTGAACCACACCTATTTACCCAATTTTTATCTTATACCTTACCTATCTAATATGAGAAATGGTCGATTGAGAAGGTTATAGAATTTCCAGGCTTCCATGCCAATGAAGGCAAGAATCAGAAGTATCTCATAGCGTGGAAAGGTAAGCCAAGAGTTGAAGTTCTGAAGTATGGAATCCGTGGGTTCCCTAACTCATCGAAGATGAGTTTTTCCTATTCGGAGAGTATTGATGAGGACATCCAACAAAACAAGGCAGATAATAAGACACAACAACATGAATAGTACAACAGTACAACAACGTATCCTACGGTGAACGTACTGTGAAACGATCCCACAGTAGCGCCATGGGCGACTTCCAAATGACGGACTTGCGGGAATTTCTATTTTTGTTACGAAAATTGTCATTTTTAATCTTTTATTATTTTATGACTCTTTTATTGAAAGTTTTATGTTGTTTAGGGTTTTCTTAGCTTATATAAAGACATTGTAAATACTTTATTAGTTAGTTTTTGATTATTGAATGAAAAGGGAGTTACTTTTGTGCAAACCCTAGAGAGCTTGTGAAGAGTTTTCAACCGAGGGAGTGAATCCATCAAACCTTGAGGAGTGAGCACTTGTTTCTTGTGCGACTTGGTGCGAAGTGGATGTACAGCCGTGGTGTGAAGCTTCGGAAAACTCTTGGTGTGAAGCTTTGGAATCTATCCCTTTATTTTTTCTTTTTCTAGTTGTTGTCAGGTATTATCTTTCTTTAATTCCGTTGATAAAAATCAAAATCTCAAATTGTTCCCCTTTTACTGAATTATTTTGAGCCTCATTTCATTTAAAATCCCCGATGAGTCAAGAGACGATATTACGATTGTCGATTGATGCCCTAAACTAGAACGAAACTCGAGTTCCCTCATCGGAGCAGTTTTTCTAGATCGGGAAATTCTCACGCATGCGAACGCTAAAATTGATTAATCTAATTATTTTGTAAATTTCATTAAATTAATTTTATGTGTTGCATGATTTTGAATATTTCCGTTATTCAATTCATTCTAAAGTTAATCCCAAATTCGCATATTAGGGTTTTAGCGTGTCGTCCCGTGCCACCCTTCCTTTGTAGGACACATTTAACTCTTCAACCAACTCTTGTTCACCAAGAGTAATTCAACTGGTGGGCTTACTGGCCCATATCTTCTATCTAGTGCACTACTGCATTCTAACACTCCCATTATAGGATCCTTCCCTCTCCTATCACCGTTCACAATAACTATCGCGTCAAGTCTGTAACCTCCAGCATTCTAAATTTTATGTAGTTGGATGTATTGTTTGATTTAATTTTGCATAAATTATACGCATATGAAAGTTTTAGACAGTGAAGCAATTTTATATTTCGATAGTAGATGTTTTGGAGCTCATGATCCATATTTTCACATGCATGATATATAAGAAAATAGAATCATGATAACTAATAGCTGTTATGGAGAACTGAAAGGAAATGGCATCTTTGCGTGGCAGATATGTGACATGGTAGCAGTGGCTCGTATCATAAATGCCACTCTTGTTATTCCAGAGCTCGACAAACGGTCATTTTGGCAAGATTCTAGGTAAAACCTTTTCTCATGTTCATATATATCATACAACTACAACTGCTCCAAATGCCATATTAAACAGTTGCTGAATTTAAGATAATAATTTATTGCAATTGCAGCATGTTCTCAGATGTCTTTGACGAAGAACACTTTATAAGTTCTTTGGCTAAAGATGTTAAAGTCATAAAGAAGTTACCGAAAGAGCTGTCAATAGCTACTAAAGCAGTTAAACATTTTAGAAGCTGGTCTGGGGTAGAATACTACCAAGAAGAGATATTCAAATTGTGGGAAGATTATCAGGTTTGCAAGTTATACTACATTTTATAGAAACAAAAGTCTCTGACTTTTTAAAAAAATCGGAAAAAGTCGGCGACTTGCAGTCATCCTGACTTTATTGCTGATTAATTGACCAAGTTGCGACTCGGCTGATTAATTGGCGATGTTTGTGATGTGGTCCGATTTTTTTTTTTTTCTTTTCTTTTCCCTTATACTTAAGGGGAGAAAAATCTTTATGTTTTGTACTACTTGTTGCATAAAAAACCTTTAGATTTTGCTTATTTTGTTCATTAAAAATCATTATTTTTAACTTGAAGTATATTATGATATTCTTATTATATCTTTTTGATTTTTTTTATTTTCCCCGATTTTTTTCGACTTTGACTGATTTTTGCCGAATTTTCCTGATTTAGACCCTTGCTGATTTATTGCCGACTCCCGACTTTGTGACTATGCTACATTTGATATTCTTGATCAAGGAATGCAACTTATTCACGAGTCGACCTTATTTGATATTACTAATGCAATATCTGTGGATGTTACTCTTCTTTCCGAAGGTTATTCGAGCAGCTAAATCTGATTCCCGTCTGGCAAATAATAATTTGCCTCCAGACATTCAAAAGTTGCGCTGCCGTGCTCTTTACGAGGCCCTCCGATTTGCTCCACCAATTGAGGCATTAGGAAAAGTACACATAATGCCTTGTCTTTTGGAATGGTCATTCTTAGCTCTCGTTACTACAATTAGCTTCATTTGATTTTCTAATGATTTTGACTTTGCAGTTATTGGTGGAGCGAATGAGATCATATGGTCCTTACATCGCTTTACATTTACGTTACGAGAAGGATATGCTTGCTTTTAGTGGATGCACTTACGGTTTGTCCCCAGCCGAAGCAGATGAGCTAACCAGAATTAGGTAGGGACCTTAAAGATAGGCTTTATACATTAGCAGGCGGACACTGGTTATTTTCTTCCTGTTGGTATTTTATTATCTTAAAGCTGCTGCTGCTTATGTAGGGAGACCACTGCATATTGGAAGGTGAAGGACATTGATTCAAGGGAACAAAGGGTTAAGGGATATTGTTCTTTAACTCCAAAGGAGGTCGGGATGTTCCTTACTGCTCTTGGATATCCATCAGACACTCCCATATATATTGCTGCAGGGGAGATATATGGTGGTGATTCTCAAATGGCTTATCTTCAATCCCGCTTTCCCATGTTAATGAGCAAGGTATGGAGTGCATATCTTTTTTTTGTTTTTTGAGTTTCAAATTGTTATTGGTAATTGATTTATGTCATAGAAAACTGATTTACCACTCAATTTTACCATGCAATTTCTGGTGCTTGTCTGTTGATCGAAAACCCAAACCTACTATCCAATATAAATAGAATTATCTTCCTATTATGAAATTTGATGTGGAAACTCAATCGTGTTTTATTCTTGTTGACTCAAAATTTTCAATTTTATGGAAAGCAGGAAGTTCTTTCTCCTTTTAAATTTCAAAGCTCGGATGAAGTAAATTAATGAAAGGAATTAACAGAGGGAGCTTCATTAATAAGGTTTTTTTATTATTATTTGAAATTTACTCTAATTAGGACTTAAAGTCCAACTAAGTCAAAGATAGTTGAGACCCACGCATGGACCTTCTTACATGGGCCCTCTTCCCACTCTCGCTCTCATTTAATAGCCCATGCAGGCCACTGCTCTCTCTCTCTCTCTCTCTCTCTCTCTCTCTCTCTCTCGCTCTCTCATTTAATGGTCCACACAGGCCACTGCTCTCTCATTTAATGGCCCACGCAGGCCACTGCTCTCTCATTTAATGGCCCACGCAAGCCATCCCTCTCCAATGACCTACTTAGGGTCACCTGCGTGGGCCATCCTTGCTTTTTCTTGTTCTTTTTCTTTTTTTCCTTCTTTCTCTCCTTGTCTTTTTCTCTCTTGAAATATGACTTGGGTGGGCCATCTCACTCTTTTCCATCTCATTCTTTTCTTCTTCACTTTTTTCTCCTCATTTCTCTCTCAAGTCTTAATGGTCTTTTTCTCCTTTCTTTTCTCCCTCTTGTCTTTTTCTCTTGAAATATGGGCCATATTTTCTTCCCTTATTTCTGTCTCAATGTTCTTTTTCTCCTTTCTTTTCTCCCTCGTCTTTTTCTCTTAAAATATGACCTGCGTGGGCCGTTTTACTCTTTTCTTCTCCTCTTTTCTCTCCTTATATTTCTCTCAATGTCTAAGTCTCTTTCAAAATGGCCTACGCAGGCACCTACGCATGCCATCTTCTTCGAACATGATCCTTTCTTTTCTCCGCTTAAGCAAATAACCACCTGCGTATGTCATTCGTCTCTCAATCCGCGTGAAGGCTAAGGCCTACGTAGCCCTCATGTTAGATAAGTTATGTCTTAAAACTTTTAAGTTATAAGTTATATTTATAACTTATAACTTATGTTAGATAAGTTATATCCATCATCCCTCTAGTCTCTCTCGGACCCCCTCTCGCAACTCCTCTCTCTCGTCTCTCTCTCTCAACGCAGGTTTGTATATTTGTTTAATCTCTCTCTCTCACTCTCTTGTCTCTCTTTTTCTTGTTTCTTTTTTTTTATCGGTACTCTCTCTCTCATTTTTTAAATTTAATTTTTGTTAGTCCAATTAGCACCTTCGCAATCAATCAATGACCGGGAACGCTCAAGTTCTTCGCAGACCCACGCGCATGTATGATTGTTTTTCTTATTTTTTATTATTTTTCTATCTGTTTTTTTTATGAACTTTAATAGTAGCAATTATTTTTTTTTCTATTTTTTCATCTTTTTTTCTTGTATGTTTTTTTTTGGGATTGCTACTAATCCCCACCATATGCTGAATATTCTCCATTAGGTACAATTGATTGTTGATGCTTTGAATCGAACTGATAGAGATCGTTTTCGTTTCAATCTTCCTCACAACTGATCTTGAGATCATGAAAATATCATCACATGGTTGTTCCAATCTTTCCCACAACTAATCTTCCTAATTAATTAGTTGAATTTTTTTCTTCTATAAAACATATAAAAAGTTGAAAAATGGTAGAAAACTAAAAATATATTTTAATAATTAATAAATAAAAATATTAAAAAATTAATATATGGCCTCGCCATAGCGTGGCGAGCCTCTACGCCACGACCTCGCCACACCACCTTAACTACCTTGGCTGGAATTGCATCTTATAGAGGAGATTGATGCCTGCTATTTTTTACTTTAATGGAGATAGGGCCTTGGGCCCTGATAATTACCCGTCAGAGTTTTTTAAGGTGTTTTAAACGGTTTTTTGTGAGAATATCCTAAGATTCTTCTCGAAATTCCATTGGGGTTGGTTGGTTGAGCAATTCGGTGGGTGCTACATTCATCACGCTTATTATCAAGAGTTTTGGTGTGGTGAAGAGGATTTTTGGCCTATCAGCCTGGTTGGAAGCTTATACAAGATCCTCGTAAAAGTGATTGTGAGCCATCTCAAACTTATGATGAGCAAACTCGTTTCGCCTTCTCAAAGATCTTTCTTGCTGGTTGCAGATATTGGATGGGGTTCTGGTATGGCTCACGAGTGTATTTCACTATAGACACCAAGTAGGGGTGCAAATGGATCGGGTCCAAGTTAGGGGTGAACCAGACTTGGCCCATTTGGAACCCGGGTCGGGTCAAAATAAAAATTTATGGACCCATTTAGCTTTCGGGTCCGGGTCAACCCAGCCTAGACCCGACTCATAAAAAACGGATTGGGTCTTAATCGTGTTTGCACCTGGGTCCACTAACCTTTTGGCATCTTCTCATCGTATCAATAATCAGACTCCCCTTCCATTCTAATAAAGTGACTAACTGGGGTCTCAAAAGTTGAGTACCAAATTGTTTCAAGTCTTTTGGCGTCTTCCATCATATCAATTAATTACATACTATTATATTAAAATTATACTTACAAAGAACATAAATTCAAAAAGATATTACTATCGATTAAAAGAAAGAGAAAAAAGATGGTGTACCTTGATTGATTGATAAGTTTTTTGATAACGGTGTTGTATCACGGCTGACACAAGAAAAAGGCTTAAATTTTTCTTATTTCATGGGAAAATGTTGACTTGTTGAGTTACATAGAATGATAAGGAGAAAAAAAGGAAAGAAATCTTGAATTTTATTTAGACGAGTTTTTTTAATTCTGAATTTTACTAATATTGCGAACTTTATATGAAAAAAGAATCTTTATTTTCATAAAGTTTCTTTATCTCAAAACTCAAAAGATTATTATGGACGGATAAATAGAAAGAAATTATTATATGCTATATTTGGGTCTAAACCGGGGTCGGGCTTGGGTCCAAACATCAAAGAACCAGACCCAACCCATATATAACTTGGGTCTGGGTCGGGTCGGGTCTTCATCGATACCGGACCCATACCCAAACTCTACTCGGGTCCAGTTTTTTGGGTCTGGGGCGGGTCATATCGGTTCAGGTCGACTTGACCCATTTGCACCCCTAGACACCAAGTCAACATTCTGGGTTAGTGTGCAAGTTGGACAAAGAGAATGCTTACGACAAAGTAAGCTAGAAATGCCTTGATTTTATTGTATTCGTATTGAAAAGTGGCTTCGGAGAGGTGTGGTGCAAGTGGGTCATGGTGTGTCTCTCTTAGGAGAGGTGTGGTGCAAGTGGGTCATGGTGTGTCTCTCTTAGGAGAGGTGTGGGGCAAGTGGGCCATGGTGTGTCTCTCTTCCGAGAGGTGTTGATCTTGGGGCGTCTCTCTTCTCTGATGTTCTCGATCATTGTGAATGGCTCTCGGAATGGCTATTTCAAGAGCCGCATGGGTTTATGGCAAGGTGACCTGTAACCCCCCTTCTTGTTCAATTTTGTGGGTGAAGCGTTAGGTTTTTTCCTTGACCATGGTGCTAGACTTGGGCTGATTCAAGGCTTCCAGGTGGCCAGTTGTTTTGACACCATTAATCATTTGCTATTTGCTGATTGATATAGTTTTGGTTTCTGATTCAAATGAGGCGGACCTTTTCAATATGAAGTTCCTTTTGTGGTGCTATGAACTGCATGGTTCAAAATCCCGGATTCCAGCAATGTACCGTTCAGTCCCCAAAACGGAAAATTCCAAAATTTTGGGTAGAATTTTGAAATTTCTGGCTGAACAGTGACCAATGTTCCGGTCGGTACAATTTTTTATTGTTTTTTTTTTAATCTGAAAAAATCACAGAAATTCCAGAAAAATCTATTTTTTTTTTCAAAAAAAATGTCAAAGTTTTTTTAATGATGGTGACCTCTTTTTTGTAAATTGAAAATTTGAAACAAAACTGCCTTGATTTCAAATTTTCAATTTACTGTTCCGGAGCTGGCTGGAAACGAAACGTTCCAGCCGAAAATTTGAAATTCCGCCGAAATTTTGAACCATGATGAGCTGGCCTCTGGACAGTGAGTTAATTTAGCCAAAACCAAGTTATTGGGAATTCGAGTAGATGCTAGCCTTTTGAGAGAGTTGGCGGATTATTTTGGGTGCAAGGCTGATATCTTCCTTACTTCATATTTTGGGCTGCCCCTCACTTTATCTAAACCTCCCAGGTCTTTGTGGACTCCAGTTATCGAAAGGATTGAACAGAATCTCTTGGTATGGAAGGGGAATAAGTTGTCCGTTAGGGCAGAGTTAGTCTTATAAAACCATCCCTCTCAAACGTCCTTGTGTTTGTGTACCATTTATCTATGCGCCAATATCTGGTCAGCATGGTTAATAGAATTTAAAAGCTCATGTGAGATTTCCTTTGGAGTAGGGGGTCGGAATACTATTTTTTCACCTTCTCAGATTATCTTTAAAACTGGGTGATGTAGTAATTCTTTGTATGTTCACTACTCCAAGTAGTCCTAGCGTGGTGCTTAGCATCTCCAATGTAAGTTGTGCAACAACTTCATTCGGGAAATTCAGGCCGTACAATTTTTATTTTTTATTTGATGACGCAGGGATTCCCAATTTGCACTTGTATTAATCCCTACGGGATGTAGAGCCCCACCCTTGCCACAATTATATCACGATTTACGCACGCCCCCTACACCACATTGACAGAAGGGGAGTCGTTTCAAACCCATGACCTTGGGGAGCAAACCCAAGCTGCCAGACAGTTGCGATAACCCCTTGGTGGGTTTCAGGCTGTCCAATATTGTCCTCCATTTGGATCGGCATTGCCTAAAAATCACATGGATTAGATGATCTCGATTATCTCAATGATATTTTTTGCAGATTTTTCTCTGTAACTTTATTGACCAGCCAAAAGTAGGTGATTGATCAGATGACTGTCATCATAGTTGTTAAATGTGCCAGGCGGGGGCCTAGGCGGTAGGCCCCCTTAGTGCTAAGCGGTGGCTTAGGCGGAGCAGTGAGGCCTAGTAATACTACATTTGGTTTTTTTTACTTATTATAGTAATTTATAGACGATTTATAATAAGTAATAAATATGTGAGAATAACAATTATAATCAAATGTGATTATATACTCATTAAGCATCAATCATCATGTAAAATTGTAGGTTGAAAGCGTGAAATAACAATTCACAACTAGCAAGCAACAATTAACAAATTAAACAGTCAAAAAATAATAAGTAGATCTTTTGTTTTGAAGCATAATAGTTTTAGATTTTTTAATTTTGAAGGCGCATCTATTTGTCACCAATGGTCAATCTATAGTTATTTTGATATATTTGCAATTTAAAAAAAATAAAATTCAAGATAGTGACATGATCTAATTTCATTCTAATAATTTCTATAAAAGATTGGAAAATTTGAATTCTTAAGGGACCGAACCTTAGCTTAAGTGGTGATGCACATGTCAGTTAAGGTCAGTAGTCTACATCCCAACCTATGACTATGATTTATTATTTTTTTTTAAAAGAAAAAATGAACAATTTATAAATCTTTATTGCTGTGTTCATGTCACTTGATGCCTTGTAATGGTCTTGATGGGGGCATTAGATTTATGCAGCCACCTGTAACATATCGGAGGCGGAAGAAGATCGTCAAAATCAGAAAGAAGAATGCCCAGATTCGAAGGACTGAAGACATGCTTTAGTTGATCGATTGACTCCCAACCTTCGATTGATGGTGGACAGACACAAATTCTGAGCAAAATTATATTTCTTAGTCGATCGATCGATCTGAAATTTTCGATCGATCTATTGTCGTCAGTGGCTTCGGGCAATTTAATTATTTCTCAGTTGATTGATCGACTTTGAAATCAATCGATCGACCGATTGCGTGAATTTTGACGGGATTTTAGTTATTTCGGTCAAAATTTCCTTTTTAGTGTTTTAGTTATTTTAGGACTTTTAAAATTTCGTATTAGGGTTTTGGTTAGCCTATTTAAAGGCTTGTAAACAACATTATTATGGATTATTAATGAATGAAAATTGAGAACTTGCTTTTGTGCAAACCTTAGAAGACTTGTGAAGAGTGGATCTTCATTTTTCGTGTGACTTGGTGCGAAGCTGACGTACAACCTTGGTGTGAAGCCTCGGAATCCTTGGCTTCAGCCTTGGATCTTATCCTTCTATTTTATCTTCTCTCTCACTATTGTCTGGTAATATATCCCCTATTTGCTTTGACAAAATCCAAAACCCCAAATCTTTATTACTTTATATCTTTGATCCTACCCTTTTATTTGCCTTAATCCTCCGAACCTTATTTATTCAAACCCTAGAGGAGTCAAGAGACGATACTATAATTCTCTCTTGGGGCCCTAAACTAGATCGAAACTCGAATCCTTCATCAGATCCGTTTTTCTAGATTGGGAATTAATGTATGCACACGCTAAATGGAATTAATTTAATTGTTTTAATTGAATTCATTGAATTATTTTATGTGTACGGGTGATTTCAAATATTTTTTTTATTCAATTTAATTTGAGGTTAATCCCAAATTCGCATTAATTAGAGTTTAGCGTTTGTCCCGGATCAGATTTGGTATCAAAGCACAGTTTTAGTTTAGGATTGTCGGTGTTCATATAGGTTCTAGGGTTTATTTATTTTTATTGTTTTGTCTTTCATCATTGCAGATTTGTCTTTCATCATTGCAGATTTGTCTTGCATCATTTAGTTTTGTTCTTGCATAGTTATAGATTCCAATAAGATAGAAGCCCTAATTAGAGACTTTACATCTAAGTTGACCGTGAGTCAAGCCTCCCTTCAAGCCTATATGGCTGAACACCATGATCAATTGCAACAATAGTTGCGTGATCAACAAGCCCGACATGAGACTTTAGAAACCAGTATGAACAACACTGAAAATGAGTTCATCACTGAAAATCATAATAGAGTCAACACCACTGACAGTAGGAGAGAAGGTCCTCACTGACGTAAAGTTCAAACCGATTCATGAAATCTGTTAAAATGGACGCCCTTACTTTTGACGGGAAAAAACAACCTAAACTCTATCTCGTGTGGATCGTCGGCATAAAAAACTACTTCGAATGGTACGCCATGTCCGAGAAGCGTAAAGTCTGATTTGCCAAAGTCAAGCTTATGGGTCAAGCTAGACTTTATTGGTTAGGATTAGAGCGTCGTAGGTAGTCCCATTTCTACTTGGGGAGAAATGAAGATCCAATTGAATGAGAAATATATTCCTCTATCGTATGATGAACGTATTCTCGATCAGTGGCAATCATTGTGCCAAGGAAAATCACTGGTCACAGATTACATCGATAAGTTTGAAGACCTGATGACCCAGGCTAACATGGATGAGCTGGAAAGAGTTACCCTATCCCAATTTCAAATGGGCATTCGCCCAGAACTACAGAGGGAACTCATTCTATACGCTGTTACCAATTTAGAAGAATGTTTTTCTAGAGTCGAGGAGTTAGAGAGGTATTGCCACGCTCCAGTCAGTGATTGATCTAAATCCCCTAATCCCAGTTCTCGATCTAATCGTACTGAAAGGGAGAATAATACCTATAGTCAATCCTCAAAATCCGTGAATCCTCAGATTGACAAGGGTAAAGGACAATTATTCGAGAACTCTAGGTGCACACCACAATAGTGTTATAGGTGTCAGGGCTTTGGTCACTTCGCATGTCAATGGCCCAGTAAAACTCAAACCTTGATTATTCGGGAGCATCAGTCAATGATCAATCTAAATCCCCTAATCCCAGTTCTCGATCTAATCCTACTGAAGAGGGGAATAATACCTATAGTCAATCCTCAAAACCCATGAATCCTCATATTGACAAGGGTAAAAGACAATTAATCGAGAACTCTAGGCGCGCACCACAGTAGTGTTACAAGTGTCAGGGCTTTGATTACTTCGCATCTCAATGTCCCAGTAAATCCCAAACCTTGATTATTCAGGATCATCCTGAGAAAGATGACACTGAGTTAAAAGAAGAAGTGTATGAACCTATTGAAATGCCAAGTGATGAGAATGATGAAATTCCTATGAAGACCGTAGTTTGTATTAGGAAAATTTCTATCCCCAAAGAAAGTAGTGATAGTGTGTCCATACCACATGTGTTGTTAGAGTCAATAGGAACGTGTCAACATTTGTCAGCATTCTAACTTGCATGGGATTAACGAGAAGATTTTATTGAATGATGAAAATATGCAGGATGCCACTAACACAATGAATTTGTTTAATGAGTTTAATAATGACAATTTTGTGTCAATCCATAATAGTTCTGAGCATGTAGAAAAGTTTTCAACCTTGAAAAGAAGTAATGATGGAAGTCTATATTTTCCTCTAGGCAAGGGTAATCATCTGATAATTGCGGTGGAAAATCTTACACTTATTCTATGTCCTGCAACTATGTCTTTTGACTCATTCCTTGTTACCCAAACAATCGAGCCGAGCCCCTTTAACCATTTCATAACATGTACTCTACCTGTACAATATGAGAAAAGGTCGAATGAGGAGGTTTTAGAATTTTCAAACTTTACTACCAATAAGGATAAACATCAAGCGTATCTCACAACATGGAAAGGCAAGTCGGGAGCTGAGCCCTCAAAGTGTACCATACGTGGGTTCTACAACTCATCGGAGATAAGTTCTTCTAACCTGGGGAGAGTTGATGGGGACATTAGATTCAAGCTGCCGCTCGTAACATATCAGAGGCGGAAGAAGAATGTCAAAATCAGAAAGAAGAATGCTCAAATTCGAAGGACTGAAGACATGCTTTAGTCGATCGATCGACCCCCAACTTTCGATCAATCGATGGTGGACAGACACAAATTCCGAGTGAGATTATATTTCTCAGTCGATCAATCGATCCGGAATTTTCGATCGATCGACTCCGGAATCGATCGATCGACCGATCGACTCCGGAATTGATCGATCGACCGATTGCGCGAATTTTGATGGGACTTTGGTTATTTTGGTCAAAATTTCCAGTTTAGTGTTTAGTTGCTTTAGGACTTTTCTAATTTCTTATTAGGGTTTTGGTTAGCCTATTTAAAGGCTTGTAAACAACATTATTATGGATGATTAATGAATGAAAATTGAGTGCTGCTTTTGTGCAAACCCTAGAAAACTTGTGTGAAGAGTTTTCACCCGAAAGAGCAAGTCTTTCAAAACCTGAGGAGTGAATCTTCATTTCTCGTGCGACTTGGTGCAAAGCCGACGTACAATCTTAGTGTGAAACCTCGGAACCCTTGGATCTTATCCTTCTATTTTATCTTTTCTCTCACTATTGCCTTATAATTTCTCCCCTATTTGCTTTGATAAAATCCAAAAACTCTAAATCTTTATTACTTTATATCTTTGATCCTATCCTTTTGTTTGCCTTAATCCTCCGAACCTTATTTATTCAAACCTCGAAGAGTCAAGAGACGATACATACTTGTCGCTTGGTGCCCTAAATTAGATCGAAACTGAATCCTTCATTGGATCCGTTTTTTTAGATTAGGAATTAATGCATACACACGCTAAATGGAATTAATTTAATTGTTTTAATTGAATTCATTGAATTATTTGATGTGTTTGGGTGATTTCAAATATTTCCATTATTAAATTTAATTTAAGGTTAATCCCTAATTCACATTAATTAGAGTTTAGCGTTTGTCCCACATCAGGTCCCTAGTAAGCCCACCTAAATGCCCTCTAGAAAGCTAGCATGTCTTCACCCAGGGCAGGTAAAGCGTAAGCGGTCATCCTTCCTAAGCGGGACGTAGGTGGCAAAGCGGGGGCCTAGGTGCAGCTTTTGACAACAGCGATTGTTATATCCGATCAGGAGTTTTGCTCTATAGTTCATCCTTGGGGTGACCTATTGATTGGAAGATCTGTATCGATGATCACATGCACCGATTGAACTGGGAGTTAGGATGCTAATACTACCTTATAGTTCGTGTTCATAACTTAATACGTAAATATCGAACCATAATCTCTGTTTTTTGTAAGCTGTGATTGACTAGAAGCTAATTTATTTATACCGTAATTGATAGGAAAAATTAGCATCAATGGAGGAGCTCGAACCTTTTATCCATCACGCATCTCAAATGGCTGCGTTGGATTACATCGTATCTGTAGAGAGCGATGTTTTTGTTCATTCATACTCTGGGAATATGGCAAGGGCAGTGGAGGGTCATCGTCGTTTTCTTGGGCATAGAAAAACGATCTCTCCTGACAGGCAAGTTTAATCTTACTTTTCGTTTCTGCGGTGTTAAAACTCTCTTTGCTTGAATACCGTTGTTAAGTTGAAACTTACCCATTCTTGCTTCATCCTCAGGAAAGCGCTTGTCCATTTGTTTGACAAAGTAGACTCAGGAACGCTTAAAGAAGGCGAAAAGCTATCAGCTCAAATAGTAGAAATCCATAAAAGGAGGTATGTTGATATGAATATATTATGAAAGGGATGAATTATTATGGGATAACTTTCAATGAATAAAATGAATAGAACTAAATTATCTGATAAAAAATCTCACACCATGAAGTGATTTATCATTGGTGTGATCTGACACCATGACTTTATCTCACACCATTGAAGTGTGATTTATCATTATGCCATGTGGTGCACATCTATGACCAATCAAAATTGTCCAAGTGGCAAGCCATCATTGGAAATGCATCTCAGCCCAAAGAAACATGCCTATAAGTGGATGTGAACCATCCGATTGATGAAATTTATTATCAGCTGTTAAAACTAAAAACAACGGTTGACGTTAGAGTCCATAGATCAGATGGTTTAAATCTCCCTAAAACACCATTTTTGGGCATGCTGCACTTCAATCTATGATCAATCACTTTGACGGTATGGGTCGCACACATTGATGGTGTAAGATCAATAGATCATTTAAACACCATTTTGGTGCTTAAATGACGGTCAGGAGAGTCGGGTCCATTATGAAGAGAAAGTTGGGCTTGTTGGTCACTGAGCCTCACCTTTAAAATGAAAAGGTTCATCATGCAGATTTTAGTCATTCTACCAATAAATTGAACAGGTACCCTGATGAATTTTGCCATTTTTATCGGAAGGTTCAGAAACCAACAAGGTCCAACTGTGGCTGGCGTTGACACCCTGTACTGACCCTACTATAATATATATGTTTTATGATGTTTATTTATGCAGACAAGGGTCCCCGCGGAAGAGAAAAGGGCCCATTTCTGGAACAAGAGGTAAGGAAAGGTTTCGATCAGAGGAAGCGTTTTATGAGAACCCTTTACCCGATTGTTTATGTCAGGGGGAATTGCGCAAACAAAGAAATAGTTCTTTGGTTAGTTAATACACAGATTCGATACATATTTCGGTTCTTTGGAGCTTGCGGAAGTTTTTGATCTTCTCGGTCGCAAGTCATATTCATTTCTTATTTGTTATGACTCTCAGAATTTGTTCTGCCATTGTAGCGTAGTTCTGCGGAATGTGTATATTATTTTGAGTATGTGTAACCCAAAGAGAGGAATTGTAAGAGAGATCATCCTCCATTATTTTATTTTTTAATTTTTATTTATTTTTTTATGTATTTAATTTGAAAAATTAGGGTTCGTGGTGGTGTTGTTGATGGGAGATCTACTGATATGTGATCTATTTTATGTTGTGGTAATGGATAGAATAAAGGGAAAAAATGGTTGATTCATCTCATTATTATGCTTGGATCTCTATTTTGTTAATAGTGAGACAGGTATAGGAATAGAGTTTCCAGTGCTTGACCAATAAACATAGATTCTATTCACTTTCTAGTATCATGTAGTAAATGCATGACACCAACTCGTTCAGGTTCAACTACCTCTCTCTATTGGCATCCCAAGAATAGGATATTGTTAGGTTCACTTTCTAGTATTCACTTTTATGTCTTTTATTTAGAATCCGAAATTCTTTCTTCTCAACATGTCTCCACCTTCTAAATCGTTGGTTGCTTTGAATCAAACGGTGGTGATCATTTTTCATCTCACTTTCCACACAATGGATCTTGAGATCATAGGCCAACCATTAGATGGTTAGATTTGGATTCTACATGACATATCCAAAAATATTATCTAAGAATCACGTTTGATGCACGCTCATGATCATCTTTACTTTTTGGGATGTATGCCACATGATCTCAACATTTGCGTTGTACACAGACAAACTTTGTCCTCATCTACATGGAATCATAGCTTTGGGTCCGCTCCATGGGTCAAAATATCGTCCGATACCGATACGTATTGGACGATACGTATCGGTTTTGGAGGTCAGCGGTACGATACATAGGGTATGTATCGTACCCTATATAAAATAATTAAATTATCGTCCGATACGGGAAAAATATCGCTCGTATCGGACGATAATATTAAATTATTGGACGATAATTTCAAATTATCGTCCGATAATTTGGAGAAAAATTAAAAAAATAGATAGGACTGGAATTATCGTCCGTATCGGACGATAATTTCAAATTATCAGACGATAATTTGAAATTATTGTTCGATAATTTCAAGATTCCGTGGGCTCCACCCTTTGACTCGACTATAAGGTCGGGTTTTTCCTTTTTTTCCCCCTTTCCTTCTTCCTTCTTCCTCTCTTCTTCATTCTTCTTCCTCTCTTATTTTTTACTTTTTTGCACCCTAAATCGTCGTCGAATCGCACAAAAAATTACGGGATCAACGCGGAAGGTATGTGTTTATCATTTTACTATTATTTTATTTTATTTTAAATACTAAAATAAGGTAGATCTACCTTATTTAAGGGTAGATCTACCTTTAAATTTTATCATTTACCCATAATTTGAATTATTATAATTATTTAAATTATTTAAATTTATGGGTAGATCTACCATTAAATATGGTAGATCTACCTTATATAAGGGTAGATATATCTTATTTAAGGGTAAGGTAGATCAACCTTATATAAGTGTAGATCTACTTTTAAATTTTATTATTTATCCATAATTTTAATTATTATAATTATTAAAATTATTTAAATTTATGGATAGATCTACCATTAAATATGATAGATCTACCTTATATAAGGGTAGATCTACCTTATTTAAGGGTAGATCTACCTTATATAAGTGTAGATCTACCTTTAAATTTTATCATTTATCCATAATTTTAATTATTATAATTATTTAAATTATTTAAATTTATTGGTAGATCTACCTTATATAAGTGTAAATCTATCTTTAAATTTTATCATTTACCTATAATTTTAATTATTATAATTATTAAAATTATTTAAATTTATGGGTAGATCTACCATTAAATATGGTAGATCTACCTTATATAAGGGTAGATATAGCCATAAATTTGGTAGATCTATCATATTTAATGATAGATCTATCCATAAATATGGGCCAAAAATAATTAAAATATTTAAATTAATTATTTAAATTAAGAAGAGGGAAAAAATAATTTAAAATATTTAAAATATTTAAATTAATTAAAATTATGAGTAAAAAATAATATAAATAATTAAAATTATGGATCATATGTAATCAATATGGGTCACATATAATATGAGTCACATATCATATGGGTCATATATAATTAATAAAATAATGGGGTCAATATGGGTCACATATAATTTAAACTTAAAATTAATATGGGTCACATATAATTAAATTTATGGGTCACATATTAAATTATAAGTGACCCATATTAATTTTAATAATAAACTTAATTATATGTGACCCATATTAATTATATGTGACCGTCACATATTATTAAAATAATTAATATTATGGGATATGTCCCATAAAATATTAGAATAATATGGAATAAATTCTAAATAAAATTTTAAAAATTAGAATAATATTAAATAAATATTTAAAAATTATAATAATATCAAATAAATATTCAAAAATTATAATAATATCAAATAAATATTTATAAATTAAAATAATATCAAATAAATATTCATAAATTATAATAATATCAAATAAATATTCATAAATTATAATAATATCAAATAAATATTCATAAATTATAATAATATCAAATAAATATTCATAAATTAGAATAATATCAAATAAATTTGATAAAATATAGTCTAATCTTTTAAAAATTAGAATAATATAAAATAAAATTTTAAATGTAATCTAAATTTTATAAAAATTAGAATAATATCAAATAAATTTAATAAAATATAATCTAATATTTTTAAAATAGCAATAATTAAAAAATAAATTTTATTTTCAAGTGTAAATTAGATGTTTACTTTAATGCAATTGTTTGCTCATTCATGCAAGTGAAATAAATAAATATGATATGATCGACAGATCTAACGTGGTAATACGGTACAACAATAGATGGTAATAGACTCCAGATATAATGTAAGTTTTGTGAAAAAAAATTGCTGGGAGGAGGTATCACACGATTAAAGGAACATCTGGCTCAAGTAAAGGGAGAGACAAGAGGGTGTCTCAGTGTACTCAGAGAAGTAAAAGAAAATATCAGAGCTAGTTTACAAGCGGCAAAGGGAAAGAAAAAAGCTGAAGCCGATCGTAATAGGGAAATGTATGAGAGAATCAGGAGGCCAGATACAGAGTTTACATCAGCTGCACCTGAGGATGATGAGAATGAGAATGAGCAGATAGCGAGAGCTATGAGAGAAAGTGCCAGAGAAGCACAACAGCGGCGAAATCAGGAAGAAGTCGATTATCGGTTTCGGTCCAGGTTGAGGGGCCCATCCATGTTGCTACCGGTGGTGGATCTAGTCATAGGCCACATGTTGTTGAGGATGATGGGGATGTTGAGTAGACTGTCGGGTTGCGTAGGTCAGCATCCGGGAGGGATTATAGGCCGTCTACTAGAGGCCGTACTACTGCCCCCATGGATCCATTCATGTATCGCACTTAAAGCTCCAAACAAACCAAATTGAGTGTAATCTCACTTACAAAAATGGAGAAGAAGCTTGGAAAATCCATTGCCAAATTTTTTATATACAACCACATTCCGAGTCAAGTAGCAGAGTCGCTGTACTTCAAAAGCATGATTGATACAAGTGCAGAAGTTGGTCCAGGAGTTAAAAAGTCTTCTCCATACGAGATATCTCAGCCCTTACTAACAGATGAGTACGATGAGATAATTGCCTATGTACAAAGCTTTGAGGATGTATGGGATGAGAGAGGTTACACAATTATGTGCGATGGATGGACTGGTCCCACAAAAAAGAGTTTGATCAACTTTTTGGTTTACAGCGATGCCGGGACAGTATTTTTGAAATCAGTTGATGCTTCTAGATACGTAAAGACTGCTGACTGTCTCTTTCAACTAATGGATATGGTAGTTCAAGAGGTTGGAGAGCAGCGGGTTGTGCAGGTGGTAACAGACAATGCGACAAATTATAAAGCCACTGGATTAAAACTAATGACGAAGAGACGTCACCTGTACTGGACCCCGTGTGCCGCACATTGCGTGGACCTCATTCTTGAGGATTTAGGAAAGAGAAGCAAGGCATAGGCAACTATTCAAAAGGGAAGAACGATTACTTCCTACTGCATAACAAAGGATAAGTCGGTCAATTTAATGAGAGCCTTTACGAACAATGAGTTGCTCCGACCTGCGATTACACGTTTTGTAACACAGTTCTTAGCCCTACAGAGTTTGGCTAGATATAGGTGTGAGTTGAAAAGTATGGTGTCGTCAGAAGAATGGAATCAACATGAAATAGGACTCCCATGAGCAAAAAGACTAGCTTGCACTGAAGTTGTTGAACTGATCTACAGCACACAGTTTTGGGCAGATGTCGATCACCTGATCGCCGTCACTATCCCATTGGTACAAGTGTTGAGATTGGTTGATGGTGATGAGAAACCAACGATGGGATACGTTTATGAGTCAATGGGTAAGGCAAAATTGGCTATAAAAATCAAATGCCCTACAAAATATAAACGATACTGGGCGATTATCGACAAGAGGTGGGATGCACAATTTCACCAGTACTTACATGCAGCAGGTATAACATGTTGCACAATTATGTAGTGATATTTATTTATTTATTCATTATTTTCATATACTGATGAAATTGCTCATATTTGATGTGTAGCACACTACTTGAATCCTGCCTTCCAGTATACACGACGCTTCGAGCTGAGTGACACTGATGAAGTGTATACCGGTTTGCTCAATGTAATCCAAAGAATGCTCTTTGAGTTGGCGGACCAAGGTCAAGCTATAAGAGATGTGAGTAATCATAGTATCATACCTTATAACTAATAAGTCAAATGTCATGTGATATTATCATCTATTTATTGATATATGCCTTACTGTGTTTCATCTTTATAGATTGATATGTTTCGCAAGAGACATGGGTCATTTAGGACCCCGTTGGCGCAATCCCAAATAAACACGACAAACCCACTGATTGGTGGATGCATTATGGAGGTGATGGTTCGATATTGAGGCGGGTAGCAATGAGGGTATTGTCGCAAATGTATTCCTCGTCCAACTGTGAGCAGAATTGGAGCACTTTCTCTCTCATTCATACTAAGACAAGGAATAGACTAACTATGGACCGATTGGAAAAGTTAGTCTACTGCCACTACAACATGCGATTAAAGGTCAGAAATATACAGAGGACCAACCGTGGTAAGCAATTACATGAAGTCTTAGATCCTCAATTATATGAAGTCTTACTTACATATTATACTAATTCATCTATCATATTCTACCTTGCAGACAGTGAATATTTTAATCCCATCCAGTTGGATTATATATTCGAGGAGGATGACCCTTTGAATCAATGGATCGAAGAGAGAGAAGAGCCAGTCTTGGATACTGAGATCACTGAATGGCTGAACAATGCTGAAAGAGTAGCGGAGCAGCAGGCTTTCCAACCACCGAGGCGAAAAAGAAGATTGAATCGTCATTCAGTGGTTGGATCTGATGACGAAACGCAACCCAGTATTGATGATGGGAGTGGTGAGGATGATGGTGGAGGGGACGTTGGCACTAGTGGTGGAGGGGAGGATGCTGGTACCTCTGATCCTTATAGAGATATGGCGGCATGGGGGGATGACTCGATACCGTTAACACAGTTCGACACTCCTACATTTAGAATGGGAGGGGTTGAAGGAAGAGGAGCGTCGGAATCATATCAAACACCACCACCACCACAAGGTCCACAAGATGATACAGATATGAGTTATATGACTTCTAGCTTCGGGGGATTCAGTTTGCAAAATATCGAAGATTCAGCAACTAGTAACCCATACTACCAGCCACAACAAACCTACTCGGTGCCATATGACTTCGTTGGTCAGATTTTTGGAGGACCGGCCTTTACGTACTACATTGAGTCATATTCGTTGCTACAGCCTCAGTTTCAAGGGGGCACATATGATCATGGGTATCAATATGGCCAACATTATAGGCAAAGGCCGGAAAGCTCGCGCACCGATGACGATGATGATCATGAGGGCCAAGAACTACCACGAAATTCAATGTGGCTCTAAAGTAAGTTTTTCATATACAATTAAATTTATTTTTATCAACATAGCTATTAATTTTGACAATATATAATTTATTTTTGTCAATATACATTGTAATTTAGTTTATGCGTGATTGCGTCGATCAAATTATGAAATATTGTTAATAAAATAGGCATGTGATCAGCTGGTAAAAAATAATGTTAGAAGATCTATTACATTAAGTCAAAAATATGATCTTAAGTCAAAAATAAGTCAAAAAATAGGCATGTGACTTGGGTTAAGTTACAAAATAGGCATGTGACTTATATATTCATCTAACTAATGCATCAAATAAGTCAAAAATAAAAGCAAAAATAGTTGAAATAAATACAAAATAAATAAATATAATTTTTCAATTTTTTTTGCTATTTTTTCAGATTTTTTGGGGATTTTTTTTTGAATGTATCAAACCGATATATTCAATGTATCGCCGATACATTGGGCGATACATTGAATATATCGGACGATACCCGATATGTATCGTCCTGGAGGTCAGGACGATACGTATCGGATTTCCTGCCTGCTCTTAGGGGGAGCAAGTTTTCACTTAAAATAGCTCTCTGTCAGTGCAAATGGGGTGGGGAGCTGATATGTCAAACACCCAATTATCTCCTACTTCGGAGGGAGTGATTGTAAAAGTGGAAATAACCTCTAGGTAGCTACAAAGCTCACCTTGAATGGCTTAATTATTATTATTATTATTTTTGATTGGTACGGTTGAAATTTTATTGATAAATAAAAATACAATCAAGAAAGAACCAAGGGGAGCAAAAAGCTCAAAAATTATTGAATGGTTTAATTATTGGTGGTGGGTTTTACCGGGTGGGGTAGGTTCTGCTTGAGTGCACCATCAGGTCAGGTGTACCACCAGGTCGGGTCAGGCATATAGATATTTCTTGTCGGGCAGCCTAAATTTTGACCCGACCCAACTCTTTGACAGCCCTACTGAAAAGCCATAGTGCACGCGTCCACCAATTATTGGGAACTTTGTCTTGATCTGCTACATGTGAAACTTGGTCGGTCCACGAGCTAGATTCGAAGTAGAGGCGGCTCACTCACTGAAATCAAGTGGAAATAGCCTCAATGTAGCAACAAAGCTCACCTTGAATGGCTTAAAAAGTGGTGGTGGTTTGAGAGCTAGGGAGGATGGTGGATGCTTTGAGTCCAATGGACATAGTAGAAAATTTGAAGTATGCTGCTTCTACATTGCCTGCAGTTGGCTTATATATGTGGGCTGCTGTGTGTCCCAGTGGGGAGATCGACGACGATTCTAAGTTTTCTTCTCCAATGCCCTTTGTTGGTTTATATATAGCAGCCGCCACTCTGGTATGTTTCCTTTGCATCTTTTCCGATCTGTGGTCGGGAATCGGTAGTGGGAAGCCTTGGCTTCCTTGCAAGTGGTTCCCTCTAAACTCGATTACAATAACATTGTTATCAGTAGCTACAAAGCTATCAGTAGATCTTACCACTACCATGCCCGGGAAGCTAGATCAGCTGTGTAAGCTCACTAGTAGCGTTTTCTTATGCATCACAATGGGATTTTTCATGCCTTCGGTTGCATCATCGACGCCAACCGATTGCTTAGCCAATCTGATAGCCTTGAGCATTCTGGTCATAACGGTAATTTCCAATGTGATTATACAAGTAAATACAGGCGCCATCTTCGCTTTCTTCGTAGAACATGTCGTAGTCTTGGTTTCCATGTTACTGTTGCTCGCACTACTATGGTCTACTTCTTTACAAGTTCATTATCAAACTTATGGGTATGCTTATAGTCATAGATATTTTGCAAAACAAATCCCGGCCAGCCCTCGTTTACGGGACATGGAAATCCAACTGGAGAATCTATTTCCATATAGTTGTACTTGGAACCCCCAATTTCTTAGTTGTGTATCTTCCAATTGTAGCAGTGTGGGGCTGATTTGTGGTGTTGTCGTAGCAGTGTTACCGGAAGCGATTATGAAGGAAATGAAGTTCTGTAAAGGAGTTTCCGATTACCGTTGGTCAATGTGCTGTGTTTTCTTCACTCACCTCATCACTATCATGATCGGTGCTTATGTCGTCAGTCATAGATGGCTCATCATAGTATGTCACCGGAACATAGAGTTACAAAACTGGAGGACATTGTTTAAAAACGAAACACTTGTGGCTTTATTCTCGACGTTGCCCAAAGAACTCCATATCTTATCCCATAAACCCCGAATATTGGTACTCATCATCAAGTTGCCGCTATCAATTCTGAGTGTAGTAATTGTTTCGGCAAGCGCAGGTGTTGTAATTTTGTGTTTGATGGTGAGAAAAATATGTTTAATTTTGCGTTTGATGGTGAGAAAGATATTTACTCTTTGGATGCATACGACAGGATCTACAAAAACTAAAGAACCCATTATATATCCGGAGGTCGCATGCGCACAGAATAAGAGTATCCACGAGGACGTTGTTCTCGAAGAGTGGATATATATGATTGCGAAAAAGAAGATGAAGAAATTGTTTGAAAAAAGTAAGCTTGGTGCTCCAACTCCTCTGATCCAACTCTTGTCTAAACATTCTCCTCCAACCCCACAACCTGCTGATAACTCCCTATTGAGCCGTATGCGGGCTTACTATATCGGACATACCGTGGACTATGAGTTTGAAGCCGTTTCAAGTCAATCAATGGTGACCCTCGCGAAAATTGCTTCCCACTACATATCGAATTCCCTTAGTAATTGCCTAACTGCAGCCTTGGAACTCAGCAATTTTATCGAACACAAAATGAGCCCTGAATGCCTCGAATAAGCTGGACGAGTTGCGAGAACGGCGTGTGCAATTTTTCAAATTGTGTACGGAAAAACCTAAACTTGGTATGAGAGATGATGACCCACATCCCTCAATTTCTCTTATTCACAAGTTGAAAACTGGTGCTTTGAATATGGACAGTTATACATATATAATTTGCCATTGCATATTGGATGGAAGCTACGCAACGATGAACGAACTATCTGATCATATCGAAAGAGCATTTGTAGAGATACTGTGTTGCTACCTTGTTGATCTCCCTACGGCGATATTTAGGGAGTACAATGAGGGTCCGATCGAAACGTGTGAAGCAAGAACGAGTAGAGCCATTAAATTCATGTGCGTACTTAAAAAAGTTACTAGAAAAAATCAATGTGCCAATGAAATGGCCTGACTATGCCGCTATCCATAGGAGGGACAAATTAACTGTTGCTCTTCCCATTGCCAAAACTTACGATGAAGTCACCATCGATCATCCTCCTCTCTCTGAAGCAATTCAACAAACACAACATGAACAATACTGCCGCAACTAAAGCTGCAGTGTATGAATGGTATCCCTCTCTGTCTCTGTCTCTCTCTCTCTCTCGCCCCCCCCCCCCTTCAACGTTTCGTCTAAGGCTGTCAATAGGGCCGGGCTTGCCCGTCAGCCCGCCTAGCCCAGCCCTAAAATTTGACGGCTAGGCCATAAAATGAGGTAGGATGGCTGGGCTAGGGCCTTGAAACCAAAAGCCCGCTATCCATTTAGCTGGATAAGGGCTTAACAAGTTATAGCCCAGCCCGTGCACCACTTTTACTCATACATTAAATATAGGGAAATTTACATTTTCAGCCCTACACATTTGCTTATTTGCAAAAACGGCCCTATAGTTTAAAATTGTGCAAAATAGGCCAGCTCCAAGCCAAGCTGTTTCCATTTCAGCATCCACCTATTTTTTCGTTATATATATGTTTATTTTTCATTTTTTTTATTGTCCATTTTTTCAGTTCCAACTACAATAGAGCTCGCTCTCTTATAATTGCGGGTCGTAGTATCCGATATTTTAAGCGCTATCTTAGGCACTATTTTATGATAACGGATAATATTATATGATAGCGATCACTAACATATGATAGATTTTAGGGTACGAAGAAAAAAGAGAGATTACTGTGTTTATTAGTTAGTGATCTGTAAAAAATATAAGAACATAAGACATAAGTAAAAAAAAATTCAAAAAAACCTATTAACATATTTTTATATAAAAATAGAGACCGTCATCTTAAGATAGATAGCGATCGCTATCTTAAAATGGTGGTTTTGGATAAAAAGAAAAATAGAGTTTATTTTTAAAATAGCGATTGCTATCTTAAAAATCTATAAAAAATATAAGAACGAAAGACATAAATAATAATATAAAAAAAAAATTCAAAAAACCTACTAACATACCGTTATCTTAAGATAGCGATCGCTAACATACTGCTATCTTAAGATAGCGATCGTCATTTTAAGATAACGACCGTTATCTTAAGATGGCGGCTGCTATCTTAAGATGGTGGTCACTATTTTTTTTAAGATAGGCGGCTGCTATCTTAAAAAAAATTTTTTTTTTTTTTTTTTTTTTTTAATAATATTTTAAAGATAGCGATATGTTAGCGGCCACTATCTTAAAAAATTATTATTATTATTATTATTTTTTTTAATTTTAAAGATAGCGATATGTTAGCGGCCATTATCTTAAGATAGCGCCCGCTATCCGCTATCTTAAAAAAATATTTATTTATTTATTTATTTATTTATTTTTAAGATAGGGGTATGTTAGCGGCCGCTAGCATACCACAGCGGCCGCTATCTTATAAATAATAATAATAAATTTATTTTTTTATATTTTTTTATAAAAAAGATAGGGGTATGTTAGCGACCGCTATCTTAAGATAGCGTCCGCTAACATACCGCAGCGGCTGCTATCTTAAGATAATGGCCGCTGACATACCGCTATCTTTAAAATATATATATATATATATATATATATATATATATATATATATATATATATATATATATATATAATTTCCGCTATCTTAAGATACTGACCGCCATCTTAAGTTAGCGATCTGCTATCTTAAAATAGCGACCGCTATCTTAAGTTAGCGACATTAGATGGTAATCTATTTTAATTGTGTACATGATAAAAAAATAAATTATCGCTATCTTAAGATAGCGACGGCCATATTAAGATAGCGACTGCCAACTTAAGATAGCGGTCACTATCTTAAAATAGCGGTATGTTAGCGATTGTTATCTTTAGTTAGCGAGACGCTATCTTAAGTTAGCGTGCCGCTTTAAAATGGTTGAATAACTCTATCTTCTTCTCTCTTTCATCTTATTTTTTATTTTTTTCTGTATATATATATATATATATATTTTTTTTTTATTTTTTTTTTTTGAACAATTCTGTATTTTAGAATTTTAAGATGCATTACAATTGATTGAGATAAATAATGTATGGTAATTATTAAATAAATTGCACTCTATTAAGATTATCAGTGAAAAAAAAGGGATGACATAAAATAATGAAAAATAAAAATATAACAATAAAAATATATGCTGGTGCTGACGTGGAAACGACTTGGCTTTGGAGCTGACCTATTGTGCAATGATTGGAACTATAGGGCCATTTCTGCAAATAAGAAAACTTATAGGGCTGAAAATATAAATTTCCCTTAACTATATTAATATAAGTGTATAGAACATATGATACCATTTATAGTGATATTATCAAAAAAGAACTCAACATTACCATTAGCTTTAACAAGCGGATAGTTGTAAGAATATTCTAATAATTTAAATATTTATAAAGAGAGGTATTAAAAATATTCTTCTTTAACTTTAATGAAAAAAAAAAAAAAAAAAAAAATATATATATATATATATATATATATATTTGAGAAAAAAGTTAGATAACCAATAACCAATGAAGCCTAAAGCCCGACTCGATCCCTCCCCAACCCGCCTAAGTTAAGGCTAGAATTGGCATATCAAAGCCCACCTAACTTATGGTCAGGCTAGATTTTAGGGAGGCCGGCCCGCTGACAGCCCAAGGAAGAGAAGATTTTCGAAGGACCTTATACAAAGAATTTTGGGGCTCTTAAGGAAAAGAGGATTTTCAATTTTTAACAATTCTATTGGCAAATAGTTAACAAAGAGGATCATTTTAAAAAAATTTAAGTAAAAGAGCTCTTTGGATAGAGAATTGTTTGCTTATAAAATCAAGAAAATCCTCATGTTAAAACTATTCAGAATAGTGTAATAATCTAAAATTGATTTCACTTAGTCTTGTTTTTGTAAATAACCCAAAATCCTCCTCGGGTGTTTTCACTTAGTCATGATCTCAAGATCCATTGTGTGGAAGCTTGAGACAAATCTCCATTTAAAGTAATCAGTGCATTTCGGTTGGCGGAGATGGGGTGTGATTACTATATCACTAGTATAAATAATGGAACCTTATTTTCTTTTATCTAATAAATTGGAAAGCGTAAAGTTAAACTGGCAATGGCATTTACATAAATTGAGATATTGTTTGATACTTACAGAGATGTGTTAGTCACTGATTTATACCATTTTATACCCTTTAAACCTAGCTTTTATTAATACTTTGAGTAATTAATAACTACGTTTTAACATTATTTTGCAGTTTAGGAATAAATATGCAGCAAATGCATTTTCCCATGTAATAAGCGCCAATAAAAGGAAGTAGAGAACCATTGTTTAGAGTTGAGAGGAGAGTGTTTTCACACATGAAGAGTTGTTACTGTTGGGGTAAAATAGCATAACAAAGAGTCTCCTGCAGCTACCTATTAAGTACTTGAGCTAAAAGAAAACTTTCAGTTGGAGTAAATGGGAATAGTTACATCTTGAGCAGATTAGAGGCTTCAAATACCTTCTGCAACAGGACTTCAAACTCAAACGTTCAAGTGCAGCAGCATGTTCTTGGACCTGATGAACTATAACAACCATTACATTGAGAACTTGAGCAGCAAGGGAACTAGGAAATTCTCTGAGTTCTTCTTGACTCATTTAGGTTTAGTTTTAGGTTTTATTTTTCCCTTTCTCTTCCTCATTCTCTCTCTAATCCAACATGTTGGATTAGCTCTAAGTAATAGCTCAGATCTGGTTTGTAATTGTAATTTTGGCATGGAGATGTGTGAATTGATGCACAGACTGCATATATGAGAATAAGCTATTGTAAGTTGTTTTGATTCAATAAATTGTTGATTTTAAAGTTCAATTAAATCTATAGATCTTGTGGTTGCATTAGATTCTCAATCGGATTTATGTATTTGGGAATAGCCCATTCATTTAACCCTTAGATCTCTTGATTGTCATATGATTTCCTTAGATTTAATATTCCTGTGGATGTCTGAGCTTGTAGCCTTACATCCACAACATCTGTAGTGATTTTAATATTCTAATTGATGCCTTTGGATTGAAGGAAATTCCTAAGATGATCTGTGACCATTAAAGTGGACAGATCATAGCTTTAAGATCAATTTAAACCTCTGGTCTAAATTGGAGTCTTCTACCTTACACTTGTGCTTGTAGTCAAGTGAAGGACATCTGCAAATCCACAAAATATTGATCTATTTTGCAATAAGAATTATAAGAATCAGTCCCTAGCTGTCTATTTCTCTCTATTTTATATTTTATTTTATAATTCATCTCCCTCATCTTGTAGATCTAGTTTTGTATTTCTGTTTTGTAGATTAATCTAGTGATACCTGAAAAACTCTCTTTCTTTCTCTATTTTCTTAGATTAGGCTAGAATTGCCAGATCTATAGTAGATCTGGAGGTCTACTATACAACCTTTTAGGTTTTAGATCACTACTCCCTGTGGGACAAACTTTTACTTTTAAAACTTGCTACAAAAGGACCTTGTATCTTGCAGGTCTGTATATTTTAGAGTTATTGTTTTCATCTCTTTCATCTCATATTTTATCTGATTTTAATTTATTTTTATCACCAATAATAATCAGCACCCTAAAATATAACAACAAGTTTTTGGCGCCGCTGTCGGGGAGTTTTGATCTAGTTTGTAGATATGAGTTTTTCTTTTTTGTAGATCTGATTTTAATTTTTATTGTTGTTTATTGCATTCAAATTATTTGAATAAATGTCTGTTGTAGTATATGTATAGAAAATCTGTTTTACTGTTGCAGTATTTTTGAATTTTCTTTCTTTTTCTGAGTTTTTATTCATTGCCTTTTAGCTGTTTGAATAAATTACTACTGCAGTTTTTGAATTTTTACAATTCTGAAGCAGTAGCCACTAGAGGAGCTTATGAATTGCAGCTAGAGCAGATCTGCCTAAGTTTGCATTTCCTTCTCCTTTGTTTTTATTTTCAATTTTTAATTCTTTAAAACCAGCAAACTGCTGTGTTTTTGTTTTTTTGTTTTACTGTAAATTTTGCTTTTATTTTTGTGTTTACTGAAATCTGTTTTGCTGTGTATAATTGTGAGCCATTTGTAATGGGTGAGCAACAAAAGTCCTTGAAGGAATACTATGCACTAGGGGCATATTCTTTCTCCTTTTGCATTCAATTCTCTGCTATTCAAGGCAACTATGAAATCAAATCCTCAACCATTCAAATGTTGCCATCTTTTCATGGGCTTAGTAAGGAAGACCCATATAAACATATAGATGAGTTCATTGGCCTATGTACTACATTTAATATTGCTTGCCTGGGAGAGGAAGCAACTAAATTGAGGCTATTTCCTTTTTCATTAAAAGATAAAGCCAGATTTTGGCTCTCTACGCTCCCAGCAAATAGTATACAATCTTAGACTGATTTGCAAACCCAATTTTTGGCTAAAGTTTTTTTCATACACAAGACAAGTCAGCTAAGGAAGAGCATTATTTCGTTTGCTCAGTCCCAAACTGAAAATTTTCATGAGGCATGGGAGAGATTTAAAGAGTAGAGTTGTTGAGGCAGTGCCCACACCATCAGATACCTAGATGGCAGCTTGTTCAAAGTATCAGGGTATTGATTCTAAATCTAGATCAATGGTGGATGCATCATGTGGTGGCACTTACCTTAACAAGACTGATGTGGAAGCATGGGAGTTGCTTGATGTCATTGGTGAAAATTCAACTCAGCAAGAGGCTTTGTTAAAACCTGATATTGAGCCAGCTGCTGGAGTTACAAGAGACCCCATTTCCAAAGGAAAATTGTTCGAATTAAACGTGTGTAATGACCTGGAGAGGAAAATAAATAGTTTGGCACATCAATTTGATAAATTAATGAGTGTGTTGTAGCCATCACTAGCTGCATGTCTGATATACCAGTCCCCCACACACTCCATTCAGGACTGTCCCTCTGCTGGTCTTTATCCTGATTTGGTCATGGAGCATGCCAATGCAGTTCAGACCTATGGGCAACAATAGCAGCAACCTGCTGGGTATTCATGGAGGAACCACCCCAATTTGAGGTGGAACCATGAGAGCCATTCTCAACCACAGCACCATCAACCTATGCCCCATAGACCCAAGCAGTACGAACAAATTTTTTTCCAAAATCATCAATCCCAACAGCCAAAAGCCCAACAAAATCATGTATTTGCACAAGAACCCCAATCTAGTACACCCTCCTTTCAGGAGCAGGTTATGTCCTCATTACAGAGCCTCAGCTCCTTAGCACAGACTGCATTCCCACTGTCAGAGCATCAAAAAGATTGAAGACCAGCTTGGTCATCTCTCCAATGCTTCGACTAAAATGGTAGAGGGTAGACTCCCCAGCCAACCAATAAATAATCCTAAGGGATTGCACATGATGGGTGAATCTTCTTTCCAAGAAGATGGTAGATAGCAAGGTGTTTGTGAACCAAGATGAGGTGCAAAAGGACAAGGTACCAAAGTTCCTTACTGCAGTTTCAGATTTAGGCATGCTGAATTTTTGTGTAAAAAGATTAAAGAAAATCTAAAAAAAAAAAAAACAAACAAAAAAATTTCAGATTTGTTTTTCAATATTGTTTGTATTCTTCAGTAGTAGTAAATAAGGGCTATTATTGAGCCTTGGCTGATAAAAAAAAAAAAAAAAAAAAATATAAAAACATAAATTTTTTTCAAATCCAGATGGGTTGTTTTCTTTTGCTTGTCATTCATATACCCCAATCTGGAACTGCTGAGATCATGGTTCTTATATTTTGAAAGAATCATGAAAGTTAATGAGCAGATGATCATATTTTCTTTTGAAAATTCAATGGAGCCTTTGAATTTATTCACTTTCAAGATTTTTCACTGTTAATAGGTCTCAACTGTGTATGAATCCCGCTTTTAAATGTGTGCATTCATGCTGGCATTACTTTGAAATTCATATTGATTCATACACATCCACAGCACAGCACAAGCACAAGCACAACTAATTGTAGGATATTGTCTTAGGATTTTTTATTTTGTTTTTTTTAGTTTAAATGTTATTTTTAGTTTGCTGATTTTTCTTTCTTAGGATAATGTGTGTACTATTTTTACTGATTTTCTTCATTTTTATATGTTTGTACTCAGTTTGACTTTTTTTTATCTGAATTTCTGTTTATGTAGGAATTTTCTTTCAGTTGTATATCATTTTTTATATTTTTTCTGTCCATATATTCAGTTTTGAACTTTTTCTTCTTTGCTGCATATAGCTTTTATTTTGCTCTTCATTTTCTTTCTTGTTTTTGCCTGCCTTGCTGCCCTAAGCTACTCATTATGCAAACATTGAGGATAATGTTCATTTTAGGTTTGGGGGTATGGCAGGGTGTAGTTAATGCTAGTGCAGCAGTGTTGGATAAATTTTTTCAAAATAAAGTGAATTCTCACCTAATTTTTGAAAAAAAAAAGAAATTAAAATATTTTAAAACTGAAATTTGTTGTAGCTCTAATACTTTCATGAAGCAAATGTCAAGAATTTTTTCACAAATTGGTACTTAGTGAACCTGAAAAGAGAGAAAATTGTGAGGATATACCCCAAGAATTTAATGGAAGACCATACCCAGTGAGATTTGAGCTTGAAAAAAAAAATTCTTTTGAAGAGTGTTTTGGCAATTTTTCCTGCTCTAAGGATTGATTGAATCTACTCTTTTTCACTAGAAGTTATGCACTCCAAATTGAAGCTAATAGATAGAACTCATGACATTAAAGACATGATGGAAGGCCATCCTTTGGACAGTTTAAACTTAGAAATCCTTATCCTTTGACTTGATACACACTATTTGAGCCTTAAAAATTCAAGTTTTCTTTGACAAAAATCAGAGAATTTGAACCCAAACCTCAGTGACCTGATGCAGCCCGACCCTTATCCTAAGATTTCAGAAGGTGAAGGTGAAGGAGTTGAAGAAAGTAGAATTGGTTTGACATTTAGTTGAAAGAGAAGAAAATACATTTGATGGCAGTTGTGGCTTCCAGCCCAAAAAAAAATATGAGAAAAATACAAAAGAAAAGCATACAAAAGGAAAGAGAAAAATAGAAAAATAAAACAAAAATGAGAAAGAGAAGTCATTTCATTGGAGATTTTGAAAAAGAAGAGAAGAAGTTGGCCACTTTGATTCTGAAAATTTAAAAAGAAGATGAAATTATGCTGAAATGAAGAAGGTGAAGTCATGAATCATCTCCTTACCTTGCTAATTTATCAAATTTTGAATTCATTCTACCCTTTTATTCTTTATAAACCTCACCCATAAGCCACATTATAACCCAATAAAAGACCTTACTGATCTAAAATAGATTGAGCTGTCATGTGGAGATAAGGAGCTGTGTAATCTACGGTGAAAAGAGCTAGAAGATTTCAAGAATTAGAGTATTGCATATGCACATGCTTGCAATCCTATTTGAGGGTTGTAACTGCTCTTGAGTTATGTGAAATGATACACCCTTCATGTTTATTGTGAGTGACAGTCCTGGTAAGACTTTGGTCTGAAATTGAATTTGTTTGGGGCATTATCAAAACAGAATTCTCAAATTAATGGTAAGCTTTACATTAATTTTCACACACAATGCCTTGATATGAGCTGATTGATGGTGAAAGAATTACAATAGAATTTCAGTATTAAACTGTTGTTTTATTGCTGAGAATCCTCTAAAAAGTTGAAGGAACAAGGTGTGGAATGAATTTTATTTTATTTAAACTCTATTTTAACATGTTGCACTGATATTAACTAGTTTATTGGAGAAGTTTGTGGGTACCTTCACTGGAAATCTTCAGGAGACTTCACTCCTCCACTAGGGATCACCTAGGGGTTTAAAAGGCTTGGTGTATTTGCTAAATGCATACGTGCTCCCTACGAAAATGACATTTAGTTTTGTAGGTTACTTATTTAATTTCCATTTTGTTCGAAGACTAGCAAAGATTAGGTTTGGGGGTGTGTTAGTCACTGATTTATACCATTTTATACCCTTTAAACCTAGCTTTTATTAGTACTTAGAGTAATTAATAACTACGTTTTAACATTATTTTGCAGTTTAGGAATAAATATGCAGCAAATGCATTTTCCCATGTAATAAGCGCCAATAAAAGGAAATAGAGAACCATTGTTTAGAGTTAAGAGGAGAGTGTTTTCACACATGAAGAAGAGTTGTTACTGTTGGGGTAAAATAGCATAACAAAGAGTCTCCTGCAACTACCTATTGAGTACTTGAGCTAAAAGAGGACTTTCAGTTGGAGTAAATGGGAATAGTTGCATCTTGAGCAGATTAGAGGCTTCAAATACCTTCTGCAACAACACTTCAAACTCAAACATAGGGAGAAATAGACAGTCAGGGACCCTGTATCTTGCAAGTCTGTATATTTTAGAGTTGTATTTTCATCTCTTTCATCTCACCTTTTATCTGATTTTAATTTATTTTTATCACCAATAATAATCAGCACCCTAAAATATAATAACAAGATGACAACACTATTTTACTTGTAGTGATTCAAATTTCATTGTTTTTGATACACCTAATTTATTTGTATGTGCCTAATAGCGTATACACCACATGCTTTGAATTTTCAAACGTTTTAATTAAAAATACATGTTTTGGTTTTCAAACTTTTATATTTATTTCTATTATTAATTAACACAAGTTATATGATAGCCTATTGATTAAAGGCTTAAGTTTGAGATAAGAGGTGAGAGGTTCGAACCTTGATAAGTAGGTTTTAAACCTTTATTTTGGACCTTGGTACGTAAGAAACCCTAGAGGCCTTAAAGAAGAGAATTTAGATCCTCCTTTTCTAGAATTTTTCTTTTTAAAAGATCGACAAGTCGTTTGCATCTATTCTCAAGCGGCCTTCGCCTCCTTCAAGAGTCACCGTCGTAGTGAGGAACCCGATTGAAACGTGGAGATACGATCGATCTAGGTATGGAGAAATTATGTTTTTCCTTGGAACTTAAATATCGAATTAAATATGAGTTTTATGTTAATTAGTGTCCTTCTGATGCATAAATAAATTATTGGTTAGGTTAAATCCCATCGTGCAATTTGAGACACTTTGAGGAGTGGTATCGGGTCGAGATCGATGGATCGAGTTTGGAAATCGATCGATCAATTTTTGAACGATAATTCATTGTCTGCTCTCTGGTTGGAAGTGATCGATCGATGGAAATCGATCGATTGAGTCTGGCTGATAATTGTTTGAAAACTCTCGGAGATAAATCGATCGATCAATTCTGAGTGGACAAGTTTTATAGATTTGGACTCGGGATGGATGTCTATGTCCTTTTTTAGTTCTTTTACAATAGATGAGATTAAATGTTAAGATGTATGCTCAATGATTGTAATCATATGCACTCTAAGGGTTCATAATAATTTACGAATTGCATGATAACGATACATAAACATGATAAAATGATAAGCAGAGATCGTGCTTGATTAGACCCAATGTCTTGATAAAGACGGAGTCTAATAGGCAATGAACATGCAATCAATTAGACTCAACCTCTTGATAGGGACGGAGTCTAATGATACGAGAATAAAGAATTATTAGACCCAATGTCAAGATAAGGACGAAATCTAAAAGTCAAATGTCTTGAGAGGGACGGGTGAAAATAGAACTTAAAAGAAATGATAAACTCATGCGATATTGATTTACATGTCATGATTCAGTCATTTCAACTTATTGAAATTATGCATGCCACAAGAACACACTCTTAAAATATTGAAATGTCTGCGTTGCGACAAATGATATCTTATGCTTTAACGAATTGCATGTCTGGTTCATACATATGTAAATTTACACCTATTGTCGATCTGGGTGACCAGATGAAACAGGTGTAGTTGAGGATAACGTATGGGCTTATGGTAATGAGACTGCATGTGGTGTTCTGGAACCCGAGATGGATGGCGATAAAGACTTCGTAGCCTAGCTATTTATTTTCTTTTAATATTATATTATTTTCAAATGGGCGAGACAACAATTAACTAGTAATTTCATTAAGAATGTTTTAAATTTTTTAAGTATGTTAGACTTTATAATTGAAATAAAAAGATTGTCATGAGTTTTATTGCAATTCAGTAATGCTTACTGAATCTTTCCTTTCGTTCTTTAATGCGCTCTTAGTGCCTTGTGATGCTCTTATTCCAATTAGACTTTATAATTGGAATAAGAAGATTGTCATGGATTTTATTACAATTTGGTAATGCTTATTGAATCTTTCTTTCCGTTGTTTAAGGCGCACTTAATGCCTTGTGATGTTTTTAAGGATCATGATACAAGAAGATACGACCTAAGATCTTACAATAAGAGGTTGTGAGATTTCAGGTCGCTACATTACTATTCCACTTAAACCATTACTTTATTAAGATAGAAGAAAAAGAAGAAAAAAAATTGCATAGTTAAAATGATAATTTTGGGTTATGTTCATTTCCAACCGAGATTCTTCCTTCCCAACCCGAGTATTACCTGCTTAAACCATTGACTACTTTAAAATGGACAAACGAGATTATTGGGATCTCTTGGACTTACGATCAAACGGCCAGATTTGATTCTATGTGACACATATCCCGAGAAGTGATTCAAGAATAACAGTTGATGTATGCCCATGATTATATACAATGTCTTTTAGACACGTGCCACATGGAATCTAAATCTGACCTTCTAATGGTAAGCCCGTGATATCAAGACCTATTAGGTCAAACCAAGGATCAAAATATCGGGTAAAATTTCGGTTTCAGGCATGACCGAAACCGAAAATTTGGACCGAAATTTCGGCCGAAAACCAATAATTTGACCAAAATTTTGAGTCCCATACAAAATATGACCGAAATTTCGGTCCAAATTATCATTTCGGTGAGGACCGAAACCGATAATTTGGACCAAAATTTCGGTCATTTCGGCCGAAATTTTGATCCTTGGGTCAAACATTGAGACGAAAAACACATAACATCATGATTTAAGCATGAAAAGCCCAAGTTGAGAAGAAGAATCTTGAAATGTAAATAAAGGTACTCTTTTAGATGAGTGTAAGCATATCTTATTCATCTTTTACCTAATCCATGATTTTCTTGGCAGTCAAAACCCTAGGAAGGAGGATATCTGGGTAACTTTGGCTCTACCAAAGCTATGTTCTTCTAAATCGAGTCGAGAATTTTATTTATATTCCTATCAATTTTTAGATTGGTGTATTAGATTGGAATTCGATGCATATAGCATACATATTTGTGTATGTGTGAGTGCGAGTATCAATAAATTTTCTTTTCTTCATAAACAATTTCAATTGGAAATAACTTGAATATGTATCTTTGTTCTTCAATTTGAAAGAGTGATTCAGATTTTTTTTTACCTAGGTGTCCGAGCCTCTTAGAGCATCCGACTAATCTCAAGGGCACGTTCACTCCCCAAGTTAGCACATGTCGGGTCAGTATTAGATATAAAGCCCTAGGGTGGCCACAAGGGGGATCGAATTAGGCCTCTCGCTACCCGGGGCGGGTACCTATCCAGCTCACCAAACCCACGGAGGTAAATTGTTATCTATGGAGGAGGACGGAGTTACTAAACTAGTGGTTGCTTATCGACGGTCATTCGACCGGTCTAAGACATATCCCGTGTCCAATCATGGTGTCGCTAAACTAGTGTTGCTTTATCGAGACCGTTATTGTAACAGATGGATTTTCCCAAAGAAAGACCTTAGTCACCCTCAATTAATGTATTTTATCAATTAATATTTAGTTATATAATTATATCTGGTATATGGCATTCGTAGGCGGTGGGATATTAGGTTGTGTTTGGGTTAAGCTCTTTTGGAGCAAAGAGCAGCTCTTTTACTTTTTGACTCTGACTGTAATATTCAAAAAATTTGAGTATTAAACAGTGACCTTGGGATTCGTGCCCAACTGGTCATAAGTTTGACCAAGTGATGGTCAAACAATGGACTCATTAAGTGATAAACTAATGTGATGTCAATGTGACCTAAGTATAAAGTTAGAGTCTAGTTAATGGTCACGTACACCTATCTCTGGTGTATGTGCTTAACACACAAGCTGGAAAGAGGATATAAGGGTTTAATAACCTAGGTTTCATTGTTTGGTTGGTAAAAAGAGTTAAGAAGAGAGATAGAGAGAGAGAGAGAGAGCGAAGGTGAGTTAATGGCAAAGAGTTAATGTGGTTGGATTGAAGGGAAGATTGAGCAATAAGTGCTGAATTCAATGTGATTGGAGTCGTGGGAGCCAAAGCTGGAACCCTAACCATTCAAATCAACCGTTCAATCCTTTAGGAGATTGATTTGAGGTGAGTTTTATTAAAATTAAATGCATAGTTTTGATGATTAAATTCAGTCAAGGGTAGTAAAAAAAAATCATAGAATTAAATAGATAGAAAAGAAAGAAAAAGAGAGAAAATATTTGGAAGAATAGCCCGAAAAGGAGCTAAGCTCTGGCCAAATTGATTAATTATTTTGGAGATCGATTAATCAATTTTGGTCTAGAAGTTAAAAAAGCAAGAATGCCCGATTTCGATTAATCGATCTGGAAATCGATTAATCGATTTTGAAAGTCGATTAATCGATTTAGAAATCGACTAATCGACTGAGTACCTCCAGTGGCTGGAGAGATAAGGCTTGGGAAAAATCGATTAATCGATTTTGGATTCGATTAATCGATTTGGGATCGACTAATCGATTTTGAATTTTCGACTGCTCGATTTTAGAATCGATTTAACCATTTTGGGTATTTCGATTAATCGATTTTGGATTTTGATTAATCGATTTTGGGAATCGATTAATCGATTTTGGGTTCGATTAATCAATTTTGGGAATCGATTAATCGATTTTGGCAGTTTCACTTAACTTCTTAATTGGACCTTGGGGTTCATGGAGGGTCTAAGACCTCTATTGCATCTTTGGTGATATGTTGCATGTGTTATGATGTACCATAGGTAGTACGTGTGAGAGCAAGCATAAGGAGCCGTGTGAGACCTTGATGCTTGGACCTTCAGAGACTTGAGGTAAGGAACACTATGAATATATACTTTAATCGTAAGAGCATGCATGTAGTGATATACAAATCAAATTGAAAATATTTTAACTATGTAAATCTTTGTAAAAAGGGTGTGTATGTAACACCAAGAAAGTAAATGAGAATGAGACATCCCCAAGGGATGAGAAAGTGATAATGGCATCAGTGTGATGCGAGTAACTGAGACCAAGTAAGCTAATGAAAATGAGGCATCCCTAGAGGATGAGAAAGTGATAAAGGCATCAGTGTGAAGCAAGTAATTTAAACATCCCAGGGATATAAGATTGGATAACTACTGATAAGGCCTAATTGATATAAAGTAGTACTTTTACACGGTGAATAACTATATGTAAAGCACATGATATTTTTATTATTTAAGGTTTGAATAGAATACCCTACCGACGTGGCGGGATACCCACGACTGACTCGGCAGGATATCCGTGACCGGTACGGCGGCCAATCCGTACACCGGTACGGAGGTTTATTCGTACACAGTAAGCACATCTCAGGGATGTTGAGATGAGATTTAACCCCGCCACCTATGAGAAAGGGGCTTGGGTAATATTCCCAGGGAATATATATAACAACTATCCATTTAGACGATAATGGAGGGTATTCCATCGGGGCTCGATGCTATATTTCTCGGGGACTACTTAAGTTGAAGATTTAAATTTTACTTTAGGCCTAATCAGTATAATTCATAAATAGTCTGAGAATAAATGAACCATGCAAACCACCAGTAAACTTCAAGGCAAAATTGTCATCTTTTAAATTATTTTTCCAGCAAGTGCATAGATACATCATGCTTAGAATATCATGGAATATATGTGAGATTTTGACTTATATGTTCATTATATTGTTCCCTATTGAGCTAGGATGTAGCTCACCCTTTAGACTATACGTCGCAGGTCCAGTGCTAGCAGCGGCCGAGGCTTCGGGAGGCGGAGATCCGGGTGATTCGGATTACGTGCCTGGGGACGAGTTGGAGCCCCCTCCTGAGAACTTCTTCTAGGAGACTCCGCTGAGTACTTTGATAGAGTAGTTTTGAGAGCTCATTGGTACGGCTTGTAATAAAATTGGATTTATTTCTTTTGGCGAACCATCTGAGGTGATCTGGTTATCACCGATGGTTCGGATCGGTTCTCTTTTCATGTAGTGGCATGAAAGTAGAATTGTCTTTTGAGTTTATACTTAGAGTAGTATTTTACTTCCGCATCGTATAGTTATTATTCCATCTTGTCTTAATATTGCTTGTTATACCAATATTCCGTACATAGTCATAGGACACGGTCTAAAGGATCGTGTTGATGGCACGAGTTTCGGAGTGCCAAAATCCGGGCTGTCACACTGACAGAGAACTATTTTTATATTTGGCCACACAGCTCCTTGCCTCATTTGCTCTGACAGGAAGCTATTTTAAGTGATAAAACTGTTCTATACCTGTTCTATCTCAGAGCAGATTTTATCTGCTCTAACAAAGAGCAGGCAGAGAGCTGCTTCTACTCTTATAAGAGCTAACCCAAACATAAAGAAACCCAAATTCAGCTTCTCGGAAAGAGCTAAGAGCATTTGCAACCAAACACAGTCCTATACTGTAGAGAGATACTCTATGCCTCCAAAGAGCAATCCCAAACGCAGAGTTTATATTAGGTAGGGCCGTGTACTACCAAGTACCAATCTCAGTCTATTTCCACGGATTTCTAGCCTATGTGAAGTCCGTGCTGTATACTTTTGATGATTCAAATGGGTTAATATTGATCCACGTATCACTGTAGCTACACGATTCGTCTAAATAATACAAAACGTAACTACACGATTTTTTAGGCAAAGAATAGAGGATATTGTTTGGTTTTCTATGTAGACTACTTTTTTATTAACAATCCGAAATTCTTTCTTCTCAACATGCTTCCACGTTCTAAATCGTTGGTTGCTTTGAATCAAATGATGGTGATCATTTTTCATCCCACTTTCTGCACAACGGATCTTGATATTATAGGCAAACCATTAGATGGTCAGATTTGGATTCTACATGGCACACATCCAAAAAAATTATCCAAGAATCACGTTTGATGTACACCCATGATCATCTTCACTTTTCGGGATGCATGCTACATAATCTCAACATTTGATCGTCTAAGTGTAGGCCCATGATCTCGAGATCTATTGCGTGGAAGATTGGGATGAAAAATTATCTCCATTTTACGATCCACATGAGTAATTCACCTGTTCACCATTTAAAAGTTGGATTGGAAAGTAAAAATCTTAGGTCCTAAGGGGTTTGGTCAAGTCCTATCAAGAAGGACCCGGGTTCTACTTTATCTCTTACCATCCAAAAGAGAAGAGATATGACGTTGGGGTTAATCGTGAAAACCAGTAAATGCTTGTGAGAGAAATTAAAAGAGTAAGAAAGAGAAACTGATGTGGAGGAGAGAGAAAGGAGATATTCAACTGTCTCTCTATAGTTACCTGGATAAATTAGTGAGTTCTTCTATCGATTACTTTCACTCATGGGCAAGGTATTGAAATTGGTATTGGTCTCGAGTATCGGTTTGCTCGAGGTCGATACGAATCAACCGATATCGATACATATCGGCCAATTAAAAAAAAAAAAAAAAAACTAAAATCTCGGTCAAAATAGAGACGTACGACAGAAACCCGATACGTATCGGTTTGGCCGAAAATCGATATGTATCGGTATTTTTTGTACCTTACTCATGGGTGTCCTCTTGATTATTTTTTTCTTCTGAAATTTGGATACTATGTGCGCAATCACCTGCGATTAAATAAGATTTTTCTTTATTATTTTTCTCGAAATATAATAGTCAGTATTCTTTTGAGTGACGGTTGGATCTCTCCTTTCTTCTCCACATCAATTGTTCTCTTATTCCTTTAATTTCTCTCACAAGCATTTAGTGGTTTCCACACATTTCTCTCTCTTACTCTTTTCATTTCTCTTACAAGCATTAAGGGTCCTACTTGATAGGAACTGACCAAACCCCTAGGTCATAAATAATCAGAGATACAAAATCTCAAGTCATAAATGGAGGTACCCATCTATGTATTAGATAAGGGGTTTGGTCAGGTCATGACGTTGGGGTTAATCATGAAAACTAATAAATGCTTGTGAGAGAAATTAAAGGAGTAAGAAAAAGAATCGCTTGGAAACCAATAAATGCTTGTGAGATAAATTAAAGGAGCAAGAGAAAGAAATTGATGTAGAGGAGAGACAAAGGATAGATCCAATCGTCTCTCAAAATTTTTCTTATTCCTTCAACAAAATAGCAATCTTATTTTGGGTAAAATTTTAGGAAAAAAAATAAATTAAAATTTTCTTCTTTACTCTAATGAAATAGCAGCATTAATTTGGGTAAGGGTTTAGGCAAAAAAAAATATCGACTATTATATTTCGAGAAAATTAATAAAGAAAAATCTTGTTGATCACAGGTGATTGCGCACACAATATCCAAATTTTAGAAGGAAAAAAAAATAATCAAGAGGACACCCATGAGCAAGGTATCAAAAATTGACCGATAACAATACGTATCGGCCAATTAAAAAAAATAAAAAAATTAAATGACATCCAAGATTCATCTAACGACACTGAATTCAGGGACCTTCAGAGTAAAGTAAAAATTTGAGGATCTACCACCATCCTAAAATTTCATCAATAATCGACGCCGAAGAGACGCCACCACTATCGGCAAACTCACGATCCACAAAAACTCTCACCACGTTGAAAACAGGAGTAACAACTGACCAAAAGCTTCACACATCGCTTCAATCGAAGCTTTTAAACAATGTCTGATGGCGTAGATATAGTACATGTGTTCGCACAACAACGAAACCACCAATACGTCGGTAAAATCCGTGACCAAAATCATTGCAGAAACAAGTATGGACTGCAAAAACGTCTTCATAGAGGCGATCTCCTCGGAAAAGAAGACTCTCACCAAGAAGAGGATAAAACTCTCATATTCTAACCCTAAAATAAAGAAAAATATTGAGAGAACAATGGAGCGCCAAAGCTTCCAAGCAAAAGACGACCCCCAAAGGATCAATTTATTGAAAACATAAAGAAAAGTAGATGAAAAGAGATTAAACTTTGTCTGACAAGTTAATCCCATCCACATGGAATCATAGCTCTGGGTCCGCTCTATTTCAACCAACTCTCTAGCTCCTCCCCGCCTGCTCTTAGGGGGAGCAAGTTTTTCACTTAAAATAGCTCTTTGGCAATGCAAATGGGGTGGGGAGCTGGCATGCCAAACATGTTTTACTTAAAATTGCTCATCCCAAACACTTAATTAACTCCTACTTTTGAGGGAGTGATTGTAAAAGTGGAAATAGCCTCTAAGTAGCAACAAAGCTCACCTTGAATGAACCTCAAAGGGTTAGGCGAGCTGTCCAGGTACCTGCTTCCAAAAGCAGGAGACCTGAGTTTGAATCCCCTCCCCCTTGAGGCCACCTTAGGAATTTATATCCTATGTTGACCCGGCATGTATTGAATTTAGGGTGCGCATGTGCCTCTGAGATTAGGCGGGTGCTCTAAGAGGCCTGGATACCCAGGTTATCAAAAAAAAAAAAGCTCACCTTGAATGGCTTAATTATTGGTGGTGGGTTTTTACCTGATCGACTTGAGTGCACTATGGGGTCTGGTTACGTCAAGTCAGGTGTACCACTAGGTTGGGTCAAGCATATAGACATTTCTTGTCGGACAACCTAAATTTTGACCCGACCCGACCCGTTGACAACCCTATAATGAAAAGCCATAGTGCACTATCGCGTCGACCAATTATTGGGATCTTTGTTTTGATCTGCTACAAGTGAAACTTGGTCCGCCCATGAGCTAGATCAGCTATGTAAGCAGCTCACTAGTAGCGCTTTGTGGGATTTTTTATGCCTTGCGTCGCATCATCGACACGCCATCCAATTATCTGATAGCCTTGATCATTCTGGTCATAACGGTAATTTTCAAGTAATTACGGGTGCCATCTTTGCATTCTTGGTAGAGCATGTCGTACGTAGTGTTGGTTTCCATGGTGTTGTTCCTCGCTATTATGGTCTACTTCTTTACAAGTTCATTATCAAACTTATGGGTGTGCTTATAGTCATAGATATTTCTAGAAACAAATCCCGGCCAGCCCAGCCCAACACTTATTTACTGTTAGAATAATAGGTTCAGATTGCAAAAAAAGATAAAGATTGGAATTAAAATATACACTGATCTGGTTCGAGGCACGTTAAATATCGTTGTCTTTAAACCGAGATTTGCCCCTACCACTATGATCTAGTGGTTACCAATAGGTTACCGGCAAATTGGTTTCAGGATACAATGAACCGGGAGTGTATCCGTGTGATCAGATTTGGTGAATCTGATCACGCAACCAGAACACCAAAAACTAAAGCGTGCCCGTCCCGTCCCGACCAGATCCGACACTACAAAAATTACCGGATACGCCGACGGCTGGAATTAATATGCCGTCGGCGTAGGGGAGGATTTGGGCCAACCCCCGACCACTCCACTTAAGCCCACGACCCTTCAATCGGGCCACTACATAACTGCGTTTTTCCATCTCCCTTCTCCCGAACTCAAACCGTCTCCCTTCTCCCTTCTCCCTTCTCGATCCCCTCATTCCCTCTCACTCAAACCCTAAATCTCTCTCACTCAAACCCCTCTTGCTCAAATCTCTCTCGCTCAAACCCTAAATCCCTCTCGCTCAAACCCTAAATCCCTCTTTCTCAAATCTCTCTCGCTCAAACCCTAAATCCCTCTTGCTCAAATCTCTCTCGCTCAAACCCTAAATCCCTCTTGCTCAAATCATCCTCAAACCCTAAATCCTTTCTCCTTCCACAAATCATTACAACAGGAGAATTCATCTAGCGAAGGGTTTATGTGGTACAAGGATCGCCGAGCGGTTGATCTCAGTTTGGAGACTGGGCATTGTAAGGTGTTTATGGAGTCTAAAGATGTGGGTTGAACCCTTGATCTCTCGGTCCTTGGTTCGTATGAAGAGCTTTACAGAAGGTTGGCCAACATGTTTGGGATTGAAAGATCCGAGATGCTGACCCATGTGCTTTACCGTGATGCAATGGGCACACTTAAAAATGCTGGAGATGAACCATTCGGGTAAGATTTTATTTATGTTTCCATTTCAATTGCTGGCATATCGTACATGTTCTAATCTCGTAGAAATAATCTTGAAAAAAAAAAATTAATTTTCATATGAAACCAATTCTTCATTTTTTGAGCTACTAATCAATCACCATCCACTTGGATTGAATAGTTATGGGAAGTAAGAGATCATGTTCTGATTTTTCTGCAGGCGATAGCCACACCTCCTATCACCATAGATAATTAATCGAACTGATAGCAATGAATGCTCACATGGTGTTAGAATCACCCTTTATTACAGCCCAACAATCAATATACTGATATCTGCATGAATGATTTAAATGAACAATTGATTGCCTGTTGTCTGCTTGAAATATCTGATTGATAAATATGATAAATATGATAAACAATTGATTGCAGGTACAGATATACTGCCGTATGGATTTGTTTATTTCAGAGGACTATGCTGACAACTTCAATGCCGAGTTTACATGGTAGGTTTAAGTTAAATTAAATATTGTTAAATCTTGTTTATTTACGAAGATTTTCTTCGATACTTCATGGAATCAAACAAAATACCATCCATGGTTGCAGTAATTTCATGTATCAATATATGCGCGACATTCTTATTTAAAAATAAGATGGTGTTTAAGATGTGACATGTCTGGTGCATGAAATAAAACATCAACAATCGACTAGGTTTTGTGAGGAGATCATCTCTATATCGGTAGATGGTGATGATGTGACATAAGTGAAACTATATATTTATAACTATACGCATATGTCTGTATAAATGTCATAATTACATTATTCATGGATTCCTTGATGTGTATGCATGATTGCTTGATTTCAATTATTATGTCGTTGAGTATGGATTATCATGAAATGAATGACGATGAACTAGATGTATGCCATGTTAGAAAGTTATAAATTTATGACGATGAGCTAGATGAATGACGATGAACTAGATGATTATTTGAAATTTATGTTGTTAAATATAAATTGCTTGCATGGCAATGAGAGGCTTATGCACATGTCTATAGAATGATAGAAGATTACAGGCTATCAATGTGATTTGTACTATCTAACATTTAAATAGTAAAGCAGTTGGCTTGGGCATGAATCTCCTGTTTTTAGGCACATATAGTCACCCTTGACTCTTTTTTTTTATAGGTTCCGCCTTGACACTGTTTTGTTGTGTTCTTTATTTTCCTCTGCATGTGATATTTCTATTCTTTACTGTGATTGAAAAATCTAATCCTAAAACGGTTCTTATAATATTAAGTATCACATAATTATGCAGGTATGTCATGGGTATTGGTGAAGCAGAGGCATTTTTTGAAAGATTGAAAAGAGAACTTCTTGCTTTGGAAGCAGCCAATGTGTATGCAATTTTGGAAAGTGAACCATTTATAGCAGAGGTACATAAGTTATACACTAAAAGTTATTTTTTATTTTTTAGTATCGAAGAAATTGCAAAAACTTTAAGATTTGCATCGATTCCTTCCTCACATACTATTAAATATTGTAATTATAGGTGAAATATCACTTTACTGACTGTAAATCTAGTTCTCTAAATATACAGCTCTTGCAAGACTGCTCTATTGATTTTATTTTTATTTCAAATTCCATGTGGTCTCGAAAGTCAAGTGTGCCTCTTATCGTTGTGAATGATGCAGTTTTACAGGACTAGAATCAAGAATCGCTTGTGTTGATGACATGGATGAGTGGCTTGGTATTTTCAATGTAAAGTCGAGACACATGAGAGGATATTGAATCAGTATGGCCATTTTCATGCTTTTATTTTGAGTATCAAATGTCATCCAAATTTCTATTTTGGTCCCAGGCATCAAGGTGTTTACAGTAGTTTGGAGATTATTCATTGCTTTAGATCATCATAGCAATTATAATTTTCTTCATGCTAACAGTGTTCCTGCCTGGTCCCAGCATCGCGATAATGAATTCTCTTCTTGGGTTCAAGTGGGATCTCTGCAAAGCTCACAGTATTTTTTAGGGGCACACAGTGGAATTGGCTGGCTCTTAACGCCATTGGGGTGAGAGGGGCATCCTTCTCGCATGACACTAGAGCCGTGACCAAAATTGATTGTGTGATCGGGGCAAGATCAGTTTCCATCAAATGTATTCAGGCAAGCAATACTCAGAAGTGGGTTTTGTGAAGTGTTTTTGGCCCCAATGATCCAGCGCTGGTACAAGGCTTTTGGGATGAGCTGACTAGGATTATGGCGCAGATGGAAATTGTGGACCTCCCTATGTCTGGTCTGAAATTCAGTTGGTCAATGGTCAGGACATTCCTATTCATAACAGAATATATCATTTTATCTGCTCACCATAATGGGACAAACTGCCCCCAACCTTCAGTCCACGGGGCTGGTTAGCACTAGTTCTGATAACAGCCCTGTGATGCTGACTGCAGCTGAAGATGGTTCGGGGGCAAGTCCCTTCAATTTTGAAGAATTTTGGCTACTAGAGGAGTCCTTTTAACTCTGGCAAAAGATAGTTCGAACTCTGGCAAAAGATAGTTCTGATAAAAGATAGTCCTTTTTAACAGGCCTTTGATGGACATGCACAAGCCTTCTCAAATGACATTCTGACTTGTATAGCACTGTTTGTAGTTATTTTTATTCAAATCTGTTAAAACCCTAATGGCTAAGCTAAATCTTTTACTAATGATATATGCAGTCAGAAAGAGTGTTTTTACTTTTGATTAATCCTCTAGTTACTTATCCTTCCGAGGATGCTTAGCGATTTCAATCTTTGCTCCATATGTTAGTAGACAGGTCTATGTTGGAATCTTTGCATGATTTTAGTTCAGCTGATAAAAGTTTTTCTTTGTCGTCTCGTGGAAATTGTTCTCTGTTCCTATTAGTTTTGGTATTCAGTGCAATAAACTTGTCGATTCTTTGTATATAAGAAGAATTTGGGGTAATGGGTGGGTATTTGACCAATTCAAGCAAGGTATTCAACTTTCGTGAACATTTCCCATTATCTACATTGTCAATTACTACATCTCTGTTTCTATTCATGATGATCATCGGATTGCTTTTGATTCGATATCGGACATGTTTTTGTTTTGTGACCAATACATGCTTTACTCCTTTAGCGGATTTGAGCAAGGTCGAGCATTTCATTCAGCGAGGATCATATGAAGACAAAATCTTCCAGAAAAGAGCTCGATTGCATCGGTTAGAGGTTGATCATTGACATTTTCAAAGATGTATGAATAAACGTCGGCAGAATTTGTAGGCCAAGATTCTATTAAATAGGATGCAAGCTCCTCGAGGCATTATTTCAACCTTGTAGTATGCATGTTGTATTTATAGCCATTGAGCTCGAACTTTGTCCTTTATCGTGCATTAGGAAAACTTACATATTCATCTTGGATCGAGCCCGAAAAAAAATACCCAAGATTTTTTTTTGGCGTTGGATCTTTGTATTTTCCGATGTGGAATTCAAATTGTGAAATAACATTATCTTTTGGTTAGAGATTGGTTGATTAGAAAATGTGGGATCCAAAATTGTTCGTGTTTATGCATTTGGAATGATGTTACATAGGAGATGCAATGAGCATACTAAAATCGTATTCACTTCCACTCAAATTTTTTTCTTGTTTGTCGATTATATCTCAGTAGTGGCACTCATTCATTCGTAATGGACGTGTGGTTCATTTCCTTGTTTTTATATGGAGAAAAGTTTCCTTCAGGAGTTGTGCTTGGTATTTTCTGTGGTTTCCAAATTGTGGGATAACATTAGCTTTTGCATGGAGATTAGTTAATCCGTGAGCCTTGAAAATCTGGGAGGAATATTGTTCAGTCAAGTGCGACATTGAATTGGTATATTTTTATCAATGGACAACATCTTTGCTCATTTAGCTACCCTATTAAGAGAGGTTATTTAGGAATATGATTGTTTCAATGCTGGAACCTAGTATTTTATTATACATATATTTAATATTTAAACAATTACTGAACTGATAGGTACTTTTCTTTCCTTTTCCTTATTCAGTGCCAGGCAGACCGGGTTAAGCGGGAAAAAGCACAAGCAAGAAGAGGCGATGATGCGAACCTCAATTTAGACGAACTTCTAGTGCCGGTTGGTCGTTACCATGGTTCGCGCGTCTTGCTGCTCCTTCTCCATCACCTTATCAACAAATGTGATCCAATCACCCCCCCCCCAAAAATTTATATAAAAAAAAAAGACGCTGTACCGGCATAGATAGATCATTTAAAATATTTTTTAAATATTTTTTAAAACACCTATGCCGACGGCATGAGCCGTCGGCGTAGGAGTATTTATATAAAATTTATATAAATTTAAAAAAAAAATTTAATTATCCTACGCCAACGGCATCCGCCGTCGGCGTAGATTCATGACTTATGCCGACGGCTGAAAACCGTCGGTGGTTAGATTCCCCGACGAGAATAGTACTGACGGTGTGTCGGCGCCGGCGTAGATATTACAGCCGTCGGCGATTTGTTTTGCCGACGGCTTTGATACTCTACGCCGACGGCTGGGAGCCGTCGGCGTAGGTTACTATTTTTGTAGTGCGACTTGACTCGGCTCGGCTTGGCGCGCGCGCGCGTGTGTGTGACTGATGGGTTGCATTGCGGTTGAAGCTACAAAATTCAGTGCCCCCTGGGTGAAGGCTACAAGCCTTGAGCCAAGACAATGATATATAAGCCAAACTCAAAAAAGAGTTTACACGATGTAGGACAAATCCCAATTTCAAAAACTTATTTTTAAAGCCTTTAAAATATCCAACAATCCCCCACTATTTTAAAGATTTAAAATAAAAATAAAATTAAAAATTAAAAAAAAAAAAAAAACAAATAATCCCCCACTATTTTAAAGATTTGAAATAAAGCAACGCTAGAAAAATGTGCATAAATGAAAATGTCTTACAGACTTGAATTTACACTTTAGTGAAAATAATTCAAAATTTATCAAGATCTTTAGTGAAATTAAGTCTTGAACTAACGATCTTATATGACAAATCGGAATTATTTCACACACATATTTCACATATTTTGGTGTTCAATAAAATGTTAGCACATTTAGGCCCTATGCTAGTACCCTGATTTTCGTAAGTGTTTATGAGATAAAGCCAAGTCTCATTGAAAGCGACTCCACCTTCATACTTATATAAGCAGACCTATAAGAGATGTCCCTCTAACTGTAACATCTCAACACATAGTGTTATAGGACTGTTAACAGTAATGCTCTACCTCCCCTTATCCATTACAGGTGAAACACTATCCTTCCTGGGATGTATATGAGATTTATTTCTCATCAATATAGTGTCCTTTAGCTGTCACGGATTTACGACTTGTTTTTCCCTTTGAACCTAAATATTGATTAAACAAATATTAGGTAGGGTTCCTATCATAAGTGGCTGTTTAGGTTTAATGGCTTTAAACCCATCCCGATTGAAATTTTATTAATCTCATCTCTGCCAAGGCTTTTAGTAAACGGATCCGTCAGGTTTTCTGCAGACCTGACCCCAATCACTGAGATTACTCCATCTCTAAGTAATTATTTTACATAGCTATATCTTAGACCAATGTGTCTATTTTTTTCATTATACGTTTGACTATAAGCTTTTGATAGTGTTGCTTCACTATCACAATGTATAGAGATAGGTGGCAATGGTTTAATCATAATTGGAATTTCTAATAGTAAATTCCTTAACCATTCTGCTTCTTTTCCACTTGCCGCTAAGGCAATGAATTCCGATTCCATAGTGGAATGTGTGATGCAAGTCTGCTTCTTTGATCCCCATGAGATCGCAGCACCTCCAAAAGTGAATATCCATCCACTTGTAGACTTTGATTCTTCTGAACCAGATATCCAACTTACATCCCTATATCCTTCTAAAACTTGAGGATATCCAAAAAATTGTAAATCATAATTAATAGTACCCTTTAAATATCTAAAAACATGCGAAATAGCATTCCAACGAATAGAACTAGGGATACTTGTAAATCTACTTAACTTACTTACTGCAAATGCGATGTCCGGTCGTGTACAATGCATTGCATACATAAGGCTACCAATAACCCTTGCATATTCTAACTGTTGCACACATCGTCCATCATTTTTAATCAATTTAACATTAATATCTAAAGGTGTATTGGCAGATTTTAAATCAAAATAATTAGATCTTTTCAAAATCTTTTCAACATAATGAGATTGAGTTAAAATTAATGTATTTTCATTTCTTATAATTTTGATTCCCAAAATTACATCTGCCTGACCCATGTCTTTCATGTTAAAAGATGAACTTAAGAAGTTTTTAGTTTCTAAAATAACTTCTAAATTAGTTTCAAAAATAAGTAAATCATCTACATAAAGGCATATAATAACACCATTATTATGAGAAAATTTATAGTACATACATTTGTCGGCTTCATTAGTTTTGAATCCAAAATTGGTAATAGTATTATCAAAACTTTCATGCCACTATTTTGGTGCTTGTTTTAGCCCATATAGAGATTTAATAAGTTTACAGACTTTCTTTTCTTATCCAGGTAGAACAAATCCTTCTGGTTGTTCTATATCAACCTCTTCCTTTAAATCACCAATTAAAAAGGCGATTTTAACATCCATTTGATGGATTTATAAGGTATGTATAGAAGCTAAGGCAATTACAAGTCTTATAGTCGAAATTCTAGCAACGGGTGCGTAGGTGTCAAAATAATCAACACCTTCCTTTTGTCTATATCCTTTGGCAATCAATCTTGCCTTAAATTTTTCTATAGTTCCATCTGTTCTAAGTTTTCTTTTAAATATTCATCTACATCCTATGGGTTTAGATCCTTCTGGTAAGTCTACTAATATTTATGTTTTGTTTCCCATTATTGAATCAATTTCATCATTGATAGCTTCTTTCCAAAAAGCATTATCTCTAGATTTCATTGCGTCGGTAAAAGTGATAGGATCATCATCTACATTTAGACACAAATGTTTCTTAGTACTTTTGGTCTTATTTCCTTCAATTAAATAGATATAATAGTCTTTTGAAAGACTAGTTTCAAATCGTTGACATTTACTTCGTCGAGGTTCAATGATGACCTCTTCATCACTTGAAGATTCAATAACTTCTTTAGATTTAGAAGATTCTCCATCTTCATAAGTTTTACTTTCAATATTTAATTTATTAGTTAGAGTAGTGAACTTAAATTCATAGAATATAGCATCTCTAGATTCTATTATAGTATTTTTATTGATGTTATCATTAGATTCCATAACTAGAAATCTATAAGCTTTACTATTTTGTGCATAACTAATAAATGCACACTCAATAGATCAAATCTCTATCTTAGGTCTTTTAGAATCTACTAATCTAATAAGTGCCGTACACTCCCACACTTTAAAATAGGTTAGACTAGGTTTTCGATTCTTCCAAAGTTTATATGGTGTAGTTAAACTTTTCTTATGTAGAATTTTATTCAAAATATGAGTAGCAGTCAACAAAGCTTCACCCCATAAATTTTTATCGAAATTAGCGTTAACTAACATAGCATTAGTCATTTCTACTAATGTTCTATTTTTTCTTTCGGCAACTCCGTTTTGTTGTGGCGTATAAGGAGCCGTCACCTCATGGCGAATTTCATGAATTTCACAGAAATCAAAGAATTCATTTGACATGTATTCTCCACCTTGATCAGATCTAATGACTTTTATTTTTTTATTTAATTGATTTTCTACTAATGCTTTATAAATCTTAAATTTTTCAAAAGCCTCATTTTTAGTATTTAATAAATATATATATGAGCATATTTTGAAAAATCATCTATAAAAGTAATAAAATATCATTTTTCTCCTCTAGTAGGAACATTATTTAAATCACAAATATCACTGTGTATTAAATCTAATAAATATGAATTTCTAATAACACTAGGAAAAGGTTTTCTAGTAATTTTAGTCTTAGCACATATATTACAAGCACTATTATCAAAAGATTCATATTTTAGAATTAACTCTAAGTTAGCCATGCATTTCATAGACCTACAATTAACATGTCCTAATCTATCATGCCATAAATTAGAAAGAGAGATCGAGTAAGAAGAAGGAGATATTTTATTGATTGAATCAGTTATATTGAGTTTGAACATGCCTCTCATGGCATATCCTTTTCCAACAAATTCGCCATTCTTGGATAAGATAAATTTATCCGATTCAAATACAAATTTGAAACCATGTTTGATCAATAAACCACTCGAAACAAGATTCTTGCGGATATCGGGTACATGGAGCACATCAGTAAGTGTAACGACCTTTCCGGATGTAAAATTTAATTTCACTTTTCCACGTTCTATGATCTTTGCCGTAGATGAGTTCCCCATGAAGAGATCTTGATCATCATCAACTTTGTCATACGTTTCAAACATGTCACGATTATTATATACATGTTTTGTGGCACCGGTGTCGATCCACCATTCATTGATGTCACCAATCAGATTGACTTTCGAAAGAACGACTACAAAGTTATTTTTCACTTTCACTGCATTCGTTTGATTCTTCAACTTCTTGAAGAGGCGACAATCTGATTTGAAATGTCTGAGTTTTCCACAGTGGTAGCAACCACCATTCTTCAGTACTATGGTCTTATTCTCCTCGGCAAATTTCTTATTCTCCTTGGAATGAGAATATCCTCTCTTCCTCTTCTTGGACGGTCCATTAACAAACTTAGACTCAACCAAGTGTGCCTTTGGTGTCATATCAATGTGATCTTCTGTTTTGTCCCTAACTCGGGATTCTTCCTCAATACGTAAATGAAGAAGAAGATCTTCCATAGAAATCTTCTCATTATTACGCTTAATAATTTTTCGGTAATCTTTCCATGATGGAGGCAACTTGGCGATTATCGCACCAACCAGAAAATCCTCATTGAAATGAGAACCATTAGCAACCATATAATTTATAATAACTTGAAAATCATGAACTTGGCTAAGAATAAGTTTATCATCAACCATCGTAAAATTAAAAAACTGACTGATAATATAAGAATTATACCATTTATCTTCAGTTTTATATTTCTTCTCGAGTGCATCCCAGAGTTCCTTTGAAGTGTCGCAGGTGCGGTAGACGTCAAACAAAGAATCTGACAGTACATTCAAAATATAGCTTTTGTAAGTGTAGTCGTCGTCGTCCCATTTCTGCTTTTTATGGCCTTCAGCGAGGGTGGATGATTCGATAATAGTCGGACACGGAGTTGAGATAGCATATACAACTTTCAGTGTGGTTAACAGAAAATGCAATTTCTGTTGCCACCATTTGAAATTCGAACCATCAAAACTGTCTAATTTGTGGATGTTATTAGCCAGCGCTGGATGAATCTTACCATTCAGTAGAGCAGAAGTGGAGGACTGAATATGAGCCATAAATCTCGGTTTAAAATTGTTAGAATAATAGGTTCAGGTTGCAAAAGAAGATAAAGATCGAAATTAAAATATACGTTGATTCGGTTCGAGGCATGTTAAATATTGTTGTCTTTAAACCGAGATTTGCCCCTACCACTATGATCTAGTAGTCACCAATAGGTTACCGGCAAATCGGTTCCAGGATACAACGAACCGGGAGCGTATCCGTGTGATCAGATTTGGTGAATCTGGTCACGCAACCAGAACACCAAAAACTAAAGTGGAACTCTAGAAGGAAAAGCTTAAACTCACGGAGAAGAAATTTGCGAAAATATGCACTGTGTCAAATGAGGGGTCTTGGGGCCATTTTATAGATAAAACAGGTGTAACCGAACGGACATATCCGTTGCATATAATTGAATGGTCGGATAAGACATATCCGTTTAAAAAATAACTGAATGATTTAAAATTCAAATGGGTGATTACACACTTGTTCAAAAGTTTAATTAAATTACCGTATCGCCACGCTACGTACACGTACACGTGCTCGTGCCCGTCCCGTCCCGACCCGACCCGACCCGACTCGACTCGGCTAGGCTGGGCGCGCGCGTGTGTGTGACTGATGGGTTGTATTGCGGTGGAAGCTACAAAATTCGGTGCCCCCTGGGTGAACGCTACAAGTCTTGAGCCAAGACAATGATATATAAGTCAAACTCAAAAAAGAGTTTACATGATGTGGGACAAATTCCAATTTCAAAAGCTTATTTTAAAGCCTTTAAAATATCCAACATTTACAGGCAGTGGGTAGCCACATAAAAGGTTGTGGGGGCTCAAGGCCCATTTCAATCTAGAGTTTCTATGAAGGATGTATCTCATACAACTTTCGTTTGTATATAAGCCCCCAAATCTATGATGCAGAAGCCCCCAAATCAATGGTAAAATAACTACTAACATTATATTTATCATTTGTAGCCCCAACCAACAAAAATTCCTGACTACGCCCCTATTTACGGGACATGGAAAACCAATTGGAGAATCTATTTCCATATAGATGTACTTGGAACCCACCAATTTCTTTCTTGTGTATCTTCCAATTGTAGCAGTGTGGGGCTGATTTGTGGGGTTGTCTAGAAGTGTTTATTTTTTATTTTTTATTGGTAAAGGATAAATATAATATAAAACCAACGAGAAGCTGGGAAAATATATGCAGCTCAAAAACCAAAAAAATCGAGCAAAAAGAGAAGAAAAGAAAAAAACATACAAAAGCAGCACCAAAGGCCGACCTGTCCCCCGCTAACCAAAGTCCAAAAATTCAGGAGGGACAAGAAGTCCCTTCTTATCTAAGGTAACCCAGAGACACATCGAGTCTAGCGTGTCCTTCAAAATCAGGCCCATCGGGCGGCGCCTCCTTCGAAAGATACAGGTGTTCCTTTCTAGCCAAATGTTCCAAATAATCACATAAAAACTCACTTTCCAACAAGCCTGCTGCTGGCCCTCCAGTTGGGCACCAAACTAGGACAAGAAGTGGGACCAAATGTCACTAGAGAGCACCCACACCATATCGAAAGATCTTATAATAGTGTCCCATATTTCTATCGCAACCCAACACTGAAGAAAAAGGCGTGTGACCGATTCTTCCGCCTACAAATACATCACGCACATGTTCCCCATGTCTCTTCCCCGCGCAATCAGCTGATCAACAGTCAAGATCCTTTCTCTCATCACCGTCCAAGCAAAAAATCAAACTTTCGGGGGAATCAGAGCCTTCCACAATGTCATCCATTCTATAGAAATGAGTGGTTTTAGGGAGAGCATATGGTAGAAGGAGCGGACCGAGAAAGAGCCACATGCATTAGGCCACCAGAATCTACAGTCATTCTGTAGGCTATTTCTTTTAGCCTTATGGACCCATTCCTGAAGCATGCGTTAAGGTTGCACCTCGTCATCCCTTAGGAGCCTCCGAGTTCGAATATTTCACGACATCCATCCCCCGTGCTCAAAATAGATTTCATCCACTAAACAAGTAGGGGTAGCAACAATCCTATAGATAATAGGGAAGGTATCTCGAAGAGGTCTAAAAGTAATCCACGGGTCTAGCTAGAACCTAATCCGTGAACCATTCCCCCAGCTAAACTGAATCCCTTTAGCAAACTCCGGCCAGACCGAACAAACTCCCTTCCACCAAGCTGACGCATTTCTAGTCCCAGCCACTTGAATCCCCCATTCGCCATTGTTCCTGTAACGATCCTGTTTTCGCTAGCATTGAATCGTTGACCTTTGACAAGAATGTGATCTTTTTACTGTTTAGACCCAAGTCAAACATTTGAGCTATGTGACGTGGCCTCGGGCCTACCTATTGCAATCGGCTTATACACCCAAGCACATGACTCAAACCTTGATGTACTTGTATAGTTCTGGGGCCCCTTCTTATAAAATTATAGGCAAAATTTTATATATATATATATATATATATATATATATATATATATATATATAGGTATGTTTTCATATTATTAATTATAAACTGCCACCCACATAATTGTTGGGTGTAAGTACTAAACTACGACTCGAACCCATAACGATCACACAAGATTAGTGGCTGCAAATAACACACAGACCCAACTAATAACTTATATACATAATTAAGTAAAGAATATATAGTTATGGGAATTTAAATGTGTGGAGTTAGATTCACCCACATGGTTGCCTTGAGATGAGCGGTATGAGTTTGGGCAATAGGTTGTGGGTATTAGTGTTCAACATACAATATCAAGCCCAACCTAAAATTGCTTCTATCAAACATTACACACGTCCACTATGCATATAGAGAGATGCACACATGCCTATGTATGGATGTTCAACTCACCAACATCACTCATAGTCCCTTAAGTGTATCAAGCTCCCTTCTTGACTCCATGTGGATTACCCATCTATGGAATGCCCAAACCCAACCTATGGCTCCTTTCAAGATTAGCTACAGTACCAAATAACTAATATAGTTAAATTTAAAATATTTACATATGTATAACGGTTACTTATGGACATCAAAATGAAGGGCGTTAGATGTAGCCAGCATGGGGATTGCTGTTTACACTCAACACCCAACTATCCCTCCTTACCTTCCTTTTGTTTACACACGCTCCTTAATATAAGAAGAGATAAAATTATCCAATGCCTAACATATCCACTAGATCTCAACCATCCATTGAAATGTTTTATGTATAAAAGCCCATTCGTTTAACCTAACCTACAGCAGCCGCTCAGACTTTCAAACTCCCTCTTTCCTTTAACTAAATATTAGAGCTTCTGGGACTCTTTTCTTTAGACCGTTGACTTTCCCCAAATAAGCTACTTCTCTAATAAACTATTTTTCTAGGACCGACACGCCCAATTGTTTTCTCTGATGTCTTTCTCTAATACTAATATGAATCAAACTTGATAGTCTCTCTATAAACGCTTCTTTCCCTCGTCCCTGTCTACAGTCATGTAGCCCAACCAGCACGAACGCCAAGCAGTCCCACTCTATATTTTTCTCTCCTTCTATAATAATTCTCTCAAGGTATCTCTCTTTCCCAAATAACATCACGACAGCACCATTGTTGTTGTACCCCTTCTTATTCATCATATCACGACAGACCCACCGTCGAAGCCGCACTGTCAGACACCACCACCAATAATTTTTCTTGCGACATTAGGACCCGAGGTAAGGAAATTTCAATGCAAAACTATATTTTAAACTTTAAATCATACGCTTTAATGATGTATTCAAACCAGATCTATGATTATTAGAATTAAATTTGAACTGTTTGAATCGTATGGTATCTAAACATTAGAATTAGTGAAAATAACTTGCATTAATTATTGAAATTTTGAATATTATACATTTTAAATTGCAACGAAATATTTGGAATCTTTTTTGAATGATATATAATTTGCATTGAATTATAATCATTAAACCTTGGAACATCGAGCCCTTTGAATTTGAATCTGGATTAGAATGAGAATTATTTTATGAACCATTGAATCTATGTATTAGAACTTTGCATGCGATTTAAAGAGATTAATTTGAATCGAATCCTGTGCTTCGACACTTTTGAACCGTTTCAATGGCCCATTGAACCGCACAAACATCCCTCACAACGCAGGGGCTTGAGCACTTAGAAATTGTTCATTGAACGACGATGATTAGAAGGAGATTCCCATCGATAATTGGAGACTCTAGTACTATATTTGCGCTAGTGATATTTAAATTATATTTTTAAGTCATCACAAATTAAGAAGACTGCATCCGGAATTTGATAATGAAACCATTTAATGAATACTCACATGAAACCTAAGAAACGATGCTATCGAATCTCATATGGAACTAGAACTCAGAATATGTGCTTTTAAACCCATGATATTTTCCAAATTCTATTTTTATTATTTAATTGCGTTTGAATTTTTCATTGAACTATGCATTGATTGGATAAGATGTAATTTGGCCTTGAACTTTTTCTACTGAGCTTAGATGATTAGCTCACTCTGACACTATGTCACAAGTACAGAAGTAGTCTCGGATTCCAATGTAGAAGATCCCACCTTTGTACCGGAAGACGAGGCAGATCTTCCTCTGGAGCAGGTTCATCAGTAGATTTCTTTGGGTATTTAGACTTAGTATAATTTTTTAAGAACTTTTGGGACTATTATTATTGTTTTGGGATATTAAGTGTCACTGTTTGTGTGACGAACGACCGTCACCGGTGGTTTTGTTTTTAATTTTTACACTTTCGTCATGGACATTAATGCAAATTAATTTGGTTAGGTATATTTCTGCATTCAATTTATTTTTGATAGCTTGCACACTATTGATACCAAAGAAATTCTATAATTAGATTATGAATTATGATCTAGCGATCCAGAATTTTCATATATTTCGGGTTGGGAATTTCGAGTCATTACAAAACATACCTATATATATTTAGTAATATATATATATATATATATATATATATATATATATATATATATATATATATATATATATATTTGCCTATAATTTTATAAGAAGGGGCCCCGAAACTATACAAGTACATCAAGGTTTGAGTCATGTGCTTGGGTGCGTAAGCTGATTGCAATAGGTAAGCCCGAGGCCACGTCACATAGGTAAAATGTTTACTTGGGTCTAAACAGCAAAAAGATCACATTCTCGTCAAAGGTCAACGATTCAACGCTGCGAAAATAGGATCGTTACAACTCCACCCATATTTATGAGATAGAACTTGAACCCACATACTATTCTTTTCCTCATCCAAACCAGCTCTCCACAACCATTTACCTAGCAAAGCTTTGTTGACATTGCGAAGGTTGCGGATGCCCAACCCCCTAGCCTGAACCAGCAGCTGACACACGTCCCATCTGACTAAGTGGGTCTATCTAGCCTAGACCCTTCCCATAAGAAGCTCCGCTGAATTTGCTCGATCTTGTCAATCACTGCTATTGGACATTTGAACATAGAGAAGCAAAACACTGAAAGGCTAGGCAGAACTGATTTAACAAAGGTCAACTGTCCCCCACTGCTTAAAAGCTTGCATTTCCAAGTAGCCAACCGAGCCTCACATCTCCTAATCACCGGATCTCAATCCTTCACCGAAATACGACCCACACCAAGAGGGAGCCCCAAGTAAGTTATAGGCAGTGGTTGGGAATGACAATCCACCAAGGTAGCTATCTGATCCAACAGCCCAGGGACGACTCCAATCCCAGAAATCAACGACTTAAGAAGATTAATTCTTTGTCTCGAAACCGCCTCAAAAATAAGAAGCACATCCACCAACGATCTGACCTCTGTCGGGTCAACCTTACAAAAAAGCATAGTATCATCAGCATACTGGAGATGGGTGAGAGCGTGGCCCTAACCACCCCCAGGGATATCGGATATGAAGTTTAGCCTCTTTGCTTGCGATAAGAGACCCCCTAGAGCTTCCCCTATCATTGTAAATAGCAAGGAAGGTCCCCCTGTCTAAGACCTCTCGAACTTCTGAAGTACCCAGCCGGAGAATCATTAACCAAACTGAAAATCAAGCGTAAGAGACATAGGCCCTGATCCACCCCCTCCAAATCTCACCGAATCTAAATCTCTGCAGCATATAATCCAAGCAGTCCCAGCTCACCCTATCGTACGCTTTATCCATATCGACTTTTCAGACCATCGTAGGGATCTTATTCTGATGGACATTATGAATTACTTCGTGCGCCACAGCTACCACATCAGTCAGACTTCACCCTTGCACAAAAGCCCCTTGATTAGAAGAAATAAGCTCCCCCAACAAAGGCCTAACCCAATTGGCTAAGACTTTAGCTAGAATTTTATAAAAGCAGTTTAAGAGGCTAATGGGCCTAAAATCCCTTATATCTACTGCACCATCCGACTTCGGTATGAGAGCAATAAAGGTCGAATTGAGGCTACGCCCCATGACCTTTCGTGTGAAACTCTGCAAAAAATTCCATCAAGTCCTCTTTAAGAAAGTCTCAGAAGGCCCTGAAGAATTCCACAGTAAAACCGTCCAGACCCAGAGACTTTTACCTACCACTGTGTTTAATAGTCTCCCAAATTTCGGACTCCTCGAAGCGCTTTTCCAACTCAACCTATTGGTACGACGATATATAAGGGAAGGCGATACCATCCAGCTGGGGATGAGGCCAGCCCTCATCTGAATAAAGATCAGTATAGAACTCAACAATCTGCTATTTGATGTGCTCTTGATCCGAGAAGACAACCCCATCAATCGATATCTCCTGTAGGATCTTGCTCTTACCCCTCGCATTGGCCACAGAGTGAAAAATTTTGGTATTATTATCTCCCTCCTTCAACCAATGAACCTTAGCCTTTTGCTTCCAACAGACCTCTTCTTCAAAACACTTCTCATTGAAATTCATTCTCACATTGACCCTTTCCTCCTTCTCCGACTCAGACAAGCCCCCAGCCTCTTCAATATCATCCAACTCCATCAACCTATCAAGCAGTAGCTGTTTAGAGACATGAACCAAACCAAAAACTTCTCTAGTCAAACTTTTAATTTTGCCTTTAAGGTACCTCAGTTTTGCGATGAGTCGAAAAGCAGCCGAGCCAGTAGGAGACATCTCCCGCCACCAACACGGAACCAGAGCCCGAAACTCTTCATTACCCAGCCACATATTTTCAAATCTGAAAGGTGAAGGGCCTTTACCAGACGAAGCACACTCCAGAAGTAACGAACGATAATCAGAGACTGCCCTCGCTAGCCCGTGAAGGGAAGCATTCAAAAACAAGAGCATCCACTCAGCAAAACACATGAAGCGATTAATGTGGCTGAGAACTACCTCCTCTTGTAGGTTAGACCACGTAAATCTCGCTCCAAGCATGGGAAAGTCAAACAGGCCACATTCTTGTATAAAGAATTAAGCCCCCGCATGGACTGCCTCTTAGGAAGGGCACCCAATTTTTCAGAGGGGGATCTTATAGCATTAAAGTCTCCACCAAAGCAGATCGGAACATTCCATCTAGCAGCGACCGCTGATAATTCAAACCAAAAATCTTCTCTACTTCCTTCATCATTCGAACCATAAACCCCTGATAGGCACCATTGGAGACCGTTGTCCCTATTATGTAGCACCATCGAAGCTGAGAAGTGACCAATTTCTTCATTTACTTTAGAAAATAACGCCATATTCCATGCCACCAGAATTTCCCCAGACGCGCCCACAGAATCAACCCCAATCCACTCCCGCCGGTTACCCCTAAGACAGATTCCAGTTTGAAGTTATCACAGCACCCCCACTTTGTCTCTTGCAGCTTTATGACCGCAGGATTAATCATCGAGATCATCTTTCTGACCCCAGCTCTCTTCTTATGATCACAAATACCCCTCACATTCCAAGACATGAACTTCATTAAGACCAGAAATAAAGCTCGATCGGACAAAAAAAATAGTTACCGACCTGAGACACCCTTTCCATTCGACAAACCCCACTCCAATTTGGCCAATTCACGGGACCGTGATCACCGCTTCCCCATTGCACTGTTCCGATTCCGTGGCATGGATATCCTCAAACAGGCTTCGTAAAGCCTCATGAGACCCTTTAAACGTCATCCCAATATCTCGACCAAACTGAATAATTTTATTAATGGCATCTAATTTCTCGTACCGGTTCCCTTCCTTCGAGGCTCTTGACATAGAGAATTCTTCAGACTTCACCGACATAGATGAGTCATCAGCTGAGAAAGAGCACTCGACCCATCTACCGAATTCAAGCCTACAAAGTGATCGTAACAGTCGGGCTCCTCCATAGAGGGGCAGCCGGAGACTCGGACTCTTCAATAGAAGAGGTAGGATTGTCCACCTGAGGATTAAGAATCTGCAGCCTTCCTTCCCCCAAATGCTCTTGTTCCCATGCTTGAAACCCATCTAACAGTAGCGGTGTGACAGCTCGAATTTTTGCACTTAGAAATCCGTGCCATCAGGATCATGCTCTAGATGATCCCCGAGACAAATCACAGAGTGTCTACTCGTTTAGCGAAAATCAGAGCAGACATTGTCCAGTAGTGGCAGATCGAGTTATCATATAAGGCTTTGAAAGAGAGAAGAATTTAACAATACCTATATATAAAAATAAAAGAAAATACATCCTCAAAAAGGAAACAAGAAGAACCACTGGTGATGGACATCCGTCACACAAAAATAATGGTTCTAAGTAGTGGTTCCTATAAGATGTACACAAAAGAAAATAAAGTATCTACAAAGTTAAGTATAAAACAGTGGCCACCAGAATCACAATAATCCAAAACATATACAGATCCCAAAATATCCAGTCTAATCAAATACCCTAGCTATGGGTGGTGCTCATCAGCAGGGGTATTGGTATTCTCCTCCTCAACCTCAGCCTCCAGATCAGGCTGGTAATCAGGGTCGCTCTCAGTGCCGGGAGCTCTAGCCTTAGAACCTATTAATGTTATAGAAAATAGGGTGAGGTGCATCTAAGCTCAGTAGAAGAATCACAGCTAAAATTATATTGAAAATATAAGACATGATTTGCCGGTAGTATCTCAAACAGATAATCAAATCAGAATATGCAGACAGGATAAATCAGATGACATGTACTGAGTTTTCAAAGAACATAATAAATATTATTAGTATATAATTTGTGACTTAAATCATGCATATTTCTAACTTAAGAAACTCCCATGAATATATAGCACGTGGTAACCAGGTGTATGCCGATAGGAAACCCCAACCAATCGTCGTTCACATGAATAATTTCAGGAATGCAACAATGCCTCATCTATGGAGTGTAATTATACAGAGTGATTATCAAAGCAGAGGCACTGTGACAGCCCGAATTTCGATACCCCGAAACCCGTGCCATCAGCACGATCATCTTGACCGTGCCCCTTAGCTAAGCACGGAACATTGGCATATCAAGCAAAAATAAAATAGTAAATGAAACTACGGAATTTAAATCTATATAAAAGCATTTCTCAAAAGACAGTTCTACCCTCATGCCTCTACATGAATGGAGAATCGATCTGAACCATCGATGATAGCAAATCATCACGGATGGTTCGCCCCAAAAGAATAATCTCAATTTATACATGTACATTGTTTAGCCAAAACAAGGCTTGACATACCAAGCCGTACAAATCTCTATCCAAAAGCCCTCAAAGCGGCTGTGAGTCCTCTAGAAGAAGTCCTCGGGAGGTGGCTCCAACTCTTCACACCGCAAGGTCCGACTCACCGGTCGGCGTCTCCTAAGCCTCGGCTGCTAGTAGTGGACTGCACGATAGTCTCACAGGTGAGCTACATCCTAGCTCAATAGGGAACAAAACACAGTTGAACATATAAATTATTACTCACATATATTCCATGATATGCCATGCATGATGTGTCTATGCAGTTACTAATGAAAACAGTTAAAAAGCATTACATTTTACTGGTAGTTTACTCATGCCTTTTATTTATTCATGAATGATGCTGAAAAGGCCTAAAGCAAAATTTAAACTTTCAACTTAAGTAATCCCCGAGCAATATAGCATCTAGCCCCGATGAGATACCCATCATCGTCATCTATATAGACACTTTTAACGTATTCCCTGGGAATACAAATAGTACCCAAGCCCCTTTCCCCTAGGGATTGGTGGCGGGATTTCACTTGTCTCAAATCAACACTCCTGGGGTGTGCTTACTGTGTACGGATAAGCCTCCGCACTGGCCTATGGTTTCGCCGCCGTATCGGTCACGGATATCCTGCCATGTCAGTCGTGGATATCCCGCCACGTCGGTGGGGTACCCTATCAAACCTTAAATAACAGAAATATCGGTGCCTTATATATAGTTATTCACCGTATAAATGTGCTATTTTATATCAGTTAGGCCCTATCAAACATGATTCAATCGTGGATACATCCCTGGGATGTATCCATTCACTTTTATCACACCTGATGCTCTAATCTCTTTACTTCTTCATCCCCTGGGGATGGCTCATTATGATTACTTTTATTTATGTCACACACACACACTTTTCCCAACTCTTTAAGAAATAAAACATTTGGAATTTCAAATCTATATCACTACATACATGCTCTTGTAAAATAAGGTACATGTTCAAGGAGTTCCCTACCTCAAGTCTTTGTTTGATCAACGCATCAAGGTCCCACGTGGCTCCTTGTACACTTGCTCACACGTACCACCTATGGTACCACATAACATGTGAAACACATCACTAAGGATGCAATAAAGGAGGTCCAAGACCCCCCAAGAATCTCAAAGTCAAACTCAGAAGTCAACATAAACTGGCCAAGTCGATTAATCAATTTCCAAAATCGATTAATCGAAAGTCAATATCGATTAATCGATTCTCAAATCGATTAATCGAGATTTCCATTCGATTAATCGAAACCCAATTCGATTAATCAAAATTTTCTGCTCTATCAAGTCGATTCTCAATTCGAGTAATCGAGTTTCCAAAATCGATTAATCGATCCCAAATCGATTAATCAAAATTACAAATCGATTAATCGAATTTTCATTTCGATTAGTCGACTTCATCAAGCCCATTTCTCTTCTTCACTGGAGTCCACTGTAGGCTCTCAGTCGATTAATCGATTCTCAATTCGATTAATCGAAATCCAAGGTCGATTAATCGAAACTGAATTCGTTTAATTGAGATCGGGGTCCTCTGACTTTTCAACTTCTTGGCCAATTTCGATTAATCGAAACCCAATTTCGATTAATCAAAATTACCAGATTCAGCCCCCTCTTAGCTGTTCTTCTCAATCTCTTTCCTTACTTTTTTTTTCTCCATTTTTCTAAGCTTTTACCCTACATTTTACACCATTTCTAACTACAACTTAACCCTTTAATCCATGCATTTAAACTACAAAAATCCTACCTTCAATCAATCTCAAATTAATTTCAAATCGAGTGGTTGGAAAGGCTAGGGTTCCAGCTTTGGCTTGAACGGATTTTTCGCGTCGAATCGGTCTCTTTAATGCTAGAATCTCCCTTCCAATCACTCACAATAACTCTTGCTCAACCTCTTTACTCCTCTCTCTCTCTTCTTTATTCCTCTCTCAACAACCAAATACAGATTTTAGGGTTATTAAACCCTTTTATCTCTTTCCTCACTTGTGTGTTGAGCACATACACCGCGATAGGTGTATGCGACTTCATATTCACATCACACACCACGCAGTCAGTCAACTATTACATCTCATCCATTCATCACACTCTATGCTAACCATTGGACTCCTAATTGGTCAAACTTGTGACCAATCGGGCACGGATCCCGAGGTCATTGTTTAACGTGATTTCTTTTCGGGATATTACAGGCACGATTATGCCAAAGCACGGATATACCACCGAGTCGGTGGGGATCATCTGGATTAAATACTTAAAATCACATACACACATATGACCTCAAGAATTAGATATCAAAAATCAGAAACAGGTTTCAGAATACAGAAATCAGAATGCAGGAATCAGAGATGGCAGAGATTTATTGATATACAAATATATTTTTAAAACAAAAATCAGGATACAGATGTGAAAGAATCATAAAATCATATTTAGATATATTTTTAGGTTGGATTTCCCCTATCTTAACAGATCTTTCTAAGCAAATCCAACACCGTTTCAAAGTAATTCAAAAGTTCTTATTCACGGCCTCCACTCTTAGTCTACATCACACATATGATGATATATTAAAAATTGATCCTAATTATTAATAATATTGACGTATTTAAGTGTTTTCTCAAAACCGAGGTAGAAATGGGTAATTTCGTGTTAACTTGAAACTTGACCCAACTTCCTACTTCATTTTGATACTCAAAAATTTTGATTAAAGATTTTATTAATTCATAAAAGAGTTAGATCTCGTCGTACTCTTTCTAACGCATCAAGAATCACACCAATCAGAGTACGAGACAAAGAGTTATGGCCAAAATACTGAAGCTATATCGATACTTCAGTCAAAACATGCTAACTTAGAACTTAGCCACACTTCTAGCTCAATTTTGATCATCAAAAAAATTTACTCATCAGTTAGTTAATTCATAAAAGTTGTATATTTAGTTATCCTCTTTCTAATGCCGTAAGAATCGTGTCAATCGAAGTTCAGAGTGAAATGTTATGGCCAAAATACTAAAGCAGTGTTGGTATAGTCAATTTGATCGATCAAACCATCATATTGATCGATCAATTCCACATTGATCGATCAATTTCACCCTTTATCGATCAATACTATATTTGACCGATCAATTTCACCCTTGATCGATCAACCCATCACAGTGATCGATCAATCTTCAAATTGATCGATCAATGCTGTCGGGAATGAACTTCCAGCAAACAAACTTTCTATTTTTATAAATACATATATAATTTGATCAATCAACCACCTAATTTGATCGATCAATATCATATTTGATCGATCAACCACCTAATTTGATCGATCAATATCATATTTGATCGATCAACCACCTAATTTGATCGATCAATACCCAATTTGATCGATCAATACCCAATTTGATCGATCAATCATCTAATTTGATCGACCAAAACTTTCAGAAATGCACAGCCATAAGGCTTTGTCATTTTAATATATTTTCTTCAAAATCTTCTACGATCTTCATCGAATTCGCACACACATACACACTAAACTAAAATAAGGATTTATTCTACAATCTAAACCATTAAAATCAAAGAAAAACTAACCTTTCTTTGACCGATTTCACGACTTTAAGGATCATTACCGAAGAGGGTTTCAGAATGAAACTTTCAGATTTCCACCGCAAATCCATAGAGATTGATCACAAGGACTTCAAGATGATTTCGTTCATCCCTATGCGTCGATCTTAACCTCTTCCAAGCGCGGGGGACGATTCCAAAGTAATCGGCTCTTTGAATATGGGGTTTTTTTAAGAAATAGGGGTTTCTAACTGAAAGGGGTTTGAATTGTCAAAATTTACAAACGGCGGAACACCATCGATACCGACGTTATGTGCTTTGCGAAGAGTGCGGAGTTTTCTGCGCGATGGCGATCTCGCGGTCGGAATCTCACAAGAAGGGGGTTTACGGGTGACGAGTTTCCACAAGGTTCACGGCTCTCCGTCTTCTTCTCAATTTCAAAAGGCTACACTTACCCTCTAAGCAACCCACCTCCTCTCTCTCTTATAACCCACGAAACCCAACTCAAATATCTTTGATATTTACCCCGAAGTTCTATCCTCTTATCCTAAGTTCGGTTTCAGTGTTAAGCGGCATATGGTGGGTCGGTGCACAACTTAACCACTAAGGCCCAAACAAACCTTTAAACCTTAATCCTTTCCACACAAAGTTATCATAATATTATTTAATGATTTATTTAACATTTATAGGGCGACCTCATTTTTCGTGTCAGATACACACACAATTTCAGTCGGGCTCGGGTTTAAATTTTTCCGGTCATTACATTCTTCTCACCTTAAAGAATTTTTGTCCTCGAAAATCGACATGCCAATTTAAAAAAGGTATGAGTATTATTCAATATGCTCAAAAATTAGGGTAATTACATTTACCCCTCCTCAAAGAAATTTTCGCCTTCGAAACTGCAAAACATACTTAAACAGGTCTACTATCCACTCAGGTTTAAACAAAGCAGTGATAATTATGTCACAAAATTTTATTGCATAATAGTATTAGATAAAGATAGAATAGCTAAGTTTTAAATTATTATTGCAAATAATATTATTATAAAATTTTAATTTATTTCGATTTCCGTGCCAGACACGCATATCAAAGCAGTCAAGTTTTGTTTAGAATTTTAGGGCATTACATTATCCCCCCCTTAGGAATTTTCGTACAGACACTAACAGTTCGAACCCTAGCAAATGTGCACAAAACATCAAAATGAATATTTGGTTAAAGGGACATTAGATGCATCCCCCTCAAGTGCAACGTTAGGCTATGCCCCCCCCATCATCTGGTGCTTGCCCGTCAGGCACCTCCTCAACTGGAGCTGGTGGTACAACCCCCTCCTCAGGTAACCTCTTAACCAATAGATTATAGCTCTTGGTCTAGTCCTTGAGCTTGAAAACTTTAATATTGTTGGTCAATCAAGGCTCGCCAGGAGCCAGACTATACTTCTCTCTCAATGCGATATACTGCTCGACCATTCTTGTTATCAATTGAGCATATGACAGCTCTTTCTTTGAAGCAGTCTTCTGCTTCTCAAACAGCAAATCTTTGGCATTATCTCGCGGACTTGTGCAAAAACGGGTTTATGGCACTCTTGATAAAAGTATCAAGCATCCATAGTCTATCAGGGATTGGGCCCAGTAATAGATTGACCTAAACTACACTGACCACAAGTTTATCATGGTATGAGACATCTTTGACATATGGTGGCAACAAGTCTCCACATACCATGAAAAACACTGTAAGGCGACGTCGACATGAAATTGGTTAAATTTATAGTCACAATCGTCAATTTTGGTGACCAATTGGTGATGGTTGTCACCCAGGCGAAGATGTTGATAAAAGAGCCTCACTATACGAGGACAAAAATGGACGTAAAATGACTCATGCAATGGTCTCAACCCTAGCTTAGCAATATAGTTGATCACCCATTCCATTTCGAGCCAATCCTCAAATAGCTTAGAGTCGAAAGCGCATTCAGGCAACAATGTTTTATAAGCCCACCACTCTTTTGGAAGTTCTTGTTGAATTAGCTAGTGGTGGTTGTGGGTTTTGAACAGGTGGCACATCTTGTTCCATTGGTGCCACGGGTTGCACAAAGGGTTGTGCGACCAATTCAACGGTTGGCACCGATGTACGAGCCCAGAATGTAGGGATTTTATGCGACAGATTCTTCGTTTGCAGCCCCATAGTTTAAAATGTACAAAATACACAAAAAACTCCCCCAAATAAGAAAAAGATAGGGTTTACCACAATAGCAGAGCAAAATGTGATCCAATGAATCAAAGCAAGAAGCTCTGATAGCCGAAAATATCCCTTGAACGCAAAGGAATCAAACTCTCTCGAACGATTGAAGATCTTAATCGTGCGAGTGAAAAATAAAAACCCAAAATATAACTTAAATCGATAAAATTGATCGATCAATGCTCAATTTGATCAATCAGTCAGTCCTTTTTCACAGAACATAATATAAACTGGTTTGATCGATCAACCTTCTTATTTGATTGATCAAATGCGCAGTTGATCGATCAATTCACCAAATTGATCAATCAATCATTACAGTCAAGTTGTTTCTTTAAACAGACCTCATTAATGGAGGCATTACCCAGTCCCTATTTCACCACATATAGGGTATCAGTATATGCTATTTAAACAACTCCAACTGTATGGAATTGTAATTACCACGTACATAAAGCAATAATGGGTTAGAATTTAAAATCGCAAAAATTACCTCTCGCATTAGGTGAATAAATGCGGGTATTACTCACGAATTTTGGCTTCACGCTCCTAGTTCGCTTCTATAGCTAAGTGATTTACTCGCGAATTCCATGGTTTAGGGTTCTATCCTCCATCCCATCCCATGATTTTCACACCATTGAACACCAATAACATAAAGAACATACTGCTAAAGTATCTTACCTTGAGTCAGCCGATTTCTCGGCCCACGAGCTCGACAATCTCTAGGATTCCAATGATTTAACAATCTCCAAAACTAGTGGCGATCCTTACTAGCTTCGACACAATCGCATAGCGTCCATACTCCACATTCACGAGCAATAACTCCCTCACCAAATCTCCTTCTCTTTCTTCTTAAATTCCACCACTCAACATAAATGCAAGAGTTAAAGCAAAAGGGATAATCTCCATTCCTAGCCAAGCCTTTAAACTTCTAACCTCTAGTGTGTAAAGCATGCACACCCCACATAGGTGTGCAAGATCACATCAATGGTTCACACCCTACACACATGTGTATTGTACACTCATATGTAATCTAACACACCTCATTACATTTGACTTCCACATAGCCGAACCAGTGATCAGACGGGCACGTCTCCCTAAGTAGCAATATGTGGGTAAAGAAGACACATCAATAGTCCTTCCACCATCCACACGTGCGCACATCTATCATCCGCAGATTGGCAATCTCCATGCAGGAAGCCATATAATTTAGAAGTCCTCATCATAATTTCAACGTCCTCCAAACTAGGATTATCATAATCTCCCCATCTTGAAGGAATTTTCGTCCTTGAAAATACCCTAAAGATATCCCGAGTAAAACTCAATTGTTCGTAGCGTCAATGCATATACGCAGAGGTATTATGTGTGAAATACAGTCGCCACTCATATATGCGCAACCCCTCTCTCTGAGTCCACACATCCACAATGGACTCACACGCATCTAGAGTCGAAATAGTTTCCCCCAAATCAGTGTATCCACACAACCCCTATAGGTAAAATTGTCGGGTTAATATACAGGTTGCTAAGCTCATCCCAAATCTACTGGAAAAGTGTGACAGTCTTCCCATGCACCGGGTATCTCATATCACACCTCAATAAGCAATTATATACAGTAGTATGTCACCATCAAGTTAACCATTAGTCAAAAGAAAATGACCATAATGCCCACAAAATTCATACAAAGGCAAAAACTAGCTGTTGAGCTTTTCATTAAGGATGCCCCCCCTTATTTACTTGACTGGTGTTCATTCCACAAAGAATTGTATATTAATCGTGAGATTAAGACTATTTAACCAGAATGTATCTATAAATAGGATCAACCAAACCTTGAAGGACATATAATGTCCTGTCCATTCAACAAATCTTCACTTCAACGATGTTAATCATTAGTGATCATACATCATTTTCATTGTATTAATCACAGTGACCCCTTACTATTGTAAAAATACTCATAGAGCACAGTGGACCAATTTTGAAATATACCATTCATCCGAAAAAAAATCTGATTCACGAAGTTGATGCTATCGTTATCAGAACAAATCAATTCATAATTCGGAATAGGTCTTATCTGTCTACGAACAAATGTTCACACTCACCCACTCTCTGATACGCAATGGTGGTAAGAGATATTACCAAAATGAGATAAAGTCATTACCAAAATAAGATAAAGTCATCACCAACATGAGGTACAACCATCACCAAAATGAGATAAAACTATTACTAAAATGAGATAAAGCCATCAGTAAAATAAGATAAAGTCATCGCCAACATGAGGGTAAGCCATCAGCAAAATGAGATAAAGCTATCACCAATATGAGAACCTCTAAAATCTACCGCAACAATCATGAAATCTTCAAACTTTATGCCCTTAACCAATCTTATGATACGCGAATAGAATTCCGATCATATAGGAAGGGCAAAAGAGTGTGACACATCTAGCCTTTCAAATCAAGGAGATGATTGCAAATGATTGCTCTCAATGTCGTACCATTTAGGTGCATCAGGGTAAGGTCGTACATAAATACTTAGGCATGATTAATCGACTCTTCATATGCACAACTCTCAATACACTCCCTATACTAACTAAATCTCCATATAGTCCTTGAAAATCTATAGTCATTCATCATGGCTTAAGTGAAAACAGCGCAATCCACCTTAGGGACATCTAATTCTGCTCTCCCATGATATCCGTAATTAAATTTTCCTATCCTCTGTCAATTACCGACATGATTATCTTAGACTTTTCCAATTCTCGAAAAACTTCCAAAGTAAATTACAGTGATTAACAACCGAACTCACATTTGAAAGAAATGTATTTAAATACACCATAATCATGACTCATTAGTCAGGAAGAAGAATACTAGGATTAAGTCCGTTAATTTAACTTCCTTACTCATAAGTATTAAAGAAATTTCAAATTCACTAAACAATTATCCTTAAGAAATTTATTGTAACTGTCAAGATTTATTAAGTCTGCCAATATAACTATCACTTACGTAGTTAATCTTCTGAATTTAGAATTCGTTTATGTCATGCAAGTGATTTAAGTCGATACACAAGTGATGATATTATGATATTCTACACGTGTCAAAACCAATAAAATTCCTAAATCATCTGAACATTAAAATAAAATCTTGATAATTGATATTGAACTTATACCTTGGACATCTTGAGTCGCAGGAAGAATCGGCTTGGAAGTAGACATCGAGGTCTCCTGCTTCTGTCGCATATCTGGGCAGTTCTTGACTTGGTGTCCTTGTTCATCACATCTAAAACAAGCACCCGAGATTAGCCTACACGCCTCTGTTTTATGAGGTTTCCCACACCACGCACATATTACAAATGGTGTAGATGAGGAGACAGGTAAGGCCTGCTGCACCAGAGTAACTCTAATCGTCACCGAATGCAAAGAGCGAGAACTACCTTGAGTGGTTGTCGAGGTCATCACTTCCTTTTTCAAAGCAGGACAATGCCTTATCAAGTGTCCCATTCGTCCACGCTTAAAACAAGTCCCAGTAGATCTTCTACAGTCTCTCGCTAGGTGTCACCCGTCACACCTAGAACATGGTTCATCTAATGTCGATGGAGAGGTGTGAGTCGTCCTTCTCAATATTGCCGTAAGTAACGCAACCTGCTGAGTCATAGTGCTAAGCATCGCCTCAAGCAACTGCCTATTCGGCTCACCTCCTCCAGTGTGTATAATCTTAGCCTTCTTTCGTGGTGCCATTTCGATATGTCAACATGACACAAAACTCCAATCAATAATGTTGTGGTCACAATGGCCCAAAGTTCTAACAAAATTTTAAAATATATCTTATCTAATAGCCATATATTTATCAAATCATCCAATATTCTCCTTAAAAGTGATTATGAGATCCACAATTTCAGTCCGAAATTGAATCTCAAGTTCTAAATCTCCAGCCACAGCTGCGAGTTCCCTATAGAAGCTAAAACCAAAACTCCTCTAACTTTGCTAAAGTCCTTATTGGGTCGTAGAAAACTCACGTCCCGACCATACCTACATCCATAGCCTAGTCTAGAGTCCTAACACGACCTAAAGCCTAGGCTCTGATACCAACTGTGACAGCCCAAATTTCTACACTCGAAAATCTGTGCCATCAGGATCATGCTCTGGATGATCCCCAGGACAAATCACAGAGTGTCTGCTCGTTTAGCAGAAATCAGAGCAGACACTGTCCAGTAGTGGCAAATCGAGTCATCATATAAGGCTTTAAAAGAGAGAAGAATTTAATAATACCTATATAAAAATAAAAGAAAATACATCCTCAAAAAGAACCAAGAAGAACCACTAGTGATGGGCATCCGTTACACAAAAATAATGGTTCAAAGTAGTGGTTCCTATAAAATATACTCAAAAGCAAATAAAGTATCTACAAAGTTTTAAGTATAAAATCGTGGCCACCAGAACCACAATAATCCAAAATATATACAGATCCCAAAAATATCCAGTCTAATCAAATACCCTAGCTACGGGTGGTGCTCGTCAGCAGGGGTATTGGTATTCTCCTCCTCAATCTCAGCCTCCGAATTAGGCTGGTAATCAGGGTCGCTCTCAATGTCGGGAGCTCTAGCCTCAGAATCTATTAATGTTATAAAAAACAGGGTGAGGTACATCTAAGCTCAGTAGAAGAGTCACAGCTAAAATTGTATTGAAAATATAAGACATGATTTGCTGGTAGTATATCAAACATATAATCAAATCAGAATATGCAGACAGGATAAATCAGATGACATGTACTGAGTTTTCAAAGAACAGAATAAATATTATTAGTATATAATTTGTGACTTAAATCATGCATATTTCTAACTTAAGAAACCCCCATGAATGTATAGCACGTGGTAATCAAGTGTATGCCGATAGGAAACCCCAACCAATCGTCGTTCACATAAACAATTTCAGGAATGCAACAATGCCTCATCTATGGAGTGTAATTGTGCAGAGGGATTATCAAAGCAAATGCACGATTGTGCCAAGGCATGGATATACCACCGAGTCGGTGGGGATCATTTGGATTAAATACTTAAAATCACATACACACATATGACCTCAAGAATTAGATATCAGAAATCGAAAATGTGTTTGAGAATCACGTAAATCGTAGAATGCGAGAATCATTTATTGATATACAAATATATTTTTAAAACAGAAATCAGGATACAGATGTGAAAGAATCATAAAATCATATTTAGATATATTTTTAGGTTGGATTTCCCCTATCTTAACAGATCTTTCTAAGCAAATCCAACGCCGATCTAAAGCAATTCAAAAGTTTTTATCCACAGATTCCACTCTTATTCTATATCACACATATGATGATATATTAAAAATTGATCCTAATTATTAATAATATTGACGTATTTAAGTATTTTCTTAAAATCGAGGCGGAAATGGGTAATTTCGTGTTAACTCGAAACATGACCCAACTTCCCACTTTATTTTTACCCTAAAAAAATTTAAATAAAGATTTGATTAATTCATAAAAGAGTTAGATCTCGTCGTACTTTTTTCGGCGCATCAAGAATCGTATCAATCGGAGTTTGGGACAAAGAGTTATGGCCAAAATACTGAAGCTATATCGATACTTTAATCAAAACGTGCTAACTTAGAACTTGGCCAAACTTCCAGCTTAATTTTGATCATCAAAACAATTTACTCATCAGTTAGTTAATTCATAAAAGTTATAGATTTAGTTGTCCTCTTTTCAATGCCACAAGAATCGTGTCAATCGGAGTTCAGAGTGAAACGTTATAGCCAAAATACTAAAGCAGTGTCGGCATAGTCAATTTGATCTATCAAACCATCATATTGATCGATCAATTTCACCCTTTATCGATCAATACCATATTTGATCAATCAATTTCACCCTTGATCAATCAACCCATCACATTGATCGATCAATCTTTAAATTGATCGATCAATGCTGTCGGGAATGAACTTCCAGCAAACAAACTTTCTGTTTTTGTAAATACATATATAATTTGATCGATCAACCACCAAATTTGATCGATAAATACCATATTTGATCGATCAACCACCTAATTTGATCGATCAATACCAAATTTGATCGATCAATCATCTAATTTGATCGATCAAAACCTTCAGAAATGCACCACCATAAGGCTTTATCATTTTAATCTATTTTCTTCCAAATCTTCTACGATCTTCATCGAATTCACACACACACACAAGCTAAACTAAAACAAGGATTTATTCTATAATCTAAACCATTAAAATCAAAGAAAAACTAACCTTTCTTTGACCAATTTCATGACTTTAAGGATCATTGCCAAAGAGGGTTTCGGAATGAAACTTTCAGATTTTCACGGCGAATTCACAGAGATTGATCACAAGGACTTGAAGATGATGTCGTTCATCCCTACGCGTCGATCTTAACCTCTTTCAAGTGCGAGGGATGATTCCAAAGTAATCGGCTCTTTGAATATGGGATTTTTTAAAGAAACAAGGGTTTCTAACGGAAAGGAGTTTGAACTGTCAAAATTTACAAACGGCGGAACACCATCGATACCGACGTCACGTGCTTTGCGAAGAGTGCGGAGTTTTTTGCGCGATGGCGATCTCGCGGTCGGAATCTCACGAGAAGGGGGTTCACGGGTGACGAGTTTCCACAAGGTGCACGGCTCTCCCTCTTCTTCTCAATTTCAAAAGGCTACACTTAGCCTCTAAGCAACCCACCTCCTCTCTCTCTCTCTTATAACCCACGAAACCCAACTCAAATATCTTTGATATTTGCCCCCAAGTTCTATCCTCTTATCCTAAGTTCGGTTTCGGTGTTAAGCGGCACATGGTGGGTTGGTGCATAGCTTAACCACTAAGGCCCAAACAAACCTTTAAACCTTAATCCTCTCCACACAAAGTTATCATAATATTATTTAATGATTATTTAATATTTATAGGGCGACCTCATTTTTCGTGCTGGATACGCACATGGTTTCAGTTGGGTTCGGGTTCGGATTTTTCGGGTCATTACAAGCAGTGTCGGCCCTAGCAGGCTTCCAAACCTGATGCTAAAGACATGTAGCCCATACGAGAGAGGGGAGGTCGAACTACCCAACACTATAGTCTCATAAAAACTCCCACGACAGAGCCCAATCCAATCCCGGCCCGTGGGCTGAAGGGCCCAAGAATAACATATTTCATTCCCCGTCTCTAGCTTCCCTCCACTAGGCTAGGAGGAACACGGCAAAATAAAGGGAAAATAGCCAGTATTATTCAAACGCGTGGGCTGGTTTTGACTAGAGCAACCACGTGACAATCTTCCACTTCTTTCGTCTAATCCACACACTTCATTTGAATAAACAAGAGGCCCACCATCTAGCAAATGAGAAACACCTGTCATCTCTTCCGCCATAGGATCTGCCCTAAGCTCATCAGTACCGTCCATCGCAACCCCTTTCCAGCCCGCCATCACTTCTTCAAAAGATTTGAAATTCAAAAAAGGTTCTGTTGGAGAGAAGAAATTTGTATCAAATGTGATCGGTACCGTTTGTTCAACCGATGGTGGGAGATTAGCAGGATACTCCCCTCTCGGCGTCACCCTCTCTCTACCTCCGACATGCCTCCCCGGCCTCCCCCACCCCTCCGATTTGTACCCCTAAAGCCTCGGGAGGAGGTTCATTTCCAGCAGCTCCACCTCTAAGAAGACCCGGTGGTCCTTGCAGCTGACGCAAACAACGCACGATCTTGGGATGGTCTCCCAACTATCGGAAGCAACAAGGATTCGAGCGAAGCTGGTCTCCCACAGATCATTCGTGCTCCAATCCACCGTCAAGAGTGAACCACAGCAATCGCTGATTCCCCTGAAGACCTCCTCCGTCCAGGCGTGCAGCGGGAAACCAAACAACCGAAGCCAAATCCCACCTTGCCAAGAGTGTGTACCAAGCTCCACCACCCCATTGTACCACCTGCCACAGCTCACTGGAATCTCCTCAATCCAGAGATCTTTTTTATTACACAGTTCGTCCGCATCAATCTCGTTTTAGAATCGAAGGAAAAATTTAGTATAAGATAGCTTAGAGGGGGCAGGGCGATCCTTAAATCCTCATCTTTCGTTAATCCAAAGCTAGGTAGGTTAGCTGATAAGGAGGAATATTGGGAGCCATTAAAGGCTACGAGCCTCTAAGCCCCATCGCTAACAGTCCTCGAGGGGTGGGGTGGGCGAGAGGATGCTTCTTTCAAGAGGCCTTCATCGTCATGATGACTGCCGACAAGACCTGGAAGCATTCTTTCGGAGGTCACCGGGGTCACCATTCAAAGCCGATTTGAATGAAACCCCTTTAAGGCCTTTAGTGCTGGTCCCACCACCACATGAAATCTTTTCCCAGTGATAGACCACCCATCTCGGATGTCCCTAATTTGTCGGCCGTTAAGGACCACCTGCTTCGTTGAACCAACTCTTGTTATCTCCCTTTGATTTCCTTGAACAGTGATCCTTGTTGCCTTAGCCTCTCCGCATCTGTATCTATGACAAAAAGCCCTTCTTCTAAAATTAAGGAAATTTACCTGATCGACCCTGTTAGATACACCTTTAACGTCAGAGGCCCTATAGTTTCACCTTTACCCAAACCGACCAACTCGAAGCCGAGTCGACCCTAACGAGAATAAAAAGTTCATATTACCCCCTTCTCTGACTTTCTTTAACCCACGAATACATCCCCCTTCTTCCCCATTTTAATCTGCTAAAGTTAGTAAGAAGTTAGAGGTGGTGAAGGTGACGACGTCTTCTGCCACATATCTGCTACCTGGAAGAAGAAAACAGAGGTTTGGGAGAAGAAGCTCCTGCATTTTGCCATTGGGAGTTGAAGATCGTGCAGTTTCCTATTCCGACGCGAGGTATATTCAGATCTAATGTAAACCTCATCGAAAGTTATTTTGAAAAATTAATTTTACTGAGTAAATATATGGAAAGAGACGATAAAGACTTTATAAACAATCGGTGTCAACTGTTTAAACGATCGATATCAATTGTAAAGAGAATCGATAACGATTGCATATCCAATCAATAATGACTGTTTAAACAATCGATAACGACTGTTTAAATAATCGATATCGATTCTCTTTACAATCGATATCGATCGTTTAAACAATCGACACCGATTATGTATCAGTTGTTTTGCTACCAATTTGTCATTTTTGTCATCCGTCTTATTATCCCATCCTTCTCCTTCTTAAATAGGCGATGTTTGGTGTGAAAATTCTTTTTCTCTGTCATTTTGATGACTATATTGTAAACGATGATGGTTTGTATCAAGGTGGGCGTCGGAGGGTTATTACAATTTCGACAGGTATGTCTTATGAACGATTCATAAGGCGAATTTTTATTATCAGTTTTGCGAGGGCCGATGAAACAATTTTCATAAAATTCTCTATGAAGATAGTGAATATCCCTGTGCTTGTCGACGTTTTGGATTCGAATGATTTGGCCACTCTATTTTTGTTTTATAAATCAAGGTCGAACATTATAAAGGTATTCATCATTAAAGAATCATCCTCCTTCCGATTCGAAGCTGAACAAGTACCTCAAGGTGGGATTGATTTTGTAAATAACCATTCTTTCCAGCAATATAAGTTTGAGGAGGAAGGACCTACATATGATACCGTTCAGTTAGGCGATGATGGCAATTTTGAGGCAAACATATCGGCCAAGAAGGCCGTTATTGATTTAAACCATGCCCCAGTTGAATCATATGATGACCCACTACAAAATATGCATGGGTCACAACATTGGAGTCCAGAGTTAGACTACACGTCTCTAAGAGTGGGGGATGAAGATAATTTTTGTCATATCTTCCCGGATGGATTCACAACTTGGCTGACTCACGAATTATTTTCTACTATGCCATCGATGGAGATTAACGAAGGAGCTCAACCCTATTTTCATACACATGAGCACCCTTTCGGTGAAGGGCTTAGTCAACCATGTCAGAACCCGTTCGGTGAAGGGCCTAGTCAACCATGTCATGACCTGTTCCGTGAAGGGCCTAGTCAACCATGTCATGACCTGTTCCGTGAAGGGCCTAGTCAACCATGTCATGACCCGTTCCATGAAGAGCCTAGTCAACCACATCAAAATCCCTTCGGTGAAGAAGGATCTAGTCAACCACCTCAAAACACTGCTAGTGAAGAGAACGTCGAAGAATATGATGACGAATCGGATGGGTTTACAAAAGAGGATTCAAAAATTTTTGTGAGAGGTATTGATAATCCCTTAGTAGATGGAGCTTACGAAGCTTTAGAGACATCGGACGAATCTTTCGATAAAGAGGTGGAAATCGAATACCGGAATTGGACGTTTGAAGTTGGAGAGACTTTAGAGAAAAACAAACATTTCAAAGAGCATTGAAAGAACACGCGATGGAGAAAAACTTTCAAATTCAGTCATTGAAAACCGCTACTTATCTAGTGACAGCCGCATGCTACGAACCCGATTGTTAATGGCGAATACATGCGTCTAACTTAACTGGGCTCGACACTTTCAAAATCAAGACGTTCAATAGTACTCACACATGTGGGGCTACTAAGATCGGACCGCACGATCACCGTAATGTAACAATCTCCTTCGTATCCAACTATATACGGGAAAAACTTATGGAAGGATTCGACTACACTCCAGGGTCGATAATATTCGATATTGCAAAAGCTTATAATGTGCAAATCTCATATACTAAGGCTTGGAGGGGAAAGAACTTGCCCTTAATAATATTAGAGGTAATTGAGAAGGATAATTTGTGGATCTACCGGCCTATGTGAAGAAGATAGAGAGGGTAGATCCTAATGTACAAACATCCTTTCAACTAACGCTTGACGGTAAGTTTTAAAGATTTTTTTAGAGGTTCGGCCCATACATCGAAAGCGACCGCAATACACTTCATCGAAGGGATCCTATTTATCGCCTCGGTACAAAACGGTAATGGCCATACATTACCGTTAGCATTTGCCGTGGTCAAGTTACAAGAAGAGGATACGTGGATATGGTTTCTTGAACGGGTAGGTGCGTTCATAATTGATGAGTTTACCGAAAATTTTATTTTTATCACGGATAGGCCGAAGGGTTTAATTAAGGCGGTGAAACATATCTTTCCTAATGCACACCACAACTACTGCATGCGACATATGACTCAAAATTTGTAACACAAGTATCCCAGGAATAATGTGAAGGGTCTATGGTGGAGCGCCGCGCATGCATATTCAGTAGAGAGATTTAATTATTTTATTAACGAAATAAAGAAAGATCCTACTGATCTTCGGGCCGTAGAGTATATTTTAAAAATAGACCCAAAGCATTGGGCACGCGTATATATAAAAGGAAGGCAGTATGATTCCCTGACTACGAATAATACTGAAAGCTTGAACAGCGTACTAAAGATAGCTCGAGAGATACCAATTATCGACCTAATTAGAACTACTAAAGAGAAAGTCGTCGATCATTTTCAAAAGCGCCGACAAATATCTGAGAAATGGACCACCCTCCTCTGCCCGAAAGCAGACCAGCACATGAAGAAGGTGTTGCAATGGGCCTGTAGAAAGAGAGCTCAACCATACAGGCGCGATCAATTCCAAGTCAATTTCAAAAATTTCATTCATCACGTCGACTTGGAATACAAGACGTATACTTGTCGTCATTGGCACATTCATGGCTTGCCTTGCTCTCATGCTATGACAATCATCAATTGGAAAAGTTACGATTACCATAACTTTTGTGAGAAGTGGTTTTTCATTATTTGCTTTAGACAAACATATGACGAACAATAGATTCCCACCCTCGATAAAAGCCAATAGGAATTTCAAGCTGAGCAACTGCCTGAAAATATGAAAGTGAGACCACCATATAATTATCGAAAGTAAGTCGGTCGTCCGAGGAAGAGAAGGATACGATCTAAGGGTGAGGTTAGGGACCTACAATGTGGCAGGTGCAGTGAGTATGGTCACAATCATAGGAGTTGCACGGCAATGGGGCCGATGGGTTGACACAATAGAAGAAGTCGGCTACCTTCAACGACAACACCCCACAGTCCATTAGCTATAAATTTGAATGTAACATATATGATGAAATTCTATTAAAAATGTAAAGAAGTATATTTTAGTAGAACTTTTAAACATTTTCTCACATTTTCTCAGCTCATACAGTCGGTATCGACTGCTTATACAATCGATGTCGATTGTATAAGCAGTCGACATCAATATCGACTTCCAATACAATCGATATCGACTGCTTATACAATCGATGTCGACTGCTTATACAATCGATATCGATTTCACAAGCAGCCGATATTGACTTCTTATACAATCGATATCGATTTTATATGAAGTTGTTAGCGATTTGATAGGCAGTCAATACTTATACAATCGATATCGATAGTCAATACGGTCTGCGACACACCCAAAACTAGACTATTGTTTCATTTTCGAATGTTCAACCGATGTATTTTTACATCCTTGAGATTACATGTGACAGCCCGAATTTCGGTACCTCGAAACCCGTGCCATCAGCACGATCATCTTGACCGTACCCTTTAGCTAAGCACGGAACACTGGTATATCAAGCATCAAAAAGTATAATAAACAAAATTTCGGAATTTAAATCTATATTAATTAACTCCCCAAAAGACAGTTCTACCCTCATACCTCTGCATGAATGGAGAACCGATCCGAACCATCGATGATAGCAATCATCACGGATGGTTCGTCCCAAAAGAGAAATCCCAACTCCTCATATACATGATTTTAAACAAAATAAAGGCTTGACATACCAAGCCGTACAAAAACCTCTCCAAGAATCTCTCAAAGTGGCACAACGGAGTCCTCTAGAAGAAGTCCTCTGGAGGTGGCTCCAACTCGTCACCGTCAAAGGTCCGACTTCACGATCGGCCTCAAGCCTCCTGCAATGCTAGTAGTGGACTACGTATAGTCTATAGGGTGAGCTACATCCTAGCTCAATAGGGAACAAACACAGTTGAACATATAAATTATGACTCACATATATTCCATGATATGCCATGCATGATGTGTCTATGCAATTATTGATGAAACAGTTAAAAAGCATTTCGTTTTACTGTTGATTACATATGTTTTCATTTACTCATGAATGATGCTGAAAAGGCCTAAAGCAAAACTTAAACTTTCAACTTAAGTAATCCCCGAGCAATATAGCATCGAGCCCCGATGAGATACCCATCATCGTCATCTATATAGATAGCTTAACCGTATTCCTCGAATACAAATAGTACCAAGCCCTTTCCCACAGGGATTGGTGGCGGGTTTCACTTGTCTCAATCAACACCCCGGGTGTGCTTACTATGTACGGATAAGCCTCCGACCGCCTACGGTTTTGCCGCCATATCGCATTTGATATCCCGCCGCGTCGGGCCGTGGGATATCCCGCCACGCCTCAAACCTCAAATAACAAAAATATTGGTGCCTTACATATAGTTACTCACCGTAAATGTGCTATCTTATATCGCTTAGGTCCAATCAAACATGATTCAATCCTTGGATACATCCCTGGGATGTATCCATTTACTTGCATCACACCTGATGCTCTTATCTCTTTACTTCTTCATCCCCTGGGGATGGCTCATTATGATTACTCTTATGGATGTCACACACACACACGTTTCACAAATTCTTAGGAAATAAACATTTGAATTGAATTCTATATCACTACATATATGCTCTTGTAAAATAAAGTACATGTTCAAGGTGTTCCCTACCTCAAGTCTTCATTTGATCATTGCATCAAGGTCCCACGTGGCTCCTTGTGCACTAGTCCACACGTACCACCTATGGTACTACATAACAGGTGAAACACATCACAAAGGATGCAATAAAGAAGGTATAAGACCCTCCAAGAATCTTAAAGTCAAACCCAAAAGTCAACACAATTTATCTCAGTCGATTAATCGAATTCCAAAATCGATTAATCGAATCTGATTCGATTAATCGATTTCCAAAATCGATTAATCGAAGGTCAATATCGATTAATCGAAGTAAATTCGATTAATCGAAATTCTCTATTTCGCAAAGTCGATTCTCAATTCGAGTAGTCGAGTTTTCATTCGATTAATCGAATCCTAATTCGATTGATCGAAATTCTCATTTTCGCAAAGTCGATTCTCAATTCGAGTAGTCGAGTTTTCATTCGATTAATCGAATCCTAATTCGATTAATCGAAATTCTCAGTTTTGCAAAGTCGATTCTCGATTCGAGTAGTCGAGTTCCTAAAATTGATTAATCGATCCCAAATCGATTAATCGAAAATTAAAATCGATTAATCGAAATCCCATTTCGATTAGTCGATTATCCACAAGTCATTTCCTCCAGCCCCTGGGGTCCACTGGAGGTTCCCAGTCGATTAATCGATTTCCAAAATCGATTAATCGAAATCCAAAGTCGATTAATCGAACTCCAATTCGATTAATCGAAATCGGGTCTTCTGACTTTTCAACTTCCTGGCCAATTTCGATTAATCGAAACCCAATTTCGATTAATCGAAATTGTTAGATTCAGCCCCTTTCGAGCTGTTCTTCCCAATCTTCCATACTTTTTCCTCTATTTTTCTAAGCCATTATCCTATGATTTAACCCACATTCAACCACAACTTAACCCCTATAATCTATGCATTTTATTTACAAAAATTTTACCTTGAATAGATCTCAAGTTGATTTCAATCCAGTGGTTGGAAGGCTAGGGTTTCCAGCTTTGGCTCTAACAGATCCAAATCGGGTTGAATCCGGCTTTTATCGCTTGAATCCCCCCTCCAATCAGTTGCAATAACTCCTCTCTTACTTCTCTCTCTCTCTCTCTCTCTCTCTTCTTTACTCTCCTTCAACAACCAAACTCTTGATTTTAGGGCTATTAAACCCTTTTATCCTCTTCCTCACTTGTGTGTTGAGCACATACACCGCGGTAGGTGTATGCGACTACACCTTCACAACACATACCACATAGGCATTCTATTTATCACATCTCATCCGTTCATTACACCACATACTAATTGCTGGACTTTCATTTGGTCAAACCTATGACCGATCGGGCACGGATCCCGAGGTCATAGTTTAGCGTGATTTTTCAGGCTATTACATTACAAGTTTTCAAAAAATGTAACTTTCATTTACAAATTTTCATTTACAAATTTCTATAAATGTTTAACAAAAACTACGGTGCTGCATCAGTACTACGGTGTTGCATCAGTAGTAGGTTCTTCAATGATATCTTTCTCGGCTTCTCCATCGGTAGTGAATTTAGCAAGGGCTTGGCCTATTTCTGCCCTGATCTGAGTCATATTGCCTTGACTAAAGTCAAATTTTTTCCCCGTCATGAAGTACTCTATGTACTTTAACACAAAAACCCCACAGTCCCACCCATTGGTCTATCGGGATACGGATTTGATCTTGCAATCAGAACTTGACTACGAATAGGTCTCAGCGTTCAATACAGTGGAGTCTCCATATATATGTAAAAGTGCGGGAAGGTATTTGGTCTGTTTTGGAAAGTGCAATGTCATATAAGATAAGCAGCTAAAATAAGCAAACAGTGAAAATTTTTATTATCAGAAATTTCTCGATTTATTTGTTAATACGATATCGATATCATTGTCAAAAGCGATGTTAACGATTGATAAGCAATCGATAGCGACTATCTAGGAAATCGTTAACGACTGCTTAAGAAATCGGTAGCGACTATGTAGACAATCGTTAACGACTATATAGGCAATCGTTAACGATTGCTTATGAAGTCGTAATCGTAGTCGGATAAAGTAAGCAAAAATTGGAGATTTATAATTTATGGACAATTCTTATCAGGACATTCATTTGGACCAGATACTCCTCTATAGAAGATCTATCGAAAATAGGGTCAATGATCATTACCGATCATTCTAAAACCTTAACGATCGCAGGCGTCCAATGTAATGGATTATGACTATGGACTGGGATAAATAGCTGAAATGAATATTATATTAGAGGATACAACGGTAAAAATTATAAAAAAAGTTTACAGATATCGTAATGTAACGTGTTACATTGGTGAGCCCACAGATCCCTCAACCTATTGAAGAAGAAATTTTGGAGCACTTTCTTGCCTGGGTTGGCTTCTTCCTTAACGGCAGCCCACCGTTCGATTTGCGTAGCCAATGGTTGGTTGTTGAGTTTTTCATATCTAATAAAGAATCTGAAATCATTATAATCCATTGTCATATAGGACAAACTGGCGAGGCTCATAAGGAAGAATTTATCCACTACCTCAGGAGAGGCAGTGTCATCAATACTTCTAGACGTCTTAGGTGGGCTCCCAATATCTGAAAGAAAAAATATTTCAGTAATCGACTATACATGAAATCGTTATCGATTTTATACACAGTCGGTATCGACTGTTAAGACGATCGTCAATGATTGTTAATACAGTCGGTATCAACTGTGAGGACAATCGATAACGATTTTTAATACAGTCGATATCGACAGTTAAGGCAATCGATGTCGATTGTATAAACAATCATTATCAACTATCTAGAAAATCTTTATCGTTTGTTTAAGCAAATAACATGAAAAGAATTAAATGTGAGAGATTTGATTACTTACAATATTGTCTAAGTATCCCCGGCCTTCCAAATATTTGAAAGTATGCATCCGGAGTGTATAATCACCCACGGTACTTACGTAGGTGCTGCATAAAATATAACGACCAAAGTTTAAATTCAAAACGAAATTAACTACTAAATAACAACTAACTATCATCGAAAAATCGGACAAATTATGAAAGTAACTTACTCGGCATCCTTTTCAGGAGCTGTCCATATGACATTCATGAACCTCTGCTCATCTGTCAGCTCATTCGTAGAAGGGGGCATCGTCGCGGTTGCTGATTTTTTTATCGGCTACTTTCTTCCAGTCCTAGGCGGCTTCGCGGCAACATGTTTTACTTTAGTCCTAGGCGGCTTCGCGGCAACATGTTTTACTTTAGTCCTAGGCCTCAAGCAAGCGTCGAATGGTTGCTTGGGTTGCTCATTACCAGCTGGACCACCCTTATCATCATGATCCTAGGATTGGTTGTCACCTGTTGCCACCTCCCCTTGCATGGGAAGAGGTGGTCCCATATCTATTGACCCCGGGTCAGCTGGACCAGCAGATTCTGGCCTCATATCGACAGTGAGAGGCACGTCTGATAACAAGTTCGAAACAGCACCATCCTGAATATTAAAAGAAATAAAATTGATAAATAACCAGATATGAGAGAATAGATATGCCCTCTAACAATAATTTATATCGACTCTGAAACCAATCGATATCAACTCCATATTGATTGTAAAAATAATCGTTATCGATTGTAAAAACAATCGTTATCGATTGTAAACACAGTCGTTATTGATATCGACTCCATATCGATTGTAAATACAATCGTTACCGATTGTAAAAACAATCGTTATCGATTGTAAACACAATCGTTATCGATTGCATTGATAATTGTTAACGATTGTACTTATAATCGATAACAATTCACTAAACAATCATATTACGTTAAAGTAGACTATATTAGAACCCATACCTTGGGTGTCACCTCCAGTATCATTTGAAGGAGTTCTATAATTTTTCCTTGCTCCTTCCAGATCCGCGTGTTGAAGTGATCCGCCATTTGCAGTTGTACATCCCTTAAAGTGAGCCGTTCATCAAAGGAGGTGCATTATTTTCGGAGGAGCTTATTCTCTTCTACCAACTGCTTATTCCCTTCCACTAATTAATTCACTAACTCTTCCAAATGGCTCACTTTTTGGTTGAGTTTCAAGTTCTCCAACTCCATATCGTCAATTCTCCTCAACAACTCTTGATTAGAGGAGGTTGGTGTACTGCCTCTTGTCTTTGCGGCATCCCTTCTAGGCCGGTCTAATTGGACAGGGACCTCTTCTAACAACGAGTCTTCGTCAGACGTTGTTTCGTACTCGAACTCTTCCTCATCAACTTCTTTGATCGAAATATAATTTCTTTTCTTCTTGGGCCGCAAATCAAGTTCCATAGCTTTCTTGACCTCTTCAGGTTCTTTCCTCAGCCCCCCAATCTTCCTCGCAACAGCCTTTCGACCCCGCTAATAATCACTTACGAAGGGTATCACCAACTCGAAAGAAACGGGTTCGAGGGGAGCGTAAATCTGTTACGAAAAAGGGCAGGTTGTAAAATAACATAGCAATATTACAGAAAAAATTGAACAATCACTATAATATATCGACTGCTTAACGAGTCGATACCGATTGTGTAGGAAGTCGATACCGATTGTGTAGGAAGTCGATAGCGATTGCTTAGGAAGTCGATACCGATTGCTTAGGAAGTCGATAATGACTTCGTAGGCAGTCGATATCGACTGATTTGATACTCGAAATCTTCTAAATTTACCTTTACAAATTTAAATTATTTAAAACGACACCATACCTTGATGTCCAGCATCTTCGCAAGAGTGTAGCCTTTCGTCCTCGTTTGCGGCTTCTCCGCCCACTTCAATAGTCGGGGGAGAGGGTTTATCATCGACGTCCTTTGAGGTGAGATGGCAGGCAGCATCTCATAGGCTCACTATTGAAGTACACACATACAACTATAAATATTATATGGCTTAAGGGCTTTATCATTGTCGGCAGTCTTTCTGTTTGTCACGCCCTTCTCTATATACTCCAATAAGCCATTGAACACGTAGAGACCCCACGGAGTTTGTTTGAAGTTCTCCACGGTGTCGACGAGTTCAACATAGTCTTTCAACACTTGATGGTGGGACCCGGGAAAAAGAAATGTACACAGAACAAATAGAAGAGCCAACTTGCCGAAGTCGTCATCACTTTCTGCTAGCCTCAATCCATTTTCTATATGAGACCGAATAATTTTTCCAGTTGGTAGTCCACGAAAATATTTATATCGAACGATTTCCTTTTCAGATGGTTTAACAGAAGGGGTATACTGTTGGGGTTCAACCACCACAAGACCCAGTATTAAGGCAATGTCCATCTTCCGAAGATAGACATCTCTCTTCCCGATTCGAAAGTGGTTCTTCTCAACCCAAAAACTCAACATGGCATCGACGACATCTCCAACAAAACTAACACCCTTTGACATTTAGAATATTCTCCCGAAAACTGATGCACTTAGCAACTCCTTCCGCTGCGGGCTAGCGTCCTCGTAGACCTTCAAAATGCCAGTAGGCGAACATTTGCCAACAGTCCGCTATACAACCATCTTGAAGGCTTCTGTATATGAACTGTAATAAAATTGAAAGGCGTGATTCAAATACTAAAAGAGATTGTTTATAATCAGGTTAGATAAAAAATCGGCGATTATTTAGGCAATCATCATCGATTGTTAATGCGATCGATATCGATTGCATATACAATCGTCATCGATTGTATATGCAATTGTTATCGATCGCATTAACAATCGATGACGATTGTTTAAGAAATCATATAAAGAAGAAAATTATTTCAAAACATAGACCGTAGAAAGGAGAATAAAAAATTCAACAGAAATAGAAAGTAATTTAATTTCTAACTTACCGATTTGATAGCTTGAAGATTCAAAAACGAAGCGCCAGTGACTACGAATCAACACCGCCTCTCCACCGACTTCAAACGAAAAAGCAAAAAGTAAAAAGATAAACAATAATGATTTTGAATATTGGACGGCTATTTATTACCTTGGGAGTAATTTCGGTATTTCCTAAAGGCGGGCGACGGCTCGGCGCGCAGCGGGTCGGTTTGAGTAAAGGTGAAACTATAGGGCCTCTGACGTTAAAGGTGTATCTGACAGGGTTGATCAGGTAAATTTCCCCTAAAATTAACATTGCGCCATTTGGAGGAAATCCAATCTCCCTCCCTAAGAACCAGCACATTCTTGTGTTTGCTATGCTCTCCCATATTCTATCTTCTTAATTTGCAGTTCAATGCTCTTTAATGACTGCATGCACAGCTGCATTCGGCAATATAGGCGGAGTGTTACCGGAAGGAAGTGAGCACCAAGGAAATGAAGTTCTATAAATGATAGAGTTTCCGATTACCGTTGGTCAATGTGGTGTGTTTTCTTCACTCACCTCTGCCATTAGATGGCTCATCATAGTATTTCACCAAAACATAGAGTTACAAACACTTGTGGCTTTATTCTCGACGTTGCCCAAAGAACTCCATATCGTATCCCATAAACCCCGAATATTGGTACTTACCATCAAGTTGCCGCTATCAATTCTGAGTGTAGTAATTGTTTCGGCAAGCGCAAGTGTTGTAATTTTGTGTTTGATGGTGAGAAAAATATGTTTAATTTTGTGTTTGACGGTGAGAAAGATATTCTCTCTGGATCTACAAAAACTAAAGAACCCATTATATATCCGGAGGTGGCACGTGTATAGACTAAGAGTATCCATGAGGACGTTGTGCTGAAACAGTGGATATATACGATTGCGAGAAAGAAGATGAAGAAATTGATGGAAAAAAGTAAGCTTGGTGCTCCAACACCTTGTCGGAAAACCTCTTTGGAAAAAGACATAAATTTTAAAACTTTTAAATATCCTAACTCTTGTCTAAACATTTTCCTGGTCCGAACCCCTGGTCCGACCCCAAAATTTTAGGAGTAGGGTTTACAATGAGATACGAGGGCAAGGCTAGGGCCTTCAAACCAAAAGCCTGCTATCTATCTCACTGAGGGCTTAACAAACTAAAGCCCTTAAGACTCGGCCAACCCGTGCATCACTTTTAGTTATATATTAATATAAGTATATAGAATATATTATACCATATGCATATACAGTCAAATAATCAAAATAGTATTCAATATTATTATTAGCTTTATCAAGCATATAGTTGTAAGAATATTATAATAATTTAAATATTTATAAAGAGAGGTTTTTAGAAATATTCTTTTCTGCATTTAATGAAAAAAAAAAATTATAACAGAAAAAAAGTTAGATAACCAATAATCAATAACCAATGAAGCCTAAAGCTCGACTTGAGCCTCCCTAACCCGCCTAAGTTAAGACTAGGGTTGGGCATATCAAAGCCCACCTAACTTAGAGCCGGGCTAGGGCCTAGGCTTGGCCCTTATGGCAGGGCAAGATTTTAGGGAGGCCCAATTCTAACCCGATCCCTTGACAGGACCCTAGTTTCGGCATCGTACACCTAGTTTATTAGTGGATGCCAAGTGTACCATGTGATTAGAACTTGGTTTCACCTAAGTGTATTGTGTAATTCGCTTGAAGAGCTCTTTTAATAGAGAACTGTTTGCTTATAAAATCATGAAAATGCTCATGTTAAAACTTAAAACTATTCGGAATAGTTTAATAATCTAAAATTGTTTTCGCTTGGTCATGTTTTTGTAAATAACCCAAAATCTTCCTCGGGCGTGTTAATGACTGTGATGGGAAAAAAAATAAAAATATATCATGGGATCCAAGTTCCAACAGAGATAAATGCTGTTAAAACAAAACATCTACCATTTAAATCTCCAAAATCAATTTTTCAATCAAGGATCAAAATTTCGCCCAAAATGACCGAAATTATCGGTTTCGGTTCCCACCGAAACGATAATTTGGGATCAAAATTTCTGTCATATAATATATGAGAATAAAATTTTCGGTCAAATTTTTGGTCGAAATTTCGGTTTTCGGCCGAAATTTTGGTCCAAAATTTCGGTTTCGATTCCCTCCGAAACCGAAACAAAACTCGAAATTTTGATCCTTGTTTCCAATCATTTTAAAGGCGTCGACGGTATTGAATGAGATGATAAAAATGTTATTTCGTCACAATCTTCCACACGCTAGATCTTTAATTATAATCTTCCAATTACATTGCACAGTTGATAAGAGATAGCAACACAAATAAAAAGAAATAGAATCATTCCAAATCATTATTTGGATTGGTTAGCTACCATCTTACAAGGTCCAGTTAGAGTGCATTGACCGCTTTGAATCAGATGATAAAGATCATTTTTCGTCCTAATCTTTCATCTATTGAAATGGAAATCATAGTCGTACCTCTTTAGATAGTCAGATTTTGATTCCACATAACACATCTCAAAAAATTAACCTAAAACCATGTTCGAGTGTGATGTGTGCCACGTGATTATAGACTCACTGTTTGGGAGGTCATGTGGAATCAAAATTTGACCTAGTATGCTCATGATCTCAAGATCCATCGTTTGGAAGATTAGGATAAATCTCCATTCAAAGCAATCAATGCACTCTTGCGGGAGATGGGGTGTGATTATTATGGCTGCGTATGGCATAGCTCTTTGCTAGCCTTTGTCATAGTAGAGTTCACCTGCTTTAGCAGGTTCCCATCATCTTCGCTAACATCATGATATCTGCTTTAGCAGGTATCCCTTATCCTTGATAACTCTTTGCATAGCAAAATTTTATGCAGGATTTACCTATTCAACAATTCTACGCTCCTCTCTACTCGCTCATTGTCTAAGCATATTTTATTTCCTCTGATAGAGAGTTAGTAGAGAGCAGAGAGGTTGCTGTTAGAGCAGATAAATCCTCTTTTGTAAAAAGTTAGAAAAGAGAATGAGAATCAACTAAAGCAGGTGAACTCCCCTATGACAGGAGCTAATTTTCGGCAGGGGCTAGCAGAGAGCTATGCCATACGCAGCCTATATCACCAGTGTAATTAATGGAACCTTATATTCTACAAACCATGAAGTTAAACTGGAAATGGCATTTACATAAATTAAGACATTGTTTGATACTTTACAGAGATGGTAACACCCTTTTGCTATTCCATTTAAACCATTACTTTAAAAAAACACTATCTTTCTTTTTAAAAAGTTAATTTTGGGTATATTTATTCCCAACCAAGATTCTTCCTTCGGAACCCGAGTATTACTTAAACCATTGATTACTTTAAAATTGACAAATACGATTATTTTCGTCCCATTCTTCAAACTAATAGATTTTGACATCATACGGTCAGATTGTGATTCTACCGACATGCGTCTCGATAAGTGATTATATTCAATTTTTAAGATGCATGCCACATGGAATCAAAATCTGACCATCTAATGATAAACCCGTGGGTCAAACATTGGGACAGAAAACGCATAACATCATCTGATTCAAAATAGTCAACGATTTAAACAAGAAAAATTAGGTTGAGAGAAGAATTTTGAGTTGTAAATAAATGTCAGAATATCTTATTTATCTGTACCTAATCCATCTAAATTTTAATTAGATGGGTAGGTGTATATATTTGTGCCTGTGTAAGTGTTTCTTTGCAATTTCAGTTGGAAATTCTTTGAGTATTTACATATACTCTTGAGTTGGAAAGAGTGATTCAGATTATTTTTTGCCTTCTTTTATCAATTTCAGTTGGAAATTCTTTGACTATTTATTTACACTCTTCAATTGGAAACAGTGATTCAGATTATTTTTTACCTTCTTCCATAGAAGAAGGTAACTGTTGCTAAACCAGGGTTTTAGTACTACACATAGTTACCCAAATCTCCAACTTTTTGAAAGAAAAATTGTTTAAAAGACTTTTTACATTTTCTTCAAAAAATACTAATATATTTTTAAAAAGAGTACCTTTAAATTCACCCACTAAATCTTTGAGTTCCCTCGGGCTTCAACACATTGAATGCATTGAATTAGATGGTAGAGATTGTTTATTATACCAATCTTTCATACGATGGATCTTGAGACCATGGGTGTACCATGAAACGATCGGTTTTTATTTCATGTGATACACCCAAAAAAGTTACCTTAAAGTCAATTTTGAGGGCACATGTGATGTTACGGTCACTTTTCTGAGATGTGTGCTACGTGAAATAAAATACTAACCGTATGATAGTACGCTCATGATCTCAAGATCCATCGTGTGAAAATTGGGACGATAAACGATATCCATTGTCTGATTTATCGCAATCAATGTGTTGCAGTGTGGGTGAACTCAAAGATTTTGTGGGTTGATTTAAAGGTACTCTTTAAAAAATCACAATTTTTAACTTTTAAATGTGTATTTTAGGAATTTTTCTCAAAATATTTTGTCAAAAATTATTTATTTTTTAGTATTTTGAAATATTCCATTTCTTTTTCCCAATTGCTTCCTGATTTTTCTATTTTGAAATTTGCCGATTTTTTCACTTTTTTTGTCTCACCGATTTTTTCACGAATTCTAACTTGGTAACGATGGTAGTATGCGGTAACCCCTCTTAATTTTGAGTATACAAAACCCGAGCATCAGGATTGTGGACTTTTACATTACAATGACATGTACTTTAAGAGCCTGTTTGGTTGGCAGGAGATCAAGGGATGAAAGAACGATCTTCCGGAAGATGGACCGACTTCTCCGACTTCTCTGTTTGGGAACTTTTTTGGTGCATAGAAGATGGAGATACATCTCCCACTTTATGTCCATAATCCACATTTCCCAAAAGATCGGTCTCCCACCTTATTAAGTAAAACCTCAATAAATGAATGTTCAATAAATTAATAATATTGCTTAAATAATAAGATCTTAGCTCCAACTCGGGCAGTATACTAAATTAACAACATTACTAAATGCATAAAGATAATAATTTATTTTTTTAATCCTTTAGTGCACAACAAATATATAAATTAATGATTGATTAAATACATAAAAAATAGCACATAAACATTCATAATATTAAGGAAATTTTTATTTGACAACTTCTATTTTCTCAATTCACCTCTTTCTCAAAATATCTTTGTACTTAAATCGTACTCAGCCTCATCCTTAATATTTTACAATGTGCATGCACTATATTTGATATATTTTTTTCATGTTGTAGCAAATATTTAGGGTTACTATTGTTTGAAAGATGTCTTTTGGAGAAAGAGTTGGTAAAATACAAATGTCATCTGGATCATGATCATCATCAATAAGCATATTCATTACCCTTTGAATAATCTTTTTATCAGTAGTTGATCCATCACTATATTATTTTTACTAGGATAATTCAAAAGGTTGGTTAACATTCATCACATTTCTATAGTGTAGATCAGAAATGGCTTCCTGTAATCCATGAATGTTAAAACAATAGGTTTGGATTGCAAAAAAAGATAAAGATTGGAATTAAAAATATACGTAGATCCGGTTCAAGGCGCGTTAAATATCATTGTCTTTAAATCGAGATTTGCTCCTACCACTATGATTTAGTGGTCACCAGTAGATTACCGGCAAATTGGTTCCAGGATACAACGAACCGGCAACGCATCCGGGTGATCAGATTTGGTGAATCTGATCACACAACTAGAACACTAAAAAACGAAAGCGGAACTCTGAGAAGGAAATTTTTTTTAAAACACATGCAGAAGAAAAAAGAGAAAAATGCAGTGTTTCAAATGAGGGGTCTCAGGGCCCTTTTATAAATAAAACAGGTGTAACCGAATTGACATATTCGTTGCAGATAACTAAACGGTCGGATAAGACATATCCATTTAAAAATAATTGAACGATTTAAAATTTAAGCAGGCGGTTACACATTTGTTCAAAAGTTTAATTAAATTATCGTATCGTCACGCCACGTACACGTGCTCGTGCCTGGGCCAGTGCCTGTCTCGTCCCAACCCAACCCGATAAGGGTCGGCTCGACGCACACGCGTGTGTGTGACTGATCCAGTGCATGACAGTGGAAGCTATAAAATTCGGTGCCCCCTCGGTGAATGCTACAAGCCTTGAGCCAAGGCATTGATATATAAGCCAAACCCAAAATTGAGTGTACACGATGTGGAACAAATCCTAACTTCAAAAGCTTGTTTTTTAAATCCTTTAAAATATCCAACAATGAATTCATTCATCTTCACCAACTTGTGGTTCAGAAGCCATATCTTCATCTGACTGGATCCTTTAATGCCAAAAACAATTTCCAATAATTGTCTTCACTCAATGTTCCAAGTCGCGTTAATAAAATTGATAGCATTCAATATGTTAATTTTTTGGGGATTTGTTGCTACTACCTCATAGTCCTTCAAGATGCTAGGTGAAGATGAGTGCCTTCATCTTCACCAACTTGTGGTTCAAAAGTCATATTTTCATCTAATCAGATCTTGTAATGCCGAAAACAGATTGCAATGATTGTTATCTTCACATCAGTGTTTCAAGCCGCGCTAATAAAATTAATAGCATTCAATATATAATTTTTTCGAGATATGTTGCTGTTACTTCGTAGCCCTTCAAGCTGTTAGAATAAAAACGACATCAATAATGGATTTTTAGTGCTTGAATAATCTCAATATCACATGATTGAATCTGTGATGTTGTATTAGGAGGCAAGAAAAATAGTTCAACATTTCTCAAGCCTTCAGTAACCCTTTGGATGAACTGAGCAAGTGTCCGTCATAAGGAGAACCTTTCTACCATTCATTCTCTTGTTAAACCAACAAACAATTTCTTAAAAAAGTACATCAGTCATCCATGCTCTCTTGTTTGCTCAATAAAGACACTACAATTTCTTATGTTCACATTTTGAAATCCTCTAGGATTAACATACTTACCAATAACTAAAAGAGGTACTTTGTCTGAACAATCGCCATTGCAACAAACAACAATGAAATAATCATGTTTCATCCATATTATAGATATCCTTCCAATGAAATTAGTCTAGTTTAGCTCATATTCTCGGTAAAGCATTTTCAATATTCTCCATGACAACTGAACCACTTTCATCAAACCGTCGAAAAGACTTAATTCTATGTCTTGCCTTGAACCGATCTAGCCAACCACTTGAGAAGTTAAATTCTGGAGTAGTTTCACCATACATTTTTTGCAAAAACTCTTTTGCTTTTGTCTGAATCATTTCTCAAGTCATAATCACTTTCTCTTAATATTGGAGAAATCACTCATACAATACTTTTTCTAACACGGCTATTTTGTTGATTTGTACCTCTTATTATTGCTATTTTTCATCTCATTTGACAAATATTTCACTGACCTTTTAAGAGTGCTTAATACTGTTGATTGGCTGATGGAAAGATAAAACTTTTGTTGACCCATTGTTGCAAAAAAAAAATTATTAGAAGAGGCATGCTCATTTTTATACTCGTGCAATGCTCTCCTCATCTCATCAGTCAATGTCATTTCAAATGAAATGCCATGGATATGAAAATTGTAATGATTTGGAGTCTAAGAGTAAGAGTAAAACTAATGACTATTATAGAGATTATGTTTTATGTACATGAAACATCTTGAAACGCTTTATCTTCTAGGGCATTAAATTTGGAAGCCACATCCATTTTATGTAGTACTTACTGTATTAACTTTTATATATATACATACATGCTAACTTTTGAGCTTCTACGTATGCACGTATTAACTTTTGACCACATCTATTATTTTTATATTTATAGGTTATACATGTATCTTGGTCAAAAAAGTAATATATGTACAAGTACTAAAAATAAAATAAAAAAATTTAAATTAATAAATATTCATTTATCAATAAATTAATAAATTATTCATTTGTCAATAAATAAATAACCACTCTAAAATAGTAATTTTTCTTTATCACAAGAGTATTATTTTATAGAGGTTTTACTATAGGTGAAAATTTTAAAATCTCTCTACATCTTCCACTCGCCCGAGGCGATCCACTTTTAAGTTGGTCGACATCCAAATAAAGGTTAGCAACTTAGCACTTCTTTCTCTATCTCAAGATTCTCTGGTTTTCTCCATAAGCCATCCTTATAGGTCATTTGCGAGAGATCTTGGGCCTGATCACTATAAGAATAATTTTCTCTATCATATATGGAAGAGTTTATTGCAAAACGTCTCGTACTCATATTTTAATCACCAAAATAACGAGGATTATTTTTTATGCCCAAAACATCTCACAATACGGGTGTAAACAACTCGTCTTGTGAACTAAAAATCCGCTTCGGTGGGCTAACCCTGTAGCATAAAAACCAGCATCGGTGGGCTAGACTTGAAGCATGTTAATATCAGCGCCGTCCCACAAAAGCAGTATAAAAGTTCTTTAATTCGGAGGGAATGAATTGACATGCTAAACCACAATTCGGTGGGCTAGCCATGAAGTAACTTGTATTTTACCCGTGTTGCGACTTTTTGGTGATAAAAATAAACCTCATTATTTTGGTAAATACAATAGGCCCACAAGACATTCTGATAACTTTCCCTATTTTGCTTCCTTTTTATCTTATTTTTGTTTCTATAGAGATCTTTTACTTATTTTAAAAAAATATTAGCTCTGATTTAAGAGGTTCTTGGCAGTTTCATTGCAATTTTTCCTAATTCAAAATTTCATTTTTAAAATTATTTGCAAAATAAATTTATGAAAATATCTAAAAAATTTAAAACTGAATATGGATTTTAAAAAATGTAAAACTGAATGGGTTTTCGGCATAGTCAGAGAATTTTTTTGCTAGGTTTTTTTTCTATACGATCTAGGGATACAAGGTTTTATCCGAAACTAAACCGAAACCAAGGAAATCGAACCGCCTCGAAATCCGATTCACACCAATCCAAATCGATTCCGGTTTAGTTCGGTTTCGATTTTGGATGCCGAAAATCGAAAACCGAAAACCAAAAACTTCTTAGGTGAGATAAGAAAACACAAAAAAAAAATAATTAAAAAAACATAAAACTCGAAAAACTGAAAAAAGATCCCTTCAAAATATTAAAAAGATAACCAAACCAAAAAGCAAAACTTTCGGGTATCAATTCAATTTTAGTTTAAAAAAAGAACAGAAAAAACAAACTGAAAATTTGATGAGTGATGAATTTTTATTAAGCTTGTTTTAGATGCTATTTTTATTGACTTTGGACTATGGACTATGGGTTAGGAATTATTTTTTAATTCGATGAATGATGGATTATGGCTTTGAATATTTTTCAGGTTGATTAATTGATATTTCAATTCCTATAAAATGATAGGTTAGCCAAACAGAGTAATATAATCTTTTGTCTGATCTTTTTTTTTTTTTTGGTAACCTAGGTATATGGACCCCTTAGAGCACCCTGTCACGGAGTCACTCTTTGTGACGTAAACTCTCGTGCAGCACCTAGTTCCTCTAGCTAGGTCAGCCTACTCAAGTCTCAAACCTGCACGATAACACATTAGGTTAGAATCTGTGCGAATTCCCAAATGCAATTAATAATTTGATACGCAGTGACTAGTAAAGGGACAGGCCCGCATTGGGGTTGGATCCGCACCGTGGAGGTAATTATAAACCACCCCAAACACGATGGCTCCAGCACACGACGTAATTAGAGTGACCCAACACCAAACAAGGCCCGGATGCACGAACTCAAGCCCACAAGGCTATCATACGTGTTCCGTAGGGCATCACTTAGGCTAGCAGCACGTTGCGTAGATGCTAAGATCACTTCCTCATATATAAGGGTAAAACAACAGTTTAGGCGAAATAATGAGAGGACCTCAAACATATTGGTTTGACATGCTGCCCATCCACTACACCAATACACCCATGATGTCCCACATCTTCCCCCATACAACTATGTCGCGACCTCGTCAAGTGCCCTTTTGGCACTGTGTCACGAACCCAAACTGCCACCATGTCGCGTGTCCTCGTGGCCCACGATCAAAGCTGTCGGAGTACCTATGGCAAAGCCCTCATGACTTGGTTACGCGCTTGCGATGCCCCAGCTTTTATCCACCAATGCTCCAACACTAATGGCATGAGTGGCCTTGTGGCTAACCCAGATGGCCACAACGCGAGCCCCCGCCACATCCTCCCCTACTTATTTGCGTTGACGCCCTCGTCGACGCGCTTTAAGTACTTCTTAAAAGCTGCTTGGAAGGATGGTTGGTCATTATGAAGTTCTCAGGTAATTTCGGCCTCGGGTAGGCCCCTCCATTTCAAAAGGTACTCCACAGGAAAATCATTTCGACTGCCATCTCCCTATTTGTTGGGTAGGTGAGTAAGGATCTCTTCCGCCTGTCTCTTTGACTCTAAACCAACATTTGGTGCGGCGTGAGTCGATAACTTCTCGCAAGGTCCTTCGGATCTGCTCAATACGGCTTTAGGCAACTGACATGAAATACAGGGTGTATTTTTAGCCAAGGAAGTTGCACCTGAAACAAAACATCATTAATCTGCTTCGTGATTGGGAATGGTCCATCATACTTGCGAACTAGCGATGTGTGTCTCTTTCTAAAAAACTTGAGTTACACAGGATGAAGCTTTACCAGAACTTCATCGCCTATGTTCAACTTGATAGGTCGTCATCCCTGATCGGCCTATTTCTTCATTCGCTTCACTACCTTCTCCAGATAGGCTCTAGCGATCTCTGTATTTCTCTGCCACTCTCTTGTAAAATGATAGGCTAACGGGCTGGATCCTGTGTATCCCATGGTAATGGTGTGCGGTGTCAGAGGTTGTTGGTCGGTTGCCAACTCAAATGGGCTCTTGTTCAAAGCTGAACTCTTCTACAGATTATAACAAAACGGTGCTATGTCCAACAACTGAACCCAGTTCTTCTAGTTGGGACTCACAAAGTGTCTCAAATACTACACCAGAATGGCATTCACCCTTTCAATTTGATTGTCAGTTTGAGGATGCATGCTGGATGAGAAGTTTAATTTTATCCCCAGGAGCTTGAATACCTCTGATTAAAACTTGCTAACAAACCGCGGATCTCTATTGCTGACAATCACTTGTGGCACTCCCCAGTACTTCACAAATTTGCTGACGAACAACCGTGCTGCCTGCTCTGCTATGTAGTGTAATGGTGCCGGAATCAATGTAGCATACTTTGAAAACTGATCCACAACCACTAGGATGGATCCGAGCTCCCCTACTTTTAGCAAAGCAGAGATGAAATCAAGGGATAAGCTCTCTCACGAGCGTGATGGCATTGGTAAAGGTTGTAGGAGCCCAAACAGCTTAGCTCTCTCAACCTTGTCCTGCTGACATATCAGGCAAGTCCTGACATACTCCTCCACATCATCCTCCATCTTGGGCCAATAAAAATACCTCTCCAACAAGGTGAGCGAGCGATGAATTCTCAAATGACCTACCCACAATGTATCATGGCATTCCTCAAGGAGCTCTCTCCTAAGGTATCCCACTTTTGACAAATAGAAGCGGCCCCCTTGGTCACCAACAGTCCTTCCTCAGTCTAGAATCGACGTGTTCTCCCCTCTTCTACCTATTGTATAATAGTCCTCGCGAGAGGATCAAACTTTAACCTATTACGCAACCGATCGGGGATTGTTGAACTAATGTGGCTAGCTACAGCCATCTCTTGAATTTTTAACGCTGCCAACTCTGTGTTGCGGCTCAAAGCATCTGTGATTTGGTTGGTCCTATCAGGCTTGTACAGCAAGTCCATATCGAACTCGACTAGAAAGTCTTGTCAATGGACCTGCTTCAGCGATAACTTCTTCTGCGTCTGGAAGTAACTAGTCACAGTATTGTCGGTCATCACTAGGAACTTTGACCCAAGTAGGTAGTGCCTCCACGTCCTCAGACAATGTACTACCGCTGTCATATCTTTTTCTTGAACCGTATACCGCCGCTCAATATCATTCAACTTTCTTCTCTCAAAGGCCACCATATGTTCCTCTTACATTAAAACTCCTCCTATAGCATAATCGAAGCCATCAGTGTGCACCTCAAAATACTTGGAGTGATCAGGTAGCTTCAACATGGGGTTACTCATAACCATTGATTTCAAATCCTCAAATGCCCTCTGGCACTTCTCAGACCACTTCCATGGTCGATCCTTCTTTAACAGATTGGTCAATGGCAACGCTCGATACGAATATTCAAAGATAAACCTTCTATAATAATTAACGAGGCCCAAAAATGATCGCAGCTCGGTCAACCCTTCTGGCACTGTCCACTCTTGGATTGCACAAACTTTCTCAAGGTCCATGCATGCTGATGTTTCCTCCCCCAATACGGTGCCCCAAGAACATGATCTGCTCTTGCACAAACGAGCACTTCTCTTTCTTCATATAGAGTTGATTCTCTCGCAATACATTGAAGATGACTTAGAAGTGGACGAGATGTTCTTCTAAGGTGTTGCTGTATACGACAATATCGTCCAGATACACCACCACCAACTTGTCGAGGTAAGCGTGGAACAACTCATTCATCAAAGTACAGAATGTGGCTGGGGCATTAATCAGCCTAAAGGGCATCACCAAAAACTCAAAGGCCCCATACCTCATCACACAAGTAGTCTTGCGTTCATCTCCCTCGGTGATTTGCACCTGGTAATAGCCAGATCTCAAGTCTAGCTTAGTAAAGTACCGCACACTGCCCAACTAATCAAACAAATCAGCAATCAATGGTACTGGATACTTGTTCTTGACGGTGACCTTGTTCAAAGCCCTGTAATCGATGCATAATCGAAGGCTATCGTTATTCTTCTTCTAGAAAAGGATCGGAGCGCCGAATGGAGCCTTCGACGATCGAACAAACCCTGCCCCTAACTCATCTAACTGTCGACGCAACTCGGCGAGCTCAGGAGGAGTCATTCTGTAGGGAGCTTTGGTCGGAGGCTTTGCACCTAGTTCCAACTCGATTCGGTGATCCACTGGTCTCTTAGGTGGCAACACCTTTGGCAACTCAGGTGGCATGATATCCTGGAATTCCCTTAGTAGTCCTAACACTCTCTCTGACACAATTTTTGTTGGCCCTGTCGTGTTCTCTTCAACCAGTGCAGCAAGGAATGTAGGTTCTCCCCTCTTCAGTCCCTTCTTGAGTTGGAACACCGAGATAAACTCAACACCCTCTACTTCTTTGCCTTTTTGAATGACAGGGATCATGTAAGGGGTTTTCTCTCCAAACATGCACACTGACCCGAGGTACGACATGGGTACGGCTTTGGCTTGGTGCAGGAGGTTCAACCTAAGGATAACTCGAAAATCATCTATCGGTACGGCCATGAAATTTTCTTTCCCGATCCACGACCCTATTTGCACAGTTATGTCCTTTGCTAGGCCAGCAATGGAACGTGCTTTAGAGTTCACTGCCTTTATCTTGCTAGAGTCTGGCTCTAACTTCAGTCCCAAGCGACGTGCTTCTTCGTTCGATATGAAGTTATGAGTCGCCCCCGTATCAATCATGGCACGGGTTTCGTTGATGTACACCTCGACGTACATCAATCCCTTCGGAGCAACTATTTTTCCTTTCTCCACATGCCCCTTTATGGCATTTAGTAACCTGATTGCGTCCATTCTCATTTCCTTAGTAGCAGGAGGTGGAGGAGCACTAGCAAACACCTGAAGAGAGTTCAAAGACTATTTTTGTGGGCAATCTTTCACCCGCCCTCCACACAGAAAGCAACCCGACTTTGGCGCATAATTAGCTGATTCGACTGATTTGACACGAGATTCTTTCCCATGTGACTTCTTTTCAAACGTGCCGTTCTTGCTTCTTTTATTGGCTTTCACTGGATTCTTCGAACCACTCTGTTGGTACGCACTTTTTCTGGGTTCCTTTCGGTCCCCGAAAGAAGTGACCCAATTCGATCTAAGTGGACTCTAGCAAAGGCGATAAATTAAGAGATATTAATTTACTGAAATAAAAGGTAAATTCTAGGGTGAAAATACCTGGTTTATTGCGATCGCCAGCTACAGATATTTATCAACGCTGCAATACGTCACTAATCATGTGGGTGGAGATATGGGTTGTTCTCTTTACTAAATCGTCGGCTAGCCGACGTTAGCAGCACTGGTTCACCTGTAAATTTAGTTTTATAGTTTCCTAATTCTACTCTAAGTTTACTTACTCTGATTCTCCTATTCTCATTGAAAGTCCGATTATATCCTAACGCTACGTGGGGAATTTGATTAATTTTAATCTCCTAATCCAACTAAGAATCTAACTAATTTTAAGTACCTTAATTTTATTAGAACTCTAATTAATATACTAATTCTACTGGTTTAGATATCCTAATCCTACTAGAAGTTTAATTGGTATTAGCCTTTTACTTTTGCTAGAAATCTAACTAATTCAATTTCCTAACTCTACTAGGAATCTAAGTTGCTAAAGTATTCTAATATTATAAAGAATTTAATTAAATTAAATGCTTAAAAATCTAATTAATATCCTAATTATATTAGGACTCTAACTAATACAAATATCCTAATTCTACTAAAATTCTAATTAATAATAATAATAAAAGGGTTTTGGCCCACTATGTTAAGGAGGATCGGCCCCGTTCTTGGGTACCCTCCGTAAGCTCCCTTGGACAAATCGGGTGTCTAGGGTTATTTTGAAAATAATATGGATTGAAAGACTAATTTTGAATTTATGGATTAAAGATTATGGATTGAAAATCGAGAATTTTGAGAATTAAATTGAGAATTATAGCCAAAATTCTAGAACTAGAATTTAAGAACTAGAACGTTAAAGGAATTTAAGAATTAGATCCTGTAATCTAGAATGAGAAATTAAGAACTAGAATCAGAATTCAATGACTAAATTAAGGACTGAAATTAAAAACTGGTTCTAGAAGCTAAGAACTAGAATCAGAAAACTAGAAAGTTAAATTAAAACTTAAGTTCTAAGATCTAGGATTAAGAACTAAAGGCTAGAACTTGAATCTAGAATTAAAATTAAGGAATCTAAAGAACAAAAATTAGGAACTGGTTCTAGAACCTAAGAACTAGAACCAGAAAGCTTAAAAATTGAGATTAAAAGCAAGCCTAAGATCTATAGATAGAAACTAAAGGCTAAAGGCTAGAATCTAAAAAAAATTAGAACTTAGAACTAGGAAATTAAGAACTAGAACTAAGAATTACTTGAGCACCGCAGAGAGGGGACTCGAAATCCTAAGCTAGAAGACGAGAAACTCAAAACTTATGAGAATTGATGTGTTTTGAGAACGAGTTAGAGGGACCTATTTATAGGTATTTAGCCAATTACGCGCCTTGTGGGGTGCGCTTAATTAGTCGGCCAAATTCAATTACGTGCACAGTCTGGTGCGTTTAATTCAATTACACGCCATGTACTAGATGCTTAATTACTTTGAGTCGGTGACCGAGTGAGTGAGTGACCAGCTGATTGGTTCAGTCGGGTGTCCTAGTTATAGTCGAATAGAACTAATTATGCACCCCGCATAGCACGCGCAATCAATTAAGCGCCCATGTATAAGCGCTTAATAGGGAATTTGGGCGGTCTAAGGAACTAGAGGTCAGAACTAAATGGGACCAATTACGCGTCAGTGCTGGGGCGCATAATCGATTGCTCGCCCTATCCTAGGTGCGGAATTGAGTCCTAAAGCGGTCCGCAGGAAGAGAAGACATGGTCCAAGTTGGACCAATTGTGCGTCAGCTATGCGGCGTGCAATCTAATTGCACACGTTGGACAACGCGCGTAATTCAGGATTCTCCATGGGTTTGAGTTGGGTCTGAGCCGCAGGGCTATTGTTTCAGCCTGGGTCTCAATCATGTACTATTGTTTCAATGCATGGTCCCCACATCAAGGTTTGTAAGTTTTTCGGAGAAGGTAGGTCCTTTTTTGAAAATCGTGGGTAAGGTCAAAGATTGACCAAACAAATTTGTATACTCCGAGAGGGAAAAATTGAGGTATCTATAGATGCCCCTCTTCGGCGCGTCCTTGCGGAGTAAGGATGCGTCGAAGAAGTAGACACCCCTTTCCCCAGAGTGCCTTCTCGTTTCTTTTGAGAAATCACAAGTGTGAATTGGGGAGCTTACATGAAATGCTTTGTTTTCTTATATATCAACACAAGCTAAGATGGAGCATTTGGAGGCCCAATGGTAGTTGTCGAAAGGCGTATCCACAATCACGGATGCAAGGGGCATCCCGTCGCATATCACGACATGCTGCGAGTGACAGTCAGATGGGGGGAAATTGGCATATCCTAATCCGCGAGTGTAAGGGGCATCCCGTGGCATATCGTGACTTACTATAAGGCGCGACCAAACGGTAGGAGAGTCGTCATATCATAGTCTGTGGGAGCAAGGGGCATGTCGTGACTTGCTGCGAGTGACAGTCAGACAGAGGGATATTTGGCACAATCGAGGTACCGGATGGCATCATACAAATGTTCAGAGATAAGGTCTAGGGACCGAAATAATATATAATATCATATAATAGCGAAGGCTTTCGCAAGTCATGTCAGACTGAGTGTGTCATTGCTCACACCAATGGCACGTCAGGGGTCTCTTTCCAGTGGACATTTGTGATTTCTCAGAGTTTAGTATACTCAGTATTCGGCTTTCCAAGGAAAAGAACGGATTGGAGTGATGAGAGATGAAGTTTGATAGATAGAGGGTTTATTAGTTATTATTATTTTGTTTTTTGTTCATTTTTGAAAATTTGAGATTTGAACTTAAGATCAATTCGATTGTAAAACTACAGAAAATGTGGCTTTCAAGACGTCGCTGAGCAGATCCACCGATATGGGATTTAGGGACCCGACCGTTTATGTGATTGTCAAGATGACACTTGATATGCCGAATACTCCTTCTAACCTTCTCAAAAACACTGATGATTATCTCTAATGGGAGGACTACAGTAATTCACGAATCTGGAGAAACGAGTTTTGAAAACTTTTTGACTTAATATTAGCTAACTTATATTTTACGGAGAATATCGAGTAGAAAGGGGTCTCTGATGGGATGAGGGTGTCTTCGTGGTGGGGTCATCGAGGAGACTCAAGCTCCTTGTAGAAGCATGCAAAACTACACAGCTACCTACATTGTTCACGTTGATGGGTTTTGTTGGCTCTGAGGTGGCTGTGCTTTTATGTGAATTTTTGCACATGGACTCAAAGCCTTCTTGTTTGTGTTTATGCATTGTTAGGGTGATTTCATGTGGTGCCTCCCCTGGCCGGTAGTCATTGCTGGCCCACTCTATATTCTAGGGGGAGCGTCACGATGGGGGTATTGGTTTGACGAGTCTCTTTCCGGTCGGTGTGTGGGATCATACGATGGGACAAGGGGGAGTGATTCTCCTCCTTTGCTTTTTTTTGTTGATTGTCGTGACGAGGCGTGCTGATTGCCGCGATGGGACGTCCGGATCACTTGATGAAATGTTGGTGATGGGACATCGGAGGAGTTCCTTCATTCGTATGTTTCTGCTATAGTGGAATCTGGCAACCGTTGCATGGTGAGATATTTGGGGATTGGGCTCTTTGCTTTTTACGATGAGACATGATCGAGCCTTCCCTTCTGTTTGTTATGCGAAGTTATGCGATTGGGATTTCAGGGGGGTGTGATTGGCGATGGGACATGGTGGTCCTCCCATTTTGGTTTTGTATGGTGGCGGACTGTGACTAAGTGTTTTGGGTAGTAGCGTCACGCCGGGACAGGTTTGTGATGCAATCAAGTTATAGTTGTATCTCGACGGGACATGTTTGTGAGTGCGTGATGGGGTCGGTCTGATAACTCCTTAGCTATTTTGACGTCGCGATGACAATGATGGTGCCTTTCTTTGACAAATCTGGGTTATATGATGGGTTGGAGTTAGTTTAAATGGTGTCTTGAGATTGCGACAGGACTTGCCTTTGACCTTGGTGATATGGTGGGATTTTAGTGTGATGTTGTGATATTAGGGCATGGCTGATTTAGGTCAATAAACTTCGGTGTTAAGGTATAACTGAAAGGAATGTGTCCTGTCACGATGGGATATAAGTGTGGTGGGGATGTGTGATGGAATATTAGCGGTTCGCTTCTTCCGATTGACATGTGAGGTCACGCGATGGGACAAGGGAGAGTGATTCAAATCATGATAGGATCAATGGTGTGGTTGGCCGTCATTGTTTTGATGGGACTTGCATGTTTGGCGACGAGACTATAGGACAGGTGAGTTTTCTTGTTTTGTGGGATTTATCGACCTATTTTGGGGTGATTTGGTCACGATGGGACTGTGAGGAGTAATTTTCCCCGTGATTTTGAGTCGTGTTGGATCGCGATTGGGCCCTTTGAGTTTGATTGTTTTGATTACGGAATCGAGCTCTGGGGGAAATAATCCCTGATCATAGCGAGACGTTAATTCGCAATAGGTCATCGCGGGGTAACTTGGCCGTGATTTTTTATTTTATTTGAATTTTATTTGTTTCTATTTGGATTTTATCTCGATTTCTTTGATTTTATTTGAATTTTGTTTGGTTCTATTTGTATATATAGGTTTCACTTGGATTTTATTTAATTTTATAGATTTTATTTGGATTTTATTTTAATTTATTTGGATTTGTTTTAATTTATTTATATTTGTTTTGGCCATTTAAGGGCTTCATTAGGGCATTTAAAGTTATTGTGAATTTAAGGTTGTTGCTTGGTCTTAAGTAGATTATTTTTATAGGGTTTAATGTTTACTTTTGAGTGACACTTGTTAATAATGTGGAGCTTTTTAAGTTTCTAGATGGGTGTTAGCTGCTTTAATCTTATTGGTTCATCTACTTTGCTTTGGATTTGTGTTTCTTGAGGGATAAGTGTTGTGTGTTTATTGGTTAATCTAAGTTTGTTATGGATTATGTTCTTTTAGAGGCATATGTATGGTTTGAATTTAACTAGATAGAGGGTGTTTGTGGATGTGACACTTGTTGGATTGTAGTGAAGGGGGGTAGAGTTTATAAATAGAGGTTAAGGGATTTGGTTTTATCTTGAACTTTATCTATAATTTTGAATTTGTGAGTTTGGGGTCATTTTTTATCCCGGGTATTAGACCCTAACAAGGTTTGTAATTATTATGTATATATATTTTATTTTATTTTGCTTTTTTTTTTGAATGAATGGTACTGGGAATATGGGGTGGTGCTAAGGTTGACGATGTTAATATGACCCGAAGTGCCACCCTAGTGGGGGAAGAGATGGAAGAGTCAAAGGTGGGGGAAATGAAACCAAACGATAGAGTTGCGCCAGAGTTCTCGTGACCAACGCCAATTGCTCCTTGGTAGGCTCTGTGGGCTGATTTTTGGTTGGCATTCCCTTAGGAGTTTCTAAGGTTAGCCTTCTATAGGTGCATGCCTCAGATTATGGGTGGCTTTCTGTGAGCCACTCTTTTTTTCCTGTCAACTCGGGGCTCTACGATGCTGCTGATCGCTCATGCAACTTGAAAGATTGCCTCATAAGCGGCATCCTAGGGAGAAAAGGAGGGGAAGAAGAGATTCTTGTTGGAATTCGTTCAGGGGGCGCTTCCTCTCCTAGCTTTTCCGTTATTTTTCCCTTTTTATGTATTATTATTTGGGCATTTCTTTCAAGGATGTCACTACTAATTTTAATTTCGTCTTTAGTTTCGGGATCGTAATTATTTTTGTAAATTCAAAGGGTATGCCCTTGGTGTAATTTGTAATCAACTTGTTATATTTATAAAGATTTTCACTTATGATTATTTGCATTCGGGTTAATTTTTTAGTTGGCTTGATTAGTCTGATTCATTCTTATTCAGTTTGGGTCGCTTTATTTAGTTGGGGGTATTTGATTCAATTAAGTTTGGAGTGTTTTGAGTGTGTTTTAATCTAGTTTGGCCTTGACTCGGTATGGGTGTTGACGGGCTCTGATGGTTTCATGTATTTAGGTGTGGATGTACAAATAAATATTTGATTTTTCAGGGCGTATGTGCCTAAGCCAGAGGGTGTGGGTACATTCAGTGTTGAGAATTTTATCTAGTGTAGGTGCCTAGGCCTGGAGCTTCCTTTCTGGTTGTTGCAGCTGGGCACACACATTTTTCGTTGAACCTGGGAATTGCACGCAGGACATAAAGCGTTTAATTAATTTACGCACTGGGTCAGGTGCGTGTGATAGGGGAACCGAGGGGTCAATTACGCGCCCAATTAGCAGCGTGTAATTCAATTGTGCGGGTCAATTACGCGCCGGTTAGCACAATGTAATTCAATTGCGCGCACTTCTCAGTGCGTGCAATCCAAGTGTCACCCAGTCACTGTGCGGGTGACTCCTGGGATTGTGCACCAAGCGTAGCGCGCGTAATTTGATTGCACGTCCTATCCAGAGCGCGCAATCAATAATTGGGTGGGTGACTATCTAATTGGGTGCTCTATCCCGAGCGCGTAATACGAATTAAGCGCGATTGTACGGGCATGTGATTGTACGGAAGTCGCACTTTATATAAGCTTGAAATTTTTTATTTTTACCTGCGCTTTCTGAATTTTCCACTATTCTTTGCTCCTTGTTTCCTTGCTCCCCGATTTGCGTGCTTCTGTGATATCTCGCAATCTGCTCATCCGTTTCGGGCACCGTTTCTTTCATTCTTCTTAGTTTTCCGAGCTCTATGATCTGAGATGGAGTCTAAGGGTAGTGATCGACTTTTCTTGACTGCCTCAGATCTAGAGCGGATGGTCGAGGAGGGAGGTGAGACCTCTGAGGTCCATACTGGTGTTGGGGTGGTAGCTAAGGGGTGAGGCGGAGGTGGTGGTCCAGGATGAGGCACCTGAGGTTGATGGTGAGGCCGATGAGGAGGATGATGTTGCTCCACGTGAGCCTGCGATACGGATTCCGCTGGAGGAGTTCTTTGCGCGAGATCGGGTAGGTACCCGTGAGCAAGAGTCTCCTTTTATTTCTAGGCATTTAGGTTATAACATAGATTTCTTATGATGGAAACCCTTTTAATTTTATGTCGAACCTACATTTAGCGTTAGTGTGCATGAACATTCATGTATCATATTTGCATCTAGTTTTAGGTCATGTTTACTTTATTATCCTGTGTTACTTATGTTTTGCGTGCTTGCTATAAATTGTTGCTCTTATTATGCTTTTTCTTTTTCTATTAGTTTATTGTTATTATCATTGCTTTTGCTAGGATTAGGCTTAGTCATTGTCTGTAGTTGTGATCAATCTTAGCATAGGTAAAGATTTTAGGCTTACTGTATTCTTTTCATCGCTCGCTAGGAGCCTCTAGCGCTAGCCATCAGCACGGCATGGTCGGAGTCTGACGCCTGGTATCGTGCCCTGCCTGAGTTTCAGGAGGCATGGGTGGTGGCTTTCGACTTTGGGCCGATTCTGGAGTTGGGGCCCTTCACTGTTGACGGTGACCTGATCGGGGCGATCTTTGAGAGATGGAGGGAGGAGTAGCAGGCACTGCTCTTCCTAGTAAGGATGCTACTATCGACCTCGAAGGACTGGGTTCGCATCACTTTACTCGGGTATGAGGGGGTGCCGATTATGGGGTAGATGGAGAGTGATTACCAGGCTGTGTGCGGATGTGCTCGGTGTCGAGTATCAATACAGTGGTTCCGAGACAGGGGTGGTCCGGGTCACTTGGTTCTTCGACACCTTTGCCAGCGGATTCGTCCCTCCGAGACGTCACTCGGAGCTGAGGGTGATATTCAGGTGTGCTGTGAAGCGATGGCGTGTTGGGCACCGATAACAGAGCCAGGAGTGGCAGCAGATCAAGTGCTATGGGCGTTTTTGATGCACTTCTTTGGGGCGATACTTTTCCATCTTCGACCCGAGGCTGCATGACAGGTCTGTTCTTAACTCTTCTGGGGGACTTGGACCTAGTGCCCACCTACGCTTAGGGGGTAGCGGCGTTGGCGCACCTCTAGGAGCAGCTCTACCGTAGAGGGAGAGGTGTCGTGACCATTGAAGGCTTCCTCCCTTTCCTCTAGGTGAGCTTTAGTTAGTTATTGGTTTTCTTCGTAACGTCTTAGTGGACTTGGTGTTCATTTTAGTGACAGTTTCTGATGTCGTGTGCTTAGTTCTGGGCATACGACGAATTTGCATTCCTACGCCCGAGGATCCCGGTGGAGGTCACTTTCACATTCCCGCGGATGCATGTATGGAGGAGGGCGTTGGGACGTCATTGTCAGTCTTCAAACTTACAGACCATGGGTCAAAATATTAGGTATCGGAAATGTATCGTCCGAGCTCAAAACCGATACGTATCGGAATAGTAAAATACCGGATGATACATTGAATGTATCGTCCGGGTATATGCATACAAAATGGCAATACGGTACATTGAATGTACCGTATCGTCCCAGTCCAAAACTAATACATATCATCCGATACGTATCGGTATCGAACGAAATTTTGACCCATGTTACAAACCGCTCGAGGTCTGTTCGAGGATATGCATGCAAGGCAGGTGCGTATTATTTGTGTTGTCAAGGTGTTTTAAGTGCTTAGGTCATAGATTCTTTTTATTGATGAGTTGTTCTGTTTACTTCCGATTACAGGTGATTTGGAGGACCTATGCGGCCGAGGAGGATGCTGAGTAGCCGGTGATTCAGTCCGGTGGACCCTTCTTCGATGTGGACGTTTGGGTCCACTGTTTCGAGAAGGTGGAGCGCATCAACCTGTCTCGGGCAGTACGGCAGCTGGGTATCCCTCAGGAAGTCCCTTCGAAGATTCGCCACCGAGTGGCGAAAAGGATGATCGGTCCCTCTGGTAGGGACTTCATGTCGAAGATGGAGGCGCAGATTTCTGATTTTCGAGTTGGGGTGACCAGGGTTACCGGAGCGCGCGATGAGGCGGACGCCCGGGAGTTCGTGAGATGGTTTCAAGATTTGGGTGGTGGCCGACTCTTCACCCGTCCTTTCCATGGGAGTGGCTCTTTTGTGGTCGGCAGTCCTGAGTCTGCTTCATCTTTGAGGGAGAGGCTGGCCGCATTAGAGCAGGGCCATTTGGGTGCGGGCGTTCGTGGAGCGCTAGACACCCTCCATAGGGTGATGGAGCAGACAGGATGCGCTCCTCGTCCAGATGATGAGATGTGACGCTCCCTAAAAACTTTGGTCTTCCAAGCCAGGGCCTCAGAGGATGAGCTGAGGGCTCAACTGGCAAAGACCCAACGATCTCTTATGAGTTTATTTGTTTTGTAAGTTGTATTATTTATATATTTTTGTTTCTAGTCGACTTAGCATAATGGTTTTTTCTCGTTCTCTTTTGTATTTGTCAAACTGTGAAGGAGGGTGAGGTCGCCAGTTAGGCGGCATTGATTAAGCTGCTACGAGGTCAGCAGTAGGCTGGTCGAGTGGTAGAGGCCAGCCTACGTTCTGAGATGGGCCGACTGGTGAGTATCTTGTGTTTTGATTTTTTTTTATTAATCATTAGCTTTGTTTACTTTATTATTTTTGATGCATTGATTATGTGTCATGTTTGCAGAGGTCAGAGTTGTCTGGTGTTGGGGTGTCCGCCCCAGCATTCCATCCTTCTTCGGCTGCATCATCGAGTCGGGAGGATCCAGTGATAGCTCAGCTACGGGCCGAGATGGAGCCCTGGGTGAGTTTCTTCAGTCTTTTGAGTTATTTGGTTATGCGTTGTCTAGTGAATACTAACATTACGTTGTATGTTTTTTAGTGTTGTGTTGCTGAGGATCTCCAGACGAGGGAGGCGACATCCGCCTCTCTACGCCCATAGAGTCGGGTATAATGTGCTTAGTTGGTTTGTTTGGTTTTTGTTGATTGATTTTATCTGACGTGTTTTATTGGTTTGTTTGGTTCTTTGTGCAGGTTATCCCTGACTCTGCTCCCGAGGCTTCTCCTCAAGAGTTTATTCCTATCCCTACCCAGGTATATTGTAGTTGGTGTAGTTAGATTTCATTTTTGATTTTGTAGTCGTAGTATTTTCTTATGTTCTTTTTTTTTTATAGCTATCTGTGCCCGAGGCTCCGATTCTTGTTCCGTCAACACCTCCCGCTGATCCAATTACTACTGTTACGGTAGACCACCTTCTGCAGGAGCGTGTTGATCTGGTATGTCTTCGTCATTCTCGCTCTGTCTTTTGCTATGCGCATCCATCTTCTTAGTCTTGGTTTGTGCAGGTGCGTGAGCTGGAGCAGTCACGTCTGGAGGTGCAGCGTGCTCAGGTTCGCAAGGAGACTCGTGAGGTTGCTTTTGATACCACTGAGTGTCATCTCCAGGAGTTGACCATGGACCTCGCGGTTGAGCGGAGGACTCGGGCAGCGGAGCTGGAGAGTGCTCGAGCGATCATTCGTGCTGAGATGCAACTGACGATCGAGCTTCTGCAGCACGAGCTGGCGAGGGTAAGAGGGAGAGTGCGAGGGATGGTTGATCACCTCCCAGGGTCGGGATTGAGGGCTAGCGGCTCACTGGCGGAGATTCGTCGAGAGACTCGTGAGCGTATGAGGGCGTATGCTCAGGCAAACTCAGCTCTTGGGCCTATTCTTGCCTTTGGCTCTCTACCTTCGCAGTCTCGGCGGGCCTCCAGCCAGGCGAGCAAGGGGGGTTCTATTGCCAGACCTTCCTCTTCGAGGAGGCCTCCATCCAAGGTGGAGGCCTCAGTGGACTAAGCTCATGGTCCTCGGGTTGATGGCGCTGGAGAGGGTGATGAGCATCCCTCGCAGAGGCAGCGGAGGGAGTAGGGCATTTTTTTATTATTCTTTTTTATTCATTATATATATAGGTGACAAGTTGTAAGAAGAAATTTTGATATACATATATATAGATCTTTTTTGGGTTCAGGTGTACCTGTCTTTTACTTTTCTCCCTTCGTTACCTTTTATACTTTGACTGCTTGCTCTTGGTATTGTCATCTATTGTTGGGACTTGGATGCTCCTCAAGTTGACCCAGTAATAGTTGAAGGTTACTTCGTATCTGCGTATGAAGATAAAGTTATTAGTAAATTTATTTTTTCCCTTGCTCATTGTCAAGGGAGGAGGTGTCTCAGATCAGAGTCTGGTAATAAAGGATGAATCTTTTTTTTTTCCTTTCTCACTTTTTTTTTTTTTACTATTTATTATAAGAAAAGAAAAATAACGTAACAGAGAAAGCAAATAACTGAAATAAAACTCTAAAACTAAAAAATGCCCCAGTGTAGGAGCGTGATAAAGTAGGCAGTGTAGTATGTTCAGCAGTCTTCCTTGAGTAATGACTTGGTAGTTCTGCATCTTCCGTCATGAATAAGCAGGGCTTCCATGTGACTTCTTTTCCAAAAAAAAATGTCTCAGTGTCGAGATGTAATGGAGCTTTTCTGGGTTTTGTGAGTACTTGGGCTCATGAGGAGTCGGGTGTGGTTGCCGAGTTAGTTTTGAGAAAAGCTCTTCGATACTGCCATCAAACCGGAAGAGATTATTTAGTTATATTGGTCGCATATTGAGACTCTACCTTTGGCAGTGAGTACCCTATCCCGTGGTCAGTATTAGGAGGGTGTGCGGTGTATAGTAGGTGATCGCATCAGTCATCATTCATAAGTTTTTGATTTCATTTATGAGAATATCCTAGGAGAGTTCTGACTTATTATCCGAAAAAATAAAAATTAAGGATGAAAAGGGGATAAGGCTCAGTGATATGGAGGAATAGTTTGTATCTGACGATTTCTATAAGGGACGAGTAAGAGTCTTCTTCTCGGGTGGTATGCGGTACCATGTTTGAGCTCTCCGTCATGCTTCGGCACCATCAGAGTCTCACATTCTAGAGTTAGCGGGAGTCTGTCCTCCTCCCGTCACCTTACGACGACATCTAGCAGTATCGGGACACCAGGGATGCCCTTGCAATTTGCTTATATGTTTCTAGTAGAGTCACTAAGGACGTTCTCACGACCTGCTTATGCTTCCCTAAGCTCATTGACTGGTTCATTCATCGTATTGGTCTCTCTCAGTTTTGTATATGTATCTTTTTTTTTAAAGCAACCTGTTGATGCAGGAATGATGAGTTTTGATTGAGCTTAACATCTTTATTTTCTGTGCTCTAACGTCTCCTCCAATGGCGGGGGAAGGGGGTGAGAATCGGGTGTTACCCATGCTTTTGGAAGAGATCAGGTATTTTACTAGTCCCTTTGATCAAATTGCCCGAATAAGAAGGTGGGCAATAGGTCAGAAGCGTTCAAGGATATTCTGGGAATTGAAGGCGTAATATAGGTATTTGACTACAGGATATGTTGATCATAGGGTTAGGGGTAGTATTTTCTGAGGTACATGGCGTTTAAAGGACTAGGGAGTTCTTCCCCGTCTTGGTTCACCAGCTTGTATGCGTTCCCTGTGTAGGCAACTGCTATAACATAGGGGCCTTCCTAATTCGATTTCAACCTTCCTTTGGGATGGGCATGCTTAGAGGGCATGATTTTCTTCAAGAATAACTCTCTAACTTTGAAAGTTCGCTCGAGGACCCTCTTGTCGTAAGCCCTGGCCACTCTCCTATGATATACTTGTGTGTGATCAGCTTCCCTTAGATGTGTCTCATCGAGTTGTTCTAGCTCAGTGAGCAGAGTAATTCTCCTCTCATCTAAAGATAGCTCATCATCAAGTTGAATTCATAAGGACGGTACTTGTATCTCGTAAGGAGGACCGCTTCCATCCCGTACATGAGGAGGTAAAGAGTTTGGCCAGTGGTCATACAACTAGAAGTCTTGTAAGAGTGCCTCCGTTTGTCCATTTCCCTGAGGGTAGAATGGCGATGAGTGATGTAGGTCGATGTCAAATCTTTTGCATAGCCTCTTTGTCTTCTCCACAATGAATTGTGATCCATTGTCAGTGACAAGCATCTTGGGTACTCCAAACCGGATGATGATGTTTCGAATAATGAACTTCATGAGCGTCGAAGCAATGATTCTGACATATGACTCAGCTTCTGCTCATTTGGTGTAGTATTCGGTTACAATGAGTATGAACGCGAGTCTGTGAGTGTTCCCAACCGTGTCCGTGAAGGATCCGACAATATCGAAGGCTCACATCGAGAATAGCCATGGTGAAGTTATAGGATTCAATGCAACTGATGGAGCTTTGATGAGCGTGGCGTGTTCTTGGCATTGTTTGCAATATTGTACATAGAGGTGGCAATCCCTTATCATAATTGGCTAGTAGTAGCCTTATCGTATAATCTGATCTGTGAGTCTCTGTCTACCAGCGTGGGAGCCGCAGGCACTAGCATGTGCTTCTTGGATGATATATTGTCCTTCAACTATCGTGACACACCGTAGTAGTACTCCTTTAATGAAGACTTCTTTGTATAGTGTATAGCCTAGGATGCAGAATCTTGCGCATTGATTCCCTATCATCTTTCGCTCAATTTTGGTAGCATAGGGAGGGACATGTATGTGCTTTAGGAAGTTTCAGATATCGAAGTACCATGATTGTCCGTCGTTGGTTGCTGATTTCTCGAATCTGAAAGTGGCAATGGTGGCTTCTTTCTCTATGGAGTTGCCTGGGGCAGGTTGCCCATCGTTCGTGTGAGCTTTTGGTTCAGTTGGCAGTTCCAGTTTCACTTGCCAAGCAACTTCGTGTGTCAATGTCGTTAATTTCTCGACGAAGGACTTGGTAGTTTGTCCGATTGGTATTTGTATGACTGAGGCTAATGTGTTGAGAGAATCTGCGAGCTCGTTCTCTAATCTGGGGATGTGCGTAAAGGAAATCCTTTCAAATTTCTTTATCATAAATTGAGTTGTTTCTAAGTATGCCATCAGTCTTTTTTCTTTAATCTTTCACTCCCCGATGACTTGTGATATCACAAGCTTGGAGTCGTCAATTGTCTTCAACTGCTTAACACCCAGCTGTAGCGCTGCTCGTAATCAGGCGATGAAAGCTTCATATTCTGCAACATTATTGGTAACAGGGAAGTCAAGCTGGAAAGATTTTGGTATGACAACCCCTCTGGGCTCAGTAGGACTATCTCGATGCCTTTCCCCTTGTGATTAAGAGTGTCGTCGAAGTAGAGGGTCCAGGATGTCTTGTCGGGCTCTTTATTGTGTATTGAGAGAAGGTCTTCATCGGGAAAGTCTGCGTGCACAGGCTTGTCGCCTGGGAATGGGAGGTCAGGGAGATAATCGGCGATTGCTTATCCCTTGATGAACTTCTGCATGACTTAGGTGATATCGAACTCTTGTAATAGCATATGCCAATGGGCGATCTTTCCAGATGTAGCAGGCTTCTCAAAAATATACTTCAGAGGGGTCCATGCGTGCTAGTACAAGCATGGATCAAAATTTCGTCCAATATCGATACGTATCGGGCGATACGTTTCGGTATCAGACATGAACAATACGGTACATTCAATGTACCGTATCAGTCATTCTAATACATTATACCAAACGATACATTGAATGATTGTTCGGTATCGTCCGATACCGATACGTATCGATTTTGAGCTCGGACAATACGTATCGGGAAATCAAAATTTTGATCCTTGAGTACAAGTATTTTGTGCACTCCGAAATAGTGCCGCAATTTCGTCGAGGCCACACTAGGGTGAGGCAAGTCTTCTCTATTGGTGTGTATTTCTATTCTTACTCGACCATCGTCCCGCTGAGGTAGTAGATAGCCTTCTCTCTCTTGCCGTCTTCTTCATATTGTCCAAGAATTAACCCCATTGCTTTGTCGTTTGCTGACACATAGAGGATCAGGGATCTTCCGAAAACTAGCAGTGATAGTATTGGCGGGTTGAGGAGATACTTCTTAATGTTATCAAAGGCTTGCTGACACTGGTCATCCCATATATACTCAGCTCCTCTTTTAAGTAGTCTGTAGAAAGAGTCGCATCAGTCTGAATGCTGGGAGATGAATCTCCTAATGAACTGTAGTCTTCCTATCAGGCCTCGTAGTTCTTTGATGTTACTGGGAGGAGGCATCTCGAGAATGGATCTGACCTTTACCGAGTCGACTTCAACTCCTCGCTTACTGACTATGAACCCTAGTAGTATTTCGGAGGTTACTCTGAATACACATTTCTTAGGAATCATCTTCAGTTGATACTTCTCGAACCTTTATAATTCCAGTCGTAATGCTTCATCATGTCCTACTCGCATTTGAGACTTCACTAATATGTCATCGACGTAGACTTTGACACACTTGTGCATCATGTCATGAAAGATAGCCATCATGGCACACTGATATGTGGCTCCTATATTCTTGAGCCCAAAAGGCATGATGAAGTAGCGGTAAGTTTCTCATGGTGTGGTAAACGAAGTCTTCTCTTGGTCTGATTCTGCTAGCCTAATCTGATCGTACCCAAAAAAGTCATCCATAAAGGATAACATCTCGTGTCTGGCAGTATTATCGACCAAGGTGCCGATATGCGGGAGCGGGAAGTCATCTTTTGGGCATGCCTAGTTGAAATTTCGGAAGTTGATACATACTTGTACCCTGCCATCCTTCCTGGCGACAGGTACTACATTGGCAACCCACTTAGGATAGAGGACGACTCGAATGAATTTGACTTTATATAGCTTGTCCACTTCTTCCTTGACTTGTAGTGCCATTTGGGGATGCATTCTTCTGAGTTTTTACTTGACGGGTTTCGCATTGGTTTCAAGACTAAGCGATATTCTACTAAGCTTGGGTCCAGTACAGGTCTATCTTCGTAGGACCATGCAAAAGAGCTGAGGTGATTTTGAAGGACTTGAATGATCTGTCGTCATTCATTGGGGTTGAGTTTTGCGCTGATTAGTAGCTTCTTGGGTTTCTCCTCGGTGCCGAAATTGATTTCTTCGATAGGTTCTGCGGCAGTTTGAGTTTGCTCGTCAAAGCGATTGATGACCCGTTGGAAGTATTGTGCCTCCTCAGTGGCTGGTGCTCCTTCTTTATCATCTATGAGTTCATACACTGCAAAATCACTATAATGGGGGTTAGTTTTGCGAGAGGTAACCCTTCATCGGTGCAATTGATAACCGCAACATTCTTAGTGAGGTGTAGATCGGGGTTGTTCATTCTCCTCTCGAAGCCGTAAAGTCTCTCGTCATGGATGATGACTGGCTTATTATTTCGTCGAGATGCCATGCACTTTCGTAAGGGAGAGATGGAAGGGTTGTGTCAAGCAGGTCGAGGTGCGACTTGGTGGCGTCGAAGGTGTCAGTGAACACTTGTGTATGTCAATTGGTTCTTCTTTAGCTCCCTCGACGTAACCGTTACTTGTAACCTTAGGAGGAGTATCTCCTTGTTGGTCGTTGTATGGGTCCGGGATGAAGGGCTCCCTCTTTTCTATAGTTTTCTAATTTTTTTGGATTTTTTATTTTTGAATTTTTAGGGGTTTCAGGATTTTTTATTTTTTTGATTTTTTATAATAGATATGGTACAGGGTCAGTCGCCTGGAAAGGGGCCGGAGGGGTTGCTTCTCCTAGTTGGGGAAGTGAGATGACTATTGAAGCCATTCGGGCGAGTCTTCGGAGGATGGGGACTCGTTCTGAATTTGGCATTTTTTTTTGAGTCCTCATCTGGGATGATTCTCTTGATGAAGGATGATGGCAATATCCTGGCTGGTGAGTCTTCTTCCTCTTCTACCATGTGAAGGGATCCATCTCCAAAGAGAGTTTGAAGGTGATAGTCGTCCAAACTCTCGTCCTCGGAATCGGCCTGAAGGTATTCTTGCTGCTGACTCTCCTCCTCGGGCGAGGCTGGCTGGTGTTCATCTTCTCGTATTGACCAGACATATTCCTTAATAAGTTTAATGACTGACTCTGGAATGCTTTCAACCATTGCCCATAGTGTGGGAAAGGGATTAGTCTTGCCTTCTCGTTCGAGGTCTCCTAATATCACAGTACAAGTCCTGCAGTAGGGTTGGTACGGTTGAATAATACATGGATATTCCCGCGGGCATTTCCATGTAGTAGAGAAGCGTTCAATGCTACCATTATCAAAGTTGGAGCCTTCTAAACTCGAGAATTCCTTTTCTTGGACTTCGTAGTACGAGAGGATGAGTATACATGCTCGACAGCAAGGTTGGTATGGGTGAGATATGCAGGGATGTCCTCAAGAGCATTCTCATCCTTCATCATCGGAGCTGGGATTGCGATCATCGAGGTGGGGGTCATCTTCTTCTGATTGTGCTGAAAGACTTTGGCCTAACTATTCTGCCAATTCAAGTGTAGGAAAATCTATCTAGTAGTCTTCATCTTCACTGGACGGTGGTTTTCATTCTTCTTCTAACGACCCCCACTCCAAAATATCTGAAGCTAAGGTGCTTTTGGGGATTGAGGAGCATCGAGCTATAATTCCTCTTTGATTTCTATGAAGGCAGTGTGAACCTCTTCTTTTCTTGTTACTCGCCGTATGTCGTGGAGAAGGGCTCTTTCGCATTGTAACAGGACAACCCTGCATAGGTTACAATGAGGTGACTCTGGGTAAGGGCAGCGCCGTGGACATCGCCAGTTGTCAAATAGAGAACATAGTCGATTTCATCATCGGAGTCAGATTCTTCATGTGTGGAGCGATTGACTTCCTTGAGTAATTATAGTCATTCTACTCTCGGGAGATCTTCAAGTTCTATGTTGGTAATACCAATCCAATAATCTTCCTCTTCGCTCGACATCGAGAGCGAGTCGCTTCTTTATGGATCATAAGGTTGGGATGACTCTGGTTCTTCTTGTTCTCTAAGAGTAGCAATGTTGAAGTATTCCTCATCAGTTGATCCCTAGTCTTCTATGTGTGGTTCGGGCTCTGCGGCTCCTTACTTGACTCTTCAGAAGATTCAAACAAGGGTTCGAGTCCTTCAAGTGGCTTATCTACATCGTCATCATCTTGATTCAGGTTTGTCAAGTCGGCGAAGGCCTTGGCCATCTGCTCGATCTCTGTTGCCTGCGATTTGGCGAAGGATGCTTCATTTCTCCTCTTCGGCACATCGGCTTTTTCAGCAGTTCCGTAGACAAAATGGTCGTAGAGTGACCACTTTGGTGAGGTAGGCAGGATGTCGGCTCGCTTGCTGTCTGATTGGTAGCCTAATCCGGTGTGCTTGTGGACTTTCTTCGGTATGACCGACCCTATGCATCCTTGTCCATTCTTGTCGAGCCCGATGTGAGGGACGTACCCTAGTTGGTACATCAAATCCCAACCTTTAGTCGCAGTCTAGTTTATGTCATATAGCCGAGTAAGGTCAGGGTCGGCTTCTCTTCTTGTTACTTTTTGTTGACAGGTCGAAAGAAACCGAGGGTGACTGATTTCTGCTATGGATGTGTCGTCGGGGTCTTCTATCCTTCTGATGTGACTAGTGTTTAGCACAGAGTCATGTGACGTCGAAATACTAATCGCGTAGTCAGTATCTATTTCTTTGAGAGGCGCGTCGGTGTAGATCCTGATGATGGAATCCTCATGAGGGAACTAGATGCACTGATGATATGTTGACGCTACAACTTGCATGGACTCCAACCACTTCCTCCCTAGTAATAAATTGTATGTGCTTGAAGAGTCAAAGACGTGGAAAGTAACATCGTTGGTGACTGGCCCGAGGCGGACTTGTAATTTGATAGTCTCTTTGACGAAGCGTCGAGAGTTATCATATGCAATGAGGGATAAGGATGAAGACCTTATGTCCTACTTGGTGTATTCAAGAATTTTGAGCGTCGTTATGGGACAGATGTTAAGTCCCGCTCCGGTGTCAAGCAGCACATGGGTACTGAGAATCCTCTGATCATGACTGTCAAGTAGACAGGGGTCGAGCTCCCGCGTAGCGACTCTTTAGGCATATCGGCTTCAGTGAAGGTGAGTACCGGAGGTTGAACCATAACTGAAGCTATCTCGTGCAGCTGATCTAAGATAGTATCTTTGTTCATGTGCATCTCGTCCAGCGTCTCTATGAGTAGTTGGTGGTGTTCAGGTGACTTCTTGATAAGCTCAAGGATTGATATCTGAGATGGTACTTTCGCGAGGTGTCGAAGAAGATCATATTCCTGGCCTGTTTCTAAGGCAGGTTCCTTGCCAGGTCGGTGGGCTCTGCATCCGTTCGGCTGAGGTGGTTGCAGTGCTGGTGCTGGAGCCAGTGGTGGAGGGATTACCTGTGGTGGGGGAGGCAGGTTTACTCCTCATTCCCTTGTTATTATGTTTGATGGCTAAGCGTCAAGGTTCTACTTCTCTCGAGGGAATAGTGGCGATGGGTAGTTGGTCCCTGATTTGAGGATTGGGCATGTCGGTCATTGACCCTAGAGCGTTGAAGAACTCGCTGCACTCGTTGTGAACGGAGTGGAGTTTGATGAAGGAATCTGCAACGGAGCTATACCATCCCAAAGCGGGAGATATTTGGTATAGTCTTCCTCTTCTAAGAAGGTGGAGATTAACGCTTCGTCCTTGATGGATTCCTCCTGCTATCCTAGCTTTGCGCTTGGCTGATGCTCTTTCGCCGCTTCGTGCCATTGACGGGGAGGATTCCTCCTTGATGGATTCCTCCTGCTGTCCTAGCCCTCAATGGCGCTTTATGCCGTTGATGGATTCCTCCTACTATCCTAGCCCTCTGTTCTATTGTCCTAGCTTTGCACCTGGTTGTTGTCCTAGCAGGAGGATCATGCTCTTTCTCCCTCCTATTGTCCTAGCCCTCTGTTCTGCAGTTTGAAGAACATGATCCTCATATTCAGGCTCGGAATAGCTTGGGGGAGCTGTATCAAGATTCGGAGGCGTGGAGAGCTCCACAGGTCAAAGGCTTGGTCTCCAAGTTCTGAATGACTAGACTCGACTTTGGGTGAAGTTGGGGTCTGGTGGAGGATTTGGTGGTTTGATTCGGGTTATGAAGGTGGAAGGGTGTGGTCGAATGACGGAGGGTCTCAGAGGATTGCATGGACAAGTTGAAATGTCTTAAAGGCTTGCACGGGTGATGAGGGTAGACGGGTGAAGAGAGAGTTAGCTCGGGAGATCCACTGTAGTGACGTGGGCAACCGATCCCTGGTTATGATTAGGCATGGGATTATTGATGATCCTTAGGTTTTGAGAACGCTGATGGTTGTTCTGGTTGGAGTTTCAAAGGGATTCCCAGTCGATTTGGTTCCGATCGTTCATGTTATAGATTATGTCCCGCAACACCCAGCAGTCTTCTAGATTATGTCCCACGTAGCGATGGAAAGTGCAGAACTTGCTATAATCGAGGTTGGGGGCCAGGGCTATGGTTGTTCTGGTGGAAATGGATAAGGTTCTAATCACTAAGGAGGAGGGATATATTGGGGATAGTGATCACGTTTAGGTTGATAGGGGTCTACAGTGCTGATTGAAGTTACGGGAGTGCGTTGTTATAGCCCTAGGTGATTGACCGATTCTGACGGCGGAGTATTTTGGTCAAAGGTCTGGTTTCGGTTTTAGTCTTGGTTGAGTCTTGCTATTGATTCTGATTTTAATGCTAACCCTAACCAGAGTTCCTTGGCTGATTATTTTTGTTTCTGGTGCCTTGACCCTGGTTGGCGACTGTGCTGACCTGCTCTAAGCCAAAGGCTTTCTTGTTATTTCTCGGCTTCAAATCACTGGAAGCAGCGACTTTCGATGTCACCATCAAGAAGGTGAGGTCTCCACCCTTGATGTGTCGCAAAATGCGACTAGCGCACAGGTGAAGAGTGGCAAAGTCTGGGCAATCGCTTATGATAAGAGCGCTTCGAAGAGGCTCTCTGACGTTATCTATGATGATGTCGATTGTGTCCTTTTCTTTCATCTGGCTTCCTGTACGGGCTGCAAGCTTTCTCCGGCATGATACGAAGTCTGTGAAGTCTTCTTCAGGCTCTTGTTTTGTTGTCATCAGGTCACTGAGACTAACAACTTCTTATATCAAGTGCTTGTACTGGTCTGGGAATTGTCCGGCCAGATCGTCAAACGCGTCAATCTTGTGCAGTGGGAGTCTGGCGAACCAATTGAGGGCTTCCCCTTTGAGTGACCTCTGGAAGTAGTGTAATAAAAGTCCTTGATTATCGCGAATGGGCCGGCAATTGTTGCAAAATAATGTCAGATGGTGATTCGGGTTCTCGGTGTCGTTGTATTTATTGAACTTTGGAAGTTTGAATCCCATAGGTAGGTTAAATTCGAGATCTCGACAGAAATTATCAAATCCGAAGGACAAGCCAGGGCGACTCTTCTTGGCCATGTACTCATCGAGCATATTAGGGAGATCCTCTACTTTTACAATAGCATCTTGTTTGGTTGTTTAGGGACGAACCCTGTCTTGGCGACCGCTGCTAAGGAGTGTGCGAAGCGTGTGCCTCGTTGGTGACATGTGCAGTGATACTGTGCTTGGAGTAGGCGGTAGTTTTTCTTCCCCTTGTCGCTCTCGTTCTGCGCTCTCTCATCGTTCTTTGATGGTCTCATACATAGGGGCTAGACTTTGAAATAATCGTCAGCCACTTCCCCTCCCCTTTATAGTTTCTGGGTGCTAAGCTCCACAAGTTGTCAGGCAGTGAAGTTCTGGCCGAATCCACTTCTATCGTTGTTACTCGTGCTCGGGGGAGTGGGAGGAGGTTCCTCACTATTGGTCATGTTGATTTTCGGGTTGTATCAAGCTAAGTCGTAAGACGGGTTTTCGTCGTATACAAGATTATCGTGGTATCCCCATAATGGTGGATCACCAAGCTTTATTCTTCGTATTCCCAACATCTCTAATTTTCGATGGATGTTCATGTACTCTCGAGGTACTCTTGAAAGTATGAATGTGAAAGGGAATAGAGAGAAAAAAGGAAACTAAAAAAAATAATAATAATAAAACTTAACTAAATAAAAGCGACTTTAGCAAATAGAGGTCCCATCGCGGTTGCAAGTCTGTTGGTACACACTTTTTATGGGTTCCTTTTGATCCCCGGAAGAAGTGATCCAATTCGGTCCAAGTAGACTCTGGCAAAGGCAATAAATTACGAGATATTAATTTACATAAATAAAAGGTAAATTTTAGGGTGAAAATACATGGTTTGTTGCGATCACCAGCTGCAGATATTTATCTACGCTGCAACACATCACTGATCATGTGGGTGGAGATATGGGTTGTTCTCTTTACTGAATCGTTGGCCGGCCGACATCAACAGCACTGGGTCATGTGCAAGTTTAGTTATATAGTTTCCTAATTCTACTCTAAGTTTACTTACTCTGATTCTCCTATTCTCATTGAAAGTCTGATTATATCCTAACGCGAATTTGATTGATTTTAATCTCCTAATCCAACTAGGAATCTAACTAATTTTAAGTACCTTAATTCTATTAGAACTCTACTGGTTTAGATATCCTAATCCTACTAGAAGTCTAATTGGTATTAGTCTTTTACTTTTACTAAGAATCTAATTAATTCAATTTCCTAACTCTACTAGGAATCTAAGTTGCTAAAGTATTCTAATTTTATAAAGAATTTAATTAAATTAAATGCTTAAAATTTTAATTAATATCCTAATTATACTAGGACTCCAACTAATTCAAATATCCTAATTCTACTAAAATTCTAATTAATAATAAAAAAATAAAAATAAAAAGCGGCCCCGTTCTCAGGTACCCTCCGTAAGCTCCCTTGGGAAAATCGGGTGGTTAGGGATTATTTTAAAAATAATATGGATTGAAAGACTAATTTTGAATTTATGGATTAAAGATTATGGATTGAAAATCAAGAATTTTAAGAATTAAATTGAGAATTATAACTAAAAATCTAGAACTAGAATTTAAGAACTAGAACGTTAAAGGAATTGAAGAATTAGAACCTGAAAGCTAGAACGAGAAATTACAAACTAGAATCAAAATTCAAGGACTAAATTAAGGATTGAAATTAAGAACTGATTCTAGAAGCTAAGAACTAGAACCGGAAAACTATAAAGTTAAATTAAAACTTAAGATCTAAGATATAGGATTAAGAACTAAAGGGTAGAACTTGAATCTAGAATTAAAATTAAGGAATCTAAAGTATAAAAATTAGGAACTGGTTATAGAACCTAAGAACTAGAATCAGAAAGCTTAAAAACTGAGATTAAAAACAAGCATAAGATCTATAGATAGAAATTAATGGCTAAAGGTTAGAATCTAAAAAAAACTAGAACTTAGAATTAGGAAATTAAGAACTAGAACTAAGATATTACCTGAGCACCGCAAAGAGGGGACTCGAAATCCTAAGCTTGAAGACCAGGAACTCGAAACTTATGAGAATTGATGTATTTTGAGGACGAGGTAGAGGGACCTATTTATAGGTATGTGGCCAATTACGCTTTTTGTGGGGTGTGCTTAATTAGTCGACCAAATTCAATTACGCGTTCAGTCTGGTGCGCTTAATTCAATTACGCATCCTACTTGGAGCTTAATTACTTTGAGTCGGTGATCGACTGAGTGAGTGATCGGCTGACTGGTTCAGCCGAGTGTCCTAGTTCTAGTCAAATAGAACTAATTGTGCGCCCTGCATAGCACGCGCAATCAATTAAGTGCCCCTGTACAAGCGCTTAATAAGGAATTTGGGTGATCAAAGGAACTAGAGGTCAGGTTGAAATGAGACCAATTACACGTCAGTGCTAGGGCGCGTAATCGATTGCGCACCCAGTCCTGGGCGCGAAATCGAGCCCTAAAGCAGTTTGCAGGAAGAGAAGACCGGATCTAAGTTGGACCAATTGCGCGCCAGCTATAGGGGTGTAATCTAATTGTGCACGTTGGACAGCACGCATAATTCAGGGTTCTCCCCGGGTTTGAGTTGGGTCCAAGCCACAGGACTATCGTTTCACCCTGGGTCTCAACCATATACTATTGTTTCAGTGCATGGTCTCTGCATCAAGGTTTGTAAGGTCTTCGAAGAAAGTCAGTCCTTTTCTGAAATCGTAGACAAGGTCAAAGGTTGATCGAACAGGTTTGATACTCCAAGAGGGCAAAATTTGAATCTCTACACACTCTTGTTCTCATACGACCTCTTCTTATTTTGGTCCGACGGCCCAAAATTCGTTAACCGCTCTGTAGCAGCCTACATGGCTGTAAGGTCCTGCACTCCTCTTTTATTCAATTCAGATTGTGCCCATGGCTTGAGGCCTTCGAGGAAGTAGAATAATTTGTCCTTCTCAAACATGTCCTTGATTCCAACATCAAGGCAGAGAACTGCTTCACATATTCCCGTACCATGCTTGTGTGATACAACCCCCGTAACTTACTTCGGGCAATGAACTCGATGTTCTCCGATAAGAACTAAGCCTTCAACTCTCTTTTTAAATCGTCCTGCATGTTTATAATGCAACACTCACACTATATATCTTTGTACCTCGTACGCCACCACAGTTTGGCATCCCCTTCTAGGTACATGGTCGATGTGACCACTTTCATATCATCTATGGCAAGTGACACGATACGAAAGTACTGTTCCATGTCCCACAAGAAATTCTCTAATTCTTTAGCGTAGCGAGCTCTCCCGTAGCATCACGACTCAAATATCTTCAGCTTACGTGGGGGAGCTTCTAGCTGCTGAATAGCTCCTGTGTCCATCACCCTCATGAGGACGTTCACCTTAGTCATTAGATCATCGATCTGTAATTGAAGAGTTTCGACGGTGCCCCTCATGTCTTCAATAAGGACTTCCACATTCTCCGCCAACGTGGCGTGATTTTCTTCCTGCTTGTTCAGCCATTCTCCATGGCATGTTACAAGCGACACCACAGTCTCAAACTGTTCCGCCTTAAGTTCTAGATTATCTAAACGTTCCCTTGTGCGCCTTCACGTATCACTACCGATCCCCTCATAGTCGACCATCTTTAGGCTTTGATACCAACTGTCTCGAAGTCACTCTTTGCAACGTAAACTCTCGTGCGGCACCTAATTCCCATAACTAGGTCAACCTCTCAAGTCTCAAACCTGCACGATAACGCATTAGGTAAAAGTCTGTGCGAATTTCCAAATGTAATTAATAGTTCGGTACGCAGCGTCTAGTAAAGGGACAATCCTGCATTAGAGTTGGGCCCGCATCGTGGAGGTGGTTATAAACCATCCCAAACACGATGACTCTAGCACACGACGTAACTAGAGCAACCCAATACCAAGCAAGACCCGAATGCACTAACTCAAACCCACAAGACTATCATACGTGTTCCATACGAGATCACATAGGCTAGCGACACGTCGCATAGCTGCTAAGATCACTTCCCCATATATAAGGGTAAAACAACAGTTTAGGTGAAATAACGGGAGGACCTCAAACATATTGGTTTGACATACTATCCATCCACTACACCAATATACCCATAATGCCCCACATCTTCCCTCATATAACTATGTTGCAACCTCATCGCGTGCTCTGTTGGCACTGCGTCACGAACTCAATTTGCCACAATGTCGCGTGCCCTCGTGGCCTACGATCGAAGCTGTCGGAGTATCTATGGCAAAGTCTTCATGGCTTGGTGATGCGCCTACAATGGCCCAGCTTTTATCCACCAATGTTCCAACACTAGTGGCATGAGTGGCCCTGTGGTTGACCCAGATGACCACACCGCGAGCCCCCGTCACAACTCACCTAATCCTTGGGGCACATGCGCACCCCAAATTCAGCACATGTCGGGTTAACACACGATATAAATCCCTAAAGTGGCCTCAAGGAGGGAGAGGATTCGAACTCAGGTCTCCTACTTTTGGAAATAAGTACTTGGCCAACTCGCCTAACCCCTTAAGATTAATCTTCTGTCTGATCTTCCTGGCACCATCTCCTTGGAGATGATCTTCCGGAATAACCATCTCTTGAGAAATAATCGCCTTCTAAATATACATCCTCGAGACTGTTTGGAACCAAACAGGCTCTAAGGTATATAGTGGTCATAATACGATTTTATTTATATGCCTTTTTTATGAGTTGGGTGTCGAGCCTCTTAGAGCACTCGACACTAACCTCAGGAGCACGTGTATGCTCCAAATTAGCATATGTCTGATCAGCACTAAATATAAATCCCTAGAGTGGCCTCAAAAAGGGATTGGAACTCAAGTCTCCCGCTACAAGAGGTGGGTGCCTAGCCAACTCGTCAAACCCCTTGAGGCAAATTGTTATCTATAAAGGAAATGAATCTGTCATATAATTTGATTAAGAGGGTGATGGTGTCGCTAAACTGGTGATCATTTATTGCCACTCATCCGACCAGTCTAAGACATATCCCGTATATCCAATCACCATTTTTTTATCCAAACCGTTACGGTAACAGATGGATTTTCCGAAAAAGAGACCTTAAAGGTTTTTATGAAAATAAAGAAATATATTTCTTTATTTTCTATAATCTTTTCATAGTTTTCCTTAATGTTTCTAAATTTTTCCAAATTAAATCAAAATGGCCTTCAATTGATACCTAAATCTGTTGTACCTAACAGGAAGGTGGCCCCTTCTACCCTCTCCTCAATGGTAGGCAAGACAACAACCGATACCATCACGATGTCGCTGCCCAAGAACTCCCCTTCCCCAAAGACAACCGCCAAAATATATCTTTAAATCGTCATTGGCACTCACAGCATGGGAACCGTCCATTGTCGATTCTTAAGGATCGTCTTTACAACTTTCACCAGACCGGGCAGCACAACTAGTCGCTCGAACGGGTTTGCTCACTGTCAAGGGAGCAAGATGTGACAATAGCAGCGAGGCTTCGGAGGATTACTTAGAAGCAGAATCAGGCAAAATGATGGGGTACGAGAATCTGCGAATTCGAATCGGGTTCCCGCTATTATAGAAGCTTGTTGCAGGGGTGAGGGATCCTGCACGTGGACCAACACCTCATGGCCAGCAAGAACACCCCAGGGATCTTGCAAACATACGTTTCTGATGACGAGGACTTTGCTTGAGTTATGGTCAAGCTATCGGGGCTCACGGTCTTAACTGGATCTGAGGGGCAAATGTGGCTGATTTGCTCACAGCTGATCGGGTCTCATAATTTATATGTACACGTCAATCTTTTTCTTTGATATGGAGAGGTGATATTGATATAGTTGGTTTTTTATTGCTTTTAGTCCGTTGGATTATTTTAGGTTGGAGTGTATAGATGGGAGATTATGAGACCCCATCACCTACGAGCAAATCAGCCGCATTTGCCTCAGACCCAATTAACACCCTATTCCCTGACAGCTTCACCATGACCCCACAAAGTCCCCCATCATCAGACCCATATGCCTGCATGACCCCTGCGGTCTTCTTCCTCACCATTCGCTACTGATCTACATGTAAAATTCCTTTCCCTTGTAATAAGCTCCTGTAGTAGTGGCTAGCAAACCCGGTCCGCAGACACTCATAGCCAATCATGAAGCTTGATTCTGCATCCAAATCATCCTCTGAAGATTCGGTGTCATTGCCGCATCTTGCTCCCATGATGATAAGTAAAATTGGTTCTAGCGACAGGTCGGCCTGCCCGGTCTGGTTGAAGTTGTAGAGACAGTCCTTGAAGAATGAGAAATGAGCGGTCCTGAAGCTGTGGGGCCCATGAAGAGCACGGTTTCTTTAGCAGTGAACCCCCTTTGGAGAAGGATTTAAGGGATTTTTTTTTAGATTTGTCTTTATGGGAAGAGAGATATGTTTGGCAGCGTGGTCGTGGTATCCATTAGAGCATCGGTTGCTTGCTATCTCAAATGCCATTGACCATATTTTGCGCATTTGAAGTCGATTCTTATTCAATGCCGCATAGTTGTATGTTATAGACCATTTGAACAATACTGATATATTTTTTTGACACTTGGGAGTATCATTGGATGCTTTTGAACCCTTTCAAACTTTTTCGAATATTAGCTAAAACACGTTTAAACATCTACAAACTTCTGAAAATTTTGAATATTATTGAACTTGCTTTTGGTTAGTCTCAATTATGTCGATTGATGACAGAAAATATTTATAAAAGCAAAAGCGACAATGTGCATCAGCAATGAATTTATAAAGCTAATTAGAAACAAATGTAGGGGATAATGATGAGATTCATAACCAGTTGACCCTTCAGAATACTCCTTTTGAGTAGAGAACACTCCTTTTGAGTTGAGGATATTCAGATGTTCGTCACAGTCCCACATACCTTTCTCATATAGAGTTAAAAGGAATAACTGAACATAAATTGTAAAGTGTAGGTGATACGATATGAGCGGCTCCTCAAATTTGTGCAGTGAATTGCCACATTATACAGAAATTTGATAACCCGTGGTGCAACCTAATAACAAATGCACAGATAAAGGAAGCAAATGATCAGATTTTACAAAACAATTGAATTAGGTGAACTTTGATGCCATTCAAAATCCAATTAAAACACGTCTATGGGCCAATGCAGATAGCTGTTTAACGCTCACCAAAAAAAATAATAATAATAATACCTCAGGATTTCCAAGAAAAACATATAGAAGAAATTTTGGCCCGAATTTTCAACCACATACAAAAATGACCGAATTTTCAGTCCCATATTATCATTTCGGTGGGGACCGAAACCGATAATTTCGGCCGAAATTTCGGTCATTTCGGCAAAAATTTTGATCCATGAAACAGATACAATTCAACAATGTTATATAACCAAATTAGAATTTGTCCAGTGTGTCAAATTAGAAGTGAATCAACACATGAAACAGAAAGCAAAACTAACTATCCAAAAGGCCTACCAGTTCAACTACACAAAACAAACTTAGAGGATTAAAGAAATGAAAACAAATCCAATATTATGTCCATTTTATGTCATGGAGAGTAGTAATGCACATGATACCGTGAAGAAAATATCATCCCTTCGCATCATCAGGCCCTCTCACCACGGATCCTCCTGGCAAGCTGGATGTCCTTGGGCATGATGGTAACCCTCTTGGCATGGATGGCACACAGGTTCGTGTCCTCAAATAGCCCAACCAGGTAAGCCTCTGCTGCCTCCTGCAACGCAAGAACTGCATGGCTCTGGAAGCGCAGATCCGTCTGCATCCAACAACAAGTCCCACAAGAAGAAGACATTAAATTACAAGAATGCAACTAATGCACATAAGCAACAAAGTTTCTCTAGGAACAATACTGCAAAAAATACAACACAATTACAGAAACTGAAGCAAGAAATATGAACACGGTGAAGACAAGAGTTTCGAAACAAATCAACATATCTGACAGCAAAATTCAGTCCTCATATATCTCACTGACCTTAAAGTCTTGAGCAATTTCACGAACCAGCCTCTGAAACGGCAGCTTCCTGATCAACAGCTCTGTACTCTTCTGATATTTACGGATTTCACTGCACAGAATGGGGGAATTAAAACCAAAAAGAAAAAGGAAATAAAAGAAAAAAGGTTCACAGTCCAATTGGTACATATGGCCACCAATCCAAACAGTTCAATTGATGGACAAACCATGCAGCAAAACTCACACCAAACCGAGGATTATAGCATAAATTCAGTAGAAATTAAGAACATGACACTATGGCTTCCAAAATCCCAGATTTATCGAAGTCTGTACCACATTTGGCTCTGATACGCCACTAACTACTATCTCAGCATGTCCAAATAAAGTCCAGATCAAACAATACAGTGCAAAAAAGTTCACATTTTTTTTTGAAGATCGACTCTAGCCACCTACATCAACAAGCAACACCATCACTTGCATACTTCTAGGCCACCTAGTGCAGCATGGTGCACATGTTTTTCACTAATCCACTTCCTCCGAGTGGCTAGATATCAAGTGAACTTCACTTAGCCCAAAAGGTTACCATCAACAGACATGTACCACCCAATCTAAGCACTTCAATGTGGACCTACAACATGGATAGATTCACATCCTCTCTTAATTTTTTTTTAATAGGTAAGATGGGTTCGAACCTGCAACCTTGAGGTTGCAATATTGGCAACTTTCCATTGTGCTACAGGCCCAAGTCCCCAAATCCTCTCTCTGATAGGCACCCATTTTAGTCCAACATCAACTCACGTGATTTCTGCCACTTGGGCGACTGAAACTGGACGAAGATGTATCATAAGTGTAATTAAAAGTGCACTTTTGAACATTTTATCTAATGATATAGGTGTCAACACCATTAATCTTTTTTATCGTATCATAATTCGCATAAGTGCATGGCAATCAAAACCAACAGAAAAATAAGGATGATTAATGAGGCACCAAGTGCATCAATAGATAAGACCCTCTTGCACTTGTTTTGCCACATGGCACACACTCTTGACCAATCCAAGTCGCCAAAGTTGCAAATCATCATGTGAACTGTCTTTACTCTGACATTGGCCCCCATCAGATTCTAACCTTCCAATCTGAATTCTTTGATTTAGGGTCCATATTGAAGCAGCCCAAGTGAAGTTCATATGATGTCTAACAAATTGGACTAAGTGATTGATTGGACTAAGTGATTGATGCGGGCCATGTGGCAAAACGAGAGCACAAGTGAGCATCCCATCTACGGGAGAGGCCAACTCGATACCCTACCCAACCTGCCAGACCCCGGTCTTTTACCAGGTTGAGCACATAAATTTGACCTGTCAGTCAAGTCAGGTCAGGTATGAAGCAACACTCAACCTTGGGGTCGGGCCAGATCAACCCAGAGGCCAGGTCGATCCAATATATTTTTATATAAATAAGTTCCAAGAAAATAGTTGTTGTTCTTTAAGCAGGTCAGATAGGGTTTTGAGTCGGACGTCGGGTCGGGCCAGTTTTTCTAGTCGGGTTGCGCATATGCCATTTAGTCGCCGGGAAGCCAAAATTTCTGATCTGACCGACCCGACACATTGATAGCCAGATAGCACGATGACTAGAGTCAATCACAAGTAAAAAAATAATATGAGTTTGTATCTATCTATCCGGTTTTGGTCAGGCCCAACCGATTGAATTCTAAATGGATTCAACGTATAAAAGTAAAAGTAAAGATTCCCTTCCATCCAATGGTTTCAAGAACAGTTGAACCCCATTTAGAGTTCAACCAGTTGGACTTGACAAAAACCCCTATCTAACACACCAGAAAAGAGGGTTGAAACCTTACCATCAACTAATTATGAATGAAGATTATAGTCCCAAATAAACAAAAAGCAATTAATTATGAATGAAGATTATCAGTTTGTGCAAAAAAAATCTACCCAAAAAAAAAACCAAAATGTTAATTCTCTTTTGCATCCCAAAATAGTAGGCCAAAAAGATGACATAAGGATTTTTCAAACAAATTCATTACAAAGGCATACCGAAGAGCGACAGTTCCAGGGCGGTAACGATGGGGCTTCTTCACTCCTCCAGTTGTCGGTGCAGATTTACGTGCAGCCTATAATAACAAAATACAAATTAATATATATATATATATATATATATATATATATAACCATCAGAATAGTAATTCACCATGAAAAGAAACTGAACAAGGAAACAAAGCAATGAATGAATCAACCTTGGTTGCAAGCTGCTTCCTAGGAGCCTTTCCTCCTGTTGACTTACGAGCGGTCTGCTTAGTACGAGCCATCTACGAATTAAACCTAGGGTTAATAAATAAATTGTGAATAAATGTACCCTTTTACTAGTGTTCTTGAAACAAGTTCATTGTCTCAGTAATATAACAAAGAAAGAAAGTGAAATCGCCAAAATTTAACTAATATGAATTTAAATTCAAATTCTGTAGATATCATTGCTGAAAGAAAACTCACCATAAAATTCACAAAAACAACCAAGAATGCATATCATTCAAATTTATAAATTTCAGGAACCCTAACTGAGAGAGATTCTAAACGTCATAATGTAGGTTTTTTCAGAAACCCTAATTGAAAGAGATTCTAAACGTCATAAAGTAGAATTTTCAAAGTAAGAAGCTTATAAAAAAGAAACTAGCAATTGAAAACAGGGATTGCAGCATGAAATCAAAGAAACCCTAGAAGATTTTCCAACAATACTTTTATCAGCAATCCACCCGAAAAAATTAATAATAATAAAATCCGAATTCATGAATTTTCTAAAAGAAGATGATAAATAAAATCCCATTCAAGACCTAAATTTAAGCACCGCAAATTATTAGCGTTCATCCCCAAACTTTAACTAATTTATTAATATAAATTCAAATTCTTTCTGGTTATCATTACCGAAAAACTAAACTAACCATAAAATTCACAAAAACAACAAAGAATGCGTAGCATTCAAGTCTATAAACTTCCAAAACCCTAATTGCGAGAGATTTACGTAAAAAAATATGATTCTGAATTAAAGAATCTAAAAAGAAAGAAAATTAACAATTTAAAACAAGGATTGAAGCATGAAATCAAAGAAATCTTACAAGATTTTCCAAAGTCCAAAGATTTTACAAGATAAAATTACATTCAAGAACTAAATTTAAAATAAAAATAAAAATTCTAATCCAAAGTCCAACGAGAAACGAAACACGATAAACCCTAGAGCTTCAACAGAAGAACAAAAATTCACATCAAACCCTAACCGTATCGTAACTATAAAAATCTAAAAATCGAAATAAATTAATTAAAAACTAATTGAGCTCGAAACAACGAGAACAAAAGAAACGAAGAATTTATGATTAAAATCAAACAATTAATTTATCTATTAATTTAAAGAAAACAAAGAGAGTCGAATCGCTTACCCCTTATTTTGAAATCGAAAAATCCAAATAACCTGAGAAAAAGTGTCGGTCGTTTGAAAAGGAAACTCCCCTATTTATAGATGCTGTTGTCGTCTGACAAAGTCCTTTTTGACGGTCGTCGACGTCATCTTCTAATCAAACGGCCATAATTTGATGCAGTTGCGTTTCCTTGCTTCATAATCTCTGACCGTTCAAATAAGGTCGGTGTAAGTTTGCACCGATCGGATAGCTGTGCCCTTGCTCTCCTTGTGACGGGGGATCTTGAAGTTTATTTGACGAAACTGTCCCTGGGTTTTTTCGTAATGACCTCCTACTTAATCACCCATGAATCCGAACCCTCTTGCCCCTTGTACAGACCTCCTTCTAGCCCCTTCTCAATCTCGTGAAATAAATCACTCCAAATATATTTTTTAGCCATTACTTGCACACATTTTACAAGTGATTGCACCAAATTTAAAAAATATTTAATATTTTAGGGATATGTTATATATAAAAATGCAATATGAACTGTCTGATTTAAAATTCATGATCAATAAATCTCGGATACATAAAATTAGAGCATAACACGATACTTGTCATATGATTTATTGTAGTCAACTGTTGAATTATGTAATAGCTCTTGACTCCATTTAATCCAATGATGAAAATTATATTTTATTCTAATCTTTTATAATTGATATCTTTAAATCATAGCCTTCAAATCAAACGACTTAGATAGTATTTTCACATAGTAGAGGCCGCCAAAATTGCAAGTCTTTCTTTTAAATTCAGTGCAATTACTTGAAAAGTGTGTGTGTGCAAGTAATTCCTACCTAATTTTTTTCACCTTCTTATTGTATTAAAATATAATTTTGAATCAATTTTTATCAAATGCCTAATATGCCCATCCAATTATTTGAGTTACTACCAGACCCCAATTAAACTCTCCAATACCCAAATCTTGAATGATTTATTAATTTACCAAAACCCTCCTTTCAACTAGGTAAATGTCTCGAATGCCCTTCTATCAATTAAATTACCTATAAAACCTCAATAATTAACTAAGTACTAAACTGCCTAATTAAAATTTATGTTATCTGCCACCCTCGAATCAAATCGGGTTTTTACATTAACTGTAAAAGATTAGCATGAAATCATCTTATCTTACTATTATATAAAAGCACAAATGAACAAATCTTATTTCTATCAATTTTGGTGTTACCATAATTTTTAGGAACAAAATATTCCTATATTACCCTATATACTCCTAACTTTTACCTTATCTACCCTTTCTCATGTTTTCTCTTTTTTTTATTTCTTCAATTTTTGTGTTTACATATTTTTTAGGAACAAAATATCCTTATATTACCCTATAAACTCCTAACTTTTACCTTATCTATCCTTTCTCATATTTTCTCCTTTTTTTCTCTTGATAAAGAAGTCGATAGACATAAGACATCCTAATCCAACCAGTCTCTTCAAAATAAAACTCATACCATACCTAAAATATTCCTACAAACATCCTAATCCAACCTAAAATCTCTTAATATGTCTCGGTATTCTTCTTCTATCTTAAAATAAACTTTCTAAAATCTTTCATAATCCAACCGGTCTCCTAAAAAACCCTATCTGTTTGGAAGGATTGATATAACAGATTTTAAGTCCTTCTTTAATCGATTTATTATCTTTATCTCCTCAAAATAAAATTTATAAAATAGCTCTCGGTATTCTTCCTCTATCTAAGAAAATACTTTCTATTTGCTATACGTGACTGGTTGCACATATAGTGGAACAACATAAGAAACTTTCTCAGGAGTAGATTTTGAACGGATACCGATCCCATGAAATTTTTATCCACATATATTTTAGACTAATTTAAGAAAATTAGGAAGAAACTCATAAAAATCATGTTTAAGATAGAAACTCATTAAAAACGGTGTTTTAATTACATCACTAAAGTTTTGTTTAAAAAAAATACGATTTTGTTATTTACAAAGAGGTCATGAACTATACGCTCAAGGTAGAGATTTTCTCTACGCCCACCATCAGGTAGCTATAATGTGGTGTTCATCACGAGGATCGGGTGCAACGACAACTTAGGTATGGTAGATTAGATCCAATTCAAAAAAGAAAATTTTCTTTTTATGAAATTTTCACAGTTAAAAATATGGTTAAAGTTGCAAAAATTAATGCACCAAAGTTTTAGGGCGTTGCCTTATCTTTGACCTATCTAGCAAAGGGCAAAAAAGTTTAAAAATAATTTTTTTTAAAAATTACATGTCTCATGGATGATCAACCCAAAACGGGATTTGTTTTGGGTTGAGCATACCACATGACATGTGCATAGGTCATCCTATGCACCTGGGCGTATACTCCCCAAAGCCTCTTAAAAAAAAGTATAATAAACATGTATTTTAAAAAAATGCAAATTTTGATAACTATGGTGTGAAATGAAAAATTTTCGAAATCGACCTCTATTGTTTTGCATTTTTCAGCATTGGACCTCTAATTTCACCTTTTGCATAACAGACCAACTTATAGCCAAGCTAAGTTAAAAAGTCATAAATACCCTTGAGCAGTTCTAAACGTCTTTGCATCATTGATTGCTTTGAATCCCACGATGGAGATTATTTTTTATCCTAATCTTTGACGGGATTGATCTTAAGATTAAGGGCGTACTATCAGATAGTCAATTTTACTAAAAAATATGGAGTCATTATAGAGGAGCGTTGGAGCTCTTCTAGAAGAGAGCTGACAATCCCTAAAGGAGAGTTGATGCTCCTCTAAAGGAGTGTTGACGCTCCCCTAAGGGAGCGGTGGCTCCTCTAGAGAAGTGTTGACGTTCCCCTTAAAGAGCGTTGACGGTCCTCAATAGAAGTAATATCACTCCCCATTATTTTTATCCCCGTTTTTTAGCAAAATGAATCGTCTAATGGTACGCCCATGATCTCAAGATCAATTCCGAGGAAGATTAGGACAAAAAATAATTTCCATCCTTGGATTCAAAGCAGTCAATGATGCTAAGATGGTAGAATCACCCAAGTTTTTATCACTTTTTACATACCTTGGGGGTATTTACGATATTTTAACTTGGCTTGGCTTCAAGCTGGTCGGTTATGAAAAAGGTGGAAACTAGAGGTCAAATATGAAATGTTCCCATAAAAATGTACCTTTTATATTTTTTTGTCTTTCAAATCATAAGTCAAAGTTAAAGTGATGCCCACCCAACTTGATGCATTGATTTATGTACCTTTGAACATTTTGTAAACGATAGATAAATATCATTTCTAATTTATTTTTGCAGCTCAAGATTCGGTCTTCACAACTAATAATTTCACCGTTAAAATCGCGGACTGATTTGAATTAGATGATGGAGATCGTTTTTCGTCCCAATCCTTCACACAATAGATATTGAGACCACATCCCACATATCATACATGTTCATTCTATGTGACGCACATCCCCAAAGTAATTGTGATCATAACGTTCTATGAGAAGAGTTCTCATGTCACTTTGGGGATATATTCCATTTGGAATAACATTTAACCGTTTGATAGGTGGGCCATGATCTCAAGACATATTATTTGAAAGATTGGGACAAAGAATGAAAAATGATCTCCACCGTCAGATTCCAAGCAGCCAACAATTTTAACATGGAACCGTCATTTGCAGAAATCGAATTGTGGGTTGCAAAAACCCTAACCTAATAATAAATAATAATAATAGTAATAATCAAACTAAAAAATTATGTGTTACAGATAAAGTCATCTTCCATATATTTTACTACTCTGTCAAATCTATTTTAGCAATGAAAGAAAATAAACATGAAACACAAATAGACCTCTCTTTCATCTTCTTCACCGTCTGAGCCAAGTCAGTGTCAAGTCAGATTTTCTTTGATTCTTTATCATCTCATTCTCCTTCAACCGCTTCTTTGTTCTCTCTGCAATTACAATAAAAAATCATTGATTACCTTGAATCAAATAATGGAGATCGTTTTTCGTCCCAATCTTCCAACAATAGATCTTGAGATCATGACACACCTATTAAACGGTCACATGTTGATTCCATGTGGCCGATATCGATACCGAGACATATCCCGCTATTATATTGAGGCCGATACCACTACGTCAAAATAATAAAAAAACTACTTTTTGGAATATCAAAAGATCACTGCTCAAAGAGTAATATAATAATCCATTGTCAAAACTAATAGTTTATTAGGTTAAGACAGTGATTTATTTCGGTTAACCCTGATCCCATGCCCAAAAATTGAATGCTCCCGCGATTATTTTTTTTTCCTTTGATCTCTTTTTCTGTCGTCTTCCCACCCTCGCCAAAAACCCTGACTATCGCCAACCACCCATTGCAAATTGACGAACTGATTCTCAATCTCAAATTGGTGAACTCTGAGCTTCGATCTCCAGATCTTCTTCTCCTCCTTCAAAGCTCTACAAGACGACTCCATGGAAACCCTAGCTCGCCAGAAATCGATGTTGCTCGATCTTCTGTTTCTCCTTCTTGAAATCTCTGCAAGACGACTCCATGGAAACCCTAGCTCGCCAAAAATCGAGGTTACTCAATCTTCTTCTTCTCCTTCTTCAAATCTCTACAAATTTCACCCAGTTTTGACCTTGAACCGTTCGTTAATGGCGGATTCAAGTGAAACAAAGGAGATTTCGGCATTTTCGGAGTCAAATTACGTATTAAAAAGGTAGATCTTTGAATATTTTTTATTTGATCCGCAATCTCGATTTCTATCCACATGCAGCACGAAATCAATCACGCTGGGGAGATGTGGGATTTGGAGGAATTGCTCTCGAAGCTGAATCCAATGGCGGAGGAGTTCGTTCCACTTTCGTCGAAGGTTGCGATCAATCAGTCGATCGACAGTATCTACTTGAACTGCTATGCGTTTCAATGTATCAAAGGCGTAGAAAGCGGTAACAAACGGGTAAGATCGTTGGTTTTTTCTTCGATTTTTTATTTATTTTGTGATATTCTTTGGTTTTGGGATCTGTATGTTTATATAGAAATTAATTTGTGTTCAGAAAAAAAATAATTATAGTCAAGGTAAGCGGAGAATTAACAGCATGGTGACGAGTATGCAGCAGCGAGAAGAGATGATTAGGAGGACTGTTTATGTTTCTGATATTGATCACCAGGTATATTTGAAGTAAATTAGGTTTTCTATAATACAATTGATCATTATGTAGAAGTAAAATTGTAGACTATTATTTTATAATTTTCTCTGTTAATTTGTTTTGAAGTTATTTATATATGTTTATTTTTCTTTTTTAACTAATTTGCTAAAATTTGATTTGAGCTTTTGCTCGTTTTGTGACCTACAATGTGTTCATCTTCCTCATAGTCACTTGGCATTAATCTGTGATGAATATGCATCTTTCTGTTGTCATCAAGTTACAAAATTTTGCTTTTTTTAAGAGAAACGCCCTTTAAATGCATTTTTTCATCAAACGTTGGGAGCACTATTAACAAGGTTTTTTTTTTCCTCCAAAAAAACTTTACCTTTTTTTTTTTAACAAATCGTGATTTTTGCATTTTAATCATTTTTTACGATTTTGTATAGAAATATTCCTTAATTTTGTTAATTGTTTTTAATATCTTTCATTAGTTTTTCCCAAATGTCTTCGTTCGTGATTTAGCCAATTTTTCACCCTTTTCAGTGATTTTGGCTTGCCGATTTTTTTCCTAAATTCCGACTTGGTAACTATGATTGTTATAAACTGTTGTCAATTTTCCTTACAATATGAAGCATTTACGCATGGTATATATTTGTTGGTTATTTAGGTCACTGAAGAACAACTAGCAGCTCTCTTCATCAATTGTGGACAGGTAATAGATGCTCTATTTTGTTAAGGGACCGACTCTCGTGACGGTCATTTAGTTACATCTTTAAAGGTGTAAGATTTGAGTAATCCAACTAAGTGATAGCTCATACATTGAACTGGAGTGGGCCTGAAAATCATACTTCTCGAGAGATTTGATCAATACTAGAAACTCTCCAAGTTATACGCACACATAAAAGGGAGTCATTCCAAGATAGCATCTTAGCTCATCTTATTTGTTTTGAATTCTCTTGTTCTTTGATAATTTTTTTTTTTTTCAAAATCTGCAAGAAGCTAACAGATTAATGATAGTGGACGAAATGGTGCATATGATTTGAATGCCAGAAACAATTGAATCACCTATTATAGCAAGGTAGTATGAAATCCCGGCTTCCTTTGTCCTTTTTATTCCTTTCAAATCTTTCGGGAAAGCTAAGATCAGCAAAGTGGAAATATTAGGTCCTCGTAACTCTGTGCCTGCTGACATTTACATATTTAAGTAAATAGGTGCCAAGAGGTTGTATGGTTACCATGTGAGTTATTTTAGTTTTGTTCATGTAATGGTCTCTTCTGTCCTGAAGGATATAATTTGACAATTGGGAGTTTTAACTCAATTAGAATCTTACTCAAGATGTTCCTACTACTCTATTTTTATTCCCTTTTAAATGTTGGGAGACATTTAATGTTTTTCATAAATTTTGCAAAAGAGCTGTGTTTGCTTTACGAACAACCTCCATCTCAGTTGTTATACTAGTGTATTCTATGCAAGTCCTTGACTAATATTGATGCCTTTAGGGAAATAAAGAAATTTAGTAGATGCAGCCTTGGACATTTGTAGATGGCAGTCCAGCATGCTTGTGTTAACAATATTAGTCTATTAGTGAGATCTATTTAAAAGCTTGATTTTTGTAATGAAGTCAATCATCTTTCCAATCCATTTTTCTTATCTTCAGAGTTTCTCATCGGATTGTTACCGATTCTTTATTTCTCTTTTCTATTTTCTTTCTTGTCATTATTTTTCTCATATATATATTTTTTTGATTCCTCGATGTAATTTTACTACTTGACAAAGATTTAGTTTCTGATCTAAGAGTTAAACTTCATTTTCCCAATTCTTGATGTGCATGGTTAAAATTTGGCTCGAAATGATGACTCTGATGAATGTACTGTTTCTCAGTCATGGTTTAACGTTTTGCCTGTAGTATTGTGCTGGGGATAGTAGCCTATATAGGCTTATTATAAACTTACTACTGTCTTCCCGAGATTTAAGAGCATGCTTGATTTAGTAAATAAATTTAATGCTGTAACAGCTTGCAAGAGCAGAAACACAAAAGAGTGTGTAGTGGTTAGGTTACTAAATACTAATAGGGAAAATTGATGTTGCCTTGAATTACTTCCTAGGGGGGGCAGGCTCTATGCAGCAGAGTAATGGTGTCAATGTGCTGGGTTGGGCTGGGCTTTGATCTACTTGGTTCCTAACCGGGCTTAAAAATTGGACTTGACCTGGCTCATTTACTAATTGGGCTTGATTATTAATTGGGCTAATAACTTAGCCTGTCAAGGTGTAAGATTTGTTGCCAATTGCCTTTTTTTTCCGAGTTTCAGGCAGGTGCGCCTGGCCCTTCATGCTCCAAGTTATATGCACCTTTCGAGGGAATGGGATTCTCTAAAAGCATGGTGGCTAAAGCAATTCAGGAAAATGTTATGTGCAGACTGTTAATTATGATAAACTTCAGTACAATTTGAAACAATTTTTACCTTGAAAAGTTGCACTCTGAATTTTTTTGTCACATGCAGGAGAGAGGAATACAGAAGCAATACTAGAAACTCTCCTTACACATTCAGTGAGTGAATTTGTGCCTTCAGTTTGTAATAGCTTTGGATATAATTTTTTGTTATATTTTCCAGTGGGCATTTTTTAAAGGGAGGCTTTTTCTTTGTTGGGTTGTTGTATACCATAGGTTCATGCTGTGTTATTAATGTTGGGTGGGTGTGAAAGTTCTTCTGGTGTCCCTAGCTTGGCTGTACGCTCTTATCAAAAGCACAAGGTATTGACCCCAACCATACAATCTCCTTTATAATGATAACATTTTTTCTTTGCATTCACTATTTAAGCTGTATCTTCTTTAGGGTTTTGGTGATTTTCCACCGCGCTCAAGTAATTCGCAGAGAACTGCTTCTCTGATTAGATTCCGTGAAAAGTGAAAAGAGCGATGTTTTGATAAGAAAGTCCGATATTCTGTCCGCAAAGAGGTCACTCAAAGGTAAATTGATGGATAATGTTTTTCATGTTATAATTTTGTGAAGGATGGCTCTGTTTTCGTGAATGTTGTGTGGATGTAATTTTATTTGAAATGCTTTGGATACGGCTTTTGATGTTTCATATACAAAAATCTTCCTAAATAATGATATGTGTTTACAAGGAAATAAAGTATCAATATCTTCCTTTTGCTGACTAGATGACATTCTCATGTAAACTCATTTGCAATGGTTCTTTGTGATCTCAGGTAAAATAATCAAATTAGGGGTGAATTACTAAAATATTGAATTTATAAAGCAATCACTTTGTTATTGTAAGTAGGCTACTTAGAAAAGCAATCACTTTTTTTATGTTAAAATTTGTTCTTATGTTGTTCCTTTTTCATGGGTTGCAAATAAATTAGTCACTATTGTTGTTTCTTTGTCATCAGTTTCACCATGATTAGTGAAGTTGTCAAGTTGATTCAGTTTTTTCTGGTCAACTGATATGCAAGTAAAAAATATGAACACAAAATTGCCTGCAAAAACTTTTACTATTGCAAAACTCTGGCTCGTTGATTCACTTCGGAAATTTTGACTTCGCAATTTTGACTTTGCAAAACTCTGGCTCGTTGAGGCATTCACCAATTTATTAGAGGTTTCTCCTTCCATCAAGGCAGTCCTTGGTTTGGACACCCTTTAAAACTACAATACTAATGGGAAATTTTCTGAAAAAAGAAATATTGATCCAATGATATATCCCTTGCATCTTTTGAAGTCATCTTCACTCATTTTTCATCATAGCCAAACTCTCTGTAACTTCACAACCCTTCATATCTATTGATCATATTGGTCCATGAAGGCTCTAGGTTGAAAGTGTATGCTATTGGGTAATATTTGAGGGTAGTGAGCATGCTGAACTCTGCTGTTTTGGGCTCTGAGTGGACTATCCAAAGCTCTAATTTTTACTTTTTGGTTTCGAGACTAAAATAAAAGCTAAGGGAAGTTACTAGAGAAAATAAGATAATAGTCTTCATCCATGGAAAGTGCTAACTAGTTACTACTTAGTGATGTCTTTAAATGTACCATAATTGGATCCATAAACCTAAAATCAAGTAATATATGAAAAATAAAATCTCTAATTACTGACATTATCATGATATGAGTAATTTCCATTACTTTTTTTAACGTTATTGAACTTTTTCCTCAACATGGATTTTATGAATACAGGAAGGCATTGGGAATGTTATGTTGCCTCCAAGAGGGATCCTCATGCAGTAATGAGTCTCCTTCCTGTAAGTTCAATATGTTTGAAGCTGCATTTTAGTGTCGCTTTCTTCAACTTTGGCATTTAAACTGCATTCATAATGAAATTATCTGATACGTAGATGTTTGATGCTGACACCACCTCATTCACCCGATATGACATTTTCTATATAAAATACACAGGTATTGGCGTTTAGAGGACTTTGAACCGAGTCTGCCTGATGGGTCAACTGCCCAAAGGGCCTATATGTTGTCCTGGTCTGACCCGGCCCATTGACGGCTCTAGAAGTAAGCATCCGTAGTAAACATCTGACGTCTTCGGCTTGTTTCTCTAACAAAATGTAGGAGAATAGAGTTCTTCAAGATTTTAACATACGAGATGAAGCAAAGTAATCCAACATAGCTGTTATAGAATCATTTGAGGCAAATGTGACCAACACAATTATGGAGATCCATTTACTCTGGCTGGAAGAGGGACTTGCTGCATTCCACGTCAGGGAACTTATGGACCATTAGTTTCAGCAATATATGTTTCTCAAGGTTCGGAAATGGTTCCTCAAATCATAGTTCACAATTTCTGCTTTTAAATTTATCACATGCTTCAATTGACTAGTTCTGTGTTTCAATTATGGCAGACTCCACAGCCATTAGTTCTGCATCCGATCATGGCAAAAGGCGTGTAGGAGTTGTTGTTGGCTGTGCCATCGGGGTTCTGATAATTTCATTTACATTCTACTTTTGGTGGACAAAGGATACAGCCGGGCGTATTCGAGTGCACACAAAATCACCGAAAAAGGATAATAATGCACTAGAAAGACATATTTGTGGGTACTATAAGACTTTGTTCTCTATGCATGTTTGCATATCCATTGTGTAAGATCATCTATACAAAATCTTAATTATGTGCCCGAAATGAGACAATGCTTGTGAAACAGGAAGCAATTGCTACTCCATTGTGAATGTTAATTGCATTTCTTTCATGCATTTTCTATATATTTAGCAACTGCCACTCCATTGTGAATGGTAATGGAAATGTCTTCGTTAAGGTGTTTGATTGCCATAAAAAAAGGGACCCAAAACACAAGCAAATCAACACCAAGATTGCTGACTTGACGGTTCGCATAAATGGAGGTTGAACTTCAATTATTTGAAAACTAAGGCCCAATTTTCCATTTCGCATCCAATTTTATACACGACAGTTCAATCTTTCCTTTTCATTGTGATTTTTTGTTCCAACTAATCTGTCAAGTTATTTATTAGCAAAAGCTGCAAGAAGTGTAACGAGGAATTACTGATCGGTTTTAAAGTGTACCCTTGCAAGTGCACAAGTTCGATTGTAGCACGGTGAAATTAAGGGTGTCGAACCCACAGGAAAGCGCAAAATTAGATTAATTTTAAAGAGATTTCAAAGACCCAAGGAAGTACCAAGGGTGAGAGATTTCATTGTCAAGATTTACCGCTACACAATGCAATAATCAAAAGAACTAAATCAAGCTATGCACGGATGAACTATGATTAAGAAATTAACAATGATGAAATGATCAAGGAGTTGCTAACCCTAGATTTATAACTTTTCTACAATCAACCACACAATTTCATGTTAAATCATTATACCATCATTTAACTACAAGAAAAACGAATCGATGAAAATGCAATTATTGATTCGGCATACCCTATCCGAACACTATGACGCATCCAATCACGGCATGCATCATGCGAAAGGCATAGCGTATCTCAAATTCGAAATCACAACCGTAAGAATCAATCGCACGGCATCCTATATCGATCTACATGATCGGTCTAGGGAGAATGTTCGTTTATTGTCGCCCGTCACACGGTCCACGGCTATAAGCAGTATTCGATGATAACACAATGAAGCACACACTAAAAGCGCGATTCAATAATTCTAACAAGAAATTGTAAGCTTAAAAGTAAGTTAGTTACTCATCTAGGGTCGCTTCCTCCTTGAACGAGGGTTTAGCCGCTCATCCTTGATCCACACGCACAATGTAAATCGAAAGCCATCACAAAATGTACTCTATTATTTGTCAACCGCTTGATCTTTTTGGAGAAGATCACAACCTTACACAGCTTTTTATCTAAATACAAAACTAAAAATAACAAAGAAAAAAATTGCTAAAGGCCTTAAGAAAGTCTACCGAGCAAAAGTCCCTCCAAAACCCTAAACATCCTGTTGTTTAAATAGGGCCCGGGCTAAAATTATTCCATATCCGAATCAATAGATTGAATTTTGAAATCAATCGATTGAATTTCGAATTCAATCGATTGAATTCAAAATTCAATTTTGAGAGGTTATTAGCATTCCCAAAATCAATCTATTGAATTTAAGGAATTCAATCGATTGATTTTCGAAAATCAATCTATTGAATTCAATCTATTGATTTTGGAAATCAATCTATTGAATTTCCAAATTCAATCTATTGATTTTGGCGGCTCATTTAATTTCCAAAATCAATCTATTGAATTTAAGGAATTCAATCGATTGATTTTCTAAAATCAATCTATTGATTTTGGTGGCTCATTTGCATTCCCGAAATTAATCTATTGATTTTTTGGAAATCAATCTATTGATTTTGGAAATCAATCTATTGATTTTTGGGCAACTTTTTAAACTCAATCGATTGAGTTTCAAATCTCAATCGATTGAAATGACATGTGACATATTTAACTCTCGAAACTGTGGCTAGACCAATCAGTCTTTTTCACGGATTTCAGTGCTTCCGCTTGCTCCATGGTCCAAAGTTCATATAGTCCCTTAATTTTATTCACTTAAGCTCTTTCAACATCCCACGGTCCGTAACACCTGAAACCACTAAAACTATACAGCAGCCGTTAGAATGCCTTCATCGGATAGCTAAATGTTAGTATTTAGGGTGCGAAATATAGTCATATTTCGACACAGATCACACCCCCAAACCTGCACTTTGCTAGTCCTCGAGCAAAGAGAATGATAAATATGTCAAGACAAATTAAACTAACATCCTAACAAAAATTAAATGCCACTTTCGTAGGGAGCACGATTGCATTTAGCATATGCAATAAGCCTTTAAACCTCTAGGTGATCCCTAGGGGAGGAGTTGTGTCTCCTGAAGGTTTTCAGTGAAGATACCTACAAACTTAACAAAAAAACAATTTTCAAAATCATCGATAGAAGAGTTTTCAAAAATCGGTTTATATAATATATATACCTTTAAAATCAAAAACCAATAATTATTTCAGCATGCAAAAGTTCATTCTCAAATACCAATGGCATGATAATTCCACTGTTGTTTATTCCAATTAACCCAATGCTCTGATTTTTAGACCAAAATTTATTTATGCCTAGAATGTCGTGTGCACATGTGCCAATGCTTAAATCATTTCATTGCTGGATTAATCCAAATCGGGAATCATCGGATCCAAAGTTTCGACTCAATCCTCACCTTAGGTATACACTTAAAACAAAATCGCTCCGATAAATGATTTACTTTTCGCACACATGTGAGAGAGTTATAATACAAACAAAAGGTCTCACATGATATAAGAAAGACGGTGCATCAAAGAATTAAAAGAAATCTCATGATGAAAGATATTTGTATCTTAAGCACGCTATACCAACCACCATAGTCATTGCATCATCACTCTCCACAAGGCATTTACCGACCGAGATCAGATCACGAAGGTCTTTTCTATGGTTGTAATGGGGCTCGGGTTAAGGTTATGAAAGAAAGGGAAAATTGGATTCAAATTTCTCTGAGAAACTAGAAAAAGAAATACAATTTAATTTTCTAACTTTCCTCTCATTCTTTCTCGAATTTTTCAGAATTTCTCTTTCTTTTCAACCTTTTTTTCTTCTTTTCATTCCCTTTTTTTTTTTTTTTTTTTTTTTATAATTTTATGCACATATTTTTCTGCCATATGCTCCTTGCAAGTATTATCGGCATGACTCTCCACTTTCTCTCTTGTTCTTGTCCCTCTTTCCTAATTTCTCAGAGATTGAAAGGTAAAGTTTTGTATTCTCTTTTTTTTTTTTTTTTTTTTTCAAACTAGTGTGGGGTATGGTTAATATAGCTTCGCAAAAAATTTTCAATCAAGGCTCAAAAGGGGGTGCAACAAGGAAAATCAATATAAGGTGGGACATTTTAGGCAGAAACGAGCCAATGATGGCCTTTGATCATATCCTTTCACGATGGTAATGATGCCTATTTGTCTTGAGTTTAAATGCAATGAGTTTTAGCGCAATGATATAAAGCATGCGAAATAAACAAACCGAGATAAAATGTATGAGATTTCAACAATTAAGCACGAATTTCAAAGATACTCCGAATTTATTTTAGCACTCATCAAAAATGAGGACAAAGTTCTAAATCTCACGGGTTTAGTCTTTCTTAGGATCCTAGAATTCCAAATTTGGACAAATCTTTTAATTTCCAGATTCAAGCATGGCGAAGTGCAAAAAAAAAATTTCTAGGCATAAAATTCAAATTAATCTTTAAATATTCACAATGGAATTAATTATCCTAAACAACAATAGTTTTATCATGGCATAAATATTTGAAAATTAAAATTTTATATGCATCAGTGATTAAAGTTTGAAAACTACGCCAAAAATAAACAACGATGATTTTTTATTTTTTATTTTTTAATTTTTTATTTTTTTATTTTTTAGTATTGAAGGTGCATATAAAATGTGGTCAAACATATACTGCAAAAGTTAAAAATCATGAACCACGCATTTGAGCACACCACCCCCAAACCTGATGTTTCCAATGTCCTCGTTGGATTGTTGCAGGACCCCCAAACCTGTTTTTTTTTTTTTTTTACTATCCTAATGCAACAATGAACGAAAAATAAAAACAAAGTTACAATAACAAACAAGTTTTAAACCCTAACACCGTTCTAGAGACGAAACTAAAATCCTAAAGCTAAAACAGAAATCAATCCCTCATTCATCGTTGCTTGTCATTCCGGGTTTCGATTTTGGAAATGCATAACGCCACATCTCCTCAGTGAGTCCGACCGCGCCGGGTGGTGGTATTGGGGCTTGAGGCGGTGATGTTGGTGGGTCATTTTCAACTTCAATGGATCGAGTAAAATGTGGGCGTGGTGAGTTTATGATCATGTATTCCAATGCTGAAATCGGCGAAGTCGATTGTGGAGATACCAAGTCAAGATCAATGATCTCCTGATTTGATAAATCGAGCGATTGGTGTGGCGAATCCCGACGCGACTTTTTCCTTGCTGGTTCAGCAAGGCGTTTGGTTGCGGAACGTGTGCGGTATCGGATTGAGTCCATGGATCGAAGCTGGGGATAACAAATTCTAAGAAACCGAGGGATTGTTTTCAAAAAAAAGTAGAGCTACGTGCTTCTTAAATAAGTGAAACCAAAACTATCCTAAAATAACTAAGCTAAGATTGGAAATTTTGGGACTGATTTCGGATGGTTCAGAAATAGCATCAGTCAATCGATTGGAATGTGAAAATCAATCGATTGACTGAGTGCAGAAGGAAATTTGTGCTGGCTTTGAAAAGAATTTTCCTTTTAAAGGTCATATCGAAATTTGCGCCAAATCATCAAATTGGAGGAAACCTTCAATATTTAAATCGATTAAAACCAATTTGTGTACTAGGTGACTTTCCAATTGAGTGGTCTCTTTCCAATTGAGTTGCCAACTCAATCGATTGAAGATAGCCTAAAAGACCAGCCTTTTTGCATTAAAAAAAACTTGTCAATCGATTGAATAATCAATTAACTAACAATTACAAAAAAAAAAGTTCATATTTTCCATTAAGCTATAACATATGATTACATCCACACGATCTTTCACACTATCACAAAAACATGATTATATTATCCATCAAATGAAAGGAAGTAAAATCCTACGATCACTTAAAATGCATCTACCACAGTCATCACAAAACAGAAATAGACGAAAATAACATCATCAACCTCACATCATCACAAAATCCACATAAATCAGTTCCAACAGATCAATCTTCATTATTGTCATCCTCTCTCGTCCATCATTGCCACAAGACGTGCAATGAAGTCATCCGCTTCTCTCGGGAATGATTCCCGAGCAATTTGGGTTAAGAGAGAGCCTTGATATCGCAACATCTGATCCACACCATCGATAGTCAAATAGAACCTATCCATGCGCGCCTCGAGGCGTGTGATTGTTGCCTCGGTATTGAACTCACGGGCTTCATCAGGACGAGGTCTACGAATACCGCCATGCTGGCGTTGCCCCGGGTTTGGAGTTTGAGATGGACCCCCGACTGGGACGTTTCGCCCGAAAAGAGCATTCATACTCTTGGTCCATACGTTTCTTCCATATTGATAAAATTGCATGTCGCCAATGTCTTCATCACAGTAGATCGGGCATTGCAGGTGGTCGAGAAGATGCATTACGAAGTGGGGAAAGTACAACAAGAGGGACTCACGTCGACGTATCAACGTTCTGATGTCATTATGGCATCGATACATTGCCATGGACTGCTGGTACGCTTGCATAGTCTGTTGTTGAGCTTGCAGAGTTTGCATCAATTTTTCTTCAAAATCAGAATTCGTATACGACCTGTGCCAGGGCCGCTGCTCGAGCCTATCACGCGAGGTCCACGTGTAGATAACCACCTAACCTCCATATCATATCGTATACCACCATCCAGCCCGATGTGGTTGCATGCATTTAAATCAGTGTCCCCTTACATTCGGGACACTGTCGTATCATATTGTCCTTAAGACCCGTCTTGGCTGCAGACGTTAGATCTTGCGGTGGCACGCAAGACATGGCACGTGTAGAAACTTAATTTGTATTTTGCTGGCCTTCACAACGTAACTTAATTATCCGTATTCGTAGCTTACCTTATCTTACATATCATTTCTTATTGTTTGCTGAAAACTTAATTTGAAGTGAGCCACGGTGCGATAAGATTCACAAAATCACGCTTTCCAAGGAACGGGTTCCGTAGTAACCTAGATGTACTTCGTGTGACAGCCCATACTCCCATAGAGGTGTTGCATCCGTATATGGATGCCTACATTCCAAGTTTCACGTGACCGTGACGGGAACCCCACCATGACGAAGGCTTAAAAGTCGTGTGACATAGCTTATTTCTTTTTAATTGTGCGTATGCCCTATCGTGATTTTTCTATGTGGTGCATGCTATATGATGAAAGGACTAACTTGGCCTAAAGAAACTATTTCATACACCTTACATACTTGTGAATATAAAATAATGATTAACATTTGAACAGAACAGATATTTCATACAAAAAAATAATTGTGAAGAAACCTTCTATGAGCCGTCAGATTACTGATCGGGCCTTCTGTTTTTAAAGTTTCATAATATTTGTGCAGTCTTAGTATCGACACCTTTTACTAATTTGACCTAAGAGTGGGTCAATGTGGCAGTCAAATGATCCACTTAGCCTAGTTATACAAGGGTTAATATCCCTCACTAAATTTTCCAATTTCTGAGCCTCAAAGCGCGTCCTAGAAATTTTAGTGACACTTTCTGATCCATTAGATTACATTGAGTTACTATTGAGATCGTTTTGAAGTTGGTCCTATGGGCCACTTGCGCCTTAATTCTCAAAAATTAAGGGTCAAAGGTAACCCATGTATTATTCCATGTGGCACCTAAGGCTAAAATAAGAAGGCACGAACTTTGAGTCATTTATCCTCTAATCTGAACCATTGGATGGTTAGACAATAAAATTTTACCTAAGGTTGATTCTTTTGTCCCGATCCCAATTCGATCTCTAGCACACTAGATCTTCCAGTCAACGTTTTACAAGATCTAGCAGTCAAGTGCACACTTAGTGTACCTATCACGTGTCGATCAGATTGAATAGATCTGAACCATCAGATATTTAAGAAAAATGATTCTAAGGTATTAGGTCGTTGGGCCCAATTTATTTTGACCTCTAAGGTCTCAAATCTAAGGGTCAAATCCTTCATGTTCACTGATCTCTAAATAGCCTTTTAATTTTCTTGATTTGTGGGCCAAATTCTCGAGTTCTGAACCATTAGATGTCTCGAGGATTTCAATTTGTGAGATGGTCCATCTCGTTTCTATTTCTTAGGTTGGGCCCACCAGGTCCAACCTTGAATCTATTTGAAATCAATGGTGCTAAAAGGATGGTTATGCCAAAGTATTCATATCGGTAAAATTCTTCAAAGTGCCCAGCTACAATAGTTAGCCCAGACAAGTTTTCTCTGAGATTGTCGGCGTTTAGTTGGACCGATCCCCGAAATATATCTTATCTTCACTGACGAAATTGTGGAGAAGAAGAGCTCTCTCTCTCTCTCTCTCTCTCTCTCCACTGTAAACACCTATATAAGCAATACAAGACACTATATATATTCATTTTATATCTATATATATCAAGGGCAACTATTATATGTCCATGTATAGGATTTATGTTATTATACACACCGAAATACATGTATATATATAACTTTTGAATACCTAAATAAGATAAATAGATATTCATTTAATATATATATATATATATATTTATTCTTATTATTATTAAAATAAAAAGTTGAATATTTTAAGATCGATCGAGGGGCACCCACCTCTTGAAGCGTGCTCGGCGAATCGATGGCGGTTAGGGCGATAGAGATCGGCGTCCACACGATGGGCCGTCCACGATTACGCTGTCTTCACCTCGATTTGACGATAGAAAAATACTATAGTGGTTCTTGTAGAAGAACACACAAGAGATTTAAAAGAGATTAGGGTATTTTTAGAAAAAGGTGGCTATAGAAGAAGATGGAGTGAAAGCTAGGGTTTTTAACACGAATTCTTATAATAATGATTTAGGGTTCTCCGTAGCTTTTCTTATTTATAATATATGGGCATTAATTAGTTAAGCGGTGGCACTAAATAAGGGTGTATAGGCTTTTATTTCAAGGTTTAAAATAGAGGTTTAAACTCACGTAGTAAGATTTGATCCCTAGACCTCGTGTTTATAACCAAAGTCTTTCAACCACTAGGCCACACAACTTGTGTCAAATAAGGATAATTTTAAATATAAAACCTTTTTGAAAAACCAAAATGTGTACTTTTTCAACTAGGATAGGTTCCGGTATGGAGCACTAACACCACGCTCTGTGCAAAATGAATCTAACACCACAAATTCAGTTTTAAAATAGAGGTTTAAACTCACGTAGTAAGATTTGATCCTTAGACCTCTTGTTTATAACCAAAGTCTTTCAACCACTAGGCCACCACACAACTTGTGTCAAATAAGGATAATTTTAAATATAAAACCTTTTTGAAAAACCAAAATGTGTACTTTTTCAACTAGGATAGGTTCCGGTATGGAGCACTAACACCACGCTCTGTGCAAAATAAATCTAACACCACAAATTCAGTTTTAAAATAGAGGTTTAAACTCACGTAGTAAGATTTGATCCTTAGACCTCTTGTTTATAACCAAAGTCTTTCAACCACTAGGCCACCACACAACTTGTGTCAAATAAGGATAATTTTAAATATAAAACCTTTTTGAAAAACCAAAATGTGTACTTTTTCAACTAGGATAGGTTCCGGTGCCATGGACTGCTGGTACGCTTGCATAGTCTGTTGTTGAGCTTGCAGAGTTTGCATCAATTTTTCTTCAAAATCAGAATTCCTTGAACTTGAAGCATTGGTTTGGTTGAAATTCTGATGTTGACGATGCTCAGAATATGGGTGCTGATAATTCAAATTTTGTTGGAAATTCGAATTTCGTTGGAAGTTAGAATTCTGGTGTGGATGAAGACCTTGTTGTCCACTTGATGTATTTGCTTTATACTGCTGGTTTCCTTGTCCAGTTTGACTTGATCCTCCCCACCCTAAGTTAGGATGGTTTTTCCACTCAGGATTGTAGGTGTTTGAATAAGGATTCCTATCTTGCCGTTGATATGACTGAGTCACATTAACTTGCACCTGGGGATTTGATTCTTCGGGAAAAATCATCAGAGTGGTTGGACACTCGTTAGATGTGTGACCTTGATTCTCACAAACAGCGCAAACAGTAGGTGCATTGAGGGTTTTAGCTTGCTGAGTTGCGGCAAGCAACATATTCATTTGTTTTGACAACATATCCACTTTTGTTGACAACTCAGAGGTATTGTTGTTAACGTCAAACAACCCCTCTTTTGTCAACACATGAGACTTTGTTGATAAATCACGGTTAACACGTCCCAAAGTTTCGCTTTGCATTGAGGTTTGACTCAACCTTTCGAATAGAGTCCAAATTTCGTCATGCTCTTTTATGGAATAGGATCCTCCACACGATGCATTGACCATACGTCTTTCTTCTGGGATCAATCCATTGTAAAAACTCTGAACTTGTTGCCATCTTGGAATATGATGATTAGGGCAGCTTCTAAGCAATTCCTTAAAACGCTCCCAACATTCGTGAAATGTTTGACGAGTTCATTGCATAAACCAGAATTTTCTGACGTAACTTGTTGGTTTTACTCATGGGAAAATATTTCTTTAAGAATTCACGTTGCAACTCAGTCCAACTCGTGATGGATCTTGGTTCTAACGAATTAAACCACGATCTCGCCTTATCTCGCAAAGAGAAAGGAAAAAGTCGCAATTTAGCTATTTCGTCAGTCACATTATGAACTCTAAACAATTTGCATACCCCAACGAATTCAGTCAGATGAGCATACGGATTCTCATTACTCAATCCGTTAAAGATGGGCAACATTTGAATCATTGCCGATTTGAATTCAAAGTGATTCCCTGGAATGGGAGCATGAACAATACTATCTTGATCCTCGTAAGGACCAGGATCATAGTATTGTTCCAACGTTCGGGGTCCTTCTGGTGGTTCATAATGGTTTTCACCATTATTGTTGTTGTGTACATTCCTTTCTCCTTCTCTTTGTCTTTGATCGGCCATAACTTCGGAGTTATTACGCTGAATCCGATTGCTCTTTCGATTTGTTTTACAAGCTCGCTCGATTTCCCGATCCAACGGTTGAAGAGTTGGGCGATGAGATCGGGTAAAGCTCATACACCAATGAACCAAAATAAAGTAGACTCAAAATGCCACAGTTCGGAATTAATCAATTGATTTTTTTTTTAATTTTTTTTTTTACACTCGATCAATTGAAACAGAGTGGGGAAAAAAAAATAAAATCAAATAATTCAATAGATTGAATTCCTAAAATCAATAGATTGATTTTATCAATTCAATAGATTGAATTCCCAGATTCAATAGATTGAATTTATAAATTCAATCGATTGAAATCCCAAAATCAATAGATTGAATTCTGGAAATCAATGGATTGAATATATCAATTCAATCGATTGAGAATGGGAACAACCAATAATTTCAATCGATTGAAGTGATTGTGGCACAAAGGGAGAGACCCATGCATAAATGTGTCACCATTTTCCAATGTGAAGGAGTTAATTGATAAGACCAAAAAGCATTTGTTTAATCAAATTTTCAATCGATTGAACAATATGTGAGGTCATTCATTCCTTCACTCATTTAATGCATGGCTATTTCCAAGGAGTCTCATGCCTATTTTCAATCGATTGAAATAAGCCTTGCATTTATTCAAATGCCAAAATCTGACTGACAAGCACAGTCAATCGATTGAAATTGACAAGTCAATCGATTGACTAGCAAACAGTGATGCAATCTCCGCTTCTCAGTCAATCGATTGAATATGAAAAATCAATCGGTTGACTGGCAACTACAGAATAAAAATCTCCTTAAAAAAATAATAAAATTTCAATTCTAGCGGCGCCAAAAACTTGATCGGTTTTAAAGTGTACCCTTGCAAGTGCACAAGTTCGATTGTAGCACGGTGAAATTAAGGGTGTCGAACCCACAGGGAAGCGCAAAATTAGATTAATTTTAAAGAGATTTCAAAGACCCAAGGAAGTACCAAGGGTGAGAGATTTCATTGTCAAGATTTACCGCTACACAATGCAATAATCAAAAGAACTAAATCAAGCTATGCACGGATGAACTATGATTAAGAAATTAACAATGATGAAATGATCAAGGAGTTGCTAACCCTAGATTTATAACTTTTCTACAATCAACCACACAATTTCATGTTAAATCATTATACCATCATTTAACTACAAGAAAAACGAATCGATGAAAATGCAATTATTGATTCGGCATACCCTATCCGAACACTATGACGCATCCAATCACGGCATGCATCATGCGAAAGGCATAGCGTATCTCAAATTCGAAATCACAACCGTAAGAATCAATCGCACGGCATCCTATATCGATCTACAAGATCGATCTAGGTGGAATAATTCGTTTATTGTCGCCGATCACACGGTCGACGGCTATAAACGAGTATTCGATGATAACACAATGAAGCACACACTAAAAGCCGTACGATTCAATAATTCTAACAAGAAATTGTAAGCTTAAAAGTAAGTTAGTTACTCATCTAGGGGTCGCTTCCTCCTTGAACGAGGGGTTTAGCCGCTCATCCTTGATCCACACGCACAATGTAAATCGAAAGCCATCACAAAAATTGCTCTTTTATTTATCAACCGCTTGATCTTTTTGGAGAAGATCACAACCTTACACAGCTTTTTATCTAAATACAAAACTAAAAATAACAAAGAAAAAAATTGCTAAAGGCCTTAAGAAAGTCTACCGAGCAAAAGTCCCTCCAAAACCCTAAACATCCTGTTGTTTAAATAGGGCCCGGGCTAAAATTATTCCATATCCGAATCAATAGATTGAATTTTGAAATCAATCGATTGAATTTCGAATTCAATCGATTGAATTCAAAATTCGAATTTTGGAGGGTTATTAGCATTCCCAAAATCAATCTATTGAATTTAAGGAATTCAATCGATTGATTTTCGAAAATCAATCTATTGAATTCAATCTATTGATTTTGGAAATCAATCTATTGAATTTCCAAATTCAATCTATTGATTTTGGCGGCTCATTTAATTTCCAAAATCAATCTATTGAATTTAAGGAATTCAATCGATTGATTTTCTAAAATCAATCTATTGATTTTGGTGGCTCATTTGCATTCCCGAAATCAATCTATTGATTTTTTGGAAATCAATCTATTGATTTTGGAAATCAATCTATTGATTTTTGGGCAACTTTTTAAACTCAATCGATTGAGTTTCAAATCTCAATCGATTGAAATGACATGTGACATATTTAACTCTCGAAACTGTGGCTAGACCAATCAGTCTTTTTCACGGATTTCAGTGCTTCCGCTTGCTCCATGGTCCAAAGTTCATATAGTCCCTTAATTTTATTCACTTAAGCTCTTTCAACATCCCACGGTCCGTAACACCTGAAACCACTAAAACTATACAGCAGCCGTTAGAATGCCTTCATCGGATAGCTAAATGTTAGTATTTAGGGTGCGAAATATAGTCATATTTCGACACAGATCAATTACCCATAAATAAAACCCAGTCACTACGTGCCTTCTTTTTCTAAGTTCTCAATGCATTATATGTATTTTGGTAGACTATCTTTTGGCAAGACTATCTGCAACTTCTCTAGCTTCCCTTTTAATGATAAATTGAATGCAATTTTATATTGGGATATTGCAGTGGATGATAGTGCAGCTACGAATTTTGGGCCCTTCCTTTGTGACGATATCATGGCATTGAAGGGCTTGGATATCATTTCTGAAGAGCTTGAAGTAGTCCATTCAGCACCGGAACCTGCACGAGTTGAGCGCTCCCCTGATGTCATAGAGCCTAAGCCTGCAGTGAAGAAGCCTGTCAAGCCAAAATGGCTTAAAATGTAGATCTGCATCTTATCATTGAGGTACATTTTTACTGCTTTAATTTCCATTTTCATAGTTGTTACAGAGCAATACTTAATAAATTAGTTAATTATTATTATTTTTAACTTGAGCAGTTTGTTACTGCTCTGTTTGATGTAGTAGCATTTCATGACAATATTTTTGTACATGGTCAGCCATCTGAGATGTTTGGGTGGTAGGCCGTCATGTAGATAATAGGATATTCCCATCTGGGTACTGGGAACGATTTTATATCTCAGGTTTGTTGGTGTTTTTAGCCCATTTTGATTTGCTCGCTTGCATTGCTGTTGTCATCCATCAACAAAAATGAAATTTATGTTTTTCCCTTAATTGTTTACTCCCTTTGCTTTATATGTTGAAAATCTACACAGGATTACATGCCCCATGGATCACAAGGTCTATTTACACAAGTGGGCTTCAACGACCCAACGCAGGATGAGTCTTCTCACATCCACTATGGTGGGGCCGGACCTGGTCCTCCTCAATCACAGGTCTCATTACTTTCACTAATTCTTAATTTTTATTTGATAGTTTCCAATGAGTGTGATCTTTGGGTCTATGGTAGTTTCCAAATTTTCACTGAATCTTCATTTATATATATATGATGGTATTTTTGTCCTTTTAAAAATATTTTTTAACCCGCACACTAGTAGACACCTAGTAACATGGCGAGTTGGCGACGGGTGCTTACGAGGCTATGAGCTCGTTAGGGGTCTCAATGGGCCGGGCTGGTTTCAAGATGCATGGCCTTAAATGTGCCGATCGTAATGGAGCCTCTTGGAGCGAACCCACACCCAGCCCGTTTACTAATCGGGCCGGATCAGGCCAGCTCATTTATTTTGTCACTTATATTTTTATTGCAAAGTGATGTTTAAACCAAATTTGGTTTCTCCCTAAATTTATTTATTGCAAATGTAGGTGAGGAGCCAATTTGGTTTAAATGTAGGCTATAATTTAGGGGGACTTAAAAACTGCACTCATGATTTTTAAAATTTGGGGGACTTAAAAACCGGGTTCTGCCAGTGTTTTATGTTTTTTGTATATATATATATCATTAGTAACCTTTGACCTAAGTGAACAAGCTAGAAGACTTGTCCAATGTAGACAATGAACATGATAGTTTCATCCAGAATCTCACAAGTTTGGCTCACGCTTCCTATCTCCTCTTATCATAGATCATTCAGGCCTGCCAAAAAAACCACCTTCCAATGCAAATTACCTCACATCAATTCAGGCTCCTGTCCTCATACTAGATTATATATAAATATAGGATGCCCCAAATTTCATGCACATAAATACCCCTTCAACACCCAACTCAACTCCCAATACTCATAATATACCTCTCTATTACCCAAATTTCTATTAATAAACTCACTAACACCCCAGCTCAAAGTCTAATTACTACGATACCTATTTTTGCCCCAAAATCCACTCATATTAGATATATGCAACAAGAGATGGGACTGCTGCTTGCTGCGGCTTTTTGGTTGCTATAGTGACAATAATGAAAAGGGGCTGGAGAAGAAGTGCCTTATATGCCCAACACACACATATCTAACTAGTAGGAGTTCCCATAGAATTTTAAAAAAATGAAGTCTTACATTTTCCCTCAATTTAAAGCTTGTCCATCATTCCCTGGAAAATAAAAGGGAGACTACATATATTCATTTTACAAACTATGGATAAGATAGCTGCCCAAAATCCAACTTCTGTTATGATTCAACTAAGGCAAGGGCAGGAAAGAACAACTCCTTATGACCATATCCATTCTTTAGCAGTTTCCCACAAAAAGACTGAATATATTCATTTTACAAAATATGGAAAGTTGCTACTACAAAAAGTTACTGTAGCTCCAAAATTCTGAACTTAATTCAAACTCAAACTTGTTTTTGTTGGAAGTGGTTTAGTATGATTGTCTGGTTCACGTGCTTTTTGCTTTATATGGTTAAGAGAAGTTCTCTATGAGCATCGTGATTTGCTAATATGTTACCTAACTAGTTTGCAATTTATTTTAGGATTTGAAAATTTAGACTTATTAATTTGTTGCAGGGTTTAGTTTTAGGTTCTATAGAGTATTACACACCATTTTTTGTTTTAATGCATGCTATGTATGCATGAAATTATGGATCAAAACGTGAAACTCAGACCCAATTATTAATATGACCGTCATTTTGAAGCATTATAGGTTTCTTTTTAACTCCCCGTTAATAGTAGTGATTTTCTTTATTTATGAAAGTGAATTGATATCACAAAAAAATTGCTTTGCCCAACATGCATATTGTACCTTCATGTCCACTCGTTTATCAGGCAGAACTCTGTTTCCCTTATCTATGCATCTCATTATTTTGTGTACGTTAGTTGGAATGAGTCCGTAAGGAAATACACTTACCATACATCTTCCTTGAAACTTTCTATTGTATGAAATAGTCTGACTCTATTGGTACTCGGAGATATTGGAATTCATATCTAGCAGCAGGTTAGGTTCTTACTAGCTCAGTTTGTCACTTATATTTTTCAGATTTTAGGAAAATGAATTGCATGAGTTAATACACCATGGCCTAGACCATGGGTCAAAATATCGGATTTCCGATACGTATCGTCCTGACCGTCAGGACGATACTTATCGGGTATCGTCCGATACATTCAATGTATCGGCGATACATTGAATGTATCGGTTTGATACATTCAAAAAAAAAAAAATCCCAAAAAAATATTAAAAAATCTCAAAAAAATATGAAAAATTATATTTATTTATTTTGTATTTATTTCAACTATTTTTGCTTATATTTTTTACTTATTTAATGCATTATTTAGATGAATATATAAGTAACATGCCTATTTTGTGACCTAACCCAAGTCACATGCCTATTTTGTGACTTATTTTTGACTTAAGATCACATTTTTTACTTAATGTAATAGATCTTCTAACATTATTTTTGACCAGCTGATCACATGCCTATTTTGTTTTCCCTTTCCCTTCTTGAATTCTCTGAAATGAAGAAATTAGGATTGATGTAAAATTGCTTCACTTTCATATATATTCTTAGAGCTTATACAAATTTAGAAGGAATATACTCTAACTGCCATTAAATCTTCTTAACTAAATGTTTTACCCTGGCATATGGGTTTGTTTATATATATAGATTATTTATTAACAATATTTCATAATTTGATCGACGCAGTCACGCATAAACTAAATTACAATGTATATTGATAAAAATAAATTATATATTGTCAAAATTAATAGTTATGTTGATAAAAATAAATTTACTTGTACATGGAAAACTTACTTTAGAGTCACATTGAATTTCATGGTGGTTCTTGGCCCTCATGATCATCATCATCATCATCGGTGTGCGAGCTTTCCGGCCTTTGCCTATAATGTTGGCCATATTGATACCCATGATCATATGTGCCCCCTTGAAACTGAGGCTGTAGTAACGAATATGGCTTAGTGTAGTACGTAAAGGCCGGTCCTCTAAAAATCTGACCAACGAAGTCATATGGCACCGGGTAGGTTTGTTGTGGCTGGTAGTATGGGTTACTAGTTGTTGAATCTTCGGTATTTTGCAAACTGAATCCCCCGAAGCTAGAAGTCATATAACTCATATCCGTATCATCATGTGGACCTTGTGGTGGTAGTGTTTGATATGATTCCGATGCTCCTCTTCCTTCAACCCCTCCCATTCTAAATGTAGGAGTGTCGAATAATGTTAACGGTGTCGAGTCATCGTCCCATGCCGCCATATCTCTATAAGGATCAGAGGTACCAGCATCCTCCCCTTCACCACTAGTGCCAACGTCCCCTCCACCATCATCCTCACCACTCCCATCATCACTACCGGACTGCGTTTCATCATCAGATCCAACCACTGAATGATGATTCAATCTTCTTTTCCACCTCGGTGGTTGGAAAGCTTGCTGTTCCGCTACTCTTTCAGCATTGTCCAGCCATTCAGTGCTCTCAGTATCCAAGACAAGGTCTTCTCTCTCTTTGATTCATTAATTCAAAGGGTTATCCTCCTCGAATATATAATCCAACTGGATGGGATCAAAATATTCACTGTCTGCAAGGTAGAATATGATAGATGAATTAGTATAATATGTAAGTAAGACTTCATATAATTGAGGAACTAAGACTTCATATAATTGCTTATCACGGTTGGTCCTCTGTATATTCCTGACCCTTAATCGCATGTTGTAGTGGCAGTAGACTAACTTTTCCAATCGTTCCATAGTTAGTCTATTCCTTGTCTTAGTATGAATGAGAGAGAAAGTGTTCCAATTTCGCTCACAGTTAGACGAGGAACATGTTTACGACAATACCCTCATTGCTACCCGCCTCAATATCGAACCATCACTTCCATAATGCATCCACCAATCAGGGAGTTTGTCGTGTTTAATTTGGTATTGCGCCAACGGGGTCCCAAATGACTCATGTCTCTTACGAAACACGTCAATCTATAAAGATGAAATACAGTAAGCCACATATCAATAAACATATCATAATATCACATGACATTTGACTTATTAGTTATAAGGTATGATACTATGATTACTCACATCTCTGATGGCTTGACCTTGGTCCGCCAACTCAGGGAGCATCCGTTGGATTACATTGAGCAATCTGGTATACACTTCATCAGTGTCACTCAACTCGAAGCGTCGCGTATACTGGAAGGCCAGATTCAAGTAATGTGCTACACATCAAATATGAGTAATTTCATCAGTATATGAAAATAATAAAAAAATAAATAAATATTACTATACAAGGCAGTTTAACATGTTATACCTGCTGCATGCAAGTACTGGTGAAATTGTGCATCCCACCTCTTGTCGATAATCGCTCAGTATCGTTTATATTTTGTAGGGCATATGATTTTGATAGCCAATTTTGCCTTATCTATTGACTCATAAATGTACTCCATCGTTGGTTTTTCATCACCATCAATCAATCTCAAAACTTGCACCAACGAGGTAGTGACGGCGATCAGGTGGTCAACATCTGCCCAAAACTGCGTGTTGTAGATCAGGTCAGTAACTTCAGTGCAAGCTAGTTTCTTTGCTCGTGGGAGTTCTATTTCATGTTTATTCCATTCTTCCGACGACACCAAGCTTTTCAGCTCACGCCTATATCTATTCAAACTCTATAGGGCTAAAAATTGTGTTACAAAATGTATAATCGCAGGTCGGAGCAACTCATTGTTCGTGAAGTCTCTCATTAAATTGACCAGTTTGTCACTATTGTACAGGTAGGAAGTAATCGTTCTTTTCTTCTGAATAGTTGCTTGTGCTTTGCTTCTCTTTCCTAAATCCTCATGAATGAGGTCCACACAATGAGCGACACACAGGGTCTAGTACAGGTGACGTCTCTTCATCATTAGGTTTAATCCAGCGGCTTTGTAATTTGCCGCATTGTCTGTTACCACCTGCACAACCCGCTGCTCTTCAACCTCTTGAACTACCTTATCCATTAGTTAAAAGAGGTAATCAGCAGTCTTTGCGTGTCTAAAAGCATCAACTTATTTCAAAAATACTGTCCCGGCATCACTGTAAACTAAAAAGTTGATCAAATTCTTCTTTGTGGGACCAGTCCATCCATCGCACATAATTTTGCAACCTCTCTCATCCCATACATCCTCAAAGCTTTGTACATAGGCAGTTATCTTATCGTACTCATCTTTTAGTAAGGGCCTAGATATCTCGTATGCACAAGACTTTTTAGCTCTTTGACCAACTTCTGCACTTGTATCAATCATGCTTTTGAAGTACGGCGACTCTGCTACTTGGGTTGGAATGTGGTTGTATATAAAAAAACTTGGCAATGGATTTTTCAAGCTTCTTCTCCATTTTTTAAAGTGAGATTGCACTCAATTTGGTTTGTTTGGAGCTTTCAGTGCGATACATGAATGGATCCATGGGGCCTGTAGTACGGCCTCTAGTAGACGGCGTATAATCCCTCCCGGATGCTGACCTACGCAACCCGACAGTCTGCTCAACATCCTCATCAACATCAACAACATTTGGCCTACGAGTAGATCCATCACCAACAACAGGCATGGATGGGCCCCTCAACCTGGACCAAAACCGATAATCGGCTTCTTCCTGATCTCGTCGCTGTTGTGCTTCTCTGACACTCTCTCTCATAGCTCTCGCTATCTGCTCATCCTCATCCTCATCATCCTCAGGTCCAGGTGATGTAAACTCTGGATCTGCCCTCCTGATTCTCTTATATATTTCCCTATCACGATCGGCTTCAACTTTTTTCTTTTCCTTTGCCGCTTGTAAACTAGCTCTGATATTTTCTTTTACTTCTCTGGGTACATTGGGACACCCTTTTGTCTCTCCCTTTACGTGAGCCAGATGCTCTTTTAACCGTGGGATACCTCCTCCCAGCAGTTTTTTTCCACAAAGCTTACACTCTATTCGGAATCTATCACCATCTACTGTTGTACCGTATTGCCATGATGGATTTGACCATCATACCATATTTATTTATTTCACCTACATGAATGAGCAAACAATTGGATTAAATTAAACGTCTAATTTACACTTAAAAATAAAATTTATTTTTTAATTATTGCTATTTTAAAAATATTAGATTATATTTTATTAAATTTATTTGATATTATTCTAATTTTTATAAAATTTAGATTACATTTGAAATTTTATTTGATATTATTCTAATTTTTAAAAGATTAGATTATATTTTACCAAATTTATTTGATATTATTCTAATTTTTGAATATTTATTTGATATTATTATAATTTATGAATATTTATTTGATATTATTATAATTTATGAATATTTATTTAATATTATTCTAATTTTTTAATATTTATTTAATATTATTATAATTTATGAATATTTATTTGATATTATTCTAATTTTTGAATATTTATTTGATATTATTCTAATTTTTAAAATTTTATTTCATATTATTCTAATATTTTATGGGACATATCCCATAATTATGGGACATACCCTATTATTTTAATTATTTTAATTACATGTGACTCATAATATTAATTATTTTAATTATATGTGACCCATAATTTTAAGGGTACATGTGACTGATATTGACTCATATTGACCCATAATTTTAATAATTTAAATTATTTTATAATTTTTAGGGTACATGTGACCCATATTGACCCATATTATTAATTATATTAATTATATTAATTATTTTGTGACCCATATTGACCCATATTATTAATTATATTAATTATTTTATGACCCATATTGACCCATATTATTAATTATATTAATTATTTTATAACCCATAATTTTATGACCCATAACTTTAAGGGTATATGTGACCCATATTATTAATTGTATTAATTATTTTGTAATCCATAATTTTAATTATATGTGACCCATAATTTTAATTATTTCAATTATTTTGTGACCCATAATTTTAATTATTTAAATTATTTTTGACCCATAATTTTAATTATTTTAATTATCTTAATTATTTTAATATCTACCATTAAATATGATAGATCTTTCATATTTATGGGTAGATCTACCATTAAATATGGTAGATCTATCAAATTTATGGCTAGCTCTACTATATTGAAGGGTAGATCTACCATATTTATAGGTAGATCTATCCTTATATTTGGTAGATCTACCCTTAAAAAAGATAGATCTACCCATAAATAAGGTAGATCTACCCTTAAATAAAGTAGATCTACCTTATTTTAACATTTAAAATGATGGAAAAATGATAAAACACGTACTTTCGGTGTTGATCTCGAGTTTTTTTGTGCGATTCGGCGGCGATTTAGGGTACAAATAAGTAAAAAAGAAGAGTGCAAATGAGGAAGAAGAAGGAAGAAGAAGAGCGGAGTAAAAAATAGCTGCAAAAAAGTGAAAAAATACACCAAAAATTGACCCTATATTCGACTGAGTCAATGCTTGGGCCCACGGACGATATTTTCAAATTATCGTTCGTACCGGACGATAATTTCAGTTTTTTTTTTTTTTTTTTTTTTTTTTTTTATATTATCGAACGATAATATCAAATTATCGTCCGATAATTTCATATTATCGTTTGATACGGACGATACGGGCGATACTTTGCCCGTATCGGACGATAATTTGGGTATTTTCGATAGGGTACGATACATACCCTATGTATCGTACCGCTGAGGTCCCAAACCGATACTGTGACAGCCCGAATTTCGGCACCCCAAAATTCGTGTCATCAGCACGATCCTCCAGACCGTGCCCCAAAATCATGCACGGAACATTGGTATAACAAGCACAAATAAATAAATAAGCAATTAATTACATAAAGCGAAAAAGTAACATACCCATCTGGCATAACAAAAGACAGTTCTACTTTCATGCCACTACATAAACAGAGAACCGATCCGAACCATCGATGATAAACAGATCACCCCAGATGATTTGCCAAAAGAAATAAATCTAATTTTATTACATTGTTCACCAAAATTAAGGCTTGACATACCAAGCCGTACAAGTCTGCTTTAAAAAACTACTCTCTGTCAAAGTACACAGCAGAGTCTCCTATAAGAAATCCTCGGGAGGAGGCTCCAACTCGTCTCCAGGCACGTAATCCGAATCACCCGGATCAACGCCTCCGGAAGCCTCTGCTGCTGCCAATAAAGGACTTGCGACGTATAGTCTAGAGGGGTGAGCTACATCCTAGCTCAATAGGGAACAACACAATGAACATATAAATTAAAACTCACATATATTCCATGATATTCTAAGCATGATGAGTCTATGAATTTGCTAGAAAAATAGTTTAAAAACTGATGATTTACATTCAAGTTCACTGGTAATTAGCATGTCTTACTTTACTGTTGATTTATCATGAATGACACTAAACAGGCCTAAAGCAAAACTTAAATCTTCAACTTAAATAATTCTCGAGCAATATAGCATCGAGCCCCGATGAGATACCCTTCATCGTCGTCTAAATAGACAGTTGTAAAAATGTATTCCCTGGGAATACGACCCAAGCCCCTTTCTCAATAGGCGGCGGGGTTAAAACTCATCTCAACATCCACAGGATGTGCTTATCGTACGGATAAACCTCGACCGGTGTGTATTGGATTGTGCACCAGTCACGGATATCCTACCGCGTCAGTCGTGGGTATCCCACCACGTCGGTGGGGTATCCTAAACAAACCTCAAATAACAAAAATAACATGTGCTTTACATATAATTGTTCACCATATAAAGTCCTATCTTATATCAATTAGGCATCAACAGTAATTATTCAATCACATATACATCCCTGGGATGTATAACTTACTTGCATCCACTAATGCCTTTATTACTTTCTCATCCCCTGGGGATGTCTCATTCTCATTAGATTACTTGATTTTAGTTACTCGCATCACATAGATGCCTTTATCACATTCTTGGTGACACACACACCTATTTTCACAAAGCTTTTCATAGTTAAAATACTTTCAATTCTGATAAATATATCACTACATACATGCTCTTGCAATTAAAGTATATGTTCAAGGTGTTCCCTACCTCAATTCTCTGGAGGTTCAAGCATTAAGGTCCTACGCGGCTCCCTGTGCTCACTTTCACACGTACCACCTATGGTACATCATAACACATGCAATACATCACTAAAAATATAATGAAGAAGGTCCTAGACCCTCCATGAGTCTTAAAGTAAAACTATAAAGTCAAGAAAAACTGTCAAAGTCGATTAATCGATTCCCAAAATCGATTAATCGAAACACAATTCGATTAATCGATTCCCAAAATCGATTAATCGAAGTCCAAATCAATTAATTGATTCCCAAAATCGATTAATTGAGATTCAAATTCAATTAATCGATCCCAAATCGATTAATCGAAATCTCTAACATAGTAAGGTCGATTCTCAAATCGAGTGGTCGAAAGTCTGAAATTGATTAATAGATCCCAAATCGATTAATCGATTTCTCAACTCGATTAGTCGATTTTCCCAGGTCATGTTTCTCCAGCCACTGGAGGTACCCAGTCGATTAGTTGATTCCTAAATCGATTAATCGAACATCCAAATCGATTAATCAAAATCCAATTCGATTAATCGAAATTGGGCATACTTGACTTTTCAACTTCCAGACCAAAATCGATTAATCGAATCCCAATTTCGATTAATTGATTTGGTCCGATTCAGCCCCCTTTCTGGCTGTTCTTCCAAATATTTTCCCTTTCTTTTCTAAGCCTTTAATCTATCCTTTAAACCCTTCTTGACTGAATTTAATGATCTACAATCTATGCATTAACTTCAATTTAAAACTCACCTTCAATCAATCTCAAATTGATTAAGATCTAGGTTGGAATGGCTAGGGCTCCAGCTTTTGCTTCAACGACTCCAAACGCGTTGAATCCGACAATCAATGCTCCACTTTCCCTCAATCCAACCACAATAACTCCTTGGCAATTAGTTACCTTCTCTCTCTCTGTGACAGTCCGAATTTTGGCACCCCCAAAACCCGTGCCATCAGCACGATCATCTTGACCGTGCCCCTTAACTAAGCACGAAACATTGGTATATCAAGCAAAATGAAGTAGTAAATGTAACTACGGAATTTAAATCTATATAAAAGCATTTCTCAAAAGACAGTTCTACCCTCATGCCTCTGCATGAATGGAGAACCGATCCGAACCATCGATGACAGCAATCATCACGGATGGTTCGCCCCAAAAGAATAATCCCAAAACCCAATATATACATTGTTTAACCAAAAATAAGGCTTGACATACCAAGCCGTACAAATCTCTCTTAAAAGCCCTCAAAGCGGCACAACGGAGTCCTTTAAAAGAAGTCCTCAGGAGGTGGCTCCAACTGCCTCCAAGAAGGTCCGACTCACCGAGTCGCCTCCTCAAGCCTCTCAAGAATCGCTAGTAGTGGACCTGCGACGTGTAGTCTATAGGGTGAGCTACATCCTAGTTCAATAGGGAACAAAACACAGTTGAACATATAAATTATTACTCACATATATTCCATGATATGCCATGCATGATGTGTCTATGCAGTTACTGATGAAAACAGTTAAAAAGTATTACATTTTACTGGTAGTTTACTCGTGTCTTTTATTTACTCATGAATGATGCTGAAAAGGCCTAAAGCAAAACTTAAACTTTCAACTTAAGTAATCCCCGAGCAATATAGCATCGAGCCCCGATGAAATACCCATCATCGTCATCTATATAGACACTTTTAACGTATTCCCTGGGAATACAATATAGTACCCAAGCCCCTTTCCCCTGGGAATTGGTGGCGGGGTTTCACTAGTTTCAATCAACACCCCTGGGGTGTGCTTACTATGTACGGATAAGCCTCCGCACTGGCCTACGGTTTCGCCGCCGTATCGGTCACGAATATCCTGCCGTGTCAGTCGTGGATATCCCGCCACGTCGGTGGGGTACCCTATCAAACCTCAAATAACAAAAATATCGGTGCCTTATATATAGTTATTCACCGTGTAAGTGTGCTATCTTATATCAGTTAGGCCCTATCAAACATGATTCAATCTTAGATACATCCCTGTGATGTATTCATTCACTTGCATCACACCTGATGCTCTTATCTCTTCACTTCATCATCCCCTGGGGATGGTTCATTATAGTTACTCTTATGGATGTCACACACACACACACTTTTCATAATTCTTAAGCAATAAAACATTTTAAATTGAATTCTATATCACTACATACATGCTCTTGTAAAATAAAGTACATATTCAAGGTGTTCCCTACCTCAAGTCTTCATTTGATCAATGCATCAAAGTCACACGTGGCTCCTTGTGCACTTGCTCACACGTACCACCTATGGTATCACATAACATGTGAAGCACATCACTAAAGATGCCATAAAGAAGGTCCAAGACCCTCCAAGAATCTTAAAGTCAATAACAAAAGTCAACTATAATTAGCCCAGTCGATTAATCGAACTCCAAAATCGATTAATCGAAAGTCAATATCGATTAATCGATTCTCAAATCGATTAATCGAGATTTTCATTCGATTAATCGAATCCCAATTCGATTAATCGAAATTCTCTGCTCTGCCAAGTCGATTCTCAATTCGAGTAATCGAGTTTCCAAAATCGATTAATCGATGCCAAATCGATTAATCGAAATTCTAAATCGATTAATCGAATTCCCATTTCGATTAGTCGATTTCTCCAAGCTATTTTCTTTCCTCCACTGGAGTTCACTGTAGGTTCCCAGTCGATCAATCGATTTCCAATTCGATTAATCGAAAACCAAAGTCGATTAATCGAAACCCAATTCGATTAATCGAAATCGGGGTCCTCTGACTTTTCAACTTCTTGGCCAATTTCGATTAATCGAAACCCAATTTCGATTAATCGAAATTGCCAGATTTTGCCCCCTTCTGGCTGTTCTTCCAAATCTTTCTCCATTTATTTTCTTCCTTTTTCTAAGCCTTTTTACCCTACATTTTACACCATTCTAACTATGATTAACCTCTCATATCTTATGCATTTAATTCACAAGAAATTTACCTCAATCAAATCTCAATTTGATTAGATCTAGTGGTTGGAAAGGCTAGAGTTCCAGCTTTGGCTCTAACGGATCCAAACCGTGTCGAATCCGGCTTTTATCGCTTGAATCCCCCTTCCAATCAATTGCAATAACTCCTCTCCTTACTTTTCTCTCCCTCTCTCTCTCTTCTTTACTCCTTCAACAACCAAAATATAGATTTTAGGGTTATTAAATCCTTTTATCTATCCCCTTCCTTCTGTGTTGAGCACATACATCGCTGTAGGTGTATGCGACTTCACATTCACATCACACACCACACAATCTCTCAAACCATCACATCTTACCCGTTCATCCCACTCTATGCTAACCCTTGATCTCCTAATTGGTCAAACTTGCGACCAATCGGGCACGGATCCCGAGGTCACTATTTAGCGTGATTTTTTGGGCTATTACACACACACACACACTCTCTCTCTCTCTCTCTTCTTAACTCTTCAACAACCAAACAAAAGGATTCTAGGGTTATTAAACCCTTATATCCTTCTTTAGTTTCGGTGTTAAGCGCACACACCAGAGATCGGTGTATGTGACTGTAACTTAGCACTATACTCTACACTTAGGTCACATTCGCACCACTTCAGTTCATCACTCCATGAGTGCACTGTTTGACTATCACTTGGTCAACCCTATGACTAATCAGGCATGGAACCCGAGGTCAAAGTTAAACGTTAAATTTTTCAGGATATTACATATGCGTATCGTCCGATACGTATCGGTATCGAACGATATATTGACCCATGGCCTAGACTTTAATGATGTTCTCTTTTTTATTTCAAGCGAAGCTTTCCGATTTCAAGCTCGCCTCAAATGGATCACTAGGGGACGAGGACACTTGGCAAGAGAGGCAAAGCAATTTTTATTTTATTTTTTTGAAAATGGGTCATGGGATCCTTAGATTGTTAATTCTCTTTCTTTTCTTATTTTTGTTTGAATAAAATGATTGGGTATGTAGAGTTTAAAATGTTTGACGGATTTGAAAGGCTGGATCATAGATTGATATGCAACATTTTGTTTGAATAAAAGAATTGGGCATCTATTTTTTTTATTAATGGCATTGAATGATTTGTATTTGAGTTGAATGGATGTGTTGAAATATAAGATCAATAGCTTTTTTTCTTTATATAATTTTTTTTTAAATATTAAAAAAATTGCATTAAAAAAAATATTTAAAAAATTGCATTTAAATATATATATATATATATATATATATATATATATTAAATTGTATAAAAAAACCACTGTCAAAAGCAGTGATTTTTCTATGACTATTAAGAGCAGTCGTTGTTGAAGTTCATAAACCACTGTCTTGTATAGTGGTACAAAAAAATCACTCCTTTTTTTACAACTATTTAAGGCAGTGATTTTTTTAGCTTTTTCACGTAGTGTACATATCAAAAAATCACTGTTTAAGGCAGTGATTTTTTTGGCTTTTTCACGTAGTGTACATATCGATTGGTAAAAAAATCGATACATATCGGTATCAGCGAATTCTTGACACTGTGCTTACGACCGTAGTGACAAAATTCACTGACTTATATATATATATGAATTATTTGCAAATTTTTGAATAAAATCCAAAATTTTTAATAATTCGCGAACTTCTCAAATTATATGCGAATTTTACGACTTTTATTTTTTTCCCGAATTTGATCAAAAACTTTTATTTTTTCACTTTTATAATTTTAACTAGATATAATATTGTGTGCCACATGGTTTCCAGTTATTTTTTCGGATGAAAGATTGAAACAAATATCAAACTGTCCTATTTACAGTGACCGAATTTTTAACGGCACCACAGTCGAAACCCATTAATTGCTTTAAATCATCTGATAGAGACCATTTTTTATCTCAATCTTTTACATAATCAATATTGAGATCATGAGAGTACTGACAATTAATTATTTACCTCATGTGATATATGTCACAAAAAGTTTGAAAATCGTGATTGAATATGATGTGTGTCACATAATTTTCAGTTACTTTTGTAGAATGTGTGTTAGGTGAGATAGAAAAATTGAGCCTCTGATAGTACACTATTAATGGAAGGATTCATTATGTAAAAGATTAAAACGATAATAGAAAAGGTCTATTTGCACCCATCGAATTTTGAAGGCACTATAACTGAAAACCATTGACTGTTGTGAATCAGACGATAGAGATCATTTGTTGCCCAGTCTTTCCCATAATGTATGAGATTATGTGTATACCGACAATCAACTTTTTATTTCAGGCATTGCACATTTTAAAACGTGATCAAAAATCATATTTGGGTATTGATATTTGCCACATGATTTTTAGTTATTTCTTTGGAATGTGTCTCATGCATATTAAAAATTAACCGTCTACTGGTACACCATTTACCTCAGGATCGTTATGTGCAAGATTGAATTGGAAATCAATTTTGAAGGGCGCCATAGCTGAATATCATTGATTATTTTGAATCAGCCAATAATGATATTTTTCGTCCCAATCGTACCCATACTAGATCTTGAGATCAGGAGTATACTGACAGTCAATTTTATTGCACGTGGTACAAATATCACATCCCAAAAAGTGATCAAAAATCACGTTTAAGTATGACGTGTGTTACAAGGTTTTCGATTACTTTTTTTGAGATGTATGCCACATGGAACCATAAATTGATCGTCTGATGGTTCACCATTGATCTCAAGTTCCATTATATGAAAGATTGAAAAGAAATCGATCTCCATCATCTGGTTCATATCATTTATTAATTTTTCGAATGTAGTGCACTTAGATATCTGGTTGGTATAATTAGAGTTATCCTTTAAAAGAAAGGCTTGGTATATAAAAGACTTAGGCCAAGTGCAAACTTCATCTTAGCCATCAAATTTGAAGGTCGCGATCTAAAGATGTTTAATACAAAAGATTAGTATAAAGAAAAAATCTTTATTATATGATTTTTATTGCGTTGAGTCATATGATGAAATAGATGCATGTGACATTTAAATAAGATGGATTCGACATACGTGCACTAAACGTCGTGACCCTCATTTAAGCTGAAACTGATAATCAGAAAAGTAATTTAAGCCCCAAATGGTGATGAAAATGATTATCGGTAAAGAGATATCATCAATTGAAAGGCTATGATTTGAACCATCGATCTACAAACTCTAATTTCAATGATCATACTTATGTTTTATGAGCATAGTAACAAATTTCTTCGAAATTTACCGAAACAAGGTCGGGCGTAACTTTCAACGAAATTTCGATGATTTCTCCGAAATCGCTGAAATTTCATTAATTTCGACAAAATTTCACCGAAATTAATAATTTTTTTCTAATTTTTTAAATAATAAATAAATTTTTTATGAAGTTTAAATATAATTTATATTTAATATTTTTTATACTCCCTGAAATTTATCTGTTATGTTTATGAGTGATATTAAAGTAATTTAAGCACCAAATAGTGATGAAAATGATTATCGTTAAAGTGATTGATATCATCAATTGAAAGGCTATGATTTGAACCATCCATCAGCAAACTCTAATTTCAATGATCATACTTATGTTTTATGAGTGATATTGGATGGACATCTGTGCGCTTTCAATGCATAAAAATCGGTGTTTTAAGTCCAAAAATTTACCTTCCAAGTTTGTGCGAGGACACAGAATTCTTTAGTAAATGGTGAAAGAATAGTCCGCTATGTGCCCACCACACGGCTGCGTGTTTCGTTCCGCCAATGCGGCATATATTATTTAGCTGACCATAGTTTGTTGTTTTCTTGACTCACCAATGTGGGACTAAATTTAGTTACATAAGCTCCTCAAGTTTCTCTTCAATGCTCGAGCTTAGGCATTAGTGCTTCGCATACTACCATTTAGATGGACTTCATCACCATCTTCTGATGGAGATCATGTGAAGAATAATTAAGTGTATGAGTTAGCAGTATATGATCAGAAACACACAAAAAGTATGCTTTGATCGGATGGTTTGAATTCTCCGATTAGACTAAGAATGCTCTTGGGCAAGAAATGCTCGAAATCATCTGATACTGCCCGTTCGTTTCATATATAGTGTTGCATTGATCAATATCATCCACTTGGTAGGTTACACTGATGAATATAATTTTACAGATCAGACGATGTTAGCAGCATGAGCACGGTACTTTATGATAACTATGTTGCAAGCTCTTGATCGGACGGTTAGAATTGCTTCACTCTCATCAATGTGGTTCTTGATGTGACGTGTACATTGTAGGGCAACCTGACCCGGGTTGGGTTGTGCTTGAAGCATCCGACATGAACTTCGAGTCATTGAAATATAGCAGACTCAAAGGTCCGGTTTCCGACCTAATATTTTATATATACTTTTTTGGAATTTTGAACCTGATTGACTTGACCCAATTTTTGGAGGTTAACGAACTGAGCCAAGGAAGAGTGTGGTCATTGAGTTTGGAGTGTATATCCAAAACCTCATATAAACACATTCTTATCCAACAGTGAGCAAAATTGATTATCATTATTTTTTTAGTTTTTAAAATATCTTACCCCAAAGTCAATTATTAGGGAAATTTACCTGATTGACCCTGTCAGATACACCTTTAACATCAGAGGCCCTATATTTTCACCTTTATCCAAACCGACCAGTTCGAAGCCGAGTCGACCCTAAGGAGAATAAAAAGTCTATATTACCTCATTCTCTGACTTTCTTTAACCTACGAATACATTCCCTTCTTTCTTATTTTAATCTGTTAAAGTTAGTAAGAAGTTAGAGCTGGTGAAGGTGACGACGTCTTCTGCCTCAGATCTGCTACCTAGAAGAAGAAAACAAAGGTTTGGGAGAAGAAGCTCCTGCATTTTGCCATTGGGAGTTGAAGATCTTGCAGTTTGTCATTCCAACGCAAGGTATGTTCAGATCCAGTGTAAACCCCATAGAAAGTTATTTTGAAAAATTAATTTTATTGGGCAAATATATGGAAAGAGTCGATAAAGACTTTACAAACAATCGTTATCGACTGTTTAAACGGTCGATATCGATTGTAAAGAGAATCGATATCGATTGTATAAAAAGTCGATAACGATTGAGTATCCAATCGATAATGACTGCATAAACAATTGTTATCGACTGTTTATATAATCGATATCGATTCTCTTTACAATCGATATCGATTGTGTATCAATTGTTTTGCTACCAATTTGTCATTCCTTTTTATTATCCATCTTATGACCCCTTCCTTCTCCTTCTTAAACTGGCGATGTCTGGTGTGGAAAATTCTCTTCTCTGTAACTTTGATGGTCATATTATAAACGATGATGATTTGTATGAAGGTGACCGCCGGAGGGTTATTATAATTTCGACGGGTATGTCTTATGAACGATTTATAAGGAGAATTTCTGCTATCAGTTTTGCGAGAACAGATGAAACAATTTTCATAAAAGTCTATATGAAGATAGTGAATACCTATGTGTTTGCCGACGTTTTGGATTCGGATGATTTGGCTACCCTATTTTTGTTTTATAAATTCGGGTCGGACATTATAAAAGTATTCATCATTAAAGAAACATCCTCCTTCCGATTCGAAGCTGAAAAAGTACCTTTAGGTGGGACTGATTTTGTGAGTAACCATTCCTTCCAGCCATGTAAGTTTGAGGAGGAAGGACCTACATATGATACCGTTCAGTTAGGCGATGATGGCGATTTTGCGGCAAATATATCGACCATAAAGACAACTATTGATTTAAATCATGCCCCAGTTGAATCATATGATGACCTACTACAAAATATGCATGGGTCGCAACATTGTAGTCAAGAGTTAGACTACACGTCTCTAAGAGTGGGGGATGAAGACGATTTTCGTCATATCTTCTCCGGTGGATTCATAACTTGACCGACTCACGAATTATGTTCTACTATGCCATCGATGGGGATTAACAAAAGAGCTCAACCCTATTTTCATACACATGAGCACCCTTTCGGTGAAGTGCTTAGTCAACCATGTCAAAACTCGTTTGGTGAAGGGCCTAGTCAACCATGTAATGATCCGTTCCGTGAAGAGCCTAGTCAACCACATCCAAACCCTGCTAGTGAAGATAACGTCGAAGATTATGATGACGAATCGGATGGGTTTATAAAAGAGGATCCGAAAATTTTTGTGAGAGGTATTGATGATCCCTTAGTAGATGGAGCTTACAAAGTGTCAGAGACATCGGCGAGCATTCCGATCAAGAGATAGAAACTGAATATCGAAATTGGACGTTTGAAGTTGGAAACATCTTCAGAGACAAACAAATATTTCAAAGAGCATTGAAAGAGCACGTGGTGGAGAAAAACTTTAAATTCGGCCTTTGAAAATCGCTGGTTATCGAGTGACAGCTGCTTGCTACGAACCTGATTGTTCATGACAAATACATGCGTCTAAATTAATTGGGCTCGACACTTTTAAAATCAAGATGTTCAATAGTATTCACACATGTGAGGTCGCTAAGATTGGACCGCACAGTTATCGTAATGCAACAATCTCCTTCGTAACCAACTATGTACGAGAGAAACTTATAAAAGAATTCGACTACACCCCGGCGTCGATAATCTTTGATATTACAAAAGCTTATAATATGTAAATCTCATATGCTAAGGCTTGAAGGGAGAAAGAACTTGCCCTTAATGATATTAGAGGCAATTGGGAAGGATAATTTATGGATCTACCGGCCTACGTGAGGGAGATGGAGATGGTAGATTCTAATGTACAAACATTCATTCGACTAACGCTTGACGATAAGTTTTAAAGATTTTTTTAGAGTTTCGGCCCATGCATTGGAAGCTACCGTAATACACTTCGTCGCACACTGCTTGTAGATGGCACACACCTACGGGAACATTTCGAAGGGATCTTACTTATCGCCTCGACGCAAGATGGTAATGGTCATATATTACCATTAACATTTGCCGTGATCGAGTTAGAAGAAAACAATACGTGGATGTGGTTTCTTGAACAGGTAGGTGTATTCGTAATCAGTGAGTCTACCGAATATTTCATTTTTATCACGGATAGGTCGAAGGATTTAATTAAGGCGGTGAAATATATCTTTCCTAACGCGCACCACAACTACTGCATGTGACATATGACACAAAATTTGTAACATAAGTATCCCAGGAATAATGTGAAGGGTCTATGGTGGAGCGCCGCGCGTGAATATTCAATGAGAGATTTGATTATTTTATTAACTAAATGAAGAAAGATCCTGCTGATCCTCGGGTCGTAGAGTATATTTTGAAAATAGACCCAAAGCATTGGGCACGCGCATATATGAAAGAAAGGCAGTACGATTCTTTGACTACGAATAATACTGAAAGCTTGAACAACGTACTAAAGATAGCTCGAGAGACCAATTATCGACCTAATTAAAACTACTAGAGAGAAAGTCGTCGATCATTTTCAAAAGCGTCGACAGATATCTGAGAAATTGACCACCCTCCTTTGCCCGAAAGCAGACGAGCATATGAAGAAGGTGCTATAATGGGTTAGTAGAAAGAGAGTTCAACCAAACATGCACGATCAATTTTAAGTCAATTCCGGAAATTTCACTCATCACGTCGACTTGGAACACAAGACGTGTACTTACCGCCGTTGGCACATTCATAGCTTGCCTTGCTCTCATGTCGTAGCGGCCATCAATCGGAGAAGTTACGATTACCATAATTTTTGTGAGAAGTGATTTTTTACTGCTTGCTTTAAATAAGCGTACGATGAATAATGGCTTCCCACCCTCGATAAAAGCGAATAAGAATTTCAAGCTAAGCAACTGCTTGAAAATATGAAAGTGAGACTATCCTATAATTGTTGAAACCAAGCCGGCTGTCCGAGAAAGAGAATGATACGATCTAAGGGTGAGGTTAGGGCCCTACAGTGTGACAGGTGCAGTGAGTATGGTCACAATCGCAGGAGGTATACGGCAGTGGGGCCGATGGGTTGATACAGTACAAGAAGTCGACTACCTTCAACGACAACACCCCACAGTCCATTAGCTATAAATTTGGATGTAATATATACGATGAATTTCTATTAAAAATATAAGGAAGTACATTTTAGTAAAACTTTTAAGCATTTTTTCAGCATTTTCTCATAACAGACAGTCTATATCGACTGTTAATACGGTCGATATCGACTGCCTATGCAGTTGATATCGATTGTATAAGCAGTCGACATCGACTGCATATAAAATCGTTAACGACTTCTTATAAAATTGACATCGATTGTATACACAGTCGATATCGATTTCTTAAGCAGTCGATAACGATTGCATATACAATCGATATCGACTGCTTGTACAGTCGATATCGATTGTAAAAGCACTCGTTATTTAATTTACTCTCTCTATATAGTCGATATGACTGTCAATATGGTCTGCGACATGTCTAAAACCAGCCTATTATTTCATTTTCAAATATTCACCAGATATATTATTACATACTTGAGATTACAAGTTTCCAAAATAAGTCGAATGTTGCAAAAATTCAAATTTTCAGTTACAAATTTTCATGAATGTTCTGCTTATAACTAAATATAATTTTAACTTATGAAAAAAACTAGGGTGGTGCATCAATAGTAGGTTCTACATCGGTATCTTTCTCGGCTTCTCTATCTGCAGTGAATTTAGCAAGGGCTTAGCCACTTTTTGCCCTAATCTGACTTATATTGCCTTGACTGAAGTCGAATTTCTTTTCCGTCATGAAGTACTTTATGTACTTCAACACAAACACCCCACAGTCTCACCCATTGCTCTGTCGGGATACTGATTTGATCTTGCAATCAAAACTTGACCACGGATAAGTCTCAGCATTTAATACAATGGAGTCTCCGTATATAAGTAAAAGCGCGGGAAGGTATTTGGTCTATTTTGAAAATTGCAATGTCAGATAAGATAAGCAGCTAAGATAAGCAAACAGTAAAAAAATTTACTACTACTTTCAGAATTTTTTCACATTTCGACTGTTAATACAGTCGATATTAACTTTATAAACAGTTGTTAACAACTGTATAAGCAGTCAACCTCGACTGTATAAGTAGTCGTTAACAACTGCTTAAGCAATCGATTGTGACTATATAGGCAATTGTTAACGACTGCTTATGCAATTATAATCATAATCAGATAAAATAAGCAAAAATTAAAAATTTATAATGCGTAAGTATGGACAATTCTTATCAGGACGTTCATTTGGACGTGATACTTCTTTTTAGATGGCCTATCCAAAATAGGGTCAACGATCATTAGCGATCGTTCTAAAACCTTAACGATCGCAAGCGCCCAACGTAATAGATCGTGACTATGGACTGGGATAAATATCTAAAATGAATATTATATTAGAGGATACAACGATGAAATTTATAAAAAAAGTTTGTAGAGATCGTAATGTATCGTGTTACATTAGTGAGCCCACAGATCCCTCAACCTATTGAAGAAGTTTTGGAGCACCTTCTTACCTGGGTTGGCTTCTTCCTTAAGGGCAGCCCACCGTTTGATTTGCGTGGCCAACGGTTGGTCGTTGAGTTTTTCATATTCAATAAAGAATTTGAAATCATTATAATCTATGGCCATATAAGACAAATCGATGGGGCTCATAAGGAAGCATTTATCCATTACCTCAAGCTGAACAGTGTCATCAATAACTTTCAAAAGTCTTAGGTAGCCTCCTAATATCTTAAAGAAAAAAAATTCAGTAATCGACTATACAGAAAATCGTTATCGATTCTATACACAGTCGGTATCAACTGTTAAGACGATCGTTAACGATTGTTAATACAGTCGGTATCGACTGTTAAGACGATCGATAACGATTATTAATACAGTCGTTATAGATTGTTAAGGCAATTGGTGTCGATTGTTTAAACAATTGTTATCGACTATCTAGGCAATCATTCTCGTTTGTTTAAGCAGTCGTTATTGTGAGAAAACATGAAAAGAAATTAACATAACTGAAGAGAATTAAGAATTAAATATGAGAGTTTGGTTACTTACAATATTGTTTAAGTGTCCCTGGCCTTCCAAACATTTGAAAATATGCGTCCAGAGTGTATAATCACCCACGGTGCTTACGTAAGTGCTGCATAAAACATAACGGTCAAAGTTTAAATTCAAAATGAAATTAACTACTAACTATCATCGAAAAAACGGATAAATTACAAAAATAAGTAACTTACTCGGCATCCTTTTCGGGAGCTGTCCATATGACATTCATGAACCTCTGCTCATCTGTCAGCACATCTGTAGAAGAGGACATCATCTCGGTTACAAGTTTTTTTATCGGCTACTTTCTTCCCGTCCTAGGCTTCGAGGCAACTTGTTTTAATTTAGTCCTAGGCCTCAAGTGAGAGTCGAATTATTGCTCGGGTTGCTCATCACTAGCCGAACCACCCTTATCATCATGATCCTGAGATTGGTTGTCAGCTGTTGCCACCTCCTCTTGCGTGGGAGGAGGTGGTTCCATATCCGCTAATCCCTAGTCTGCTGGACCAACAGGTTCTGGTCCTATATCGGCAGTAAGAGGTACATTCAATAACAACTTCGAAACATCACCATCCTGAACATCGAAAGAAATAAAATTGATAAATAACCAGATATGAGAGAATAGATATGACTTCTATAAATAATTTATATCAACTCTAAAACCAATCAATATCGACTCTACAAACTGTAATAACCCGAAAAATCACGTCAAACGAGGACCTCGGGATCCGTGCCCGATTGGTCTTAGGTTTTGACCATGAGATAGTTCATTGATGAACTTAAGGTGAGATGAGCGGATGTGATGTGTGAACCAGTGTAGAAGAGTGGAGAGATAGAGGAGTGTGTAGAGTAACATACACCGATGGGTGTGTATGTGCTCCACACCGAGAAAAGAGATGAGATAAAAAGGGTTGAAAACCCTAATTTTCATATTTTGGTGGTTGAGAGGAGTAAAGAAGAGAGAGAGAGAGGAAGAGAGAAGTAAAGGAGCTAGTGAGAAGTTATTGCAAGTTGTTGAAGGGATTCTTACGATCAAAGCGCCTTGGATTCGACGCGGGATCTGCTCAAACAAAAGCTGGACATCCTAACCTTCCAACCCTACATTTAAATCAATTTGAGGTTGATTTAAGGTGAGATTCTTGTGAATAACTGGTGTAGATTTATAGAATAAATTGGGGTTAAAATGGGTGGAAATTGTAGGAATATTGCTTAGAAAATAATCGAGAAAAGATTGGGGAAGAAACGACAAAGAAGGTTTGAATGGATTTCACTAATCGAAGTTGGGATTCGAGTGACCGAAATTCGCCAGGAAGTTGAAAAGTCAGATGACCACGAATGCGACTAATCGAATTGAATTTCGATTAGTCGATTTTGAATTTCGACTAGTCGAGTTGGGTGTCGACTAGTCGATCGAGAGCCTCCAAAGGAGGAGTAAAATGGGTTGAGAAATCGACCAATGAAATTGGATTTCGACTAGTCGAGTAAGGATTTCGACTAGTCGAATTGGACTCGATTAGTCGATATTGTATGATCAATTACTCAAGTGAAAATTGGACAGTTAGAACAGGGGATTTCGACTAATCGATTTTGAGAATCGATTAATCGAAATTGGACCTCAACTAATCGATTTTGAGAATCGACTAGTCGAGTTGGATTTCGACTAGTCGAACCAGGAACTCGACTAGTCGACTGACTTAGTTCTTGTTGACTTTTGATTCTTACTTCAAGACTCTAGGGGGGTCTTGAGACTTATTCATTACATCTTTTGTGATGTTTTAGTGTGTTTAATGGTATCATAGGTGATCGATGGAAGTGGGCACAAGGAGCCGAGTGGGACCTTGATGCATTGAATCGATAGAGACCTAAGGTAGGGAACACCTTGAACATGTACTTTATTTTACAAGAGCATGTATGTAGTGATATAGATTTCCATTCAAATATTGGTTACTGCTTAAAGAATTGTGAAAAGTGTGGGTGTGTGACATTCAAAAGAGTAAATTATTGAGCCATCCCCAGGGGATGATGAAGTAAAGAGATAAGAGCATCAAAGAGTGTGATGTAGTAAATGGATACATCCTGTGGATGTATCCAAAGATTGAATCATGTCCGATAGGGCCTAACCGATATAAGATAGCACACTTACACGGTGAATAACTATATGTAAGGCAATCATATTTTGTTATTTGAGGTTTGATAGGTTACCCCACCGACGTGGCGGGATATCCACGACCGACACGGCGGGATATCCGTGATCTGTTACGTAAACCGTAGGCCAGTGAGGCTTATCCCATAGTAAGCACACCCCGAGTGTTGATTGAGACAAGTGAAACCCGCCACCAATCCCGTGAAAGGGGCTTGGGTACTATATGGTATTCCCAGGGAATACATTAAAACTGTCTATATAGATGACGATGAAGGGTATCTCATCGGGGCTCGATGCTATATTGCTCGGGGATTACTTAAGTTGAAAGTTTAAGTTTGCTTTAGGCCTTTTCAGCATTATTCATGAGTAAATGAAAACATAAGTAATCAACAGTAAAACGAAATGCTTTTTAACTGTTTCATCAACAATTGCATAGATACATCATGCATGGCATATCATAGAATATATGTGAGTTATAATTTATATGTTCAGCAGTGTGGTTTCCCTATTGAGCTAGGATGTAGCTCACCCCATAGACTATATGTCGCAGGTCCACTATTAGCAACGAGGTTTTGAGACGCCGATCCCATGAGCCGGACCTTGCTAGTGACGAGTTGGAGCCACCTCCAGAGGACTTCTTCTAGAGGACTCCGTTGTGCCACTTTGAGGGATTTTTAACAGAGAGTTTTGTGCGGCTTGGTATGTCAAGCCTTTATTTTTGTTTGAAACCATGTATATAAGAAGTCTGGATTATTCTTTTGGGACGAACCATCCGTGATGATTGCTATCATCGATGGTTCGGATCGGTTCTCCATTCATGCAGAGGCATGAGGGTAGAACTGTCTTTTGGAAAGTAATTAATATAGATTTAAAATTTTGCAATTGCATTTATAGTACTTTTGGATGCTTGATATACCAATGCTCCGTGCTTAGCTAAAGGGCACCAGTCAAGATGATCGTCTTGATGGCACGGGTTTCGGTGTCAAATCCCATTTTCTTTTAGCAATTACGACAAGGGTTCTTCGTCAACATAGGGGCTTCTGCTAACGAAACTTTAGTTTCAAATGCAGCCGCAAATGTCGTCTAGAGGAAGAGGCCGACCAAGGGGAGGCAATCAAAGAAGTCTACGTAGTGGAGATGGTTACATCTCTCCTACCAATAGAGTGCCTCTAGGAGGTACTGAGGCCCCAGGGGGCAGTAGTAGTAGACAGCAGGAGGAAGAGGATCGAGATCATCAGGATCAAGATCTAAGAGAGCAAGAAAGAGTGAGAGAAAGACAAGAAGATAGAGAGGAGCGACAAAGGATGATGCACACTATGGAGACTATGGCAGCTGCCATGGCACAACAAGCCGCATCCTTTGCAGCTCATGCATCAAGAGAACAGCAGCCACCTACACCACCTGTAGGATCTGCGTTGCCTGTGCCCTCATCATTTACAGAATTTAGGAGGATGAGACCTCCTTCATTTTCTGGGCAGGCAGACACTATGGCCGCTGAGAATTGGTTGATGGAGATGGAAAAGGTCTTTAGCGTGCTAACTTGCACGGAAGACGAGAGTGTAAGATGGGCAGCTTACATGTTGGATGGGGAGGCTGGGCCTTGGTGGAAGTCTGTGAGATACGCCTTTTATGTCAGAGGCCCTGTATTTTCACTTTTACCCAAACCGACCAGCTTTTAACCAAGTCATTTTCAGCTAGCACAAAAAGTCCGAAATACCCTTTCTTACACTTTTTTTGTTCTACATGATTTAAAATTTTAAATATTTATATTTTTGTATATTTACGCAATGTGAAATCAAAATTATGCCGTCTGATTTAAAGGCCACATAATAAAATAGATGGCGCTAAAGATACACATGAAAAGAAGGCAATATCGCCTCTTTAAAAAAAAAATAAAAAAATTTAACAATCGATGGCGACTGTAACAGCCCGGATTTCGGCACCTCGAAACCCGTGCCATCAGCACGATCATCTTGACCGTGCCCCTTAGCTATGCATGGAACAATGGTATATCAAGCACATAATTGAATTGAAATAGTAAATGAAGCTGCGGAATTAAATTTCTATATAAGCATTTCTCAAAATACGGTTCTCCCCTCATGCCTCTACATGAACGGAGAACCGATCCGAACCATCGATGATAGCTAATAATCACGGATGGTTCGCCCAAAAGAATTATCCAGAATTCCCGTATATACATTATTTAATCAAAATAAGGCTTGACATACCAAGCCGTACAAAAATCTCTCTAAACCCTCAAAGCTGCACAACGGAGTCCTCTAGAAGAAGTCTTCAGGAGGTGGCTCTAACTCGTCTCCAGGTGCTAGGTCCGAGTCACCGGGGTCAGCATCTCCTGAAGCCTCGGCAGCTGCCAGTAGTGGATCTGCGACGTATAGTCTATAGGGTGACCTACATCCTAGCTCAATAGGGAACATAACATAGTTGAACATATAAATTATCACTCACATATATTCCATGATATGCCATGCATGATGTGTCTATGCAGTTACTGATGAAAACAGTTGAAAAGCATCACATTTTACTGGTAGTTTACTCATGTCTTTTACTTATTTATGAATGATGCTGAAAAGGCGAGCCCCGATGAGATACCCATCATCGTCATCTATATAGACAGTTTTAAACGTATTCCCTGGGAATACAAATAGTAACCCAAGCTCCTTTCCCCTGGGGATTGGTGGCGAGGTTTTACTTGTCTCAATCAACACCCCTGGGGTGTGCTTACTGTGTACGGATAAGTCTCCGCACTGGCCTACGGTTTCGCCACCGTATCGGTCACGGATATCCTGCCGTGTCAGTCGTGGATATCCCGCCATGTCGGTGGGGCACCCTATCAAACCTCAAATAACAAAAGTATCAGGTGCTTTACATATAGTTATTCACCGTGTAAGTGTGCTATCTTATATCAGTTAGGCCCTATCAAACATGATTCAATCTTGGATACATCCCTGGGATGTATCCATTCTCTTGCATCACACCTGATGCTCTTATCTCTTTACTTCCTCATCCCCTGGGGATTGCTCGTTATAATTACTCTTATTGATGTCGCGCATACACACTTTTCACAAAGTTTTAAGCAATGAAAGCATTTTGAATTGAATTCTATATCACTACATACATGCTCTTGCAAAATAAAGTACATGTTCAAAGTGTTCCCTACCTTAAGTCTCTGTCTGATCAATGCCTCAAGGTCCCACATGGCTCCTTGTGCCCAAGCTCACATGTACCACCTATGGTACCACATAACATGTGAAACACATCACTAAAGATGTACTAAAGAAGGTCCAAGACCCTCCAAGAATCTTAGAGTTAAACTCAAAAGTCAACAAAAACTGGCACAGTCGATTAATCGAACTCCAAAATCGATTAATCGAAATTCAATATCGATTAATCGATTCTCAAATCAATTAATCGAGATTCTCATTCGATTAATCGAATCCCATTTCGATTAATCGAAATTCTCTACTCTATCCAGTCGATTCTCAATTCGAGTAATCGAGTTTCCAAAATCGATTAATCGATCCCAAATCGATTAATCGAAATTCTAAATCGATTAATCGAACTCTCATTTCGATTAGTCGATTTCTCCAAGCTCTTTTCTTTTCTCCACTGGAGTTCACTGTAGGTTCCCAGTCGATTAATCGATACCCAATTCGATTAATCGAAATCCAAAGTCGATTAATCGAAACTCAATTCGATTAATCAAGATCGGGGTCCTCTGACTTTTCAACTTCTTGGCCAAAATCGATTAATCGAAACTCAATTTCGATTAATCGAAATGGCCAGATTCAGCCCCTTTTGGGCTGTTCTTCCCAAATCTTTTCCCTTACTTTTTCCTCCATTTTTTCTAAGCTCTTATCCTACACTTTAAACTATTTCTAACTATAATTTATCCTTTCAATCCATGCATTTAAACTACAAAAATCTTACCTTTAATCAATCTCAAACTGATTTCAAATCTAGGGTTCCAGCTTTGGCTTGAACGGATTCTTCGCGTTGAATCGGTCTCTTTAATGCTTAAATCCCCCTTCCAATCACTCACAATAACTCCTTGTTCAACCCTCTTTACTCCTCTCTCTCTCTTCTTTACTTCTCTCTCAACAACCTAAGATAGAGATTTAGGGTTATTAAACCCTTTTATCTATCCCCTCACTTGTGTGTTGAGCACATGCACCGCGATAGGTGTATGCGACTTCAGATTCACATCACACACCACATAGTCACTCAAACTATCACATCTCATCCGTTCATCACACTCTATGCTAACTATTAAACTCCTAATTGGTTAAACCTGTGACCAATCGGGCATGGATCCCGAAGTCACTGTTTAACGTGATTTTTCGGGATATTACAGCGACTCTGTATAGAGTCGATGACGACTATAAATAGTCGTTGACGACTTTTAAAATAGTCGGTACCGACTGTGTACAAAGTCGTTATCGACTTTGTACAGAGTCGATATCGCATTTTTTTCATATCTATCTTTGACACTATTGATTTTATATTGTAGCCTTCAAATCAGACGGCATAGATCTCGTTTTATATCGCGTAAATATAGAAAAATACAAATATTTAAAATTTTAAATTATATAGGTGTATCCTCTTCTTCCTCATTCTAATCTCCTACAGTCTCTGACGAAAAAGGAGTATCTGGGTCGATACAAATAACAGATCGGTATAGTTTGGATCGGAATAGATCTCGTTTCACATCGCGTAAATATATAGAAAAATGTAAATATTTAAAATTTTAAATTATATAGGTGTATCCTCTTCTTCCTCATTCTAACCAGCTACAGTCTCTGATGAAAAAGGTGTATTTGGGTCGATCCAAATAGTAGATCGGAATAGTTTAGATTGAGGAGAAGACGCCGTCACCTTCGCTACCTCTGACTTTTAAAAACTGTACTAGATTAAAATGAGGAAGAAGATGATATTTTTGTGCGTTAAAGAAAGGGGGTAATTTGGACTTTTTGCTATCCTTAGGGTCAGCTAGGCTCCCAGCTGATCGATTTGAGTAAAGGTGAAAATATAGGGCCTCTGATGTAAAAGACGTATCTGACAGAGCCGATCAAGTAAATTTCCCTAATTGTAGAGTGCACTTTAGTGGTGTATGATTAAAACCTTACTTTAATAGTGCACTATCATTTAAACACCAAAATAATGTTTAAATCATCGTTCACACCCTATTACTCCTAAGCGCAAATTACTCAAAGACAAGATTTAGCTCAACTTTCTTATGCGCGGAGTTTCAATTATTTTTTTCTGCCTTTTCCATATTTGAAATAATGTGATATTTATTGTAAACGAAAGAAAATAATTTATTTTAAAGAAACTAATGAAATAAAATAAAATAAATTTGATAACTCAATTGATCTAAGATGGCATTTATCCATTTTATTGTCGTCACCAATTGCAATCTCAAATTTTATGTTGTGAAATATGTACAATCGTATAACACGAGTTTTTATTATTTTTCAAATCTTAGTTATTATGTAAAAAGAACTTCTAATAATTATTGAAATCAATGTAATATTTTCTAACAAGATTATTAATTTTTAATAATCAGTCTATAATTTGGCAAGAAAAAGATAGTAAGAAAGCCACCAATGTATAATTATAATTTTGTGCAATCACTTAATCTCAATTTAATCTAAAAAATCCGAACCCCTATAACGTGACTTTTAGAACACCAAAATTTTGACTTTCACATGGTAAGGCTTTCTTTGGCAACACAAGTTTTGTTGAAAAATTCGGAAAAAAAAACATAATTTTATGTTGAAAAACAAGATGAGTCTCACTTGCTTCAGAAAAAAAAAGTGAAAATAGTCCGGATAAATGTTTCAAGGAAAATTTTCCTGAATTCTTTTTTAGCCCATGTTGTGGGAAAAAATCAAGGCACTTCTTCCTGATATGCAGTTTGAGGTTTGTATCATTAAAAGCATTGATTGTCTTGATATAAATGATGGAGATTATTTTTCATCTCTTCTTCAACGTAATAAATATAGAGATCATGACCCACCTATCAAACTGTCACATGTGAATTCCACGTGGTACACATCCCCAAAAGTGATAGTGAGCATGATGTAACATGTTCCGACAACTATTACGTGTACATTTGAAGTTGGCCCTTACACATAATTTAAAAGAAAGAATTGGCATGTGAAACTTGTGCTATATAAAAACTCCATCTACACCATTTGATATGAAGCTTATGATCTAAATATCTTAGGTGAAAAAGATTGACACCAAACATTATTTTCATCATATTATTTAATATACTCAAAAACCATTATTTAATTCAACACTTGATTGTGTCAACTCATACGATAGAGATTTGAGTTTTGTATCACTCTTTTGTGCAGTAAATCTTTGGATCATGACCTTAAAATCTGACGACGTAAGTGTAACCCAACGATCTAAGCTGCTTAATTTAAAGGCCATGATATAAAGATCATAAGTGAAAAGATTGATACCAAACATTATCTTTATTATATGACTCAATGCACTCTAAAGCCATTATTCGATTCAACAGTTGATTGTATTGAATTATATAATAGAGATTTAGTTTTACACTACTCTTTTGCGTTGTAGATTTGTAGATCATAGTCTTTAAATCAGACGGCTTAGATGTAACGTCACCTCATAATCGTACCATTTCTTTACACTATAAAATCGTAACCTTGCCCTATCTCCTCCAGCCAACATGCATTGACCTCTTTGAATATGACAAAAGAGATTGTTTTTTATCCCAATCTTCCACATGATGCATCTTGAGATTATTCATATATCATTAGATGTTTTTGTTTATTTCATGTGCCACCCTTTCCAAAAAATGACTCGTGATTTGTATTTGAGTTTGATATTGGAATATGTATCACGCGAAACAAAAAAACTCACAATTTGAGGGTGTGCCCATGATCTTAAAACCAATTTTATAAAAGATTGGGACAAAAAACAATTTTCATATTATAATTCAAAGCCATTAATACATTTTGACTCGAAGAGATGGATTGAGATTACAGATTCACATGGTGTGAATAATGGTACTTAAAAATAATAAGTTTACAAAATGTAAGCAAAGAGCTGAAAAACATAAAATTAAACTAGTTTAAAAATTAAACAATAAAACTTCTCGGGAGCTCTTTTATTCACAAGCCCATGTAGAGTAAAAAAAAATAAAAAACAGTTCCATGCGTTTTGTCAACACAAGACCTAGAATGATGAAAAACAAAAATTAACAAGTATTAACAAGCTTAACAAGTGGCCTTTAAACCAAAGAGGCATTAGCCCAATTGGGATAACTCCCTCAATTGTGAGGGCGTAGGTCGTGGGTTCGATACTCGTTTCTTGAGACGTTCTCGACTGAATGACCATATCAATAAAAAAATAAAAAAAACAAATGGCCTTTAAGGAAAATTATAATCTAACTGAACTCAAATCCTCTAATGTTGATAAAGTCAAGAGATGGAATAGACATGTACCCTCTTTTAGGCCCATACAACTCTAATGCCAAGTTATCGTAACGGGTTTTTTATATATATCCCCTTGAGATATGCTGATATTGCATTAAACCCTCTAAGTTATGGGTATTTATTCTATAGTCCTTACTTTTGTGTTTCTTTTTAATATACCCTAACTATTAATTAGTCGTGAGTTTATGAACTGAAATGACTATTTTGCCTTTAATTAAACCAATATTCTAAAAATACCACCATTCTAAAAGGCCCTTCATTCATCTATATTTACAAGTCATGCCATTATGGTTTACCACTATTCTAAAAGGCCCTTCATTCACATTTATTTATAAGTCATGCCATTATAGCTTTACCACCACCATTCTAAAAGGAGTACCTTTAAATCCACTTACAAAATCTTTGAGTTCACCCACGCTGAAACACATCGACTGCATTGAATTAGACGATGGAGATTTTTTATCGTCCCAATATTTCATGAGATCGATCTTTAGATCATAGGTGTACCATTAGACGGTCGATTTTTTATTTCATGTGGTACACACCTATAAAAGTGACCATAAAATTAATTTTAAGAGTGCATGTGCTGTTAAGGTCACTTTTTTGAGATGTGTTCCACGTGAAATAAAAAACGACTGTCTGATGATACACCCATGATCTAAAGATCGATCTTATGAAAGATTAGAAAGATAAATGATCTCCATCGTTTGATTCAATTCAATCAACGTGTTTCAGCGTGGGTGAATTCAAAGATTCGGTGGGTGGATTTAAAAGTACTATTCTAAAAGGCCTTTCATTCACCCATCAGATTCAAGACCCATCAGATGAGTGATTCCCACATTAAAGTATGCCAACGTTTGGACAAATGCTCAACCAATGAAGGATTTGTGGCAAACCATGCAATTATTCTTGTAAAGAAAACCTTCAATCTACATATTCTTAGATTAATAATCAAAATTTGGAATGATTTTTAATTTTGGATATCTAAAATTTTTGGTAGATTTTTTTATTATTTTGGGATGATTTTTAATTTTGGATATCTAAATTTTTTATGGTTTTTTATATTGGATATATGAGTAATGTTGTTGGGTATTAAACAACAAACAATTCAGTGGTTGAGTGGAACTTGAAAATAAATGAGTCAGCATTTTCAACCCGACCTAATGGGTTGGGACTTGGAAATCTAAACCCAAGCCCAAACCTATAACGGGTCGGGTAGTTTGACTTTGACCCATCGAGTTGAAACCCTCTTGTACTGGTGTCATCATTAATCTCCAATGATTGTACAAGCGGAACCATCCTAACCGTGTTTCAAAATTTTGGCTGAATTCAAACTGCCAGCCGAAATTTTTGTTGGTTTCAATCCTCATCGAAACAGAAACAATCGCCGAAATTTCTGTCAAATTATGTATGTTTTCGGCCGAAATTTCGACCAAAATTCAAAATTATGGGTGAAAATTTCATTCAAATTTTTGATTTCGATCATGTCCGAAATCGAAAACGAAACCGATATTTTGATCCTTGATTCCAACGGTCCAATCAATTGACCACTTCTTTTATGAACCATATATTGGAAATTACATGTATTAGACTTCATAATCGTTCATCAACTACTTTTGTATGGACTGTTGCATATATTTTATTAACCAGATGCATAAAATTTATGGTCTAGATTCAAGTGAACACGCACTAATTTCTGATAGAGATTGAGGGCACTATCATGATCCTTGATCCCGACCGTCTGATAATACACCCATGATCTAAAGATCGATCTCATAAAATATTGGGTCAATAAACAATTTCTATCGTTTGATTCAATGCAGTCGATGTGTTTCAATGTGGGTGAACTCAAAGATATTGTGGGCGGATTTAAAAGTTCTCTTTTTAGAATGATGGTTTGAAACTATAATAGCATGACTTGTAAATAAAGGTGAATGAAGGGCCTTTTAGAATGATGGTATTCTATAATGGCTTGACTTATAAATATAGATGAATGAAGGGCCTTTTAGAATGATGCTATTTTTAAAATATAGGTTTCATTAAGGGCAAAATAATCCTTTCGGTCTATAAACTCACAACTAATTACCCGCAGGCATATATGAAAAATAAATACAAAAGTAAAGGCTACATAATAAATACCAATAACTCTGGAGATTTGATGCAATATTGGCATATCTCAATGGGATATACGCAAAAAAACCCGATCATAAGCAACACTATCCCTGCTTTGAAAAAGACTCGCACGGATCTCGTGGATCATGAATCCGTGAAAGCCTCATTGTCACCAAGTTTGCAACTTCTCATTTTCTCTTCGATAGCCGTTTTGTTTCTGGCTTGTTTTCCACCAATCAGAATCGAGAAACACATCCCAACACGATCCGACCCAAATTCCACAAAAAAGATCTCAGCCGTTGGCCACTTAATTTGAAAGCACAACCAACAGCACCGTCACCGTCCGATATTTTACCAGAAAACACAATGCTAGAGAATCTCGACCGTCCAATAGGCTGCGAGAAGCGCATCTACCGTCAAAATCGGATCAGAAATCGCTGCGATTAAGCTATATATTGGCCTGAGGCGTCTAAAAATTGTTCGTTTGTTTGTAACAGCGCTTGAGGCTCGTCGCTTCTGATCTGAGAGGTAAAAAAATTAAATTTAGGGTTTCCTGATCATTCTTTGTCGTAGTAATAACCATAATTTAGGGTTAGGGTTTATCGTTGATGTTTTTAGTTGTTTGTAATTGTTTCTCATTTGTTTTAGGGTGTTATGGATTTGAAATTTTCTTATGACGATTTTTTAAATCAGTGCTTGAGTTTCTTAAATCATATTGCAGCTCTTAGAAAATTATGAAAAAAATTTCTTATTATTTTGTAAAAATAATAAATTACGGGTTCGTAATAATAATAGTGAGAATTGGTCGTTCGTCTCTCGCAATTTCTCAATTTGTTTACAGGGTTTAGGGTTTGATTGATCTGAAGGTTTAGTTTTCTGATTAATGCTCGAGTTTCCCTAATCATGTTGCAGCTTTTAGAATATTAGGGCAATTTCTTGGTAGAATTCAAATAATATTAATAACTGTTTTTTATTATCTTTGTAAAATTCAAATAATAGGTGTAATTATTGTTATTATTATTAACAATCAAACTTTTTCAGATGGCTCGTACGAAGCAGACCGCTCGTAAATCGACTGGTGGAAAGGCTCCTAGGAAGCAGCTTGCAACCAAGGTTGATATTTTTTGTAAAAATTTAAAAAATTGCTCCGAGCTGTTTTTGAAATTTATAATTTATTTTATAAATTAAAAACTGCTCAGAATTGAATTGTGTGATGGTGTAGGCGGCACGTAAATCTGCACCGACCACTGGAGGAGTGAAGAAGCCTCACAGATATCGCCCTGGAACTGTTGCTCTTCGGTATATACTTCTTATATAAAATGTCCGCAATTTTTATGTAATCCACAGAATTTGTATAGGGAAGCAAGTTTTGTTGTCTAAAACCAAAAACAACCGGGGAGAATCGGTCTTACAAACCGGACTGAAACTGGCCCAAAGCTGCAAAATCTGAAGCCGATTCCCAATTGGTTAGGTCTCGTTTTGGGTAGCTGAAACTGAAACTGATTTGGTAGGTGCATATAAGTATAGAACCGACCGAAACTGATTTTTTTTTTTGGTTTCGGTTCAGTTTCAAGTTTGCGGACAGTTGGTGAACCGAAACTGAGTTGTTTTGGTTTGGTTTGGTTTCGAACCAAAAACCGAAAATAATCTGTTTCGATTAGTCGAACTTGTACCCCTAAATTTGTATATGCAGATTTATTATCAATAACGGGTTATCTTTATAGCAAGTGTTTGATTGATTAAATGTTCTCCTTGGTTTAATGATGGTGTAACTGACTAACTGTTCAACAGCATTTTAATGGACTGCTACTATTGCCTGATGAATTGGGTTTTGGAGCTGATGCCTATTTAGTTGCAATTCAAAACCCTGATTTTGCAAATCATTTAATTTAATTTTTTTTGTTTTTGAGGTTTGTAAAGTACCTAGTAAACCCTTTCCCTTTGCAAGCCATTTAAAATTCTGTTGCTCTCACCTTTAAACCTGAACCTGCAACTCAAAAACCTTAAAAAAAAAAAAAAAAAGAGGTCTTACAACCATGTTTTTAAATATCAGCCATTTCTGATACATATCAGCTATTTCTGATACATATCAGCTGATATGTATTGGGCTAGGCTCCATCCTATATAATATACACCCCCAATTTGATATGGGGTCAATATTGGGTCATACAAGTAAAATATTGGCCCATATTACGGTATATTGGCCGCTATATATTTTATATGAACTAGACAAAATACTATATATTCCTTTGGAATTTTTTTTCTTCATTATATGTATAATATTTTAAAATAAAAGGGTACTTTAATATTGGCTTTTTTGGCTGTACATATTTGATTCTAATATGTATTGGCTTGGTACATGGCTGAAAACATTTCATGTACTTCCATGTGTTTTTTCTCACCTCCAAGCCCTCCATGTGGCATTCATCAACATTAAGGCCTTGTTTGGCAACGTGATTGTTTTTTTGAAAAATTTGTAAGAAAATGTTTTTTTATTTATTTTATAGATTGTGGATTTTTTGCTGTTGTTTGGGACCACGGTGGGGAAAAAATTTCCATGGAAAGATCTGAAATTTTTTTGGCCCATGTTCTGGGGAAAAGCAAAGGCTGGCCCTCCTCATTCTTCCATGTATGGTGTTGGATCCGACGGGTTCTACTAATATGCAATGGAAGAATCGGTCCTTGCAACGTAGGTTTCATCGTTAAAGTTGTTGATTGCCTTGAATCATATGATGGAGATCACTTTTTATCCCAATCTTACACACTAAGTTTTGAGATCATGGTCCACCTTCCACAGTCAAGTGTTGATCTCACGTGGCACACATTCCCAAAAGTGACTGTTGGACCATGTTTGGGAGCCATTACTACCAGACAAGAAGTGGGCCTTTGCACATGGTTTAAAAGAAGGTTTGGTATTTTGAGATTTGTGCCATGTTAAAACACTATCTAAGCCATTTTATTTGAATACATGATCTAAAGATCTTACGTGAAAAAAATGACACTAAACATAATCTTTATCATAGGATTCAATGCACCTAGAAGCCATTATATGCTTTCAACAGTTAATTGTGTTCAATCAGATGAGAGAGATTGAGTTTTGCATCACTCGTGTGTTGTAGATCTTTAGATCATGTCCTTCAATTCTAACAACTTAGATGTAACCTCACCCTGTAAATAATCTTTACCATTATTCTAACATTGTGAAATTGTAAGCTTGCCCTATCTCTTCCAGCTAGCATGCATTGACCGCTTTGAATCAAGCAACAGAGATGGTCTTTTGTTGCAATCTTCCATATTATGGATCTTGAGATCATAGGTGTACCTATTAGACTGTTAATTTATTATTTTATGTGGTATACCTTCCAAAAAGTGACCCATGAATTATGTTTGAGCATGATTTGTCTCGCACAATTTTAGGGTTACTTTTTGGGATGTGTGCCATGTGGAATCAAATGTTGACCGTCTAATGGTACACCCATGATAGCTCATATTGTCTTATTCAAAGTAGTTAATGCATTTTGGCTTAAGGAGATGGGGTGAGGTTATAGGTTCACAGGATATGAATATGGTACTTTGAGGTTGAGAAAACATTTAGACATTCAGGAGCCAAATGGCTAAAAAATAACCATTGTAAAAAAAAACCTTTCCCATAGGTTTTGTCAAACAAGTCCTAAATGGACTAAAACCATGAAGAGCGATCAAAATTAGGACAGAAAAAGGATTTGCATTCACCAATAACTAAACAAGGAGCTTAACTATTCCAGTGATGGCGGTATACTGTAGAGATTACCTTGCACTCAATAGTAACCACATTCCGAGTCTGCAATCATTTGGTGGGGTGTCAGTTAATTCAAGGAAAAGTTTTGAAAAAATTGGGGATTATAAAAATAATGATACGTTACTAACATAAAAAAAAATGTTAACATAGTTAAAAGAAAAATGATGTTCGTAAATAAATATAATACATAGTCTCTATGCATTAACAATTTACAATCATAAAAAAAAATAAAATATCAAGTATGATTAAATCATGTATTGTAACAATAAAAATTGGGAAAAAAATTTAGAAAATTCAAAGAATCAAATGAATATTCGGTGAACAGTTTGGTTGATTTCTTATTCTAAGAGTTTTTTTCCAAAATTTTGATTAAGTTTTGTGACAGCCTGCACTTATTGTCCACCTTCCTTTCTAAGGTTTTAAATGCTTCTTCTATATAGATTTGACTATAATATATGTTTAGAGACTTCACTTTAAAATACGTTTAGCCATCACTCAATTGTTTACATGATTATACATCCTAATGAGAGATAATTAGAAACCTCATTGACACTTGGGCCACTTGAGGAGGTTTGTATTTTTATACTAAAGTTTGTGTCTTAATTAGTTTCTCTTTTTTTATTTGTACAATCTCGGATCATTTTCAAGTTTTCTGGCAAAATTCTTTTACTGAATGTGGTTCCAGGACTTGGCAAATGTTGTTTTTGATTCCATGAGATGTGATGGACAATCTTCTGATAGTTTTGTTCTAGGATTTTGGTGTCATCGCATCACAAAACAGTAAGTCTCAAAGCGCCTTAGAATTTGGCTCAATGGTTATTCCCATCAAGAAGAAGAAAAATAAGGGTCTGCAAATTTATTTACTTATTTATTATTATTTTCTTTGTGCAACAAGACCTGAATTTCAATGACGGTTTGCAATTGAAAATAGATTGACCCGTTCAAGATAGGAGTCATTGTTTTGATGATCTAATCAATGGGTTTGCCTTCATTTTAATTATTGGAGTAATCGGATATGAGAAGCATTTATATATTTTCCATGGCAAGGCACAAATTTTAATTATGTTGCACATCTTTTGAACAATCCAAGTCAACAAAGTCGTAGCTAGCTTGGAGTTATTGTGGGCATAGTCACCAAATCAGGGTTTTGCAATAATTCGGCATGGTTAAAATTTGGAAAAAAATTCAGAAATGATGGGGAAAGTTTGGAAAATAAGATTAAAAAGTAATAAAAAGTTTAAAAAAATTCATGGTTTATTGAGTAAGTTAGAAATTATTTGTGAGTCTTGTGAATTTTGAGAAGCATGAATTTTTCCAAAAAATTCCAGTAATTCGTGATTGATTCGTAGAACCACAAATTTGTGAACCATTTGCGAACTTGGTGACTATGATTGTGGATCCGAAAAGTTACGGTCATTCAGGATTGGAACAGTCCAACCTATATATATATATATATATATATATATATATATATATATATATATATATATATATTTCAATATGGACTATTTAGTACAGTCTATTAAAGGTTGATAGTAAAGCATTCTAATTTGAGGGTTTCGATGATCTAGTGTGTGATTTTTGGGCCGTGATGACCATACTCATGGACTGCTTCAAATGATCAAAGATGTATATACCAGGCAGGTTAAATGGATTATTTCCATGCATGCAATCTCTTTAGAACAGCCATTGGAGTTGGTTTCTTAATAATTTGATGTGTTACTAGCAGTAGATTGCATGGTTAGAATTTTGGGTCTGTTTGCTTTTAACTTGGATCTGTTTGGTTGTGTTTTTGGGTTAAGTGTGTTTGTTGATGAGGTTATAAACCTTTTTGGTTGCATTATGTACTTTCACTTTCTCACTTTTCTTGGCTTTCTTTTGTATTATGCAGTGAGATTCGTAAGTATCAGAAGAGCACAGAGCTTTTGATCAGGAAGCTGCCATTCCAAAGGCTGGTCCGTGAAATTGCTCAGGATTTTAAGGTGAGAATTTGTTGAAATGTACATATCCTAATTTACAATTACTGTATTTGAGTTTGAGTTTTCTCTGTGAATCTAGTCTTCTTGGGCCAGCCAAACATTTCTACTCTAATTTGATATGTAAACTTGAATGCCCCATATTACAACTGTCTTGTGTGTTTTCAATGGGTCACTAGATTTGCTTTTTTATTGGAATTCTTGGTATTTGTGTTGAATTGCTTTTTTATTGGAATTCTTGGTATTTTTGTGTATCACTTTTATGTCATCTCTTGTGGGATTTTTGTTACTGTCAAATTCTGTTTGTTTCCTTGATGTCAAAATCTGTTGGTTGCAGACGGATTTGCGTTTCCAGAGCCATGCAGTGCTTGCTTTGCAGGAGGCGGCGGAGGCATACCTGGTTGGGCTTTTTGAGGACACGAACCTGTGTGCCATCCATGCCAAGAGGGTCACCATCATGCCCAAAGACATCCAGCTTGCTAGGAGGATCCGTGGTGAGAGGGCTTGATCTGATCAGATCAGATGGTGTATATTTTGTTCATTCATAGATGAACAGGAAATGAAAGAAGCATCTTCTTATTTTGTTGTTTTGTTTAATATATTTATTAGAAGCACTTAGTGTAATTGGTGCATCAAATTCTATTATAAAACTCTGATGTTTAATATGTTTATTAGAAGCAATTAGTGTATCTTTTGTTCATTCACCGATTCGTTTCTACTACGCTTATTTGACTCGTTAGATTGCGACTTACTTTGATCCTTGTTTTAATGTTAGTGAGTTTTCTTTCCTTTTTGAGGATGGGTGGTAAGAGTTGCAACTGGAAGAGATGTGGTGATGAGGATTGTAATACTTATTATTTTAAGAATTAGTCTACAATGGGTGTAGTCACGTACCTTCATGCATTGGAAGGTCATTGCGAGTCACGTTGTCACATAGGGCTGCAACAGCAGCTCGGCTTGAAAATGAGGGCTTTTGCGCTCTTAAGCTCAGCTCGAGAGCTAGTGCCAAGCTTTTTATTTAAAGCTCGGATGAAGTAGGGTGGACTTTCAAGTGTTGAAAGTTTGTGCATGACATGCAGTCACATATAGGGTTGCAACAGTGGCTCGGCTTGAAAATGAGAGCTTTTGCACTCTTAAGCTCAGCTTGAGAGCTAGTGCCGATCTTTTTATTTAAAGCTTGGTTGAAGTAGAGCGTGCATGACACGCAGCCACATATAGGGTTGCAACAGTGGCTCGGCTTGAAAATGAGAGCTTTTGCGCTCTTAAGCTCAGCTTGAGAGCTAGTGCCGATCTTTTTATTTAAAGCTTGGTTGAAGTAGAGCGTGCATGTCATGCAGTCACACATAGGGCTGCAGCAGTGGCTCGGTTTGAAAATGAGAGCTTTTGTTCTTTTAAACATGGCTTGAGAGCTAGAGCAAAACTTTTTATTTAAAGTTCAATTGAAGAAGAGCGGACTTTCATGCATTAAAAGTTCAGGCATGTCACGCAGTCACACATAGAGGGTTGTAACAGCGGTTGGGCCTGCAAATGAGAACTTTTTGCACTATTAAGCTTGGCTTGAGAGTTAAGAGTCGAGTTTTTTATTTAAAGTTCGGTTGAAGTAGAGTCGACTTTCATGCATTTGAAGTTTATGTCATGCAGTCACACATAGAGTTGTTATAATGGCTCGGTTTGAAAATGAGAACTTTTCCTCTCTTAAGCTTGGCTCAAGAGCTAGAGTTGAGTTTTTTATTTAAAGTTCGGTTGAAGTAGAGCGGAGTTAGAGTTGAGCTTTTAAAGTTTGTCTCGGCCTAAAAATGAGAGTTTTTTCTCTCTTAATTGATGCTTGAGAGTTAGAGTTGAACTTTTTATTTAAAGTTTGGTTAAAGTAGAGCTGAGCTATAATTGATCTTTAAAAGCTCAGCTCGACTTGGCTTGAATAATAGTATATACTTTTTTTTATATATAATATAATATATTATATATAATTTTAATTTATTTATTTATTATTTAAAAAAAAAATAGTTATTTATCTCTCTCAGATTCTGATACCACTCGCTTAGAGGATATGAACTCTCGTTTATGATTATCTCATTTCAAGGCCTACCATATCATTGCATCGTGTCCTTTTGCGTCATGCATGCAAACACTTTCGTGCCTCACTTGGTTTGCTCAAGCTTCATTCTTGCGTGCCTTGTATTTGTATTTTGCTTCGCAATAGTAGCATGCAGCTTTTCATATCGTTTCATTCTAATATGTATTGTCAGCATGTTGAAGCAAGCCTACCATCGTGTAAGTTTTTCGTTCCTAACACACGTCTATATCTGGCCCTCAGTTATCGTGCACTACAGTGTCCCATGTAACCCTTGAGTGCCTCTCTCTCAATCGACCCATATATTACAATGTATAGACTGAGTCATATGACAACCTCATCTTAGGTGTCATACAGCATTGTCGAGACAATATCTTAGGCCTAACTTTTCAGACTTAAGAGACATTTGTGCACCCTTTAATGTCGCAAATTCTCGTGTGGGTGGAAGACTCCTCAGCACCTCTCTTATATAGATGGTTCAAATATCATTTGTAGGCAAATAACTTGAGAACCTCAAACGTATTGGTTTGTCCTACTTCCATGATATACGGACTCTTTCTGTGACATAATGTCATGCCCCACACTACTACGCTCATAATGCTCCGCATTATCTTTTCTGTGATCGCGTCGCGATCGATCATGCCACCAATTAGCTCCAAGGCCCACCATACCTTCATGCTGCTATCTCAAGTATTGGCCCTGTCACAATATGCCTTAATTAGGGTCATCAATGGGTTAGGCCAAGTTTGGACAAGCCTTAAAATTCATGAAATTCTTAACGAGATTCAACTTGTTTACTAATTGGTCCAAATTTAAACTTGACTGATATAAAAAATATTAAGGCCAATTTCCCTCAAAAATCTCTTATTATTCTGATTTATCCCAATCAAATCCCTTAAATTATAAATATCATAGCAAGGTCTCTTAGTTTTTTAGACTAAAATGCCCTTTATATATAAAAGGTATTAAGATTAGACTATTCCCTTTTTTCCCTCTCTTCCTTTCCTTCTCATGCTTGTTCCCCTTCTTCGTGCAAACCTCGCCGACTTCGTGCAAACCTTGTTGACGAAGAAAACAGTAGGGTTTCTCTCTCTCTCTCTCTCATTGTAAGTCTCTCTCTCTCAACAATTCATTTTCCTCTTATTTTTCTTCTTTATTTCTTCACATCAAAATCAGAAATAAGCTAGATAAGCTATCCTAGGACAATTTTTTCATAGTATGGTTGGATCACTTGGTGCAGTCTACTCTGTAAATTGGCCTAGGGTGGTACAAACTGACCTAGAGTGACACAAATCGACCTATATCAGTTTGAAACAGAGAAATGGATGAGATAAACTATCATCGATAAGTTTGAAGTTACCCTAAGTCAGTTTAAAATGCCCTAGGTTAGTTTTGGTAATCACCTAGTGCAGTCTACTATGTAAATTGACCTAGGGTGGTGCAAACTGACCTAGGTCAGTTTGAAACAGAGAAATGAGTGAGATAAACTACCCTAGGTCAGTTTGAAGATACCTTAGGTCAATTTAAAATGCCCTAAGTTAGTTTTGGTAATCACCTAGTGCAGTCTATTTTGTAAACTGATCTAGGGTAGCGCAAACTGACCTAGAGTGGCGCAAATTGACCTATGTCAGTTTGAAACAGAGAAATGGGTGAGATAAACTACCCTAAGCTAGTTTGAAACTATCCTAGGTCAATTTAAAATGTTATAGGTCAATTTTGGTGATTACCTAGTGCAGTCTACTCTGTAAACTAACCGAGGGTGATGCAAACTGATCTAGAGTGACACAAACTGATAGGGCAGTTTGAAACAAAGATATGAATGAGATAAACTCCCCTAGATTTGTTTGAAACTACTCTAGGTTAGTTTTTGTGATCACCTAGTGTAGTCTACTCTGTAAACTGACCTAGGGTTGCGTAAATTGACATAGAGTGACGCAAACTGACTTAGAGTGATCGTAAACTGACCTAGAAGTGTTCTACTTATTATTGAGTGTTTCTCAATGCATTAGGAATCGAAAAATATTCTTTCTATGGAGTTGGAGGTCACCTAGTACAGTCTGTGTTATAAATTGACCTAGGGTGGCATAGCAAATTGACCAATGTCAGTTTGAAACTGCCTTAAGGCGAACCAATCTATACTTTTTTTATGTTAAAAAATCGTTTAGAAAGCTGCCATAAACCTTAAACCTATAATCATAGGGTGAGATAAAAAATATTCTTTCGTTGGTAATATATGGTTGAGTAGTTATATCAGTCGATTTATAATATTCTTTTGTTGGTAATATATGATTGAGTAGTTATATGGTTAATATCCTCTCCTATCTTTCAACATTCTGCAATAACAGCAGTCAATTAAGTCAGTTAAAAAAATATCTCTAACATGTAATTAGAAGCATTGGAAAATGGATAGCCAAACAAGTGTGGTGCTACTGTAGATTTTTTTACGCCTCTATCAATTGGTAGAATTATTTTATATTTGATTAAATATGATTTATAAGATGACCCTTTGGTCTATGTGGCACCAGATATTATCAGTCTTTCTAGCAGAATATATAGCTTAAAAGTACTTCCTATTTTGGCCTTTAATTTGAGTACTGAGTAGAAGTTTTGAGATGAAAGGGGAAAGGGTTTACTATTAAATTCTTTCATGCTTGCCTTTTAGTTAATCCTTATTAATTTTTGTGTAAACATTGATTAGCGGGTTTGATTTGAATTTGAATTATTGGTTGAAATTTTTAAATTTAGAGATGGGTTTGAATGAGGATTAATTTTTAGATATGGTTTTGTAAATGTGACAATTTTTTAAAATAATAGAAAGAGGTTAATTTATTTATTTATCTTTTTTTTAATATGTTACGGTTGATGAATTTGATTCAGATTTGTATGTTGTAGCCTATAGGGAATGAGTTTATTTAGATGTATTAATAAATTTTGTGATTGAATGATTGAACCATATTATTTTTGGATACCCAATTGGATTTGTGACAGTGAGTTATGAACTCATGATTTTGATATATTTGATTTAGAATTTAATGTAAGAGATGGGTTTGTAGAGAAGAAATATTTAACCAGATATAAAACCCTATTTTTCATTTGTAATGGTTAATTAATTTTATTTAGATTTCAAATTCTCAAATAAGTATATTCAATTATAGATTTTGTCATTTGACATTTGAATGGATATTGGTTAGGGACTTCCCAAGTAGTTCTATTTTAGCTCTTCTTTTTTTACTTTTTTTTTGTGTTAAAAGAAATTGAGTACCACTTGATTCTTCAATACCTATCAGAAAAAATGTTAAGTTAGGCTTTACTGTTTTTCGTGAAACACTATATATATATATATTCAACTTTGGAATTAGATCAAGTCTGGGTTTGCTCTGACCGCAACCATGAGGGCCATTTGACTGAAGTCTGGGTTTGCTCTGTTCAGGTCCTAATTTGTATTATCCACAACTGAATGCACTTGTAATTTGGGTATGCTATTAGACCTGTCCAGCAAGATCAGGTTCTATCAGGTCTGGTCTAGATTAACCTGCCGCATGGACACCCATATCTATAGGTCAGGTACATTGGTACATTAGATTAAAGATGAGTTTTCTAATGACAACGAAGTGGAATTAATCTCTTGGCTGGAATCATGGTATCAAATATTAGTCGTACTGGTAATATGTATCAGTTTCTAGCCATTCTAGCCAAACTAGCTTGTTTGAATTTTTATATATGTGGTTAGTTCATCTTATTTCTTAGTTTGCTCTTCTGCTCACAACGGGGACAAAGAATGGCGAGCACGGAGTTGCGTCACAGCAAGCTAGAAGAGGTGCTTGAAGTGAAATCTAACCATGGGAGTATAAAAGTGAGATTTTTTTAATCCAATTCATTATTTGGAATTTAAAACTATACAGAAAAAACTTCAATTTTGAATGAGCAGAGAGAGTGATTAGGAACTTCAACGTTCGAAGGTCAAAGGTCATGATTTCTGTGAACAATGCAAATGCTACTCAGATTTTGTTTAGCCCCCTATAAACCACATTCAGATTTTTGATTCAGCAAACTTATTAGCTAATTTATGTTGCTTCCCTCATAATTCACAAGATGCTTCGTGAAATGTGAGCTGCACATAAAAAATTGCTAATCGAGAAATTGGATATTCAAAATGAAAAAAGTGAAATTATGGAATGTTCAAAAAGACAAAGGGGGTTTGACTTGGGTCCTGCCTCTCTTACCTGGTCCTGAGTGCTATTTTTGGTGCATGTGGCTTGGGTTCATCCCTCGCCAGGGGAGCAATCAACGGTAACAAAATTAACTGTGATCACCATGGAATTTTCACTGTTAATTTTATCACCATATTTTTCACTCTTTATTTTATGGTGAAAAGCATTTTTAATTTTGATTTTTTATGAACCTTATTGGATTAACCTCTTGCACCTACATGTGACACCTGGACTTGTGTTTGGATGCCAGTCCCTTTGTACATAAGAATTTCAAGTTGATGTTTGAAGTAGATCAGTCTTGGATAGTATTATCCGCTGGCATGTTTTACTGATTACCATATTTATAAATGAACAACACTTCTATATATATATATATGCCTCTCATGGAGTTAATGTCTAGAGAATCCTGCACAGAATACGAGATGTGACATTTGCACTGTCCCATATGATTACTGTTGGAATGTTTAACTATCCAGGATGACAATGCACTTGTATCCACTCTTAGTTCCGAACTTACTCTTAGTTCCGAACTTCCTATTTTATCCGATCTACTATTAATTTGATCAGCCAAATGTCGCTTGTCAGATATTTACAACAAAATGGTTGCATCAAGTATTTTTATATTCAATATGGTTGATGTTCAGACCATGTTTTTGTATCTGAAGTCAGTTTTTCATGAAGAATATTCAAAGCTTAGGTGGTGTGTGTATGTGTTTTTTTTTTTATAAATAAATTTATCAAAAAAAGATTTTATGGTTTGATTTTGGGAAATTTACCTGATCGACCCTGTCAGATACACCTTTCACGTCAGAGACCCTATATTTTCACCTTTACCCAAACCGACCAGCTACAAGCCTAGCCAAATCCAACTACCACAAAAAGTCTTAAATACCCCTTTCTTACACTTTTTATGGTTCTACAAAGTTTAAAATTTTAAAAATGCACCCACGTTGTTTGAGTTACCCACGTTGAAATCCATTGACTGCTTTAAATCTGACGATGCAGATCATTTTTCATCCCAATCTTTCATATGATGTATCTTGAGATCTTGCTCTTACCATCTACCATTAATATTTGATTTCACATGATATCCATTCTAACAAAGTGATCTTAACCTCATGTGGACCTGTGCCATGTGAAAATACCATATCTAGGCCGTTTGATTCGAAGGCTATGATCTAAATCTATGATGTCTGATTAGAAGGCCATATTATAAAGATCGATGGTACCAAAGATTGACATAAAAAAAGGCGATATCGCCTCTTTAAAAAAAAAATTCGCCTTTTTAAACAGTCTATATCGATTATCTAGGCAGTCTATATCGATTATCTAGACAGTCGCCAATTGAAAAACCTATTCAAATTATAGACCGTTGAAAGAAGAAGAATAGGTGATATCGACTTTTTTTCGTGTCAATCTTTGGCACCATCGATCTTTATATTATGGCCTTCAAATCAGACGGCATAGATGTTGCCGTCTGATTTGAAGGCCACAATATGAAGATCAATGGTACCAAAGATTGACACGAAAAAGGCAATATTGTCTCTTTTAAAAAAAAAAAAATTGCTTGTTTATGCGATGTGAAACAACATGTCTGATTAGAATGCCATATTATAAAGATTGATGGTACCAAAGATTGATACGAAGAAAGGCGATATCACCTCTTTAAAAAAAAAAATCGCCTTGTTAAACAGTATATATCGATTGTCTAGGCAATTTAGACCGATTGTCTAGACAGTCTATATCGATTGTCTAGGTAGTCTATACCGATTGTTTATGCAGTCTATATCGATTGTCTAGACAGTCTATATCGATTGTCGAAGCAGTCTATATCGATTGTCTAGACAGTCGCCAATTGGAAAACCTAAAAAAATTAACTCAAATTATAGACCATCGAAAGAAGAAGAAGAGGTGATATCGACTTTTTTTCGTGTTAATCTCTGGTACCATCGATCTTTATATTGTGGCCTTCAAATCAAACGGCAGCATCAAAAAATGCGATATTGCCTCTTAAAAAAAAAAAATCGCTTGTTTATGTGATGTGAAACTACATATATGATGTCTAATTAGAAGGCCATATTATAAAGATCGATGGTACCAAAGATTGACACGAAAAAGGCGATATCGCCTCTTTTAAAAAATAAAAAAAAACTTTTAAAACAGTCTATATCGATTGTCTAGACAGTTTATATCGATTGTCTAGACAGTCTATACCGATTGTCTAGACAGTCGCCAATTGGAAAACCTAAAAAAATTAATTCAAATTATAGACTGTCGAAAGAAGAAGAAGAGGTGATATAAACTTTTTTTTGTGTCAATCTTTTGCACCATCGATCTTTATATAATGGCCTTCAAATCAGACGGCATAGATGCTGCCATCTGATTTGAAGGCCACAATATAAAGATCGATTGTACCAAAGATTGACATGAAAAAATGCGATATTGCCTCTTAAAAAATAAAAAAAAAGCGCTTGTTTACACGATGTGAAACTACATCTATGATGTCTATTTAGAAGGCCATATTATAAAGATCGATGGTACCAAAGATTGACACGAAAAGGCGATATCGCCTCTTTTAAAAAATAAAAAAAACTTTTTAAACAGTCTATATTGATTGTCTAGGCAGTTTATATCGATTGTCTAGACAGTCTATACCGATTGTCTAGACAGTTTATACCGATTATCTAGGCAGTCTATATCGGTTGTCTAGACAGTCTATACTGATTGTCTAGACAGTCGCTAATTGGAAAACCTAAAAAAATTAATTCAAATTATAGACCGTTGAAAGAAGAAGAAGAGGCGATATCGACTTTTTTTTGTGTCAATCTTTGGTACCATCGATCTTTATATTATGACTTTCAAATCATACGGCATAGATGATGCTTCATATCGCGTAAACAGGCGATTTTTTTTTTAAAGAGGTAATATCGCCTTTTTTTTGTGTCAATCTTTGGGACCATCGATCTTTATGGCCTTCAAATCAGACGGACTAGATGCTACTTCACATTGCATTAATATAAAAAAGTGTAAATTTTTAAAATTTTAAACTATGTAGAATGATAAAAAGTGTAAGAAGGGGTATTTCAGACTTTTTGTACTAGCTGGAACTGGCTTGGCTAAAAGCTGGTCGGTTTGGATAAATGTGAAACTATAGGGTCTCTGATGTAAAAGTTGTATCTGACAGGGTCGATCATGTAAATTTCCCTTTGATTTTTCACATAATGCATTGATTGTTAGAACATAACATAAGAAAATAATCATATTGAATATTCTTTTGACAGAAAAAGGGTGATGACACTATTGAATGCTACTTGCAATGCCCAATTTTTTAGGTATTCTTTTATATAGTCAAATTTCATATGATGGTGCATTTTTCATTTATCTTGGTAGCATTTCTACAGTTGTTTTATAGTAATCGAATTAATTCTTAACTCATGATTTCATTTATTATCATCCCTTGGAATAATTTGTGATAGAAGAGACAATAAAACCATCATCTCTACATTGTTAAACTTGAGTCACTTCAATCAATTCGGTCACGATTCAAATATTTTGCAAATGTTTTGGTTTGATGACTATGAATTGTGTGAGGGTGAAGCATAATGATTACACTTTCACTAGTTACGTAGTAATAGTTATATTGTTATGCTAGAACATAGTAACTGAGTTTGGATTCGGCAATTATTCTTCGGATGCCATTTTAATTCATTCATAGTAACAGGCTTGAGGCTGAAAGGAACCTAAGTGTGCAATTTCAATTCATTCATCTAATTATGATTTATATTTATTTCTTATTTGTACTTTGAGGCTGTGGGTTCTCAAGTCTTTGTAATTGTTGTTTGCCAGGGCAGGAAGCAATTGCAATACCTTGGGGAGGTCTTCCAAAGAAAGTGACAAAACTGTACTTCGCTATGAGTTGTTCGTAATTATTTACGAGGCCCTATCTTCATATAAACCTATATATTACTCTTATCTTGCAGTATTGAAGCTGTATATCTGCAGAAATTGTACTATTTCTGTTGGGTCTGACAGGAGAAAGCACCCTTCGAAGCAAAAGCTGCAAAGAGGAAGACCAAGTATGAAAAACTCATTGTTGCATATAACAAGCAACAAGTTATCACATAAACCAGCATTTCCAGCATACACAAAATTTTTTTTTCCTTATTTTTGCATCCATAGTTTTGCAGGTTTTCAATGACTGATGGTTAAAAGTTAGAACTAATGGGCGCAAATGTTCCTCGTGGATGTCATGGAACTCGTAGAGTTGACACCATTGGGAGAAGCACTGGTTGGATTACCAGGGGTCAATGATTTATCAACCGAGTAGCGCAAGAAGTTGACAATTGCTGTCAAACTAGTTTCAAACCCTTCTATAATATTCATGGATGAACTGATGTCAGAGCTGCAACAATTGCGATGAGAACGGTGACGAACATAGTGGACACAGGAAGAATAGGGCTGCAGCAATTGTTTATTTTCTTTAATTGCTAAGGATATTATTAGTAATTTTCTTTTGGGCTATTTGGGATTTTGAAGGACAACAAGTTGTTAACTATAGAAGTTATTTTCATGATTTATTTTTTTCATAGAAATTCAGATTGTAGTGTCAAAGAAGATTGGTGAGTGTACCACTGCTCAATATAATCCATCACATGCACCAACATCAGTTCATGGGTCAATCTTTATTTTTATATTATGAATTTCATCATCACTGCTCTCTAATCAGGTTGCCACGTTGGGTGGCCGGAGCTTGTATGGCATATAACATGCTCAGGTTGCCACCTTGGGGGGGGGGGGGGTGGTGAAAGCCATCTACCATGATCTGAATATAGATACAAGTGTTGCTAGAGAATGCAGGTCCCAAAACTTGGGTGGGAAATAAATACAAGCCATCTAGCATTTCAACAGCCATAGCTTTGATCTTTAAAACTATCATTTTTTATGTCTTAATTTATGCAATATTCTAAAAGTTCATAGTGATAGATCATAGATTGAAATCGTTCCCTAAGCCGATGCCATCTCTTTTAGTTGCAAAGAAGTCATAAATGTTCTGCCATTTGGACAATTTGGAGTAGTAAATCTATGCCACATAATACCAAATGGCTTAAATTTAAGTAGGTGATGGGTTGAGGGGAGTTAATCCCTAAATACTTTTATTTAACTCATCTTATCTCCAGCAAAATGGGTTCACCATATAGTGGCAATTGGCAAACTATGAACTACTTGATTGTTTTCTTACGCCTTTTTTTATTTGATGAGTTGCCTTGATAATATTGAGCATCAGTGATAATGTTTTGAAATCAGCTCGATTGTGTCTTTTTTTTTACTCATTTCCCCTCATGAGCATGATTGCCACATAGGAAAAAAATAAGACTAGGGGAGTCTTCATTGCAGTTGCTTTTGAAGAAAATTTAGTGTGGTGTTGGGCACCATCAAGAGGTGGTGCCCACCAACTGTAAATAATTTTTTTTTTTCCAGCTATTTGGCTACATTGTGCAAAATTATTTTTCTAAGGCACCATGTGAACCTGTAACCTCACCACATGGACTATAGATTAGTTTCTGCATTTGTTGGATGACCATAATTATTCATTAATGAAAATCTTAGGTGGGACATTTGAGTGTCAGGAAACCTTTAATAATCTAATTGTGACACCTATTTGTGAGTAGTGATGTCAAACAGGAGACCATTATCTGCTTCTTAATTTTTGCAATATTCTAAAAGTTCATAGCGATGGATCATAGATTGAAATGCAACATGCCCAAAAATGATGTTTTATGTATATTTAAAGAATCCAATCTGCTGATTATAATATCAACTGTTCTTTTTAGTAGCTGATGTTGAAGTTCATCAACCGGATGTCGAACATCTACTTAGAGTGAGAGATGTGCCAATGATGGATAAATTCCAAAGAAAAAATTGCTTTGGATGAACTTTTTAAAAGAAAGTTCTTGAATTGAATTTACTATGGACCATTTTTCAACTTGAACAGTCAATGGATCTTCAAAAACTTTGAAGCATAATTTAGTCCCTAGGGAATATTATATTCCCAAATGCTAAAAGATATACCACAAATTCTTTATACACCTTGAAAATCATAAATTTTATATCAATCATCGGCATATCTATTTAAGAAAAGATAATATACATATCCATAAACCAAAATTCTATTTTTTAACGCCTCAATGATCTCCCACAGATGGTCGGCATCAGGTGGACTGGAAACCTGGCTAAACATGAAATTCGGTTCAACCAGATGGACTCGACCATCATAACAAGACATATAAAAGGGACCCGACCATCATAAAAAGACATATAATCATATGGACCCGACTATCAGAGGTGAAAAATGAATTCAAAATTGCACTATGATCGCCCATTTTGACCGAAAATACATTTCCTGCAATACACATGCAATATACTTGCAGAGAATATGTCGACATTTTTAATTTGCATGCTATCTGCACAAAATATATGCGTGAATCTATCAATTACCACGATTACAAATTTCATAATATTTTTTTACAACCCTCAACAACTTAGTATTCTTACTAAAACATGTTTCATCTGCATGCAATCGTATCACAAAAAAGGTAGAAAGAATTTATCCAATTAGTAGTGTAACTAAAATGACGTCGCGAACGAGATGCTTTAATGTGACCTTGCAAGCTTGCACACCAAAATAGAATGCAAGCGTTACGGTACTTAAACACAACAACTCTGCGTATGTGTTCTTATAGGATACTGGGATAAACACTTAGCTGAAGTTAAAAATTTCAAAACTTATATATATATCAGTAACATATATTGGCAAGCCCCCAAGTCAGTACATTTCGACTGGATGTGTATTAGCCAAACCGACCGATTATTAAATTACCTTTCCTTTATTTTTTAGATGATTTTTGCTTTGAATAAGAGAATGATGATCTCACAATGTATTTTGTCAAAGATTGGGGCAAAAAACTATCTTCATCGTTTGATTCAAAGGAGTCACTTGTTTAAGCACGTGACTAAAGGTGCCCCTTGCTATAATTAGCACATTAGGGAAGGATGACTTTTTTGAACAATGGAAAAGAAAAATCGCACACTTTGAAGACTTGTATTTAAAGCAACTCTTATCCTTAAGTGATGGAAACCTTCAATGAAAGCAACAAGCGGAAATCACATGTTATATGGGCAATGGACCAAATCAAATATTACCCACCATGTGTTTAAGTAAATTAATTGAATGTACTTCAACAATGTAAGCCAATGAAGTATCTTCATTTAAAATTTGCGACACTGCAACCTTTACTAATAATGTCTAGTACTGCTACATGGTTCAGTTATTGTAGGAAATTTTTTCCTTTAATGAGTTTTCAATCGAGATTGTAACCAACGTCGTTGCGACCACCATGTAGTGTTGTACTCTTGATGGTTTAAATGCTTTTCTTTTAGTTTCTGCTTGAATGGACTGTAACCAAGGTTTATTTAAGACACAGCCGTGTTACCTCTTTGCCTATTAGTGAGAGGCTGATGAATCTCCTAAACAAATGGCTCGGTCATGTTGTATGTTTTGAGGAAGACACCCCACAGAGATCTTAGCAAAACCAAATTAGATAACATTATTCTTCCCTCAGTGTTCTTATCATTCTTATAAAAATGTTATTATTCAGGTCTAACCAAATTATTACTCACCAGGCTCACCAACTGACAACTTCTGGTGAGCTTCATCTTCACCAGGCCTATCCAATCATTTTCCCAGCTATTTTCCTTGTTGGGCTCAAGCTTTCAGATGAGGATATCAAAGGTACAGAGTACCAAAACTTAAATAAGTTTGTGAGCATATGTGGATGCCTTCTTAATGACAAACAAAATTATAAGGTGAGTTTTTCAATCTAGCATGGCTATGAAGTCAAACCTTGTTTCTAATCTAGCATCGGAGCGATCAAATAGTATCAGCTTGTGTTAACCATTATTTTTATATTTGTTTCTAGAAATAATAGGTATGAGAGGCATTTATAGATAGAGAAAATGATAAGCACCCATTTTAGGCCACATGGCACATCATTGAACAACACAAGTCATCACAATCATAGCTCATCTTAGGAGCTATCCATGGGCCCAAAAATTACGGTCATTAGGGGTTTAAACCATCCGAGCTAGGCACCCTAATATGGATGGTTGCCCACATTTTATTAACAGTCAATATGAAAGCTCTTTAACCAAAATTTTCCAATGCTCTGAATATGAGTCGAGCACTTCACCTCTTTTACTTAATGAGTGACGGATTTGATTCTCCTCAACAAAAAATGAATGCTGCGAGTGCGATCATCCATGAGCCCATTAAGCCACCATCTCTTATCAGAGATTTCTAAAAGAGTTGAAATCCAATATGCAAGTTCCTCAAAATGGAGAGGTTCTGATGTAAGCCCTAGGTCAGTTTATTTCACCCTATGATTAATGGTTTAAGGTTTAGAGCAACTTTCTAAATGATTTTTTTGCATAAAAAAAATTGATTGCGCCACCTTAGGCTAGTTTATAGATTGCGTTTCTTAGTTTCAAACTGACATTGGTTAGTTTGCTACACCACCCTAGGTCAGTTTACAGCACAAACTACATTAGGTGACCTCCAACTCCATAGAAAATATAGTTTTCAATTCACAATGTATTGAGGAACACTCAACAATAGGTAGAACACTTCTAGGTCAGTTTACGATCACTTTAGGTCAGTTTGCGCTACTCTAGGTCAGTTTGTGTCACCCTAGATCAGTTTACAGAGTAGACTGCACTAGGTGATCACCAAAACTGACTTAGTGCATTTTAAACTGACGCAGGGTAGTTTCAAACTGATCTAGGATAGTTTATTTCACCCATATCTCTATTTCAAACTTTCCTAGGTCAGTTTGAGCCACTCTAAGTCAGTTTGTGCCACCCTAGGTCAGTTTACAGAGTAGACTGCACTAGGTAATCACCAAAATTGACCTAGGATAGTTTCAAACTGACCTAGGATAGTTTATCTCACCCATTTCTCTGTTTTAAACTGACATAGGTCAGTTTGCGCCACTCTAGGTCAGTTTGTGCTACCCTAGGTTAGTTTATAGAGTAGACTGCACTAGGTGATTACCAAAACTGACCTAAGGTATCTTCAAACTGACCTAGGATAGTTTATCTTACCAATTTCTCTGTTTCAAAGTGACCTAGGTCAGTTTGCGCCACTCTAGGTCAGTTTACGCCACCGTAGGCCAGTTTATAGAGTAGACTGTACTAGGTGATTACCAAAACTGACCTAGGGTAGCTTCAAACTGATCGATGATAGTTTATTTCACTCATGTCTTTGTTTTAAACTGACATAGGTCGGTTTGTGCCACTCTAGGTCAGTTTGCGCCTCCCTAGGTCAGTTAACAGAGTAAACTACACCAGGTGATCCAACCATAACATGAAAAAATTGACCTAGGACAGCTTATCTAGTCCGTTTTTGATTTTGATGTGAAGAAATAAAGAAGAAAAATAAGAGGAAAAAGAATCGTTGAGAGAGAGAGAGAGAGAAAAACCCTATTGTTTTCTTCGTCGGCGAGGTTTGCACGAAGTCGGCGAGGTTTGCACGAAGAAGAAGGGGAACGAGCGTGAGAAGGAAAGGAAGAGAGGAGAAAGAGGGAATAGTGTAGGCTTAATACCCTTTATATATGAAAGACATTTTAGTCTAAAAAATTAAAAGAGACCTTCCTATGATATTTATGACTTAAGGGGTTTGGTTGGGATAAATCAGGATAATGGGGGATTTTTTAGGGAAATTGGCCATAAATTAATGATTGGCAATGGTATTTAATCCAAAGTAAATTCGTTGAAACTATATATTTGAGATGTGGGAAGCAGAGACATATATCATATGTTTCACAACAAATGTGAGAAGGTATGTCAAGCATTATAATAGGGAAACTCTCTAGGAATTTATGACTGATGAAATAAATAATCGCTTTAACAAAAACTCAATAGTCACAACCTATTCACTGATAGCTGATCGTGCAACAAATGAATTGGGAGAGTCATCACAATCTTAATAATAAGAAAAGGGAATATGTCAACAAAAGTACAAAATGAAATGGTTACAATTACAACAAGTTGAAACGTTTTCTAACCAAATGCATCAACAAAAGGACTCTCGACTACCATATCTGCTATAGAGAGATGATACACGCAGAACTCAATAATACCCATATGCAAAATTTTGAAATTGTCCTTTATTTGGCAATTGTCAAAGGCGTAACATGCACATTTAGGGAACACACTTTGCTTTGTTGTAACAACAATACAATTGTGATTCCTATGACGACTTCCACTTAGATTTCAATCTCAAGGTCAAATAAAGAATGAAAAAAAGTTTGCAAAATACATTAGGGATATCCAACCATAAAATTAAGCGGCTGGTGGAGATTATATATGATGCTAGTTAGCCTATTGCAATCAAGGATGATCTAGCTGGCTATCCCAATGGAAATGCCGTTATACAACGACTGTAATGTAGCTGTGCAATTAAATTTGCCCCAAATCCAAAAATTTCAAAAATATAAAAAGTAGATATACCTCTTTTAATCCATGGAATGCCTTGTATTCCCAATTCAATAATCATCTTCAAAATTGTCTCTCCCCAATTCTCCAGTGACAAAAGTTCTCATCGACTAATTTAATCCGAGTCCATTGGTTGTAGTGTCATCCAAACGTATCTCATCCCCACTAGTGCGATACAAAACTTCCTCAATTGTAATTATTCAATTTGTATATTTGGATATATATATATATATATATCGCTGATTACTATGTATATCTAATTAAGTTTTAGCCTATTGCAAGCGCATAATGAAAATTATAAAGTTAGTATAGGATTGTTCCCACGAGGAGGTGATATCTTTTATTATACCGTTTTTATGAAATCTTATATTTATCTTTAAGTTTCTAAACTACTGGAGAAATATGATAAATAATGATTTTTAAACTAATTTTTATATAAAAATAAATCATAATCCTTCAAACTTCAGATTATGGTCGTCAATCACAATCTTTTACTATCGGATGTTTACAAATTTAAAATACTGTTACACCATATATCAAGTCTCCTAAAATTGGACGTCAATCAAAACTAAAATTCTATCAACAAAGATTTAATCTAATCAACAATCTACCAGTTATTTGGGAGTTAATCAAACTCTAGAAAATTAAAAATGGAAAAATAAAAATTATTACATAAATATGCAAACCTTAACTTGAGTCATCAATTCAAATTAAAATTCGAAGATGTTTACGAAGTAGTAAATTACATAAAATAAATCTAATCTAAAAAGCAAAATAAAAATATATTTTTCACCCCTCAGTTGCAGTCGTCAATTGCTTCTAAAAAACTACGGTATACTAATCTTCCAGCTCTCAATTCCAGTCGTCAATTGTGAACGAGGAACCTTAGATATCTAGATTACTCTAAACTAAATTTTGACTCAGAAGAAAACACAGACCTCAGTTGTCAATTAATGCTATGAAATTCTTCTCGATAAGTTTTTCCTATACCGAGCCCTCTTATTTATAAATCATAAGTTATCGGTTTACAAATATCTAATTTTACTTAAAGAAACTACTAAAAGTAAAAGTATCTTAATATAACTATAATTTCTAATTTTTTCTTTCCTTGCTTTCAGTGGTTGATATGCTTCTAGAGTGTTTTCCTTATTTTCAGCAACAGAGATTTTTAAGAGTCTATCTTCATTAATCTTCTCAAATCCGTGATTTACCAAACTTCTAATTTAAGAATCCTTCTAATTCTGCTTATTGTGGTGTAAATCTTCACTCGTGATCAGTAGCGTAGAAAACTTCTATTATAGTAAAATCGTAAATTATGATTTCTCTTTTTACTCAGCTTTCTCAAAAGACGATTCTCCACTTTACTATAGTATTACGATCGATTGCTTTTCTGGAGAATCATACTTTACTTTTAACGCCTTCTTGGAAAATTGTAAATTACGATTTCTTATTTTTGTTTTGTTTCACTTCGCTCAATTGTAAAATGCGATTTCTTTGACTTTTCAATACTCAACAAATCGTCTTTAATGTTTAATCGTTCTTTTTATTATTTTTTAAGTTTATTTTGACAAAGATTAACACTTTGACTATATTTTACTGATTTTCCTTAATATCTGCATATCAATAACTTGTTAGTAGCAAACTGAGGTTTAACATCACTAAGTTAAGGGTGATAAATTGGTAAATTATGTGATTGATCAATATATAACTTCCATGATAAACATGGTGCCCCTTGAATAATTTGCATTAGCCACAAATGCTTGCGAAAAAAAAATACTTATAAGCGAAAATATTGGTTTAATATTGTTGGAAAAATGTAAAATGTTGATTCGAAATAATACAGGGAACTGGTCCGAGGCACGAGAAATTTTGTTGTCTTTAAACAAATATTTTCCCCCACTACTTTGACAAAGTGGTAACCATTAGGTTACTGACAAACTGATTCCAGGATACAACAAACCGATTGTGTATTCATGTGAAGGATTTGGCGAATCCGATCACGCTATCTTAGATTCCTTAAATAAAAATCATGTGGTGTGTTAATGCACCATTTTCCTATGAATCATGTGGTGTGTTAATGCACCATTTTCCTATGAAAATGTGCTACAGGCACCCCTTCGAAAAAGACACACCACTTTGGAAAGACACTTCTTTTGAAAAGACACACCTTTTTAAAAAGACATAAATTATAAAACTTTTAAATATCTAACAATCAACACCTATGCTCTTAATCAATATTTAACATATTAAATTTAAACACCTTTTTCTTCCAATCAATCCTTTAAATCGAAAAGGAATAGCGGATTAAAAGAACATTAGGAAATAAAATTTATAATAAAATTTATTTAGCTCGAAGCTTGGCTTGGCCCATCTCGAGCTTGATAGAGCTAAGCTAGAGCTTAGACTTTTAAGCTCAAAGAATTTCAAGCCAAGTTCCAGCTCGGTTCATATAAGGTAGAGCTGAGCTAGAGCTGACTCAAGCTTGGGATTGGCCCGGCTCGGTTGTAGCCCTAGTCACATAGATGTGTGGCTTGCCATGTCCCTACCCCATGATGGGTGGACACTCATTGTAGACAAACCTCTTTTTTTGGTGAGGTTGAAATTTGAAAAAATCTAGTAAAACTCAGCAAGTTTGGGGAATTAGTTTGATAAAAAAATCGGAGAAAAAAAGTAAAACATATGATTAAAATATGTAATTTTTAAAAAACGATTAAAAATCATTTTGTTTTTGTGAAAAATTCAGGATTGAATTGGGAATTATTTACATTTAAAAAAAAAAAATCATGCAGAAAAAATAAAACATACAATTAAAAAAGGATTTTTTGCAAATACCCCCCTATGTTATGCTAAATTTGCATAAAACCCCCTGAGTTATGTCTATTTACACTGCACCCCCTACTTTTATGTTTCCTTTACAAATACCCCTGCTGTTAAATGACAATTAACTAGATGTCATTTCTTCAATTAAATGATGCATTTGCCCTTAATATTATATACAAAATAGCTATTATATTTTTTTCAACTTTGACCGCATTTTAAATGGTGGATAAGCATCGGATCCTGCCCTAAATTTTTGGATGAAACATGATTGATCTCCTCTAAGTTGCCTTGTTACTTTATTTTCAATTTGGATGTCCATGATATCCAGTTGGTTCATAACGATGGCAGGATTGGGATGGTACAAACGGGGGTAGCATTTTAGCGCTACCTACGAGTCAAGCGAGCGTCATGGACATCCAAATTGAAAATCAGGTAACACAACAACTTATAGGAGATCAATCATATTCCACCCAAAAAATTTGGATAAGATCCGATACTTATCCACCGTTTAAAATTCGGTCAAAGTTGAAAAAAATACAATGATTATTTTGTATATAATGTTAAGTAAGGGCAAACAAGTTATTTAATTGAAAAAATGACGCCTAATTAACTGCCATTTAACGGTAGGGGTATTTATAAAGGAAACATAAAAGTAGGGGGGTAAGTGTAAATAGGCATAACTCAAGGAGTTTTATGCAATTTAAGCATAACATAAGAGAGTATTTGCAAAAACCCCATTAAAAAAATGTAATCTTTTAAAAAAATATTAAAAATCACAAGTTTTTGTATGAAAAATTCAGATATAATTTACGTATTTTTTTTAAAATCATGAATTTTTGAAAAATTTGCGAGGAATAATTGGCAGGTAGTTAAATTCGGTTGTGATTTTTGTGACACTGCATTGAATCACACAGAAGGGAGATGTTTTTTCGAAGTGGCACACCGAAATTAAAGGGGAATGGAGAATTAGGTAGGGGGTATTAAATGACATTTCATTTCCGGGTAAAGACAGTTGAGCACTAATAATCCAATGAGTACCTTTAAAGCCACCCATCAAATCTTTGAGTTGACTCACGCTGAAGCACATTGACTACTTTGAATCAAATTATGGAGATCATTTATCTTATTAAGCTTGATATCATGAGCGTACCATCAGACGGTCTATTTTTTATTTCATGTGATACACACCCAAAAAAATACCATAAAATCAATTTTGAGCTTAGACATGATGTTAAGGTCACTTATTTTAGATGTGTGTCATGTGAAATAAAACACTAATCATCTGATGGTGCGCCTATGATGTCAAGATCCATCGTGTGAAAGATTGGGAGGATAAACAATCTCCATCATTTGATTTCAACATATATAGTCAATGTGTTTTAGAGTGGGTGAACTCAAAGATTATGTGGGTGGATTTAAAGGTACTCATTTACAGGTACTCCCAATGGTTACCTTTAAATCCAATCCACCAGTCCCAGTCCCAGTCCCAGTCCCATGACGGTGTGCCCCTAGCAAAAACCAACATGTTTTTCAATATAATCTTTGACACCATATAAGTCACCACCAAATTCTTTGAATTTTTTTTAGGGATCCATAATTTGCATATGTTATTTTGCACCGAATTTAAAGAAAGCCTTGATATTTTAGAGACATGTGACATATAGAAATGCAATATGGGCCATCTAATTTGAAGTTCATGCTCAATAGATCTTTGGTACATAAAATTGGAGCAAAATACAATACTTGTCATATGAGTTATTGTAATCAACTGTTGAATTATATAATAGCCTTTAACTCCATTTAATTAAATCACTACAAAAAATGAGACTATTAGCTACAGTAAAAAATAACTGCAATTAAAAAAAAATTTGCCACTAATACCCTTGCAGCTAAGTAATGGCTCCCTAAAATTTTACTAACGTTTCCAATATATTTGGTAGAATTTCCTAGAAATTTTATGGCTCTTTAAAAGTACATGCCTACTTTCAGATAACTTTAGTAAAACATGCCCAATGTTTAATGATTCAGTCAGCAACAACACCCGATTTTGGTAGATCATGTTCCCAAAACGCGATTTAAAAAACAATAAGCTACTTACAAACTTTTGGCCCTTTATGAGAGGGGGTCAAAGTTAGGGCATCTGCCCAACCAATCTGGTGTATTGGATTTGAGCATCTTTGACTTTTTTTCAGCTATAGATATGCATAAGATCATTCCCAAACTTTTTGGATAATAATAGCTCATCATCTTTGGGCAAGTAGTCTTGACATTCGATATAAGATGAAGGTCATGTGTAGCCCACAAATCGTTTCGAAAAATGGGTCGGCATTGTTCGCTTGAACTTGAAAAATAGGCATGTTTTCTTAAAGTTAATTGAAAGTACACATGTATTTCTAGATATTCCCAAAATTTTAGGGAGGACCACAAAAAAAAAAAATATAAACTACATTTAATATTTATAATAATTATAATAAAAAAATATTTATAATAGTTATTTATTCTTAAAAAATGCTCAAAATTGGAAAAAAATCATTTCCTCTAACAAAATTTCATTCATTTCACTAATATTAATAAAATTTCGGCCATCTTGGAAAATCACAGAAAATGACATGACATAAAATTCCATTAAAATAGAATTTTTTCAAAGAAACATGAGTCCTTGTGTCGTCCCCCGACTTTCTTCATACCAAAGAGTAAATGACATGTTTGTGCACAACCATTAGATTATCACATCTAACTGTGGGTGTCTATTGCATAAATTCATGGTTTTTTTTAGGTTTTCGGATTTTAATTATCAGGTTTTTCTTTGTTTTTGTAAGTTTCTTTAGGTTTTTGTCTGTTTATGTGCCTATCATCATCCGGGTAGACTTTTTGGTACAGATCACCGAAAGTGAGCATGATCCTTGCATACATCAAATAGGATTCTTAGAACATTTTTTGAGATCTCTGCTATGTGGAATCAAAATCTGATTGTCTAATGATAGCCCGTGACCTCAAGATTCTTTGTTCGCGAGGAAGATTGGGCCAGTAAATGATCTCCATCCTGTTGAGAAAGAAGAGTCTTTAGTTGAAAATAAAGGTAACTTAAAACAAATAGCTAGCATAAATCAGTCAATTCATTGTCCCGAATTAAATTGTGAACTGGTTCATTGTACCAAATTTGCAATTCGTTAAATTGTGAACTGGTTCATTGTACCAAATTTGCAATTCGTTGAGGCCCTGTCTGGCAACTCTTATCTAAAAAGCACTTTTCATAGAAAAATATTTGCAATTCGTTGAGTAGCTATGCCATGCTTCTTCTCACGAAACACCATTTTCAACATGTGAGATACCCTTTTGAGAAGCGACATTTGAGAAATAACATGCGACACATCTCTTAACAACACATGAGAAGTGCTCTTTGGAAAAGGATTGCCAAACAAGACCCAAGCAAATGAGCAAATTTAACCATTATAGGAAATCGACTGTGTGCTTAACATGCGTGATTACATTGAACTATTTTCAAAAGAGAATTGCATGCTTATCTAAAAACGTGTAATCATACTTAAGACCATTATGGGAAATGGATCATGTGCTTTCAGTTAACAAAAGAACAATGAAATCCCAACTCAAAGTCCCAAAACATTCCAATACCCAATGCCCTACAACCATAAAATCAACAGTGTTAAAACGAACTCCTCCCCGCCTATGTACATAAATACGGCAAACCCAGCCTTTCCAAACGGATTCTTCCCTTCAACTCCTTAGGAAGCATTCCATAACCTCATACCGTCTGCTACACCCTCCCTCTCCACATCCCGCCAAGAAATCGGCGACCATATATCCTTCTCTAAATTGGTGAGAAATAGAGAAAGAAATTTCGTTAGCTGCATCGAGAAACACTTCCCTGAAATCCCACAAGTACCAAACCATACATCGATTGGCTTGAACCCAATCTACCACAAGTTTAGAATCACATTCAATTTCAACGTGCATGAAACCCAACTCCTTGCAAAGCCTTACCCCTTCCGTCAACACCCTTAGCTCAGCTTCATTGTTAGTACTGTGACCGAAATGCTTCGAAAAAGCGGCTAGGAACTGACCATCACAATTTCGTATGACACCCCCACCCCCTATACTCCCCGGGTTTCCTCTGCAGCTGCCATCTGTATTCAATTTCACTTTACCTGCCATTGGTTTTCTCCAGTTGATTAGCTGTGGTCTTCGTGCAACAGCCAGATGACAGCTGACCTCCAACGCAGTGAACATAGACATATTGACACTGGAGACCTCTCCACGTTTCTTCATACATTCCGAAATATTTCTGAGCCACGCCCTAACAGCTAGCCAAACGCCTTCGACCGTCTCTTGTATTCCCTCCATGCGTGCCTTACACCTATGTAACCAAAGCCTCCATGTTATCACACAAGGCAGGAGTCCAATCAAGGTTCCCCCTGTAGTGGATCTTTTTGCAAAAGACCACCATTGAGAGACTCTCGACCACCATGAGTGTGGAACAACCGAAATACCCAACGTTGATGCCCACACTTTTCCTGCAAACTCACTTGAGCTCAGCACATGGTCCCGCGACTCACACTGCCCAGAAATACGACAGTCACACTTTGAAGCAAGTTGTATCTCTACGTGACAAATATTCTCATCCACCGGCAAGCAATCATACCGTGCTTTCCAAACACACACTGATACTCTCTTAGGTAGCAAACCATGCCAAATCCATTTCATTTCAAGCGCTTGAGGGGCTCTGACCCGGATACGATCCCATGCGGAGGCTGAAGAAAAATTTCCATCTTTACTCGGCATCCATACCAATACATCCTTGTCACTTCTACCCGCTGCAATATTCTGAACAATTTCCTCTGTTTTAGCGGCACCAACTAGCTCTACCAATTTATCTCTATCCCATCTATTCTCCACCCATAAATCCTTTATGCACAAAGCAGGAGAAATGCCCACATTTTCTTGTAAACAAAGAGGGCCAGAAGAAAGCCACCGATCATACCAGAAGGACCCCTTACCCTCATTGACCTTCAGCCGCACGTTCTCAAGCACCTCTGGCAAGACTCCCATGACAGATTTCCATTAGGGATAATTAGAAAAACAACCTTAAAAAACAAACGTTTTAGCAAAACCACCCCAAACTTAAACGTTTTAAAAAAAAAGTTGCTTTCACAGTTTTTGGAACTTCAAAAATCCGTGAAAACACTTTTTTAATTTTCTTTTTAAATAACCGTGCTTTCACGGGTTTTTGAAGTTCTGAAAACAGTGAAAGCACTGTTTTCTTTAAAATGTTTACGTTCGGGGTTGTATTGCTAAAACGTTTATTTTTCAAGGTTGTTTTTCTAAAGTGCCCTTTCCATAAACGAGTGCCATTGTCACTAGCCAGCTTACAATGAGATAGGTTCTCTAACCTTTAACCTTCTTCTTCCATAGCTTTCTTAGTCTTAAAATCCACAATCCTACTTTATGGCATCACTAATCAAGCATGTTCTTCCAGAAGCAAATTGGGGGTACGCAGTTAACTGGGAACAATCTATGTGCACATATGGATAAATCCGCTAATTTTTTTTTTACTTCACTTGTATGTTGGTTATGTTTCTTTTATCTTATTTTACATTTGATTTAGAAAAGGAAATTAGTTATGTAGGACTAATTAATTAAAGGTGATGAATAGAGGATTGAAACGATGCATGGGTTAGTCAATCGTTTCAAAGAATTGTTAATATTGTATGACATGAGTGTAAAGCATCTATAGTCATGAGGTCGTGATTAGCAATAATTCGACAAGGGTTAAAAACCAGAAAAATTTGGAAGAAAAAAGCGGAGAAAAAATAAGATTAAGGTACAAAAAATTTGAAAATATTACTACATGACTTATTGAAAGAGTCTAGAATTATTTGTGAATTGATCATGAACATTATGAATATTTTTAAAATATACAAAATTTTCAAAAATTAGCGAATAGTTTGGGATTCGCAAAACCTCAAAACGAAGAATAATTGGTGAATATTTTTTAAAAATTCCATAAATGTGGTGACTATAATAGAATCTAGTGCACGCCTAATTGTAAATGTTGCTTCTATAATTTGCATCTCTAACAAATTATATTTGGAGGGAATGCGGTTATAGTGTTCAACCAGATTGCCTTTGAACCTTGTTTTCTTTTTCTCTTTTATCGAAATTGTTTGAACCTAATAAAGTGTTCAACCAGATTTGCAATCGTTGGATATGAGAGAATTATAACTAAGTCTTATCCAATTAAAAATAAAAATTGTGGAAGTCAAGATTTTCTCCTATCCAATGGCTACAAATCTAGTTGAACCAGTTGGACTTTACCATTGCCCCGCAAATTCTTGGTGGTAGATTTTGTACATTTCAATGATTTAATTTGACGTTTAAAAAAAATAATTTGTACATTTTCCGAGGTTCGCCAATGGATGCCAAATCTTTCTTTCAGTGCAAATATGATTTGCAGTTGTGTTGGAATTATGTATAGTAATTTTAGGGCGCAATAGGGGTTTCACTCACTAAAACTACCTTGAAACTTGGGGTTTCACTCACTAAAACTGCCTCCAAACTTGGAGTCTTCCTGCACCTTGTCTAATGGTGGTTGTTAATGTGTTCACTTATAATGCCCATTCTTTGTTGCAGGGAGATGCGGACATTGCTTTGGATAGACTCTGGTAGTAGAAGAAGACTTGGAGTCCAATAATACTAGAGGGATCACATGTCTTTCTTTTAGGTTTTTGCTGAACTGCTAAATACTAATGGATTAGATCGCTTTAGTTCTCTATTTGTTTTCGGGATTGTGAGTAAGTGAGACGAGACTCTGCTTTTTCTAATGTTGTGATGACCCTTCATGTCATATTAGCCATTAGTCCATCTGAAATTTCAGTCAAAATATCAAACTCATCATAGCATCTGAATATTTTGGTTGGAGAGCATATATATAGAAATTTCGCTATTCATTTGTTAGCCTTCCATTTTTAGTGGTATATTGAACCATCTGAGAAATACAAATGGTAGACCATTGGCTCAATCCACATGGGATACAAATTTAATTCCAAACTACGTCAGGACACATGTGGATTATGAAAATACAATCTAACACCAAATAATCAACATATCCATCTAAGTAGACCATTGGCTCAATCCTAAACACATTGGGAGTGATCACTAGGTTTGGCATAGATGGTGACAATCAAGAAATGCACACTAAGTCTGCATTATATTCGGCCCACTAGTAATATGTTCTTAATTGTTTAGATTCATTGCTTCTTTTAAGGAGAGAGAGAGAGAGAGAGAGAGAAATTGCAGTCTGAATACTTACGCAAAGAATTTAGTCAACAGGGGCATTGTTTGGCTACTTTGGGTGCCATAAACGATAAACATTCAACAGGGACACAGTTTGTATGACATCTTTTGTTTGTGGACTTCCAAGAAAAAGAGTACATGAGTACATCATCATCCCAAATAGACCACCAGACAGAGATAGTGAACTATGATCCTTGGCAACTGATCACCATATCTAGGCGGCTCTATTCTTCTCGAAACCAAATTCATGTTGTAATTCGGTTAATCGTGAAATCTTCATTCAAATCCCTATTTTGAATTTTATTTTCTTTACAATGTCAAGGTTGGATCAGAAACGATGTCTAACCATATGCCTAACTAACATATACACAAGATTAAGGAGTTTGTCAAAGCTCTCAACAGTGCGACAATAATACAAAATATAAAGAGGCTGCATATGTTCATTGCTTCAGTGATCTGCAAAAGAATTTGAAGTAGGAGATATAGTTATTTTTTTCCTGTCTTCGGGACAGATATTGGGACTTAATCCCAAACTAAAGTTAAAAAATATTGAACCATACCACATTAAGAAAAGGATGAGTTTTAGTTGATACCACATTAAGAAAAAAATATTGAACCATACCTATTTCTATTGTTTCAGATCGTTTACGTGTTTCATGGTGATGATGTTATCAGTCATTATTAATGTCGATAAAGAGTTGTATGATCAAATGAGAACAAATTCGAAACAAACTCGTGACATCCTAGACGTCCCGTTAATGAAATGGCATGAAATTTATGGAAGGTATTTGGTTGATTTCGAAAAACACGTGGATCTATGAAGATGAATTCCAACTGTTTCAATCCAATCATCTTCAAGATGTACTAGAAAGTTTGCTCGACAAGGATGAATTCCTTTCAGTTATAGGGGAGGATGATGTGACGTGTGATGCCTATCCTGACATGTTACATGTTCCAAAATTTTTCTTGCTAAGTTACAGGTTCCAGGACTTCATGGACCTTATTAGTCCAAATAGTTTTCATGGGCTTCTCAGCCTGGCCCATTCCAATGGAGCTTGGGCTTTGAATATGAAAATAAATGGTGGATGATATTTTGGTAACTATGTATATATTGCAGTAACAGATCCTAGCAAACCCAACAACAGGGTTACATGCAAAGTCTTTATCTACCCACAGCAGCCTACCATAGTTGGATGAGAAAGGTCTAAAGTGGACGGCTACTCAAAAATAAATTAGTGAGGGAAAAGTGGACGGCTAGTATTGTTAATCCGGTTCTAATAAATTGTAGTCAATCAAAAATACACATTGCATTAGAAGAAAAACATGAGGGAAAACGGATTAAGATCTGGGCGTATCCCTAGTCATCGCCGTCATTGCTACTAATGCCATTCTCTTCATTGTTGTTTTCTTCGGCGTCTCTGTTATTGTCGTTAATATGTTTATCATCTATCCTCTGTGGCATAAGTTCTCTGCCAAGGGCAACCATACTGGTAATTGCTTGCAATCATTAATAGTACGATTAGGAGTTGCATTTACAAATAAATATATGTAAAACCTAATAAAAAATTTATATGCTTACAATCCAATCACTATAATCGAATCGCAACACGAATGATGTGTTTACGGCTTCGCCGATACGATATTCCTCTGCGGTCGGAGGTTCCATGAGACTAACAGTCATGATATTCCTCGCATTCACCATCAACACTGTTCGATCCTGACAAATTAGGCATGAAAGCGAGTGAACATTTTCGACCGTCTACCCAAAAGTAAGCCGATTAAGAATTAAGACCTCAAATCTTACGGCTCTCCTTTCCCTCAAAATGTCTAGCATGATAGCCATGCATGCCTCATTGTATGGATCAACACTAGCCATCCGATCGATTACGAAAAAATTAAAGGATTTCCAACTAAATTATGGTTATAAATTTATTGCAAGAAGTGGGCTTAACAACAAAACACACAACTTTGCATGATTTTCCTTTGTTGCAAAGCCCGGGTATAAATAATGCAAGGATGTACTATCGAAGCGCAACATTGCCCAATTTATGGTTTGATCTAACATGTAATAACCTTTGAAGAGACACTCACATGTCGATGTAATAGGGGACCCTCTATCACACCTGATTTTCTTAGGGTATTTCTAATTGCATCTCTACAATGAATTTGTAAGGGACCTCTAATTGCACCCACGACTTTATTGTAACACCCATATATCATATCTATTAAAACAATTGATTGCATTTGATCAATAGATCAGGGTAGTGTTTCATCTAGATATTTTCGAAAAATAGATCTTCAGATCATGGCACATCTATCGGATGGTCAATTTATGATTACACATGTCACGAATTCCAAAAAGAAGGCCATAAACTCACGTTTGAGAGTGAGACGTGCCATATGACTCGAGGGGTATTTTTTAGGTACTCCATCTACATTTATCTTTTTCCTTCGATGTATATCTCGAAAAAATAACGGTATTTAAGTTACAAAAATATATGCGATAAATTTAAATGTGAAGTGGATAAAAGAATTTGCATACCTATTGTCTGGATTTTCCCAATGCAAGTTCACCAATTCGTTGTCTTCCTCTGAGAGTGGGTGATTAACTTGATGGCAAGCCTAATCAATAGAAAAAAGCATTAAGCCTAAACTAACTCCGTATTCCTACCTCACATGAAGTCATTAAGCAAGAATAACTATGAATGTGAATAAAGGGTGAAGGGTTTGCTATTACCTGGTCAACGGGTTTTCCAATACTGTACTTTTGATGTTTCTTTGACGAAAGGTAAGGACGCTTCAAGTAAGTCATTAGCTTATCAAGATTTTCACCTAAAATCTTAGCCCTGGGATCCTAAATAGAAAATTCATAATTGTGAGTATTACCAAATTAGGCGCATTTTAACATGTAATTTTTGGGATGATGAATAATACCTCGTCATCATCCGCCGAATTACTCTTCTCTGCATGCACCTACTTAAATCGTTGAACAAGTAAGAAATTGGTGATATTTTATTATACTCATATAATATATTAAAATAATGTTACAAATTACCTTATCGGTCTCTGTAATATTCTTCCCTTCGCATGGCTCGATCTCCTTTTTAATTTTTCTCTTTACCCTAATATCACTCGTGTACGGTGACCTCAAGGACGTCGAAGGATATTTATTTCTCTGTGCCTTACTAGTGGTGTTTGTCATCTATATAAAATAAAAATAAATTATCAGAAAGCAGGATGGAGATTCACTTATTAATTAGATTTCAATATTGTCACCTTTGGCTCTCTTTTGACAACTTCTTCCAAAACCTTCTCTCTTAAAAACTCATCTAAATGAATAATCGGATGTTTTTCCTCTTCATGAGCTTCCATTCCTTCATTTTCCCTTGTACAGTTATGGCTTTTGTAACAAGACTCCTTAGGGGAATGCATTCTTTCTTCTCCCACTTTCATTGATGTGCTCTTCGGTGGCATGTTCTTAGGCATGAGATGCCCCTCTTTCTTGTCCTTATTGAGTACAAATCGATAAAATAAAATTAGAGAATCGATAAAATAAAATTAGAGAAGTTGAAGATCTATTCGAGGTAAAATATATTGAAACTCATTAGATTAGAAAAATCAATGCTCTTACTTTAAGGTTTGCAACTTCACGCTCTATCACTTTAACGCGTTCTCTTAGAGCCTCACAAGAATTACATTTACTACCAGACTTTTGGCCCACACTCGATCGCATATTGTAATCTTCTTTCCCGTGTGACGTGGATGAGATATCGAAAATGATCTACGAATATTATCAGCAACTTTTAACGCATCATGTAAACAATATATGTAACATGACGAGAACTACGCCTCATACCTTGGGATTTATAAAAGCGACCTTGTAAAAAGGGCGATTTTGCCTTTGAATCTTTGGATATCACAAGTATCTTGGGACAACCATTGTAGCTTACGGCGAAACTAAGTTTGGGAAATGCTCATAAGCCCATATATGCGATGATGTCACGAACAATATTATGCACTTTTTACAATATTAAATTTAAACCATTTGAATTGGATGAAAAACTAGTTATGAGGAAGTTACCTGGAGCGCAAATGAGCACCCTTCGACAATAGTGTGAGTCTTCGTCGACTTATAGTTCAAAGCACATTTATTCAAAGACTCCATTAAAAAGTCATACACTAACTTCCCCCATGCAAATTTATTAAATTTTTGAATGTCCCAAACCATTTCAACATAAATAATATCAACTTTCTTATCACGGTTGGGAAGCAAAAAGCATGCAATAAAGTACAAAAGAAATAATCGTCTAAAATCTTTTGACGCTGCTGTCAAATCTAACTTAGAAAGTGCTGTCAGGATTTTGTCTCTACCAATATCAGATGCTTTCGCAAAGTTTCTAATAATGAACGTCTTTATCTCGGGGTCATTTGCATTTGAATTTGGTTAATCACCACCGCTCCAACCCTCAAGTTTTAGTCCTATAACTAATTCAATCTAAAATTCTTCAAATCTTATTCTCCTATCCTCGACTACTAAGACCCCACTCTCAATTTCAATGTTTTCGATAATCCAAAAAATTAAATTGGGACAAATAGATACTCTCAACAATGCAAAGAGAGGTGAGAATGTTGTGCATTTGATGCCTTCCCTCTCTTGGGTAGACAAGTCACCGCGGAAGTAACTCATCTTCTTAATATTGCATCTCAGGAGCTCCTGGAAAGCGGGGAAGAATTATTAATGTACAATGCCATATTTTAACATTATTACACCAAAGATAGTAATTCAAACATTATTGACGGAGACCATACCATTTTCTCCATCTCCAAATTCAAAAAGGTGCATGATGACAATTGGTGATAATATGTTGTAGCCTACAACTGTAACTTGCAAAATCGAAGCACATTAGAGAATCTAAGAGATCATACGAGTTAAGCAGACATAATTGTTAAAGAGAGAATGAGGATACATGACTGATATTGAAAACAATATATACCTACACTTAGCATAGACTAGTAAAAAGGCACGTGCAAATGCACGTGGATGTTAGGAACTTTAAATGATTAAACTTGATTTTTAGACATCTATCGGGTTACTTGAATATAAAAAAAATATAGTATTTCAAGTGTTCGTTACTATATTTTATAATTTATTATAGACAAAAAAAAAACACACTCTTATTACAATGTTTCATATGTCTTCATTATGTATAATTTAAAATTATAAAAAAATTTAATAAAAAATATAAAAATATAACTTATATTGTAAACTATAGAACATGAAGAAAAAAAATAAAAACATACAAATAAGTATAATTTGAAAAATTTAATTAAATCGAAAATGGGTATTTTTCCTTCTCGAATATATACATTCACCAGTCATCAAAGTGACTTCTAAGGAGAATTGGTCCCAAATGTAAAAACTATGGGTTTCCTGTAAAATACATACAATTAGATAGATAAAAGCCACAAATTGGGTTTGTTGTAAAAATAAAGTAAAATTGGGCCTAGTCCCAGTTCATGGCGAAAAAACTACGCAAAATTCATAACTGTTTTCGAAGAATAAGTAAATAAATATTAACAAAATTTATCCCAAGTCATTCAATCTCATGATAATAAAAAAATAAACAAGAAATCATAACTAATTGACTATGCATTCTTCAGTATTTCCTTTGGTAAATCCAACCAAATAGCTTGAATAACTAAAGCCCGCCATAGTAGCAGCATGTATAAGACCCGAAATAGGAGTGGGACCTTCCATGGCATCCGGTAATTATACATGAAAGGGGGAATTGTGGAGATTTAGCAATTGCATCGACAAATGATAGGAAGGCACAAAGAGTAGCAAATAAAAACTGAACCCCATTACTATGGATCAAGCAATTATTCCATTTCTAAAATAAACTAAAATTATATAGTCTAATAACTGTATAGAATTTATTGCAAACGGCAAATCATATCAATATAATATTTCATATTAACTAATCACAAAAGTGTTATCTTGATTTAAATTGTTAAAAAATTATATTTTTTGTGTGAAAATTTCATTTTTATTCACAGATTTCATTATTCTCTCTTTGTAATTTGCAGCTCTGCAATGCATAAAGGCACTCTCTTCTATCACTACTAATCTTTATCAATTCACATACTTCCAATTTCAGAAAATAAAATTTAGTTTTTTAGAAGGTGGATGCATACAATGTAGTTTTCTAGAGAGAGGATCCAACTTCAAGGTTTACTTATTTATTTTTTATATAACGATAATAGTTTAAATGCCATGAGTTGGCAAAGTGCTCACAAACACACTACAAAAAATAAGACTATTAGCGGTAGTTTTTTTGTTAATAGTAGCAGTTTTTGGCTACCGCTAATAGTCTTATTTTTTGAAGTGACAACAACACCTGATTGTACGGTATGGATAGCATACATTCTTGATGGGGCACATATAACTCACAAGGGCATTAATGCTCAATATTGTGAGGGACCTCTCCAAAGTAGTCACAAAATCAGGAGTCGGCAATAAATCAGTAAGTGTCTAAGTTGGAAAAATCGGTCAAAGTCGGCCAAAATCGAGGAACATAAAATTTTTAAAATATATTTCAAGTTTAGAATAATGATTTAAATAAATAAAATAGTACATAATAGGTAAAAAGAAGAAAAGGAAATCGAATAACACCACAAACATCGCCGATTAATTGGCCAAGTCACCAACTCGGCCGATTAATCGGCGATGTAGTCGGGATGATTGCAAGTCACCGACTTATTCTGATTTTTTGAAAAAGTCGGGAGACTTCTATGACTATGCTCCAAAGTAGTCTTAAAATTCATAGAGAAAAGACTGATCATTTGGAGTGGTCATTGCTCGATGAAATTATGCAAAAAAGTGGATTTCAAGGAGCTTTGGAGAGTGGATGAAGAGTTGATAGGGCTTGTTACTCTAGGCAACAGGGTCCCTCAAAGGTTTTCCTCCTTAGCTTATTGGTATTATGGCTGGGGGAGGGGTTTCCCTTACACTATTTCTTTTTTACGCTGCAAATAAATAGGGGGTCTCATTGGAGGATTAGAAATTAGGAACTATGAATTGGATTACTAATCAGTTTGCACATGACGAGATATTGTTTTTGGCCTATCTGTGGTGGAAGTGGTCATTTGAAACTGATCCTTGAGCTTTGAGACCATAACTACTTTAAGGATTAATATTCAGAAATTTAAGTGTTAGAAATCAAGGTCAATGAACCTAGACTAAGCAAGATTGAAATGATTCTCGATTTTACCATTGGCAAATTTCGGAATCAACATCTTGGCCTCCTGCTGTGCATTGCTCGCTACTAAGGAACTTTGGGAACCCATTGTCACCGAGTGGAAAGAAAACTTTTTTTAAAGTCTTTTTAGCAGCGAGTAGAGAGAAAACTTATTATTTTAACACTCGACTTGGGTTAGTGATCTCATATAGAAGTTGCAAGGCGCTTCCTTATGGTGAAAATCACCTCATGGGCTAAATTTTATTCTGCCAGAATTGGTTAGTGGCCAACATAAAAATAAAGTAAAAGAAAAGAAAATGGCTTCCTCTTGCCCACATGGGCCTTAAATCCTATTTGTGCCCCTCCGTTCCTGTCGAAAATTCGGCGGCGTAACGGCACAAATGGGAGGATGAGAAGAGCTAAAAGAGATAGGAGAAGAAAGGGGAGAGCAGGAGCCCTCGGGACCTTGTAGCACCGTAAGGGAGCCTTGCGTGGCTTGTTTCTGATGAGATTTTGAAGGCTTGAATGATTTGAGAATGAGTTCTAACTCTTAACGGAGATAGATAAGAGATAGAGGGAGGGTGCTAGGGTAGAACACACATCTAACCTAGAGGCTTTTGATGAAAGGCAACGGTGGGAAGGAGGTTTTGAATTCTGATTTTTTATGGGAAATGTGTACCAAAGGGAGAAAGATCTTCTCACTTAAGCTCTTTCTCTCTTAGGCCAAAATTTTCAACTCTTAAACCAAAGGGAAGGCGGCTCTATTTATAGTAAAAAGGTGGATTAAGAGAATGTTTAGATGCTAATCAAGGTTAGAAATTAGGTAATCTAGTATCTAAGGTTTTCTAGGGTTCAAGGGTTTAGAGAAGTGTGAAGATGTGCTTTAATGGTGGATGATGGGTTAATGGTTGAGATCACTTATGGGTTGCAAATAGGTGTTAAAAGGGTGGGGTCCACTTTAATGCTGGCGCAACTATTAATTGGCATAAATCTTGGGAAAATGGCCTGGCGCAACTAATAGTTACGCCAAATCCCTAGGGGGGGCCAATCAAAATTATGCTTGTGCCCTCCAGGTTCAGATTACCATATCTTTTGATGTACAACTCTGATTGGGGCGGTTCTTAGACCGTTGGAAAGCTGACGACTTCTATCTTTTAATGGTATAAAATTCGATCATAGTAAAAGGCCATAGCTGGTCTCAGTGCACCACTCCTCATCCATTACCCAGGAAGGTTAGGTTTAGGGTTCCGGAAGGGGTTCTAAGGGTCGGGATTGGTTTCTAAAAGCTCGGGGTAGGTTCCTAAGGGATCCAGGGTGACTCCTAAGGGTTCCATACAGGCCATCAAATGCTCAAAAATGTACCTCTCTTGAAATGTGTTTCGATTTGGCCTTGGGCCAAATTTGGTTGTCTATAAATGCCCCTCTTTGGTATCACTAATGATCGAATGCCAAAGAAAAGAGACATTCGGAGAGGCCCAAGGCATTACTGACGGGTTTGCTGTATTCAGAATGAACTTAAAACATTCGATGAGTAACATGGTGAGAAAACGAAAGCCCTGGATGCCAGGCTAAACATTCATTTCTCAAGGTAATCGGTCCCCAAGAGCTTAGCGACATTACTGGGTATAACCGAGGTGGAACGAGTTGTGAAAGCCCTGTATGCCAGGCCAAACATTCGCTTCTTGGGATGATTTGAGGGTATTTGATATTTAAGATTCATTCTGAACTCAACAGCTTTGCAAGTAAGAGGGGTGATCAACTCACATTCAAAGATAGGCGCGAAGTAAACATACGCAAGACTCCACAGTTTGCGTCCAATCCTACGAGGCATTTGATTGCCCCATTTGACTGTTCGCTGGTTCTCCTACTGAAAGCAGGGTTTGAGGTCTTTGAATGAACCCATCGATCCCAAAGTTTATTTAGCATGACTGCCCTAGCGAAGTGAATAGATGTCACAACGCTTTTTGGGAGGACATGCTATTTTTGAAAGCGTGCCCCTGATCAACATGACCTAGAGCATCCAGCTTCAACTACCTTGGACAGATCTAACCAAACATTGGGTGTCTCCCAAAAGGGACATCCATTTCTAGTTTTTATCAATAATGATCATAAATATAATTTAACTATGCATAAACATGCACCCATCAGGGGCATTAAGCAACAACAAAGGTGATGGAAGTCTTGACTCGGACCCGCCCGGATATAATTTACGAGAATAAACGACCATCATACGGATACCTAGATGCATGGCGTACACTTTACAGGGATACCACTGCCAATATAGGTTTTAAGCTTATAGGAAATAAAGGGAAAATGACCCTTCTGAATGCATGGTTGCACATAGTTTGGTTAATACGTAATCTCATTCTCAACGGGTTGGTCTTAACCAACGATTGACCTTTTCCGACAGAGTATCTGAAGCTTAAGATACTTAAGTTCATATGAATCCAAAACAGAGCGCTCACCGCAAAGATTTAGCAGTGGAGTCAACTTGATCAAAATATTGACTGTTTGTTCGGGACCGACGCCGTTGCTCCTACCTTAAAGTAGGATCCAAAGATCCGAGGCGAACCTTAGACTCAGGACTTTAATATGGCGCCGCTGCATTGCTGATAAAACATTGACGTTTCACCATATTATGCATGTGCGCCCCTCTGTGGGGGGGGGCAAACAGGTTATTATTTTATGTGTTTTTATTTTTGTGACAATTTTTTTCAAAGTGCAAGCCTTTTTAGTTTATTATTTTTATGGATTTTTGTTTTTTTCAAAATTATCATTTTATGTGATTTTTTTTTGTTTTTCAAAGCTATCATTTCATGTGAATTTTTTTGGTTTTTCGAAGCTATCATTTTATGTGAAATTTTGGTTTTTTCTGTGGGGATTTTATTATTATTATTATTTTTGAACTTTTTATGTTTTTGTTGTTGTTTTGTTATTTTTTTTTTCTTTAGGATCGGGACGCCCATTGGTCTCGGTCCATTTTATTATTAGCACGGCTTCCAGAATAGGTCGCATGAAGATCGACATACCGCTTGGGAGTACGTGCATGTGCTAGGAGTAAACAAAACGAAGAGAGGGGGGGTCGGGTCACACGTACTAGGCCCAAGACCCGATCTAATTGGCTGGCGCAACTAATAGTTGCGCCAGGCCAACAGGGGCCCTAAAATTACCTGGCGCAACTTATAGTTGCGCCAAGTCAAAATAGGGCTCAAAATTTCCTGTCGCAACTAATAGTTGCGCCAGGCTTGGCTAGGCAGCAATTTAAATAGCCCGGGTTCGGGCTGTGGGGTATTATTTTCGAAATTTTCTCCTCCCTTCTCCTTAAAATTGAAAAATGACCTCCTTAGGGTTCCTTTACGTTGCCTCCACGCGTGCCTCATTACCGTTGCTTGCTTGTGTCAATCGATCACCGGCCCGTGCTAGATCAAAGACCCCATCTTCTACACAAGGTAACCATTAAAACCTCTTTTTTTCTTGATTTTCTTTATTTTTTTCTCTTACAAATATGATCATGATCTTGCATTTTTTGATGAGTAATGGTTTATTTTCATGGCATGCATGTTTATTGATGGTGTGTGGATGGTGTTTTATGAATGATGCCCTATTTTTGTTGTTTCATGGGTTTTGCATAATATATTATATATATATTTTATTGTTTTTTACTTGTACATATTGAAAGGGATTTTTTTTTGGTTTATATATAGTAAAGAAATTTTGTTTTTGGTTTTTATTTAAATAAAGCAAAGGATTTTTTGATTTTTTTGATTTTTTTTTGTTATTGTTGCAAATAAAGCAAAGGATTTTTTTTGTTTTTGTTTTTATATATGCAAATAAAGTAAAGGAAAAATTTCATGTTGTTTTACTTTTTCAAACAAAGTAAAGGGAATTTTTTGTTTTTGGTTTTACTTTTTATTTTGACAAACAAAGTAAAGGACAAATTTTTTGTTTTGTTTTTGGTTTTACTTTTTTTTATTTATTTCAACAAACAAAGTAAAGGATTATTTTTTGTTTTTTGGTTTTACTTTTTATTTTGACAAACAAAGTAAAGGACAATTTTTTTTTTTTTGTTTTTGGTTTTACTTTTTTTTTATTTCGACAAACAAAGTAAAGGATTATTTTTTGTTTTTTGGTTTTTCATTTTTTTTTGACAAACAAAATAAAGGATTATTATTTTTTTTGTTTTTCTAAGTGTAACAAGAAGGGCTTTTTACTCTATCTTTTTTTTTTTTTTTAGAAACATAAAAGAATGATTTTATTTGATTGTAACTTGCTTTATTTTCAAAGATAGGAAGGGGAAATTTTGGTATTTATCATTTCCTGAAGAAAGGATATTTTTTTTCAATCTAAAAGGGATCTCTTTTTTTTATTTATGCATATGTATCTCTCATAAGTAAAAAAAAGGGGAGGGTGAGCATACTTACCTTCCTTTATAGCATAGTATATCATGACTCTTTATCATTGATCTGCTCTGACGTGATTGATTTTTGTTGCCCCAAAATATCGGGTGGCGATGAGCACGTTCCCGAGGAGGGGCCCGAGATAGTATACGGCCCACGAGGGGAGCAGTTCCTTTGGGTGGAGCGGAAAGCGGGCCCATGGCTTGAAATGCAGGGCAAGGCCGCTCAAGTCGGCCTCCTACATCAACAATATACCCATATTTCGAATTTCGACATAGCGGGCCAGGTAAAAGAAGGTTCAGATTTCTTTCTTTTGTACAACGTTTCTTTCTTTCCATGATCTGATGCACTTTTCTCTTCTGACGCAGGACTTGCCCTCTATTGTATTCCGTGGGGGGTGGCTTGATTTCCAGGACTTTTACCTCTACGTCCCTCCCGTAGTGAAGTTCTTGTTGGCGCAGGTGGGCTTCGGGGAGTTTCTGTCCTGCCCTGCCATGAGGGCTGATGCCGCCTATCTGAAGGCCCTAATAGAACGGTTTCCCCCTGAGACGATGACCTTCCATATGCCGTACGCCGAGATGACCCTGACGCCTGTTGATTGGGCAATGGTTATGGGTATCAGGATGGGAGGGATACCGATAGCCGGCCTCTCCGTGCCGAGTAGAGAGGATGTCATCCGACTGATAGGGGCCTATCCCCCTCGCGGGCAGATGCATGGTACTGAGGTCAAGATGTCCTGGCTTACCGCACTTTATACGACCGACGAGTTGGTGGACTTGGGGCAGCTAGACAGGGTGCTTTATATTACTTCTGAGCGGGCGATCGTCTTGGCCCGCATTACTCTTCTGATCCTGCTGGGTAAGACCCTTTTTACCAATGCGAGCGGTGGCCGAGTTAGCCTAGCGTTGCTGAGTGTCATGGACAACTGGGGTGATGTCCATAGGTATGGATAGGGGTTGGGTACATATGGTGATGTTTAACTTTAGCTCCTGGGATTCCAAATCTGTTGTTGGTTTTTGGGCCGCCTTGGAGGTAATCCCTCATTCTTTCACTTTCGCCAATTTCACTGAATGATCTTTATATGCTACTGACCTGCTCCTGTGTAATGCTCATTTCAGGTATGGGGGTACCACCATTTTCACCCTGGGCGCCCACTTCTTCACTCGGAGGAACTTACTTACCCTCTTCTTAGCAACTGGAACCAAGCCTGACACCGTGATGTGGGCATGAAGCACCTGGAGATGGGTTTAAGGTCCCAACTTGACCTGATGGTTCCTGAGCAGGTAAGGCCCCTCTTAACCACTTGGTTTACCCATGCTTGGAAATCCTTCTTGATTAGTATACTGCCTGTTTAATTGACTGACCATCTTTAGACTTGGACAGATCCTCCATGACCCGTATCTCGCGTCCCCCTTTTGGGATCGGGCGGCCGTAGGCCCCTCTCGCCTCTTTAACAACTGCCGTGCCATTTTTTTTTATGGGGCATGGGCCAAGGCTTACTACTTGGGAGAGCGGGTGGTGCACCAGTACCAGGGCTACTATGCCATTCCCGTGGATCCTCTTGCGGATGTTTGGAATCCTATTGGCAGCGTCGAGGAACTCACAGCGGCCCTTATCAACAATGGGCTCCCTATCCATGCTCTTCATGTGCTCGGAGACTATTATACTTGGAACGAGTGCCTGCCATATTGATTTATCCTGCCACGATTTGTACCTAATGTCAATTTCCTCGCATTTGGCGGCCCGCGTGGGAAGGTAATTACCTTTTCCTCTTTAGATTAGTCTCTTTTTATTTTATCTCCGCCCTTGTTCTTTCTGAACTGATTTTTATTTTGTTTACAGTTTGCTCTAGGGGATAGCTCTGATGATGAAGGCAGGACGGCAGAAGGTACAACTGATTCTTCAGGGGTAGGTCCTTTTGGCATTGACCCTTCTGGTGCGGGATCTTCCGGCGAGAGTCCTTCCTGCGTTGGACTGTCGGGTATTTCTCAAGCTGGTGCCCCCTGGGGGCGACTCGACCGTAGTCTATGGGACCTTTCGATGCCTTGATGACAGTTTTCTCTCGGGTCTATGTGCCGCCGTGGATAGGCAGGCGCGTCTCTCGGCTGAAGCGGCCCGTGTCCCTCCTCCTGAGGTGATCCCCGGGGTAAGTCTTCTGACGGCCCATCTCTTTCTTGTTCCGGCTTCCTTTTGCACATGTTTTGGTATTGCCCTAATAGTTGACATTGCATCTTTCTAAATGTAGAACTTCGACTCGGCCATGGAGTATGTGGCGTATCATCATAACCTCGAGGAGCTTCGGGATGTGGAGACGGTGAGTATTCTGCTGCTCTGCTTTTTCTGTGGGTTCTGTCACCATTTTGATTGGTCTCAATTTCTGATTTTAGCTATGACTTGCAGCGTCCACGCGCCAAGGAGTCGCGATCTTTGCTTAGCCAAATTTCTCAAGCCTGGTCTCGGGTGGGGGATATGCAGACTTACTAGGGCTCCACTCGTCGTCGGAAGAAAACAAAGGGCACGGACAAGGAATAGGCCTTAGTTTCTCCTTTTTTTAAGCATTAGTACTTTAGATTGATGATTTGAATTTTTAGACAGCTTGGGATGGATGATGTGGCACTTTGTGGATGATTTTATTTTGGAAATATTTTAGTGCTTTGTCTTGATTGCATGCCATGGTTCCCCTGTACCGTATCTATTTTTCTGTAGGATGTGCTTGTCCATGCTTTGATGTAGGATCCATCCTGCATATAAAGAAACAAATATAGTTTCTAAACTGTTAGAGGCATTTAAAAATTTGTGAACGTTGCTTACGGCTACCCATAGTTTTGACCTTTTTTAAAAGGGTTGGAAACAAATGGAATTCCCTCCAAATCAGGCCCCAAAATGACTTATGAGGAGGGAGCTTTTGTCTGGCGCAACTATTAGTTGTGCCAGGCAAAGATTGGGGGAAATTGTGCTTGCGCAACTATTAGTTGCACCAGGCAAAGATTGGGACAAATTGTGCTGGCGCAACTATTAGTTGTGCCAACCTTAACCTGGGGAGCTGTGGGTCCTTATATACCCGAGTCAATCCAAAAACTCTCTTTTTTGTTTGACTTAGCCCTTTTGACTGATTCTTTTTGTTCTCATTTTCCTAGGGGCGGGTCCATCAACATACATCAAATTCTATACGCTTCAAAGATCCTTGCACGTTTATGGACCCGCTTTCCAACCCTCCCTTACATGGAGGGCCCGGAATCAATTTACCCCCTTCATTGGGCATGGGATCCAAATTTCTAACAAGTTGGGTTGGGAGCTTGAATCAGAGTGAGCTCGTTGATTTGGAGCGCCTTGGGCTATCTCGCCTTCCTTCCTTTCTTGAGGTTCCCCCACTGTGGGATCTTCTTCATGCCGCCACATCTTTTGGAACCCAAGTGGCCATGTGTTCCAATTTGGGAATCGGGAGATAACTCCTACTCTTGAGGAATTGTCCAACTTGTCGGGTTTGAGGCTTCACAGGGGCCTTGCCAGAATTGTACCAAAGTCGGGCTATGCCAAAACCGTTCACCTTACCCTGGGCTTGAAGAAAAATGAATATGAGAAAAGTCTCATTGGGGGGCCCACTAGGTGTTCGATGAAATTCCTGAAAGAACTTTTGGGTGACGAAAGTCTCCGAAAATTGTCGACTCGGAACATCTTCAACGTGAAAGCATTCTCTCTTGGCCTTATCTCAAAAATCCTTTTCTTTACCGGGGGAGAGAGCTTCTCTTTGACAATTTGCGATATTTTGACCGAGTTGGAGGCGGGCCGATCTATGATGCATTTAGTGCTCGCTGAACTTTTTCGGTGCCTTGATGCGTTTTCCCTTGGGAATACCAGGAATCTTGGAGGTTGCCCACTTTTGCTTCAGGTTTGGCTGGGAGAGCATCTTGCCATTTTGGGACCAGTACCCCACTTTTATCTTGCTTGAGGAGAGGTGGTCCGGTGCTTTTTGGGCAGGTGCCACATGATTCTCCAGGGAGATTTGTCAGAATTTAAGCTTTGGCTGATTGGCGCAGATCTTATATGGAGACTTCCTTTGCTAGAGCGGACCTTCCTTGTGATTCGTTCCCGGGACCATGAGGGCATAACCCTTTTGGGGTTGATTGGCAGCACCTTCTACTTCCCATTTTGGGTGCTGCATTAATTTGGCTGCACTCAGCAGGTGCCTTGTGAGGCAAAACCCCCTCTGTGACTTGATCTTTTCTAGAGGGTCCTCTGAGGATATAGATCGAATCGCCGCTCTTTGGGATACACGCCAGTTGACGCTGATGTGCGATATGGAACAAGGAGATTTGGTTCAGTCTTCTCCTGAGTATGAGGCCTGGCTAGCGACTGAGCAGCCTGTTGCTAGTCGTCTAAATTTAGTAGAGAGTGTTGACACTGGAGGCCCTTGGCCAAAGAAAGAGATGGTACTCTGAGCCCGTATTGAGCTGCTAGTGGATGAGACCTGTACGAGCTTTTAATGCAGGAAAAGGTCAGAGCAGAGAGTGCAGAGGGAGAGGTCCTTTGTTTAAAAGGATCCTTAAGTGTTGCCCTTGGAGCCACTGATACTTCTCAGAAGAGGTATAAGAGCTTGCATGGTCATTGGTTGATCGAGCAGAATGCCCGAGAAGATGATTTTTGTGCTGAGATTAGTGCCTTGAAGCACGAGCTAGGCCACTGATTCCTTCCTGTACACAACTTTTTGCACAAATCAGATACACATAAAAGGGGTGTAAGAAACCCCTTTTAGAGATACACTTTTTGGTATACATATTTTCTTCATGTTTGTTTGTTGTTTCTTTTTTGTTTGTAAAAAGAAAGAAAGAGAGAAAGCTGGACATCACACCTACTATTTTTTGGGATGTGGTGTAAGCGGTGCATTTTGTAAATGAAAAAGGAAAATCTATTATATTTACAACGACTCTTCTTCTGTTTTGTTTATTTCTGTTTAATTTTTTTGTTATTTTTTATTTTTATTTTTTCTTTTTCTTCCTTTTTGACTAATGGGTCCCTTTAACAAAGAGGGCTTTCTGCCCTACTCTTTATTCTCTTTTTGTTTGGTTTGATGCCTTAATCACAGGGTGAGAACTTGGGTCCCCTTTTTTTTGGGCATGATTGAACCCCCTTTAAGTAGTCGGATCTTGGGTGAGTTTCAACAACTTTACTAAGACTGGAACGCCAATCCCTTTAGATTGAGTCAAACCTTTCTCCTTACCTTGAGTCATACGTTTGACAAAGCAGTCTTACAAAGGCAATTTTGGTCGGAGTTTGATTTGAACCAACATGAGCGGCCCATCCATAAATAGGGGACAGGGAGAGTAACCAAGAGGGCTCCTCAAGCATCAATCCTCTCCATCAGTGCAAACCTTTCTTTCTTCTCTTTTTTTTTTCTTTGTCTTCTTTTTTATTTATCTCCTTTTTTACTCATGGCGCCCTTTCGAGTTTTCACCTCATCCATGGGTTTAGCTCTTTTACCCCAAGGGCCCTTTCGGGTTTTCACCTGGTCCGCACAAACTCGCTGTTTTAACCCATAGCGCCCTTTCGGGTTTTCACCACGTCCATCTTGCTTTGAGCTTGTATCTTTATTTTATTTTTTATTTTTTTATTTTTATTTGTTTCATCATTATTTTTTTCAACAGCCAAAACATAGACGTCGATTCTGTCATAGCCGGCTGGATGGGGTTCTGGTGTCGTCTCACAACTCGGCTTGTGTTGACTTAACAGATATTATGATTGCTTGTAAACCTAAAAGAGGGTTTTCTTCAGGGTGTAGTTGGGCCATGGGTTAGGTTAGGATTTGAAGGTATGCTAGGCTAAAAGGGTTTCCTTGATACGGCTTCAGTTTTCTCAATATACTTTCTTCTTTGAGGTTTTTACTATACATGCCCCGTGATTCTTCTATATTTTTTTTGTTCTTTTTGCTCCATTTCAGGCAATCTCTTTTTGAGGTTTTACTTTTTCAATTTTTTTAGATTGTGATGGTAACTTTACTTCCCTTTTTTGTATATGTACGCACATCTTTTTGGGGAAGGGGTTATTGAAAGAAAGGCCTACGCTCAAATGGGGTAGCAAAAGATATCATCATTTTTAGGGATGCTTTTTGGCTACTGTGGTTAAAATGATGGCCTCTTTTGGGTGATTCTTAAGCAATCATGTATCTATTTCACCAATACTTACCTTGTCGCGATAGATTAAGCGTAAAACTATCGGACGTGTCCAACGTTGATGGGCTCAGGAAGATGATCTCCGTCCATGGTGGCGAGGCGGATGACGTATCCCGGTAGCACTTCTCGAATGACGTAAGGTCCTTCCCAGTTCAACTTGAACTTTCCTCTCGGATCGGAATGGAGGGATGGGAAGATCTTCTTTAGCACAATGTCTCCTACCTTTAGATCTCAACTGCAGACATGTTTATTATAAGCGCATGCGATTCGCCCCTAGTAAACTTGAGTGTGACACAAGGCTAGGAGTCTCTTCTCGTCTAGTAAATTCAATTGTTCGAAGCGGGATCTCCCTCTCTCTGCTTCGGGTAAGCCTGATTCCATAAGGATTCAGAGCGAGGGTACTTCAACCTCAACCGGTAGGACGACCTCGGTTCCATACACAAGGGAGAATGGTGTTGCCCCTGTAGCGGTATGGATCGACATTTTGTAGGCCCACAAAGCAAATGACAGAATTTTGCTCCAATCTCGATAAGTGACGACCATCTTCTCAAGGATGCGGATGACCGTCTTGTTCGCAGCTTCCACGGCTTCATTAGTTTGAGGTCGATAAGGTACGAGTGATAGTGCTTGATCTTGTATTGCTCACAGAAGGCTCAGATGTGCTTATTTGCAAAGTTTGTGTCGTTATCTGTGATGATATCCTTGGGTACTCCAAATCGGCACACAATATTACTCTTGAGAAATCTCTCGATGTGACTGGCTGTGAAGTATTCAATAGTGACGAGGATGAACCGATGTCCGTTCGATGCTTTCGGATGAATCATTTCGATGACGTCTAGGCCCCACTTAGTAAATGGCCAAGGAGTGGTCATGCAGTGTAGATCGATGGTAGGAGCATGTATTAGACTGGAGTGCTCTTGACACTTGTAACATTTCTAAACATGTTTATAGCAATCTGATTCTATAGTGGTTCAAAAGTATCCTAGTCGCAGAATTTTCTTGGCGAGCATGTGACTGCTGATGTGGGCACCGCATATTCCCTCATGGATCTCCTTCATGATATTGGTTGCTTCACATTCTGTAAGGAACCTAAGTAAGATGTACTTGTAGGATCGCTTGTAAAGGCATTCCCCGCAAATGATGTAGCCTGTCGCTAGACATTGAATGGCTCGCTGGTCCATCTTGGACGTACCCTCAGGGAAAGTTAGTGTCTCGAGGAAATTTTTGATATCTGAGAACCCAGGTGGCTCATCATCAGGCTTTATAGGTTCCTCAATCTGGAGGCAGAAGGCTGTCTCATTCCTCTGCTCAATCATGATCGGCTTTATCTCAGCACCATACGATAATTCTATCATTGACGCCAAAGTGGCTAATGCGTCTGCAAAGCAATTCCTTATCCGAGGGACATATGAGAATGTCACGTCTTGGAAGCAAGCTATTAGATCCTTGAGGTGCTCATGGTAAGGGATCAGTTTCTCATCTTTCGGCTTTCAATCTCCATTCATTTGGCATATGATTAACTACAAATCGCCGAACACCCGGAGGTGAGTTACATTCAGATCGAGAGCCGCTTGTAGACCAGCGGCACAAGCCTTGTACTCAGCCATGTTGTTAGTGTAAGGGAAGTTGTGCTTGATAGAGACGGGTACGTGGGATCCTTTCGGCGAAATTAGAATGACACCAACTCCCTGACCCTCGGCGTTTGCTGCCCCATCAAAGTGTATTATCCATGATTCTTCTGCTTTTTCAGTATTGTCTTTTATCATGAACAAGATATCTTTATCTGGAAACTCAGATCTCAAAGGTTCATAAGTTGGCAAAGGATTGTTGGCAAGATGATCGGTGAGTGCCTGCCCCTTAATTAACTTCTGAGTGACATACGTGATATCGAACTCAGATAATAAGAGCTGCCAGCGTGCAGTCCGCCCAGTGAGAGCGGGCTTCTCAAACAGGTATTTCAATGGGTCATTCGGGCCAAAAGTAGAACGGCTTGGGATAGCAAGTAGTGGCGGAGCCTCTGAGTAGCCCATACAAGAGCCAGGCATGCTTTCTCCAGATGAGAATAGCGCGTTTTATAATCAGTAAACTTCTTGCTCAGATAGTAAATGGCCTATTCTCTTCTTCTTGTCTCGTCATGGTGACCTAAGACACATCCCATCAAAACTTTTGTCATGGAGAGGTACATTAAGAGTAGTCTCCTCGGCTCTGGTGGCACCAAAATAGGTGGATTGAGGAGGTAGTTTTTGATTTTATCGAATGCTGCCTGATAATCATCGTTCCATTAAACGGGCGAGTTCTTCCTTAGTAGCTTGAAGATCGGCGTGCAGATGGGCTTTATCTGTGCAATGAACCGATTGATATATTATATTCTACCTAAGAACCCTCTAACTTCTTTCTCAGCAGACGGTGGTGACATTTCAGTGATAGCTTTGACTTTGACTAGGTCGACCTCGATCCCTCTCCTGCTGACGATGAACCCCAACAGTTTCCCTGACATCGCACCAAATGCGTACTTTTGTGGATTCAGACGTAACCTGTACTTCCTCAGTCTTTCAAATAACTTTTGAACATTTACCAAGTGATCGCCTCGCTCCGATAATTTGGCTATCATATCATCAATGCACACCTCAATTTCTCGGTGCATCATGTCGTGGAATAATGCAGTCACTGCTCTTTGATATGTAGCGCCGACATTCTTCAACCCAAATGGCATGACCCGATAGTAGAAGGTGCCCCAAGGAGTGATGAACGCTGTCTTTTCTCGATCCGCCTCTGCCATTTTGATCTGATTATATTCGGAGAATCCGTCCATGAATGAAAGCATCCCGTGCTTAGCAGTGTTATCGACCAAGATGTCAATGTGTAGCAATGGGGAATCGTCCTTCGGGCTTGCCCTGTTCAAATTATAAAAGTCGATATACATGCGGACCTTTCCTTCCTTTTTTGGCACAGGCACGATATTGGCTAGCCATTGTGGGTATTTGGATACCATGAGGAACCCCGCGTCATACTACTTGATGACCTTGTCTTTGACTTTCAACATCGACTCGAGTCGGAGACGTCTCAGCTTCTGCTTAACCGACTTCATATCAGGGTAGAGAGGCAACTCATGCTCCACCAAATCGATGTCCAGACTAGGAATGTCCTCGTATGACCAGGCAAAAACGTCTTGGTATGACTGAAGGAAGTCGATCATGTTTTTTCTTTCTTCGGGAGACAGCGACATTTCGATTTTGGTAATTTGGAGAATCTCCTCAGTTCCTAGATTAACGTCCTCAGTTTCCTCGACAATGGGGGTAGGGCCATGCTCAAAGTTGGCAAACCGGTCAAGGAGCTCATTGGGGAGCTCCTCCAAAGGACTATCCTCATCCAGACTCGTAACTCCTACCTCTTCTTGTATTTCTACAGGAAAGGGGTCAATTTTACGTGGGACGAGTATTTCGATTAAGGCATCCTTTTGTGTGATTTTATCCAAAATCTTAAAAGACAATATTTTTGGGTTATATATTTTTTCTATATTTTTGAGATTTTATATTTTTTCAATGTTTTTGTGTATATACAAGGTATTGCCTGCCAAGGGCTTATCTCACTTTTTATAGTTTATTTTTTTTGGGGAATAGGTGCCAAATTGTAGGCCACTCCCCGCTTCTAGGGTTTGGGGGCAAAGATGCCTAGTTGCGTACCTGAGGGGCCACTCCTTTACCTGATTGGATGGAGGGTGTTGACCGATATGACTCTTTGGAGTCAGCCTCCATCATATTGACCCCCATTTCATCTGAGATGATGCCCTCAAACATCAATACCGTTTTATGGTGATTTACCACAGGGAGAGTTTGTTCAGGTACTGGCCATCGTTCTTCGAAAAGGGACAACACAATCAAATCTATCTCCAAGTTAGGAAGGGTAATGTGGTGATTGGTGTGGGGTCAAATGGGTTACCCCATTTCGATTGATCTTAACGACCTCAGCACTGAAAAAGGAATCCCTGATGTGAGGCCTAGGGCAAGGTTTCTCTTTAATGTTGATTCCTCGAGCTCTTGCAGCTGCGGTGACTCTGACTTTCTCTTTAACTTCTCGGACCTCTTCCTCTGTGGGTTTGTAACCTAACCCGAATTGGACCTTCTGCCCCTTGGCGATAACTGGCTCTTTCCTTCCTTGTAATCTGGGCCTCAGACCCCTTCCTTTCTGATAGCCCTACTTTTGGAGCATAGCCACTGCTGCTACCATTCCGCCTTCGATTTTAGGAATGATGCTCTCAATGGGCTCCGGGAGTATTTTCGACACTTCATATTCGAAACTGTGGAGGTCGACATCCTTAGCGGTGTGTGGTACATCCAGTATATTGGGTTTCTCAACACTATTGGTGGCCTTTTCTTTCTCACTGTGCCCCTCTTCGATGATTGTAATAATTTTATGCCCAGATGGAAACTTGAGTTTCTGGTGCAACGTGAAAGGTATGGCTCCGACCTCGTGTAGCCACGAGCGCCCCAATAACAGATTAAACAAGGATTTGATGTCCATTACTTGAAATAAAATGGAAAAGGTCATTGGCCCTATCAATAGCTCAAGGTCAACTTCTCCCATATTTCTCTCCTGGTATTGTCAAACCCTCTAGCGCTGGTTCTTGTGGGCCTCAACATGTATGGATCGACCCCGATCTTGGTGGCGGTTCTTAACGGGCATATATTCAATGCAGACCCATTGTCAATTAGAACCAAGGTGATTACCATATTTCCAGACTCGACTGTTATATTCAAAGACTTCGAGTGGCTGCCTCCTTCCTCCGATAAGTCAGCGTCAGAAAATGAAATGACATTAGGAGCCAATACTTGACCAATTATCTGCCTGACTTCATCTGGGCTAACTTGGAGCGATACATGCGCATTCTTCAACGCCCCCATTAATGCTTGGAAATGAAGTAGGGACGTCATTAATAGATCCCACATATAAGTGGGCGTACGCCCCTACTTCATTTTCACCGTAGGATTTTAGTTCGAAGAAGATAACGAATCTCCACTCATTTTTTGAAGGGATTCCGCTATCTTTCTTCCTCTCGGCTTGTCTTGCCGGTGCTTTGCTTTGATATCTTCCTAGACCGTGTGACAAAGTCCACTGCCCCTTCTCTGTGATCGCCAACGGACGCCTGCTTGTTCATAACTGGGACTCGTGAGGAGGATCATAGGTTGGTCCTGAGAGTTGGAAAGGTATGGCTGCCAGTACTTGAGGTGCATGTACAGATGGCTCAGAAGGTGTGGGCAACACCTGGTTTATTTCGGGGGTAGCGGATTGGGTGGCTAGATTGGGCCAAATGTGGGTGGTGAAGCTTGAGGGTGGTGGTGTGGGCGTAGGCCATTGGTAGTTAGTGGGTGGCGGAATGGGGGTTTGATGGGCCACTAAGGAATTGACGAGAGTGGTAGAATTTGTGGGTGGTTGAAATGGGAATAATGGGGTGGGTGTAGGCCATTGGTCGCTAGTGGGTGGCAGAATGGGGGTTTGATGGGCCACGGGGTAATTGATAGGAGTGGCAGAGCATGCAGGTGGTTGGGCTGAGGATAATGGGATGGGCGCAGGCCATTGGTAACTTATTGGTAGTGGTGGATTGGGGGTCTGTTGGCTTATTGGGTAATTGATGGGGGTGGTGGTGTATGGTTGATATGCATTTATGTGCACATAATTGACAGGTGTGGGTGATGGAAAGTATGTCCTGAGATCCAAGGGCTCAACTTGTGGTACGGGGCTAGAAAAATAATCAGATAAATTCAGGGGTTCAATCACCCCGACATTCCTTTCTCCATCATTCCTTGGCAATGGTGTCACATAAATCTCCCGATCATTGATGTAATCAAACGGATTGAATTCAAATTCTTCCTCGCTTTCTATCATCCCGATGATGGGTCTGAGACTAGCCCCTCTGGTAGGATATGGGGATAATGGCACTTGATGGATGTTCGTGTGTTGGTTTGTTTGAGAAGGTGCTGGTGAAATTATTTTTTCGGTGTCAATCAAATCTTGGATTGCGTGCTTCAATGGGAAGCATCGATCAATCGGGTGACCCGGACATTGATTAAAATTGTAGTGGATATTTGGGTCATAGTTCCTTGGGATCGGGTGAGGAAGAGGTTACGGTTGACAGATAGTAACTAATCTCTTTTCTATTAATAAAAGTAAAAGTACACTCAAAGACTGCCCCAAGGGCGTAAAAACTCGGTCGTAGCAGGCTCTCCTCTGCTCTGGAGTCATCTGCATTCCTTGCCCATTCCTTGTCCTCTGTATCTGCTCAGTTCTAGCCGGCGCTGGGGGCGCGGCTTGAAATTAGAATGGGGTTATATTATTACTGGGCCTGGTATTGGCAATGTTTTGAACATCGGCCCCTGTCCTCTTCTCGGTTCTTTGTTCTGAAAATCTCCTAACCCTACTGGCTCCACTTGGCATGTTCTTATTCAGACGGCCCTCCCTGATGGCATCCTCACATCGACTAGCGTTCTTTATCATATCAGCAAAGCTAGACTGCTACTGGTATACCAAAAAGTTTGATATCACTAGCAGAGTATTTTTTAAGATCATCTCTATCTGCTTATCATCAAGTATTCTGTTTCTGACTTGAGCTGCCAGTGCTCTCCAGCGTCCCAGATAGTCACTGAAGGTCTCATTCGGGTTCTGCCTCAAGTGGGCCAAGTTCGACTTTCGCGGCTCAATGTCTACATTGTAGACATATTGTTCTTGGAACAGGTGCGTCAAGTCCTTCCATGTTTTCATCATAGATGGTTTCAAAGATGTGAACCACCTTAGGGCCGGACCCGTCAGGCTCTTCTGAAAGACTTTTATCAGTAGTCTTTCGTCCCCTCCATATTGGCACATGTCCCCACAGTAGGACTTCAAGTGTGTAAATGGGATTGCCGGTACCATTATATTTATCAAAGGCCTGCATTTTAAATTTGGGGGGCAAGGGGACCTCAGCGAACAAATACAATCTGTGAAGTCTGTGGCGTGGATTTCAGCTCCACCCATTTTCATAAACAGCCTTTGTATTTTGTCCAACTGTTCTTTCAGCTGTTCTGACTCTTTCAATACAGGGGTTGCTTTCTCGGCCGTTGGCTGGACTTCACTTTGGGCCACCAAGGGGTGGACAATTATGGGAGGAGGGTTAAGGTTGGTCAATGCCCCAGCATAGGCTCCACTATTCCTAATCTCGTCCTCCTCATATTGCTGGTCGGCATAATGTGCAGTGAGGGCGGGATTCTCTTGTTGGTGTTACATGGGTTGGATGGGAATGGCGTGAGCGGGGGTTGGGTGAGCCCATTGGGAGTAAGAGAAAGTTTGTTGGATGATGGGATGAGTGGAAGTTGGGTTTTGGGGTGGGGCCTGATGGGGCCATTGGGCAGGGGAGTGGTTTGGAGATGGTCTTAGGGTATGGGGCCATGGGAAAATTGGGTTTGGGGTATGACATGGGTTTGACCCAAGTGTGAAGGTTGGGTGAAGTGTTGGGGGTATTGCAGGATGTATGAGTGTGGGGTTTGGGCTTGGGCCATGAAGCCTTGGTCATGAGAAGCTTGGGCCACGGGCCATTGGTGGGTTCAGGCCATGGACCCTTGATAGGTTTGGCCTAGTGGGCCCTGGGTAGGTTTGGGCCATGGGCCCTTAGTGGGTCTAGCTTGGTGGGCCTTGATGGGTTTGGGCCATGGGCCCTGGGTAGGTGGGCCCTTGGTGGGTTTGGGTGGTGGGATACTGGGCCATTGGGCCCTGGAAAAGAGGGGTTTGGGCCAATGGGCCTTGGAGCATGTGGGAGGTGGGAGTTTGGATGGTGTGGATTATGAGGGGTTGATGGGGGTCATGGGAGAGTGAGGCATGGAGATTGGCTAGGGTGTGGAGGATAGGAGGCATTTTGGGAAGCCTTCCACCTGGAGTAGGCTTGGAACATCTCCTCCATCATGGTCATGGAAGGAGGGTCGGATGTGGATAGTGGACTTAAGGGGTGATGGGGTAGAAGTGGGATGGGTGTTGAGGATAAATTGGGCATGGCCCAGATAAAATCGGGCATGACCCGGGCATGTGAGGGAATATGGGGTGGATTGGAGAGGCGAGGGGATGTATTGGGTATGTTTTGGGCTGATGAGGGTTATGGTGAAGAGGGGTGAGAAAAACCGGGCATAGCCCCGAAAAAATAGGTATGACCCGGATAGATGGGGGGAGTTGTGGGGGGTTGGATAAGACGGAAGTGGTGTATGTGAATGTGGGTGGATCGGGCCTATAGGGGGAAGATGGAAATGGGGCATGAATGTGGATTGGGTGAATGGGTTCGGGTTTATCATGAACGTGGATGGAAAAGGTGTTGGATTTGGCATGGGCATGGTTTGGGCAAAAGATGGGGAGTTGGGGGTTGAACTTTGGATGTTTTGGGAGGTGGTGGTTGGGAAAATGGGGTTGCCAAATGGGCTAGTAACAGTAATGGGCGATTGGGTGAGGGGGATGGTGGAAAAGACTTCTTTCGAATGGGAGTGGGTTGGAGAATGTGGCGGGGATGAGTCGGGATCGGCGTAAGCCGGGTCCACTACCCACCACATCCTTCGGGAATGGGTCGGGTATGTGTGCCTTAGATAAGGCCCAAAATTTTTTCTCCTTCCCCTATGGGATGATGGAGGGCAAGACGATGCCGTTGTGCCGACACCACAAGAACTCTATTTTTTGAGGTTTTTTTTTAAATTTTTTTTTTTTTTTTTGAAAGACTTTTTTTATAAAAAAAAGGTTCCAAGGCCTTGGAATTCCCTTCTCGGGTGGCTTTCGTACCCTAATTTAGGACCCGCGGCGACAATTCCGACACGCATCGGAAGAATCAAAGGAAGACCTTTGATCTATTGAAGGTATGGAAATCGAGGCGGACAACCCGATCCCCCAAAATGAGCCAAAAAGTTACCTTCTTTTGACCGGCGGGGGCGTATTGGGTGTCGGAGATGGCGGGGCCCAATCAGAGGTACTAAACACACTAATCGGGAGACTCAGGAGGTGAAAAAGGCCATAAATTCAGGCAGCTGCTATCCAGAATAGGCTTGGCGCAACTAATACATGAGTCAGGTCAAAATGCTCCCTTTTTTACACTGGCGCAACTAATAGTTGCGCCAAGGTAAAAGTGGTCGGGATTAAAGCTGGCGCAACTATTAGTTGCGCCAGTTATAATTTTGAGATTTTTACACTGGCGCAACTAATACTTGCGCCAGGCTAAATTTGGGGCGCCAAATGTATATGAGAGCACCAAACAGCACCCGAAATGAGTTTCTTTTTTTGGTTTTTATAGAAGCTAGGCTTCCTAGAACTGACTGCTTATATGTGATCGATTCTCTTCTCACCGAAGCCTAAAGGTTTGAGTCTGGTATAATTCGCTAGCGCGCTCCCCAAGGGTTTTAAGCTTTGGAATGGAAACCCACCCGATATACCTCCGGAGCAAGCGCCTTCTCAGATATTAGGTGGGCTGAGACTTTTCTGGATCATCACCACTAGGGGCTGCCGCCATACTAAGACCCGGGTGGTTGTATGTGTACCTAAACCTAACCTTTTTAAAATCTACCCTGTAAAAATAAGTTAATTAAGCTCCCTATTCTTGGTTCAATTTTAATTTTTTCTTTTCAAAGCCCCTTTTTTTTATGGAAGTTTTCTTTAGTTCAAAGACCGGGGATGATGACCCCGTGTCGCCACTATGGTCGGCATCCACTATCAGAATATGATTGCACAAGTAGGCCTGCCAATCCGCTAAAGCACTTTAAATGATAGAAATTTAAAGAAAATTAAAAGATAATGCGCAAGTAGGCCTGCCAATCAGCTAAGGAGCTAAAATGACAGAAAAGTAAGAAAAATTAAAAGACAATGCGCATGTAGGCCCGCCAATCGGCTAAGACACGTAAATAACGGGAAAGTAGGGGTGAGTAAAATGACTTAATCGGAGGGGCGAGTAAAAAAATAGATAAAAAAAGCAATAAAAAGGTTAGTAAAATAAAAAATAAATGGGCCAAGTTTCAAGGAGAAGCTCTACAAGCTATCCCCAGCAGAGTCACCATTTGTGTAACGGTGGGATTTTTGATGATTCCGTCGCGGTGATGTGCTCGCTTACAAAAATATAAAGTCGCCACTCGGAGCTTTTGGTGTCTCGGGATACCTATATCATTTTTATGAGCACCGAAGTGCTAAAAATATGACTCTGAATCTGGTCCACACCAAAGGCTCTTGGGTAGGGGCTTCGATTATCGATCGGAAAGGTGTTAGGAACCTGATCACCCGCTTAATGCGGTCTTTACTAATCGCCAACACAAAAATAAAGTAAAAGAAAAGAAAATGGCTTCCTCTTGCCCAAATGGGCCTCAAATCCTATTTGTGCCCCTCCGTTTCTACCAAAAATTCATCGACGTAACGACACAAATGGGAGGATGGGAAGAGCTAAAAGAGATAGGAGAAGAAAGGGGAGAGCTGGAGCCCTCGGGCCCTTGTAGCACCGTAGAGGAGCCTTGCGTGGCTTGCTTTTGATAAGCTTTTGAAGGCTTGAATGATTTGAGAATGGGTTCTAACTCTTAAGGGAGATAGCTAAGAGATAGAGGGAGGGTGCTAGGGTAGAACACACATCTAATCTAGAGGCTTTTGATGAAAGGCAAGGGTGGCAAGGAGGTTTTGAGTTCTGATTTTTGTATGAGAAATGTGCACCAAAGGGAGAAAGATCTTCTCACTTAAGCTATTTCTCTCTTAGGCCAAAATTTTTAACCCTTAAACCAAAGGGAGGGGGGCTCTATTTATAGGAAAAGGGTGGATTAGGAGAGTGTTTAGATGCTAATCAAGGTTAGAAATTAGATAATCTAGCATCTAAGGTTTCCTAGGGTTTCAAGGGTTTAGAGAAGTGTGAAGATGAGCTTTAATGGTGGATGATGGGTTAACGGTTTAGATCACTTATGAGTTGCAAATAGGTGTTAAAAGGGTGTAACAAAGCTATCAAAATATACTCTAAAAACTCAGGTGGTCAACAAGTCAAACCTCAATCACAAAATTTGGGGCAAAATCAGAGGTTACTGTTCATATGCCTGGCACAACTATTAGTGGCGCCAGGAAAATGTATAGTAAAATAGTGCTGAACAGTGGCCTGAAAGTTGGCTTTGCGAGGGTGGGGTCCACTTTAATGCTGGTACAACTATTAGTTGCACCAGGCATAAATCCTGGGAAAATGGCCTGGCGCAACTAATAGGTGCGCCAAATCCCCAGACGGGGCCAATCGAAATTACGCTTGTGCCCTCCGGGTTCAGACTACCATATCTTTTGATGTACAACTCTGATTGGGGTGGTTCTTGGACCGTTAAAAAGCTGACGACTTCTACCTTTCAATGATATAAAATTTGATAGCAGTAGAAGGTTGTAGCTGGTCCCGATGCACCACTCCTCATCCATTGCCTTAGAAGGTTAGGTTTAGGGTAGGTTCGAAAGTGGTTACAAGGGTTGGGATTGGTTCTAAAGGCTCAGAGTAGGTTCCTAAGGGATCTAGGGTGACTCCTAAGGGTTTCATACATGCCATCAAATGCTCAGAAATGTGCCTCTCTTGAAATGTGTTTTGATCTGGCCTTGGGCCAAATTCGGGTGTCTACACGAGGGTCGAATTTAAATTCGACCATCGAATTTGGAATTCGATTATCGAATTTTGCCCTATTTTATGATATTTGGAAATTGTTTGGAAAATGTTGTGGGTATTTTCTGTGTGGACTTTTGGACCTCTATTAACAAATGTGGTGTTAATCATTGTAGGCCTTGTGATAAAGAGTCCATTGTGAGGATCTCTTGGTGTGTTTTTTTGACCGATTCGGGTTGAGGTAGGGAAACCCTAAAACTGATTTGCATTTTATTCTAAGTATTTGGTTGCATTTTATTCTAGGCATGATTTCTGGATTTTGTTAAACATAGCATGAATAGGAACTTCGAAACTGTGATATAAATAAGAACTCAGAAATTTGAAACTTCAGAACCTCATTTGCGAATATCAGTTTTGTATTAGAACTCTGAAAATCTGAAATGTATTATGTACATAAAATCTGATATGTTTAACATTTGCATTCAATTTGAGGTTAATACGAACGAAACCCTATATTTTGCTAACCGTGTTGACGGTATTTTTGCTTAGTGCAAGTTTCCTTCATTATGTAGGGGCTTGTTGCTCTTTTCGAAAAACATTGAACGACGATGGTTAGTAGGGTTTCCTATCGGTAATACTCTCGGTCTCATGCTATAGGTAATTTGGGAGATATAATTAAGTTATAAATTTAAGATAAGAGGCATGCTTAATTTAGAATTTGAAAACCTCAGAACATCGAACCTATTAAATCATCTTTTGGCTTACTATTTTAGAATTGGAATTTAGATATCATTGCATCTTTTGAAAACCATAATTTCTCTGATTCTCGTCTTTGGAAACCTTTACTTATGATAAAATGTAATTTAGATAAGTTTCCTCTATTGAGCTTCGATGTTAGCTCATCCTGACTATACGTCACAGGTGCTAGGACTGATATAGGTTCAGATGATCTCGATCTAGAAGACTCTGACTATATCCCTGAGGAGGAGCTTGAGACCCCAGCGGAGGAGTTCTTCCCTTGATTTAGATTTGTCTTCTTGGTACTTTTTGGATTGGTGTTCTTTTGAATTTTGGGCTCGAGGCCACTGTTTTGTCATTTTTAATATCACTTGAGGAACCATCATTAGGAACTACTATTTTAGGTGTTTGGATTGGCCATCACTGGTGGTTCTTCCTGGTTCCTTTTAGTGATATATTTTGTATGATCTTTTGTCCTTGATTATTAGTTGTACTTCTGTTTTAGAACTATGTTATGCTACCAGCTTTTGTTTGATGTACGGCTTATTGAGAAATTAATATGTTGATGAACCGACCTTTCCTATACCTTAGGGATTGGAAAAGTCAGATCGTCATAGTTGGTATCAGAGCACTGGATATAGGTTCAGAGTCTTAGGACTAAGGGCATGATTGTCTTTACAGTCAATACTGATCATCAATTATTATTGTTCTTCAACAATGACAGATCAGCAGGGCTCCATTGTTCAGAGGCAAAGGCAGAGGAGGCCGAGACGGACCTAGAACGGTTCATATGGACGAGGTTCATGAGGACGTAGGTACCTCACGGGTCAGAGAGAGATCTGTGTCTGGCCCCAATGCAGATCCTTTGGCAGCTGGTAGAGGCGGAGGAGGAAATGTTGACCAAGTATTGGCGGCTTTAGCCACCAATATGGCTCAGCAGACACGATAATGAATCAACAGACAGAGCTGTTGGCAGCCCGACATCAGCCAGGAAGTTTTGCATAGTTCAGACGGATGAGGCCTCCTACTTTCTGGGGTCAGACAGATCTAATAGAGGCCGAGGGATGGATCGATGAGATGGAGAAAATCTTTGAGGTGTTGCAGTGCACCGATGTAGAGAAGGTGCGTTGGGAAACCTTCAAATTATTGGGCGAGGCCAGTCCTTGGTGGAAATCTGTGTCCAAGATACGGGAGCAGGACTACCCTAACACTCCATGGACATGGGCGGAGTTTGTGGATACGTTCAATGATCAATATTTTCCAAAGATCGTGCGTAATCAGTGGGAAGTCCAGTTCATTGAACTGGAATAGAATGAGATGTCTGTGTGCGAGTACGGTACAGAGTTTGATAGGCTTGCACATTTTGCACTTTTGCATGTGGCCACTGAATTAATGAGGGCCCATAAATTTTAGCGGGGCTTGAGGCCAAATATACAAGAGAAGGTTGCGATGTGGGAAATGGAGACTTTTGAGGGCGTCATGTCAAAGGCCCTCATTGCTGAAGAGGAGAACCAGAAATAATATCTGAGAAATAGAAACCGGTTCAGACAGGGACAATCGAGTGCGTCTGAGTAGGTGAACAAAAAGCTGAGGTTCTCGAGACCTCCTCAGTATCCTACTCAGCCATCGTATTCCAAGCTGGCTGTTACTTCTGGACTAGTGTCTTCCTCTTATCAGCGATCGCAAAATTCTTCACTAGCACGACCTTTTAGATCTGTGAGCACTGTCGTGAGCAGGGCTTCTGTGGCTCAGGGATTATCTCGTGGACCATCTGTTCCTCCTGTTCCTACTCCAGCATGTACACGATGTGGGAAACCACATAAGACAGAGGATTGTAGAAGGAACACTGGAGGATGCTTCTGGCGCGGGAAGGTTGGTCATATGATCAGAGATTGTCCAAAGGAGGACAAGGGAAGGACTACGTCGGTCTCTATGCAAAAATCATCACGACCTATAGTTTAGGGTCGAGCCCACGCGGTGACTGCACATGATGCCCAAACGTCGAATGACGTGATCCAAGGTATCATTAAAGTTCAGATTATAATTCATGTATTACTTTATGTTGTTTTGAATTGTGAATTCTTTAAAGATAAAATTGAAAACTATAATTTATTATATGAAAATTAATAATAACTTGTGATAAAAGGTACCCTTATGATGAGTCATAAAAGCGACTTGAGCAAAACGGAAGCACGAGTATTGATAGACCCCGGGTCTACACACTCATTTATCACTCCTCTTTTCTCAGAGAGGTTGGGTATTGCTCGGGTATTGCTCCCAAAACCCTCACTTTCATTTTGGATGTGAAAATTCCTATGGAAAGCTCGGTGAGCACGGATACTGTGTGCCAGTCAGTTATCGTGATGGTTGATGACCATGAGACAATGACCGACATGATTACGCTGAGCATGGAAGGGTTTGATGTGATTCTCGAGATGGATTGGTTGTCTGCATATCACGCGAGCGTGGACTGTCTACGAAAGATCATGACCTTTCTACCACCTAAGAGGAAATCCTTTCAATTTTGTGGAGTTAAGTAGAACATTGCACGGGTTATTTTTGCTATTCGGGCCGAGCGCATGATGAGGAACGATTACAGTGGATATCTTGCTTACTTGCAAGATCATAAAGAAGAGAAGATGAACATTGCTCTTATCACAGTTGCTTGTGAGTTTCCCGATGTCTTCCCTAAAGACTTACCTGGGTTGCCACCTGACCGAGAGATCGAGTTCGTGATCAAGTTAGCGCTGGGTACCGAATCTCTGTCTAAGGCACCATATCAGATGGTGCCTACAGAGTTGAAAGATCTCAAGGAACAAGTACAGGAGCTGTTGGATAAAGGTTTTATTCGACTGAGTGTTTCGCCTTGGGGAGCACCGATACTCTTTGTGAAGAAGAAAGACAGATCGATGCGTCTGTGCATCGATTATCGCCAGCTCAACAAGATGATGATTAAGAATCGTTATCCACTGCCGCAGATAGATGACTTGTTTGATCAACTATAGGGTGCAAGTTCTTTTCAAAGATTGATCTGAGGTCAGGCTATCATCAGCTCAAGATCAAGGTAGAAGATGTATCCAAGAAGGCATTTCGCACGCGATATGGTCACTATGAGTTCTTAGTGATGCCGTTTGGGTTGACGAATGTGCCAGCATCATTTATGAATCTGATGAACCGCGTGTTCAAGCCACATCTTGATAAATCTGTGGTAGTTTTCGTAGATGATGTCCTCATCTATTCAAAAACCAGAGAGGAGCACATACAGCATCTACGAGTGGCTCTTCAAACACTCAGGGACCATCAGCTTTATGCCAAACTCAGTAAGTGTGAGATTTTGCTAGACCAGGTCAGTTTCTTAGGCCACGTCATCTCTGAGTCTGGTATATCGCTTGATCCTATGAAGATTGACTCAGTGGTGAATTGGGAACAGTCAACGACAGTTATAGAGGTTCGTAGTTTCCTTGGTCTGGCAGGGTACTATTGGAGATTTGTCGAGGGCTTCTCGGAGATATCTGGTTCGCTTACACAGCTTACGAGGAAGAACGCGAAGTTTGATTGGACAGAGCAGTGTGAGCAGAGCTTTCAGGAGCTGAAGCAGCGATTGACTACAGTGTCGATAATTTCTATACCTTCAGGCAGCGGAGGCTTCGCAATGTATAGTGATGCTTCTTATGGCGGATTAGGCTGTGTGCTTAATCAACACGAGCGGGTCATTACATATGGTTCTAGGTAGTTGAAGGACCATGAAAGAAATTATTCGACATATGATCTTGAGTTAGTAGCAGTTATTTTTTCCTTGAAGATCTGGAGACATTACCTCTACGATGAGATATTCGATATATTCACCAATCACAAGAGTCTCAAGTACCTATTCACTTAGAAGGACTTAAATATGAGGCAGCGAGGGTGGATGGAGTTCTTGAAGGGTTATGATTGCTCGATCCAGTACCATCCGAGAAAGGCAAATATCATTGCTGATGCTCTCAGTAGGAAGTCTTTAGCGCTGTTATCGCATCTTGTCAGTAGGATACAACGATGGAAGCTACTGAAAGATATGACTTTGGGCAGCTCACGATTCGATGTGAAAGGCTCAGGAGCACTGATGGCTACTCTTATGCTTCGTCCGCTCTTCTAGAATATCAAAAAGCTACAGATGACAGATGATGAGCTTATGGCCATTAGGCGAGATGTGGATAGTGAAAGCAAGAAGGATTTCTCCATTCGGGCAGATGGGACCTTGCTGCTTCGAGACCGAGTATGTGTACTGACGAGTATCGAGCTTCAAGACACTATTCTGGAAGAGGCTCACAAATCGATGTATGCTATATATTCGGGTAGTACTAGGATGTATCAAGATTTGATGAAGAGTTTCTAGTGGCGAGGTTTGAAATGCGATGTCGCTGAGTACATATCACGATGCTTGGTTTGTCAGCAGGTTAAGGTTGACCATCAAAATTCAGCAGGGTTTTTGCAACGTTTACCTGTACCCGAGTGGAAATGGGAAACCATTTCCATGAACTTCATTCTGGGATTGCTGAAAATACTGAGAAAGAACAATGCCATCTAGGTCATTATTGATCGGTTGACGAAGTCCGCTCATTTCCTACCTTACAATACGATGTATACCGCCAGCAAACTCATGGAGTTATACCTCAAGGAGATCGTTAAACTGTACGGTATACCTGTTAATATTGTATCAAACAGAGATCTGTTGTTTACTTCACAGTTTTGACAATTGTTTCAAGAAGGAATTGGTTCTCGTCTTAACTTCAGCTCAGCATTTCACCCACACACCGATGGCCAGACTGAGTGAGTGAATCAGATTATTGAGGACATGCTATGGGCTTGCATGTTGGACTTCCACGGGTCATGGGACCAACACTTACCTCTGATCGAGTTCGCTTATAATAATAGCTTCCAAGCTAGCATCGGTATGACACCGTTCGAGGCTTTGTATGGGCGGCGGTGCAGGTCTTCGCTGAATTGGGAAGAAGTGGGTGAGAAGCTTATTATCGGACCTGAGATTGTGGAGCGTACGATCGAGACAGTTCGGTTGATTAGCGAGAGACTGCGTGTAGCTCAGAGTCATCAAAAGAGCTACGCCGATTTCAAGCGGAGACATGTGGATTTTCAGGTAAGCTTATGTGAGCTTATGTACATTCATCAATTCATATGCCTTTACGCGATAAATTTTTCGCTAACACATATTTTTGGTCGGCGACAATGTATTTGTTTGAATCTCGCCTACGAAAGGCGTTATGCGATTCGATAAATGAGGGAAGTTGAGTCCTAGGTACGTAGGGCCTTGTTAGATATTAGGCCGAGTCGGAGAGGTTGCATACCGAGTGGCGCTACCGCCACAATTATCCAGCATGCACAACATCTTCCATGTGTCCATGCTGCGGAGAAACATTCGCGACCGCACTCACGTACTTGATTACCAACCCATCGAGCTTCAAGATGGTTTGACGGTGATTGAGGACCCGATACAGATTTTGGATCGCAAGGAGCAGATCCTAAGCACTAAGAGGATTCCTTTGGTTCTCGTACGATGGAAGAATCATACAGTGGAGGAAGCCACTTGGGAGCGAGAGGCTAAAATCCGAGAACAATTCCCGAGCTTGTTTGAATAAATTTATAGGAAATTGTAATTGTGGATGTATACTTAATGTATGGGAATTTGGGGATTTCGGTGTGCTTGTCTTAGCTTATACTCAAATTTGGGGTGCAATATATATATATATATATATATATATATATATATATATATATATATATCTCATGGCCCATCCAGAAGTATAAATTTTTGGAAACTGCACATACAAGCTTGTGGTTACTTTGGCTAACTAGCATATGATCAATCGGGTCGAGTCTTAATTGTATTGGTGAATTGCACTAGATGTTTAGCTGTGCATTTGCATTATAGCCTAGGTTCGATTTTATTCATGTAAGGGCTTAAGTTTGCCAAGAAAGGACCTAAAAGAAAATTTTAAAACCATAAAATTTTGAAAGTTTTAAAGGCAACAGGTTCTGAAAAATTCGAACCTCGAATTTACAAATCGAGGGTCGAATTTGGATGCACAGTGCCAAGCAATTTTAGGCAAAATAGAGCCCTGACAAGTTTTGGCAAATTCGAGGGTCGAATTTGAATTCGATGATCGAATTCTGCGGGTTTTAATTCGGCTGGCTTTAAGGGTTTTGTCATTTCGCACATTGAAAAATCGGGGCCGAGCATGGGATCTTGAGGGTTTTGGGGTTTCTTTGGGTTCTCTTGCAATTTTTTTGGCCGAAATCAAAGGGGATTCAACTCGGTTTAGCTTGGGGACTTGTATTCTTGGACAAGAAAAACCTTGTGGGCATTCTAAAGAGGTAAGACCCTCTTCCTTTTGAGTTTTTGGTCGATTCTTCTTGTGCTTTTAGGATTATTGTTTGTTTTGTTTTAATGGGGCCTAAGAAACAAACCCCTGTTCGTGTCCCAACTTCTAAGAGGCCAGCTTCTAAAGCTGGGTCTTCATGCCAATCCCCACGACCACCACCAGAACCGGTTCCACCTCCTATGCCCCCACGAATTCGTGAGCAACCCAGTGACTATTGGGGTGTTAAGGGGTTTGCTGACGAATGAATCTTTGATCCTGAACTTTTCGATCAACAAGCCTCGACGCAACGGGCTTCGGATTATTTGGAAAAAGCTCAGTTAACCCCATTGTTAAACCCTTTTCACACCCATTTCTATCCTCGGTTAGTATGCCTATTTTACCAGCGTATGTGCCAGGAGGATGGGAAGAAAATCTATACCACCCTTGATGGGCATGACTACGCCTTTTATATTGACGACATTGCCGCGGCAATGCGGTATCCAACCAAGCATTCAAGCACCATGGGTCTTGCTCCGCCACACACTAAACCCATACAAGTCCATGAGGTGAGAGCCCAAATGACTCAAGGTCGACATAGATCCAGCAAGGCTATTGTCTGTTCTCAAATGCCGGAGACGATGTGGATGCTTGATGTGATCTTCAAGGCATCCTTATATCCTTTTGGGCACCGATCAGAACGTCGAGGCCCCATCCAACAGATCTTATTTTCGAGGTTTCAAGAACGTTGGTTCAATGCCCCGGCCGTTATCTTTACCGGTATCATAAAGGCCCGTGAGAAAATGGGTAAAAAGGTCAAGACCCCGGCCAAGGGCATCCCCTATGCGAGATTCATCTCATTGATGATTGAGGATTATTGGGTGGGACCGGCTTATGAGATTCCTCCTACTGAGCCTCGATCCACGACTAGTCTCAAGACTTATAAATTAGTCGATTGGGGTCGGACCTACAACAAATTGTTAAAAGCTCTTAAGGGTACGGTAGTTCCTGATGATGATGAGGAGGATGGCGATCACCCCGCTACAGAGCATGTTGCTCCTGAGCATGACCAGCCCCCACCCGCTGATGTACTCACCTTGTCGGAGTTTAGGCGTTAGATGACTACTATGAGTCTTCAGATTCAAGAGCTGACTCAGCACAAGAATTCCATCAGCCGAGAGTTGCAGATACACGGGGGGCATTGACCTATTTGATGCAGCATGTTTTTCCTGTCGATTTCGCGACCTATATGGCAGACCTCCGAGCGTCGGTGCACCACGCTTCTACCTATGGAGCAGGTGATGGTGTACCTACTGATGTGGGCAATGCCGGTGCGGATGGTGATGAGGATGATGATGGTGGTGATGCTACTAATCCTCAGGATGCTGGGTCAGGTGCGGATAGGGGGGATTAAATCAGCTGTGGTGACTTTGTGGTTTTTCCTTCAGCAGTCTTTTATTTTTGTTGGGACTGTACTTTTCTTCATGGATGGATTATCTAGAACCTGGTGGTTCTATTTTTTTTCTACTTTTTATAATTTTTAGTTTGTTCTCTTTTGATGTTTCGATCTGTTCTTTTTGTATATGAATTCTCAGATCTTTGGATGTATGGCCTATGGATATGTGGTTGTTTTTTTTTTTTTTTACTTTTCCTTATGGTTGTTTGGCTTTACTTATGCTTTTGATTGCTTTGCATCTGGTTCTAGCTTATTACTTTTGGTTTCATTTGCTTTCTGCTTTGGTGTTTCTTGCGTTTTGTGATTCGACCCTATCAGCTCAATAACCTGTTTTGTGTACTTTGCATTTTCGTTTCGAGCACCATGAGTCACGGTGAGGTAGTTTCCCGGCACGTGACACTTGGGGTGTAGGCATCCATGTACGGATGCAATCCACTATGGCCCTTCGGGTGCCACACGCAGTACATCCAGGTTACTACGAATCTCGTCCCCTGACTTGCGTGCCTTGTGAAGCAATCGCACTGTGGCCCATATACTTTTGCTTTAACCTTGTGCCTTTGGTATTCTTTTGGACTTTTGGTTCAGATTCGGGTTTTTTTCGATCTGTTTGTGTCTTTTATATTTTCGAGGACGAAAATTCCTAAGGAGGGGAGAATGTAATATCTCATATATTTTGGCCTGATTTTGATTACCTTGGTAAGCGTTCTCGAAATATTTACGGGACGAATCAGGTTTATTTACGTAGGTTTGGGTATGATGAGATATTGGGTCAAAGGATTTTGTTTTTGGACTTGTGGAAGCTATATGTTGATAACATATACGCTAAGTCATGTGTATGCGCTTAACGCCGAAAACTAATGCAAATTAAGTGGATAGAATTTATGCCTATAAAAATCTAGATATTTTGTTTTGCCTAATTGTTTTATAAAGAGAGAAGTGTAGAGAAGTTTCACTCTTCTCCCTCTCGTGTGAACCTGTTTGTTGTAGCCTTTGCACCCCTTACTTCTTTGCTTAGATCCTTGGAGATTTAAAATCCCCCTCCCCATCTTAGCCATTGACAATCCTTGTGCTCTACTTCTGTTGGCTTGGTATATTTTGAAGAAAGGCTAGGGGAGAGAGGACAATTTTTAGTGAATGATCTGGGCAACCATTGCTCTAGCTTAGTGGTTAGAGGTGGACTGATTTTGGAGTCCAACTAACTTGAGCTTGTGGATTGATTCGGTGTATGGAATTGGATCAACGGAAGCTAAGGAGTAGACCTTGAAAGGTAGGCACTTTAAACTTCTTTGAATAAGTTAGTTATGCCTAAATTAGTTAGATAAATGGTGCATCTGGAAAGGATAAACAGATTAGTGCTTTGGATTGAAAAATTAGGTCATAAGAACAAATCTGGAACACCACAGACCTGGAGAAATTTGAGGGTCAAATTTCAATTCGAACCTCAAATTTGAAATTCGACCATCGAATTGGAATTCGAGGGTCGAATTTGGGCTGTTATGCCTGATGCACTTTTGGGGCAATTCGAAGGTCAAATTTAAATTCGACCATCGAATTTGGAATTCGATGATTGAATTTTGCCCTATTTTCTGATCTTTTGAAATTGTTTGTAAAATGTTGTGGGTATTTTCTGTGTGGACTTTTGGACCTCTATTAACACATGTGGTGTTAATCATTGTAGGCCTTGTGATAAAGAGTCCATTGTGAGGACCTCTTGGTGTGTTTTTTGACCTATTCGAGTTGAGGTAGGGGAACCCTAAAACTGATTTGCATTTTATTCTAAGTATTTGATTGCATTTTATTCTAGGCATGAATTCTGAATTTTGTTAAACATAGCATGAATAAGAACTTCAAAATTGTGATATAAATAAGAACTCAAAATTTTGGAACTTCAGAACCTCATTCGCGAATGTGAATTTTGTATTAGAACTCCGAAAATCCGAAATGTATTATATATATAAAATCTGATATGTTTAGCATTTGCATTCGATTTGAGGTTAATACAAACGAAACCCTATATTTTGTCAACCGTATTGATGGTATTTCAGCCTAGCACAAGTTTCCCTCATTACGTAGGGGCTTGTTGCTCTTTCCGAAAAAGGGTTCATTAAACGACAATGGTTAGTAGGGTTTTCCATCGGTAATACTCTTGCTCTCATGCTATAGGTAATTTGGGAGATATAATTAAGTTATAAATTTAAGATAAGAGGCATTCTTAATTTAGAATTTGAAAACCTTAGATCATCGGACCTATTAAATCATCTTTTGGCTTACTATTTTAGAATTGGATTTTAGACATCATTGCATCTTTTGAAAACCATAATTGCTCCGATTCTCATATTTGGAAACCTTTACTTATGATAAAATATAATTTAGATATGTTTCCTCTATTGAGCTTCGATGTTAGCTCATCCCGACTATACGTCACAGGTGCTGGGACTGATTTAGGTTCATACGATCTCGATCTAGAAGACTGACTATATCCCTGATGAGGAGCTTGAGACCTCAGCGGAGTTCTTCTCTTGATTTAGATTTGTCTTCTTGATACTTTTTGGATTGGAGTTCTTTTGAATATTGGGCCTGAGGCCATTGTTTTGTCATTTTTAGTATCACTTGAGGAACCATCATTAGGAACCACTATTTTAGGTGTTTGGATTGACCATCACCGGTGGTTCTTCCTGGTTCCTTTTAGTGATATATTTTGTATGATCTTTTGTCCTTGATTATTAGTTTTACTTTTGTTTTAGAACTATGTTATGCTAACGACTTTTGTTTGATGTATGGCTTATTGAGAAATCAATAAGTTGATGAACCGGCCTTTCCTATACCTTAGGGATTGGAAAAGTCAGGTCGTCACACATCTTCTTGACAAAATCAGACATACAACATCATTCTTTCAAGACTTAACAGGATCCAATCGTTACTATTGCGGGATTGCCTTCCTTTCTCTGTATATTTCTGTCAGTCTTTACGAAAGCTTCAATTATTTGCATGTGAGGTGAAACTTCCTTCTTCTTTCAAGGTCATAAGCTATCTCAAAGCCATTGACTTCAAATACGTCATGTTAACCAATGATCTGATTGAGAAGTTGATATCCTCTTGTGTGCTTCTCGAAAGCCTAAAACTTGTTTCTTGTGAGGGGATGAAGAATCTCAATATATGCGCTCCACATCTTTCGGCATTGCATATCTTTGGGCCATCACCAAACCCGTAACCCTCTAGCAAACCAGTAACTTTGGGCATTATATGAAATATGAAAATCTAAATGGTGTCAAAATGGGGTGTACAACATCATTTGAGGTGGTTTGGGCATGTCCATCAAAGATATAAAACAAACCTTGTCTGAAGGATTGAAGTAATGCAAGCGCAATGAAGAGAATGGGAAGAATAATAAAAACTTGGAGGGAAGCAGTGAGAAACAACATTTAAGATTATGAGATGACAAAGTTTATTCCTAATATAGAAATGAGTGCTGGTTTAGGACTTGTAAATTTGACCCCAAATAGAAGGGGCAAAGCAGGGATGATGATGATTGTCCAAGTAGCCTTCACATCTACGACCAATGAACGCAAGATTTGTCACAACACAGAAAACACTGAGATGTTACCAAAACCTCGTCGGTGGGATTTGATCCCCATATCAACCTACCATGTAGAGCTTTTATGCATATGCAAAGATATGTGAATTACGAGTTTCCTTTCTCCAAGCATACACAAAGATATGTGAATTACGAGTTTCTTATTTTGAAGGAAATCGTGGTGTATAAGTTCAGTACTAAACACCTAAAGCATCGGTTTATCAGAAGAAACCATGGTATAAATTGGAGGATGAATTCGTGAACATCCAATCTTGATTTCTGAGTAGTTATTCCTTCATAAATGTGAACTATTACAAATCATTCCATGTTGATTTTCAAAGTTAAGATTTATGATAAAATCTAATTATCACTTTCGTAGAACTGAGAAAAAAATTCTATCATGCATGACAAACGATAGAAAATGTTAAAAGTTCAGCACACATAGCATTTCTGTCCCTATACTCAAAAATAAAATCATAGTAACTAGGGCCAAACCCATTTATTGAACTTTATTGTCAGATGTAGTGTTCGTATATTGGCTAAAATAAACAATAAACGTATATTAACAACCTTTATATAGTTCACAATTGTTGGTATATGACAGCAAACAAGGATGAAAGTTTATTCTCGCAGTACATGCAAAATAGACTGATATGAAAAGCTAGTTTAAATATAAGTCAATTAATCAAATTAGTGATGCCTTAGATGGATAAAGAGTTAGCATTCTCTCAAGTAACATGACAGCATATGGGTTACGATTGTAAAGCAGAAAAAAAAAATCTTACAACATATCTTACTAAAACAAGAAAAACAAAGTCTCAGCCACACTTCTAACAACTCAAATCCTGATAACTAAATCATATCTTATCTAAAATATTATAAGTAAAACAATAAGAATGAACTAATACAACAAGATGAGAATTTACTTTTTGAACTCGTCCTTGAAAGCACCGCACCCTTTATGTCCTTTTTTGGCATCAGCTCTTGATACTTGGGTAGCTCGGAAACCCCGGTCCAGTTGTATTCAGTAGCACCTCTAACCATTTAATAAATTCTCTTCAACTGTTTAGCCTACACTAAGGATGAACAAAACAGTGATATCGAACTTTGTTAGAACCTGTTTGTCATAATCTACTCCAAAATCTGTGTTGATCTCCCTTAGGATATGTGTGCCAAGATGGATGGGTTCTCCTTGATTGATCAAAGCCTTCATTCATACATCCCTCCTCTGTTAACCTTAAAGTGGTTCAAATCAAAAGACTAAAGGTTGTGTTTTTAATTTGTAATGAAGATATATTCACAACGCGCTGTGGGAATCATCATAGCGGGCCGTCACTGCTATTGTCTCTCAGTGGCCACAGTGTGCTGTGACTTTTATCACAGCGAGCTGTGGTTGTGTTCACATCTCACTGTCACTTGAATCACATCAAGTTGTGGTCCTTTGCGACAGATCTTCATTCTTGCTGAAAAGTTGTTTTAGAGATTTTTTCGGATTTCTGGTTTTTGAGGGGTGTTAGGGTTTTTTGTTAAAAGACTTTTTGGATTAAGGAAAAAGTAAGAAAGCTAAGAGAGCTTCTTCCCCTTAGAGAAAAAGAACCCTAATTTCATCTTCTTCCCTTTGAATCATTTGGTTTTTGGAAAAATTGTTTTCACTCAAAATGTTCCCTATCTTTTGAATCTCATCTAGCTCAAGTGAGTTGAGTGTAGTTATCCCTAGAGATTAGGGTGTGTGATTGATTGCCTTGTGGAGATCAAGGTTGAGTGTTGTGTGTTCATCAACGGTAAAGAAAAACATCCAAGTCGGAAATCTATGGAGGCGACCTGCGACGGGAAGTTCGTTTGCATGAGGGTTTGATAGGGCATGTGCATGTGTCGGTATATCTTTCGAAACTCCTTATAGTCATTTATTTCATAGTGGATTTGGTTTGTGGACTTCGGTCCCGTGGTTTTTCCCAGTGATTGGGTTTCCACGTATATCTCGTGTTTTGGTGATTTTTGGCATTATTGTGTAATCTTAGATTAATTAGAATTAATCGAATACTCAATCTAATTCCGTAGATTGACGAAATTTCAAACTTCTCTTTCAATGGAATGCAAAGAAAAACTTATGTAACTATACAACTTAACAAGTTAGCAAAATACAGTAACATGTGATGACCATACATCCAAGTTGGATGTGTGATTACCCGGACATATTTTTGTTCAAATGTAATGACAGAAATATCTACTTTTATGTTCAGACGTAATGAGATGGAAATATTTTATATATGCTGAGCTTAATACAAGGAATTTTTTGATAATGTGAATAGAGGTCAAAGGACAAATAAATTGATAAGAATGAACCCTACTGCACTTTAAATACAATACAAGAAAGTTGATCAATCCTAAGTACTGATTATAAAAGAATTGAAGTCTACAACCAGAGTCAAGAGAGCAATCATCTGAAAGAAATCATATAATCTGAATAAGTAAAGCAATCATCTAGAAATACCCAACATTTGTACGATAGTAAAATACTCAAGAGAGCCTATCTTTCAGGCACAGAACGAGTATTATAAGGACAAACCTCTACATCATCGTCACCCTTCAGGAATATTTTTCTCAATAGAAGCTCCGCAAAAACACAACTGGCCAACCATATGTCAACAACGGGACCATAATTGCAACTTCCTAGCAGCAACTCTGGACGTTTGTCGAACCATTATGAGCATGAATTGGGACATTAATAGGATATGCTCTTGGAAGGATAGAAAACAGACTAACAATTTGGGAAATTCCACCACCCATGTTAAATCAAACAATTTACTTGTACGACAGAGTAATAACGTTAAGTGTAAGTAAGAGGTTCATTGGAGTCACTGGGGAGTTGTTGGTGTGCAAGACCAACATCTGCAATCTTTAAATTCCCCTCATCGTCGAGTATAATATTACCCCTGCATGAATAGAAGTAACATAAAAAACAAAATACTTGCAAAAAAGAAAGACGAACCCATAACAATTATTAGAATCTTGGTACTGATCCCAGTATCGGTCTGTTTATATACTAAGACGTATCGTCTCTGGTATCACTGTTACAAACTCCGTATCAGCGATCAATATGTCTAGGTATCATCTGAGATTTTGATGTAACTCTATACTATCATGACCTTTGATGTCGCAGTGAAGTACTTTGTTGTCATGCAAGTAACAAAGTCCTCTTCACAACTGCCTTATATACCACTGGTACAGAAATAGGTCAAAAAGGAAATCTATGTCAAGATATAAGGGACAGTCAATAATTAGATAGACAAATATTCATTTGAACTGCAGTGTTACGATACCTTGATATGGGGAAGTGGAATCTTCATCTCCTCATATTGTACAAGTCCCCACAAATCATTGTTCATATATTCAAAAATCATGTAGAGCTTCCTACTCTGTCCCAAGCAATAAAGTAATATCAGAAATTCTCTTTCAATGAACTGAAAATACAGGTCATCGAAATATTCATTTGTCAAAAATAATATTTGAATGAAGAGAAAGCATCTAGTGCATTCGTAAAAAGCTGCTGCAGATTTAATGTAGCAAGGAAATCTTAATTGGATTTCCTTGCGCATCCACTCCCGGATCTAAGAGAATTACAGCAAAAGTTAACAATAGCATGATATGTCAATCTGCTTGTTAAAAAAAAACGAAACAAAACGACTTCAAATTATACATAACCTCCAGAATATACAACTTCTTTCAACTGAATTATATTTTCATGGTCCAGCACACTCATAACTTTTACTTCCTGTTTGAAAATTTCTAGTTTTTGCTGAAACAAACAAAATGGTCATTCATGTCAGTAGTAAGAAATAATAATAATAATAATATGAACCTCCTAATCAAAACAGAATTTTCAGAGTTACCGGTCCTGATGGGCAAATATAAACACATCGATAAAAAGAATCATACCTCAGGTGTTTCTCCACCTATCATTTTTAATGCAACAATTTCCCCAGTTTCAATGTCCTTAGCCCTAAATACTTGGCTGAAATTTCAGAACAAATGAGGAATAGTCAAGGAGCCATCCAATCCATAGAAATATACAAAGAATAAGAAAAACTCCACTTAAAAAAATTGCCACCCATTGGACGTCGTAATCTATGAAAATAAATGACCAATTATAATAATAAAAGTGGGGTTTCCATATTCTTTAAATCCAAGGATCAGATTTTAGGTTGAGGGAACTTAGAAAAGGTTCCAATCGAGAAAATGCGTACATTCAAAATCGTAATCCATGACAGGACCAGGCCAATTATGGTATAAAAATGGGCTTCCCAAATAAAGTAAAGTAAATTTTTGACAAAATACACATTTTATTTGTCAGGATTTTATGTATATAAGGATGAATAATAAATTCATAGGTTTTTGGTAACGAAGAGATAATTTGTATTAAATCCATGAATGTAACATTCAATTCACATTTCAGTACATTCATTCCGATCAAGCAGTCAGATTGATTAATTTGGAGAGTTTGTAACAAGAGCACACAATCCTTAATCAACCCAATTCAAATTTAACATGATTTAAAAATGTATCCAAAAAGGAACATCTCAAACTCAAACAAGACAACCCAGATTTCAGTCATCGATGAATCGAAAAAACTGAGACAGGGCTTCATCTTACAAGAATTCACAATCTTGGAACAAGAATGTAGTTCGCAAGTCAGTTTTCAACATGATTTAAAGAGCATATTGAACTCGAGCAAGACATCTTAGAGGCATCAATGAAAGATAAAAAAAGAAAGGAAGATCTAAGAAAGGGTTTCAACTTAAAGGAATTCTCAATCTTAAGAAAGTAGATATTCGAATTCCGGGCATCAACGCATCTTACAAGAATTCTCTTCAAATCAGTTTTCATCATGATTCTAAAATCAAGCTAAATGGAAATATATTGATGAACAAAAAAAAAATTCTGATTCGTGTATCTATGAACAAAAAAAATAAGGGGTTTATCTTACAAGAAATTTGATTCTTGGAACAACAAATCAACCTAAAAAGAAATATGTAGAACTCGAACGAGACATCCTGGATTCCGGGTCTCAACTAATCCGAAAATATGAGTGACGGTTTCACATACAAGAAAGTAGTCTACTCAACCTGTTTTTACCATGATTTCGAAATCAACATTTCAGATATTAGTAATTGATGAACAATGCAGAACAAGAACAAGAACAAAATGGAAACGGATAGAGTTGGGGTTTTGTTATTTTCTTTTCACTTACCCATATGCCCCTTGGCCGATCTTTTGAGTCACATCGTGCCATCTAATAGATCTTAATTCCTCCTATTCAATATTATCGAGATCTATCTCTCCGACAGGTCTTCTCCTCGCCATTCTTCGCTCTTCTTTCACTCATAAAAAGAACACAAAATCTTCAATTAGATAAAGATAAAAAACGGGTTCGCAAGATTCAAAATCTGGACAGGAGAAAACCCAACAAATTTAAGCAAAGATGAATAAAACTTGGTAAATACCAAATTTGCAGTTGCAGAAGGGCTAGAATTTTGATTCAGGTCAGATTTTGTTGCTGCTCAGGCAGCGATTTGTTCGGCTTCGTTCGAATTTTGTAGAGTCATCAGATTTGGATTTCAAGAAGAAATTCCAATAAAAGAGCAGCTGAATCAATTTATGATGTTAAAGATGGGAGGTGAAAAGAAGAGCCAGGCGGGGTTTATAAGAGACGTCATGGAGAAGTTCATCTTTCAAAAGTTAGTTAGTGAGGGTTGAAATGACAAAAGAACCCTTGTCTTTTGCGCAAATCCTAAAGATAGTGGGACGTTTAAAGAGTCGTACTACATTTAAAAGAGTACCTTTAAATCCACCCACCAAATCTTTGAGTTCACCAACGCTTAAAAACATTGACTGCATTGAATCAGATGATGGAAATTGTTTATCGCTCAAATATTTCACACGATGGATCTTGAGATCATGGGCATACCGTCAGACGGTCATTTTCTTATTTCACCTAGTACACACAAAAAAAAGTTACCTTAAAATCAATTTTGAGCTTTCACGTGATATTAAGGTCACTTTTTTTAAATGTGTGTCATGTGAAATAAAACACTGACCGTCTGATGGTACACCCATGATCTCAAGATCCATCGTGTGAAAGATTGGGAGGATATATAAACTGTGACAGTTTGGATTTTCGCACTCGGAAACCTGCACCGTCAATTCAGCCATTAAGGCCGAATCCCATATAACTCATTGAACATTTGGTACATCCACACGCAAAGCAGAAACAAAGCACATATCTAAACGAGCAGATAGAGTCATCATAAGAAATAAATCTTTATTTCTATATAATGACATGCTGAAAAGACCACAAAAGATGGTTCTAATCCCATGCAACTCACATGACTAAAAGAACCGAACCGAGCTATCAGTGACAAACAATAGTCACCAACACATGGTTTGCAAAATAATATACTGTATGACATATACATAACTTCTTACAAAACTAAACTGGTTGGACGTACTAAGCCTTACAAATAGAATCTCAAAACAATCTAACTAGCGCAGCACTGCCCGCTAGAAGAACTCCTCAGGAGGTGGCTTAGTCTCCTCCGGAATATACTCCAGGTCCTCATGATCTACGTGCTCAGTACCCACCGCTACCTCTGTACCTGTAACGTATAGTCGAAGGGTGAGCTACATCTAAGCTCAATAGGGAAACCAAAATAACATGCATATGATGATATCAAATATATATTTCATAACATAATCGGAAACATTCTTATCTTACTGAGAGTCACAACTTCTTGCAAAGGTTTACAATTTAAAAGTATTTAAATTGACAAAAACAAATATCTGATGCCAAATTTAAAACACATTAATCATGATTATTCAATTTGTTCTCTTAACGCATACAGTTAAACAAATCACTTAAATAATCTCTCGAGCAAATATAGCATCGAAAGTCGCATATAATACCGATGGAATACCCCAAACATCGTCGTTCAATAAACAATTCATACAAAGTTGCCCAAGCCCCTTCGAATTAGGTGACTTGTGTTGAACGAAGTGTTTCCACATATTGAAAACCAAAGAACAGATATCCCGTTGTACCAAAGCACAAGTACGGATATCCCGCCGTACAGGTCACGGGTATATCGCCGCGTCGGTAGGGTATTCAACACATGAACCTTAAATCAAAGTGCGAAATTTACATAGAGTTATTCACCGTGTATTGTGATAAGTTATACTAGTTCTGCCTTCAAAATTTACACACACATGTATCATATTGCGGATGTCACACACACATACTTATGTTCTTACTGATGTCACATGCTTACTTATCATAATTCATACACCTACACTTTTGGTTTCTTCTTGGTGCACGTGCAAACACATTTATCTTATTTAAAATCATGAAGGAAATTCAGGCCGAATGATTTACGAAAACTACACATTCTTACACATCTCTATTATATCATAAAATTCATGCTAAGCGAAATCAAATGCAAATCTTATGAAGTTTTCCCTACCTCACATGAAGCTACAGACACGAGCTCCTTATCTCAAGCTAGCTCTCCTAGCCCATAGCTCAAGCTTGTACCTAACATACACAAATTTAAATCATACGTCAAAAATGACGTAAAATAGGAAGGTATAAATTCTCCCCAAAGTCCTCTTTACAAAATAACAAAGTTCTGAAACTGTCAAAATCGATCGGTCAATTTTCCAAATTGATCAATCGAATAATTTTCGATTGGTCGAATTTCTTCAGAAAATTAGACTTCTGGCACACAAATACCGATCGATCGGTTTTAAATCGATCGATTGGTTTCCAAAATCGATCGGTCGATTTCTCCAGAACCCAAATTACACGCTCACTGTTTTTCACAAATCGATCGGTCGTGCTCACTTCAATCGATCGGTTTCATAAATCGATCAATCGAATTTAATTTCGATCGATCGGTTTCGTTCAGAAACCTTCAGATTCATAGCTCGACAAAATCAATTGATTGGCTTAAAAATCGATCGATCGATTTTGTCAGATTTCACCCAAACTCGGGTTTGAATTTCTCAAACCCATTTTCTTTCAAATCTTATCTTTCTTCTTCTAACTCTCTCTCTCTCTCTCTCATACATATACAAAAATCAACATAGCTGAAACTTATAATTTCACATAAATTCCTTACCTTAATTTTATCGATTACTCGATCCACGTGCTCGCACACAGCTAGGGCTTCGTAGTTCGAAGCTTTGGTTTCCTCATGATTCTAATTTCGCCATTAATGCATCGTCTTAATTCCTTGTACGCACACTCATACAATCGAATTTATTGCCCTTCTCCCTTCTCTCTCTCTCTCTCTTAATAACTCTCTCAACAACCGAGCATAAGAGACATAAATTCTCTTAGAGTTTAATTTCCTTATATCTAAACTTAGACCTAGGTGTTAAGCACATACACCATAACTAGGTGTATACGAACTCATCCAAAGGTTCACACACCATCTAAATCAACCTTTTTCACTTAACACATAACCCAACATAAATTACCTAATTATTTTCACAAAGTAAGATACGTGACCAGTTGGGCACGAACATTGAGGCGCACTATTCAAAGCTCAAAATTTTTAGGACATTACATAAACAATCTCCATCGTCTTATTCAATACAGTCAATGCATTTCAGCATGGATGAACTCAAAGATTCAGTGGGTGGATTTAAAGGTGCTCCATTTAAAAATGGTGTACACGATTACGCGGTTTGGTCACTTAATCTTTTAAGATGAGTTTGACTGTTATGGGTTTTAATGGCTGTCAATGGGTTGGGTTGGGTTGGGTTAGGACGAAAAGTGGGAATTGGCATATGCCCAACTTGACCCAACCTGATGATGCAACCGACTCTGCTTGATGGGTCAAGGGTCAAGGGTGCGCAAGCCAACCTCACTAAAAACCTCCAAATTTTTATAAAGGGAGCCGCTACTTGCATTCGGTTTGGTGGCCGTTGCACCGAATTTAAACAAAGACTTGGTATTTTAGGGAAATGTGACATGTGAAAACATAATTGGACCGTCTGATTTGAAGTTCATGACCTATAGATCTTCAAATTGTAAGATTGGAGCAAAACACAATATTTATCATATGATCTAATCTAGTCAATTGTTAAATCAAATAATAGCCTTTGACTATATTTAATCACACGATGAAGATTATATTTTGTGTTAATCTTTTGCACTTAATATCTTTAAATCATGACCTTCAAATCAAACAGTTTAGGTGGTATTTTCACATAGCATATATTCGTCAAACTTGTAAGTCTTTATTTTTATTTCGGTGCAAAGGCCAACTTCCGAATGCAAATAATGGCTCCCTTTTATAAACTATTAGGTTGATCGAGTTGGATGCCTCATGCCCACTCCGACTCCACCGGTCAACTTTATGTGCCCGAACAGAAAAACTTAAGTTGGACGGGTCAGATATCAGGTCATACAAACAACAATAGGTTATAGATCATAAATAAATTCTCCAGCCTCGAGATTCATTGAAATATCCTTTTACGGAATTCTATGGAAAATTGCATGATTATTTGCTACGGGTATGATGAGCCTTAAAAGTATTAGTACCACGTCTCTAAAAGCCCCGTGTTCCTACGTTTTCACTATTTTCTCTTTGTCAGCATCGAAGTACATAAACTTTTTTTTATCAATTTTTTATATATTATTTTTTCACTTTTTCATCTTCTTCTTTCTCTTCTTCTTTCGATTCTTTTTCTTCTCCGTCAACTTCGGTAGTTGCAACGGTGTCGCCTGTAAGATCGAATCACCTTCTTCTTCTCTATCAACTCCGATAGCTGTAATGGTGTTGCTGGCAAGATCGAATCAACCGCTTCTTCTTCCTCAACTCTAATTTTCACAACAACGATTTCGGCAACATCGGGAAACCCTCTTTTTCTTCATCTTCTTCCTCAACTCCGGTGCAACAACAACACCGGCATGATCGAAGCACCCTCTTCTTCTTCTTTTCCTTCCTTCTTCCTCATCTCCAACGAAAACCTAAAGAACCTACAAAACAAGGAAGAAACCGTAAAAAAAACTTGAACTTGTGACACTAGCATAAATCAAAATCTTGGTTTCGGTTTCGTTCACCACCCGAATCGTAAGTCAAAATTTCGGTAAATTTTGGAAATTTGTTTCGAACTTTGTCGAACTTTATTTTTTAAACACTATCACATTATTAGAAGACGTATTTGAACTATTGAGACTAAATTTGACAAGATATCGGCAATATTTGTTGAAATCTAACAACATTCTGCTAAATCTGGGAAGATTCAGCATGATACGACTAAATACAGAGAAATCTGATGATATTCGGTAAGTTACGGTAACTTTGGGAGAGAATCCATCAAAGTATGGTGATAATTCGTCAAAATCTGATAACTTTTGGCAAATTCCGACGAGATTTGGCAAGTTACGGTACGACGATGAGATTTCGTCAAGATCCGACAATATCCGACGAAATTTCATCAAGTTATGGAAGGAGAGGAGAGGAGAAAAAAAAAAATAAAGAAAGTGTAAAGGAATGAAACTTAGGTAAATGAATGGCCCCCACCGAAACGAGAAATTGAAAATTTTTGGGTGGGGGTCGAAAAATTCAAATTATCGGATCGAGATTTTGATCCATGGACACTAGGCACCCACTGTCAGATTATTACATCTGATGGTAGGAGCCCACTGTTAAATTTAAAAAGCTGACAATGGGTGCTCACTGCCAATCTTTTATAACTGAAAGTGGGTATCTACCGCCATAAGTTCAGCGGTACTTTTCTTTTGTTTTAAAACTTTTTAGGGTTTCTTAGGTTTAAGTTCTTTATTTTATAGGTTTACGTTTTTATTATAGTTGGTAGTTCGTTGATGTTGCAATTTGCCGAAAAAGAAGAGTTGTCGGAGGCTTGGAGAAGAAGAAGAAGAAAAAGATGGTAATTCAGTGATGCTGATGAGCAATGGTCAGGGAAGAAGGTAGTCGGAGAAGAAGGTTGCCGGGAAAGATGATGAAAAAGGTGAGTATTTTAGATAGGTGGGTGCTCCTGAAGGAGAAATTAGGTGGGGGTGCACATTTTTCTAATCCCCCCAAAAAATTATATTTCATTAAGTGGGCGCCCTCAAAGAAGGTCGTTCTCTATGTGGGTGTTTTCAATAAGTAGGTGCTTTTAGAGATTGCATGGGTGCGAATAGAGGTATACCCTAAAAGTATATATTAATTATATAATATAGGGAGGTAAAACTTGCACACGAGATTTTTATCGTGGCACGTATTGCAAGAAAGACTTGGTATTTTTGGGATGTGTGCCACGCAAATCATCTGATTTAACATAGTCAAAGTCTATCAACTGATTTAATGGTTTGACTATATTAAATCAGATGATAAAGATAGTGTGTTGAGCCAATCTATGGCCTCAAAGATCTGTATATCATCGCCTTCAAATCAAACACCTTAGATGGTGTTCTATATGGCACAAATTCTAAAAATACCAAGTCTTTCTTATTAACCCATTGTTGTTTGATAGTACATCACGGTTTCAATTTCCGTTATGTGGAAGATTGGGGTGAAAAATGAGGTTCGTGACGTTCGTCCTCCGATTCCAAACAACAATAAGTTTCAGAGTAAGGAGCAAGTTACTTAGTTATAAAAATTAAATATCACCAACAGTTACGTTCACATCGCTTCCCTTTATAATGAGTAGTTTTAAATATGGAAAATGGCTACTTAGGACATGGTGAGCATGGGGTAGGGTTGGAGCCCTACAATGTGGTCATTTGGGCTGCCACATCGCACCCACATCCTAAAATGACACTTATTCCTTTTAGGATTCACCCATCCCTCTAGGGTTTTAGGATTCCCCAACAAACTTGGTACATTGAATATTTTCCAACTTTGACCCAATATTCAACGATGGAAAATCACTCTTTAAATTACTAGTAAAAAGGCATCTGCAAATGGATGAGGACATTAGGGCCTTTAAAATGATCTTTTTGTGTTCATCAACATTGTCTCAACTCAGGTTTCGCGTGCCTGACTAGTGATAATTTTGAATAGACAATTAAGATCATTTTCAATTTAATCTTCGACATCATAAATCTTGATATCATGGCCATACCATCATATGTTAAGATTTTGATTTTCCGTGGCAGACATCCACAAAGTTATCTGAGAACCACATTTGATGTAAGCTTGTAATATCCCTGATATTTTCGGCATATTTTCGTTTACCTCGGTAAGCGTGCCCGGAAAATACTGTAGAATATTTTTGAACTTTTGGTAAGCTAAGGCTTTGGTAAGACTAATGGCCAAAGGATTTGGTCTCGAGAGGTGTGCAAGTCATGAAGTCGATGACTTATACTATTGGGTTGGTGTTAGTGGTTAACAATAGATATACTCTCAAATTAAAAGGATAAGTTGTAAAAATTAAATATCTAGATTTTGTATGCTTTGTTAATATATTATAAAGAGAGAGAGAGTTTAGAGAAAATACACTTCTCTCTTTCGGTTGGAAAACATAGGAAACCTCTTGGGCTGCAAGTGATCTTTAGATCTTGGAAATTTTAGAGTTCCTCTCTCCATCTCAACCATTGATCAGAGTAGTGCCTCAATTCTGATCAGTTTGAATTAATTAAAAGAGAAGAGTGATGTGGAGAGGGTAAAAATCTGTGTGATTTTATTGAGTGAAGTGGCTGTAACCACCCTTCTTAATGGACTAATTTGAAGATCTAAAATCATTGAGCTTGGAGATCTTTCCCAGACGTGAATCGGTTCAAAGAAACCAACGCATTAAGCTAAAAGAGGTATGCCTTAAAACCTCCTTATGCAAAATTGTTTGATTTTTGTTATGAATGTAAGTTTTGAATTCAATAGAAATGATGGAATGGCTGTGTAGGAAATATGCAAAAGAATCCGAGCATGTTAAAAGTTACAGCCAAAGTACCTGAGAAAATCGGCCATCGATTTTCAAAATCGACTGTCGAAATTGGAAATCGACTGTCGAATTGGAAATCGACAGTCGAAAATGGGATTTTAGCTTTAAAACAGAATTCTGAAATTCGATGGTCGAATTTCAAATCGACCATCGAATTTCAAATTCGACCATCGAATTTAAAATCGATGATCGAATTCTGTCCAGTTCTGACTTTTTAATTTTTGATTGGATTTTTTGTTTTATGAGCCTTTGGATTAAATTTTGGGTTGTATATTAACACTTAGGGTGTTAATATATGTAGGTTTTGGTCAATTGGGAGTCCTTGGAGAGGATTGCTTATGCATGCCTTTGAATTTGCTTGGTTAAGGTAGGGGAATCCAAACTATTATTTGCATAAATTATAAGCATAAACAGTCATAAATCAGGTTATTTTTAGAAGCATGAAATATAGAAAATTCATTGCATAAGTAATTAAAACTTTGAACATATGATACAATCCGAAAATTTGTAAACCTTGTCATAAATAAGAATCATTAGAAATCAGAACCACAGTTAAATTTGAATCAGAACCTCAGTTAACTTTGAATCAGAACTTTGAAAATCAGTATAAGATATTAATAATAAGCTTGGATACGTGTTAGCATTTGCATTTGATTTTTGGTTCATACGTACGATGCCCTAGATTCCACCAACCGTGTTGACGGTAAAATTTTGGCGCAAGTTTCCCTCATAGCGTAGGGGCTTGTTGCATTTTCGAAATGGGTTCATGAACGACGATGGTCAGTAGGGTCTTCCCATCGGTCACGTAGTCTGCTCTCATGCTATAGGAAATTTGGGAGATAAAATTAAGTTATAAATTTAAGACAAGAAGCATGCTAAATCAGAACATTTTGAACACTTTAGATTTTATGATCAGTTTTTGACTCAGGATTAGAACTGGAGATTTAATTTGAAAAGCATCATTGAAAAACCATATTTGATCCGATTTCGTCTTTTGAAAACTTTTACTTATAAGAAATGCAAATAGATCTGTCTTCCCTTATTGAGCTTGGCTGTTAGCTCACCCTCGACTATACGTCACAGGTGCTGAGACTGATTTGGGATCTGAGGATTTGGAGGATTCTGATTATATTCCTGAGGAGGAATTAGACTTGCCTGCTGAGGAGTTCTTCCCTTGACCTTTAGATCCTGTATTTTGGTATTTTGTCTGAATATTGTTTTGAATATTGGGCCCTAGACCTTATTTTGTTCTTTTTGATATCACTCGAGGAACCATTATTGTGAACCTCTATTTTAGGTGATCGGATTGGCCATCACCGGTGGTTCTTTTTGGTTCCTCACAGTGATATATCTAATTTTGTTATATGAAGCATTTGTTTTTGGATTAACAATGTTGCCTCTGTCTTTAGACCTTTGTTTATGTTGCCGGCTTCTGTTTGTTACGGCTTATTGAGAAATCAATAAGTTGATGAACCGGCCTTTCCTATACCTTAGGGATTGGAAAAGTCGGGTCGTCACAAAGCCTATGATCATGTTCATTTTGTTGGATCTATTTCACTCAATATCAAAATATGTTTATATGATGGTAGACCCATGATCTCAAGATATTTTTGTAAAATCAAACCATACAAAACAATATATCACTCATAAGGTGTAGTGACAATTCCTTAAGAGAAAAAATAACTATTAATAAGATATTTTTATAAAATCAAACCATATAAAATAATATATCACTCATAAGGTGTAGTAACAATTCCTTTACTTAATAGAAAAAATAACTATTAATGTCAGAGTGAAAATAACCATTTTATCCTTAAATGTCAAATCATCTCCAAGCGGCTTGAATTGATGAAGGCCAAAATACCTTTTGGGCGAATATCACATGACGCCATCGTGGTTCATTTTTCAAAATTCTTTACTCCCAGAATAGGCCGGTAGCTAGAAAAAGATTGTATCAGTCTTAAGATTCTTGATTTGATGTTCTTGAGTCTGATCGAGTATTTTAAGACTAATTAGGTGCACTGTGCGGACTTCTCGTGACCAATTCAGTGCTTGAGTCGGCTTCCTGTAGCTTGTTCATTCGTCGATCTTCTCAAAATCATGTTGGGCAATCAAACCCTAATTTCAACTTTTTTTGCCTGATGCGATTTATGAGAGCTTGATTTAGGCTACCATTTGAAAAAAAATTTAGAAAAAAAGAAAAGAAAAAAAAAAAAACTTTTGGGCCTTGGAAGCTCGAGTCAAGCTTTTGAAACCTGAATCGGTCTTTTGGAGCTCGGATCAATCTTTTGAATCCCGATTTTATTTAATTTTATTTTTTATAAATTTATTAAAGATTAAATCTTTTAAATAATATCCCTGAGTGACAAGAAGAAGAGAAAAGTTGAAATGAAAAGCAAGAGTATTAATTGTTGTCATTTTATATTAAAAGGGCACTGGTCAAGTCCAACCAAGTTGAATCGGATTTAGAGTTCAACCACATATGTAGCCCTTGGATGTGGGAGAATCTTGACCTTCATGATTTTTATTCTTTATAGGGTGATGATTTAGATCATATTTAAATCTTTAAACTGTGTGGAAAAATTGTCTGCTTTGGGTATCTTTACTTTCAACTTGAATTTCACATCTTAAAGATGATGGAAATCATTTTTCTCCCAATCTTTCACACAATCGATCTTGAGACAATAATTCTTCCATTGGACGGTCAAATTTTTTATTTTACATGGGCCACATCTCGAAAAGTGATCCAAGAATCACATTTGATCTATCCTTGTGATTATGTTATTTTTTAGGTTGTATGTCTTGTATAATAAAAACTGAGCATTTGATGGTAGGCCATTGATTTCAAGATCCATCTTTTGAAAAATTAGGGCAAAAAGGATCTCCATCGTTAATTCAAAATAGTCAACTGTAATATTCCAAAAAATTAAGCGTTTCACTTTGACCTCGGGATCCGTGCTCGATTGATCGTAGGTTTGACCAAGTGACGGTCAAACATTGAATACATGGAGTGATGAATTGACATTGTACGAATGCCACCGAAGTATGGTGTATAGTGTGAGTTAGTGGTCACATACACCTATCTCTGGTGTATGTGTTTAACACACAAGCAGGAGAGATGATATAAGGGTTTAATAACCCTATTCCCCTTTTGTTTGGTTGTTGAAGAGTTAAGAAGAGAGAGAGAAAGAGAGAGAAGGTAACTAATTGCAAAGGAGTTATTGTGGTTGGATTGAGGGAAAGTGGAGCATTTATTATCGGATTCAAGGCGATTTGGGATCGTTGAAGCAAATGATGGAACCCTAGCCGTCAAATACAACAAATCAACCCTTTGAAGGATTTATTAAGATAAGTGTGATTTGATTTCAATACATAGAGAATGGATGAATGAAATTCTATCTAGCATGTGTAAAAAGGATAGATTAAAGGCTTAGAAAAGAAAAGAAATGAGATTTGGAAGAACAGCCAGAAAGGGGGCTGAATCAGACTAAATCGATAAATCAAAATTGAGATTCGATTAATCGATTTTGATCTGGCAGTTGAAAAGTCAAGTAAGCCCGATTTCGATTAATCGAATTGGATTTCGATTAATCGATTTGGATGTTCGATTAATCGATTTGGTAATCGACTTATCGACTGGGTACCTCCAGTGGCTGGAGAAACATGACCTGGAGAAATCGACTAATTGAGTTGAGAAATCGATTAATCGACTTTGGGTTTCGATTAATCGATTTGGGATAGACTAGTTGATTTCGGATTTTCGACCACTCGATTTGAGAATTGACCTTATTATGTTAGAGACTTCGATTAATCGATTTAGGATCGATTAATCGAATTTGAATCTCGATTAATCGATTTTGGGAATCTATTAATCGATTTGGGTTTTGATTAATTGATTTTGGGAATCGATTAATCGAATTGTCCTTCGACTAATCGATTAATCGACTTTGGAAATTTTACCTAACCTTATAGTTTTACTTTGAGATTCATGGAGGGTCTAGGACCTTCTTTATTACATCTTTAGTGATGTATTGCATGTGTTATGATGTATCATAGGTGGTACGTGTGAAAGCGAGCACAAGGAGCCGTGTGGGACCTTGATGCTTGGACTTTCAGAGAATTGAGGTAGGGAACATCTTGAACATGTACTTTAATTGCAAGAGCATGTATGTAGTGATATGTTTATCAGAATTGAAAATGTTTTAACTATGAAAAGATTCGTGAAAATGGGTGTGTGTGTGTGACACCAAGAATGTGATAAAGGCATCTCTGTGATGCGAGTAACTAAAATCAAGTAATCTAATGAGAATGAGACATCCCCAGGGGATGAGAAAATAATAAAGGCATCAGTGGATGCGAGTAAGTTATACATCCCAGGGACGTATATGTGATTGAATAATTATTGTTGAGGCCTAATTGATATAAGATAGCACTTTACATGGTGAACAACTATATATAAAGCACATATTATTTTTGTTATTTGAGGTTTGTTTAGGATACCCCACCGACGTGGCGGGATACCCACGACTGACGCAGCAGGATATCCGTGACCGGTACGGCGGCCAATCCGTACACAGCGCGGAGGTCTATCCATACACAGTAAGCACATCCCAGGGATGTTGAGATGAGTTTTAACCCTGCCGCCTATGAGAAAGGGGCTTGGGTCGTATTCCCAGGGAATACATTTTAACAACTGTCTATTTAGACGACGATGAAGGGTATCTCATCGGGGCTCGATGCTATATTGCTTGGGGATTACTTAAGTTGAAGATTTAAGTTTTGCTTTAGGCCTGTTCAGTGTCATTCATGATAAATCAACAGTAAAGTAAGACATGATAATTACCAGTAAACTTGAATGCAAATCATTAGCTTTTAAACTGTTTTCCTAGCAAATGCTTAGACACATCATGCTTAGAATATCATGGAATATATGTGAGTTTTAATTTATATGTTCATTGTGCTTGTTCCCTATTGAGCTAGGATGTAGCTCACCCCTTTAGACTATACGTCGCAGGTCCACTGATAGCAGCAGTTGAGGCTTCGAGAGACGTAGATCCGGGTGATTCGGATTACTTGCCTGGAGACGAGTTGGAGCCTCCTCCCGAGGACTTCTTCTAGGAGACTCTGCTGTGTACTTTGACAGAGAGTAGTTTTTGAGAGCTAATTGTACGGCTTGGTATGTCAAGTCTTCTTTTTGATAAACATGTAATTAGATTGGATTATTCTTTTGGCGAACCATCTGGGGTGATCTGTTTATCACCGATGGTTCGGATCGGTTCTCTGTTCATGCAGTGGCATGAAAGTAGAACTGTCTTTTATTATGCCAGATGGGCACATTACTTTTCACTTTATAAAATCATTGCTTTCTTTATTTATCATTGCTTGTTATACCAATGTTCCGTGCATAGTTTTGGGGCACGGTCTGGAGGATCGTGCTGATGGCACGGATTTCGGGGTACCAAAATTCGGGCTGTCACATCAGCAGTTTAAGCATGTGAAACCTGGATGGAGAAGAAAGAATCTTGCATTGAAAATAGTGATACTACTTATGTATTCCTTGGAGTGTTTTAGAGGGAGAAAAAATAGGAAAGTTTTAAGGATAAAAAATAGGAAAGTTTTTTATTTTTAGGAGAGAAGGAAAAAGTGTATTTTTGGAATAAAAAAGGACACTTACGGTAGATGTAATAACCCCCAATTTCCGTTAACCGTGTAGGTCTAGTGTGTGTAAGAATGTATACGAGTGTATGTGGTTCACAAAGGAATCCATGCACATGTGTGCACAATTTGGTATTGTGTATGTGCCTAACACATTAGATGTTAGAGATTAAGTAACACCTATGTGTGGTGTGAGTGTGTAACATGTTAACAAACTCAAGTGTGTAGATAAAGGGGTCTCCCACGTGGGACTATTTTATTTTGGTTGTTGAGTTGTTTGAGAGAGAGAGAGTTTCTTAGAGAAAGAGAGGGGATTTTCGTGGGATTTGATCCAAGAAAGTGCAAGGGAGGTTGAGCAAGGGTGTGAGAGGATTAGGGCCGCACGATTGCGATGATCTCATGTGGATTGATGGATTTAATGTGAAGGATAGAGTAGCTTTGGGTTTTGAAGCCTTGTGGGTTTCCAAAGGACAAAGATTCGATCCATAGAAGAATCAAGGTCCAAAAAGGTAGGAAATCATGGCTATTTATATTTTTAAGATTAACATTTATTGTGTGTTATGATTAGGGTGGAATGTGGTTGAAAATTTATGAGGATCGAGTTGGAAGAAGAACCCAGATCTAGATGTCTTTGATCCTCGCGCGCATGAGCATAAGAGCTCGCTCGTGCGAGCATCAGAGAAAAGACCAACGAAACCTCGCGAGATTCTAAGTAAAGCTATGAAACTACTCTACCTCTCTCATGCGAGAACTTAAATGTATTAGGCTTCGCTGGAGCGAGGCCTCGTGCGCGACTGTCCAGATAACTAAATGTCAGTTCGATTGCGCGAGGTTTTTTATCAGATTGGGCTCGTGGGCCCGAGCCTCGGGGCTCGCTTGCTCGAGGAACATGGTACTTCACCTTGTTCTTTTCTTCTGAATTCTTCAGCAGTGATTACCTTTTGTTCTTTTATGCATTCTTATAGGATGTTTGGGCACGTTTGGTTATAAGATTGACACATGAGGATTATGTGAGAGCATGCTTGATACTATTGGTATAATCTCCGTGTGACTTCGTTTGAGGTAAGGAAAACTACGTGGCATATGTATTCTCTTTCAACTAGCATGTATGTAGTGATGTAATAGAAATGTGTATATGTTTTTCAACTTTTGCTTTTAAATCGCGTGAATTCATTATGTAGTTTTAAATGTGCTAAGTTAAACAATGTGAGCACTAGGAGGAAAATATGTGTGTGAGTGTGTGTATTATGTGTGTGAGTTTCAAGTCCTTATTTGTGTGATATGTGAAGGACATGTGTGTGATATCAGTAGTGATGAAATGAAGTATGTGTGGACATGTGACAACCTTGGTATACTATAATTAACATAAACTCACAGTGATAAATTATATGTAAAATAGCACATTTGATTTGAGATTTAATTATGAATATCTAACCGACACGGCGGGATACCCGTGACCGACACGACAGGATATCTATGACCGGTACGGCAGGATATCCGTACAAATTGTGTACCGGTTTGGCGGGATATCCGTTCATTGATTTTCAACAGTGGAAATACTTCGTTCGGCACATGTCACCTCATGCAAGGGACTTGGGCATTGTTCAATGGTTCATATGAACGACAATGGTGGGTATTTCCATCGGGGGCTCGATGCTATATTGCTCGAGCAATTATTTAAGTGATTCTTTTAAGCGCGTGCGTATAAGGGTGTGTTTCGTCCAATAATGAGAAGTGTGTTGTTAAACTATGCTTCAGATAGTTTGTTTAGTCTAAAAAATATTTTTAGATTTAATTCATATGCTTTGAAATATATCATGAAAGATATGTGTGAAGTAAGTTGATATCCATGCTATTATTTTCCTTATTGAGCTATGATGTAGCTCACCCTTCGACTATACGTCACAAGTTCAGAGTTAGCTGAGGATACTAAGAACCTGAATTTGAGTCGGATTTGGAAGACTCAGATTTTGTGCCCTTGGAGGAGTCAGAGCCCTCTCCAGAGGATTTCTTTTAGTAGACGTGTGCTGTGGCACTTTGATAATTTTGTGAAATCATTGTAAGGCTTGGTCCGTCTGACCATTTATGTTTTGTAAAAAGTCAATTACTTTGAGATATTTAATTCTTTTTGCGAATTATCCCTTGGTGACTGTTGTTGTGTCACTAATGGTTCGGTACGGTTCTTTTGTTCATGCGATTAGCATGAGAATTGAACCGTCTTTTGTGGTTCGAATTTTCTTATATAGAATTGAATGTTCAATTGCTTTATGATGAATCCATTTGATTAGTTAGACGTGCTTTATTTTCGCTCAGGCATGGATGTACCAAGTGTTTTCTCAAATCTAACATCTTTCATATCGTTTAATTGATCATTTTCACATTAAATCTAAACTAAAACATCACACACCTAAAATATTTACAAAAGCTTACCTCAAAACGATCGATTAACCCATAGATTGGATCATCTTCCCTGTTTCACAAAAGGGTTTCCAAAACCCAAATTGAGCATCTCCGAATCCCACGATCACGACCAAGCCTTCGCGATCGTCGGTAAACCTTCCACACACACCACACGCAACACCTCGCTACGATTTGCGGCACAAAAAGCACGATCACACATAAGGAGGGTTTCCAAAAACCCCCAAACGGCTCAAAACGCATAAATCAATGCACAAACATTGAAAACGGTGACGATCCCTCCCTTTACACGATCTCACAAACCCTTTTCACGCAAAATCAAAGCTCGGCATACACGGATCTAGCACTTTTTCCCCTTCTTCTTCCTCTCTCTCTAGAAGCTCAAGAACCCCCAAAATTACAAACGTTGAAGGCTTCTCAAAGAAGCTTTATTTTTTTTATAGGTTAAAGGGGCTAGTTTCCATACTAAACACATACACCCATTTTGGGTGTTAGTCTTATCTAAGGAACTAGACTCCACGTGAAGCAAATACACCTAAGCGAGGTGTTAGCTATTATAGAATTAATCTTTTGCTTCTGTGTGGGGCCTGTACACCCAAATCACATATCAATCGGACTCGGTGTTGAGCCAATACACACAACCACGGTGTATGAACTTAGTCTTAAAAATCTCATACGAGCTTAAATGAACCCAAAATGATCCCGTTTGAAAAATTCAAACAGTGACGTGTTTCTTAACAGACATGCACTCAATCAGGACTTATAGTCGGCTCGATCAATTGGACTAACTAGTCAGTCAAATATAGTTGGCCCAATTAGTCAAATAAGTTATTTAATCATTAATAAATTTTCATTCCCTCTCTAGAGCTCAAAAATCATAAGATATATAAATTCTCTTTGGCTTCATACACTTTTATTAAGTCTTTGGTTTCGGCGTTAAGCACATACACCGCAACTAGGTGTATCAAAACTCATTCAAAGTTTTACACATAAGTTTAATCCTTCTGATTTTCACTTAACATATATCCTAATATGACTTATAAATTATTTTCATAGGGTCGGATACGTGACCAGTCAGTCGGGCACGCCCATCGAGGCACATTGTTCAAAAGTTAAAATTTTTGAGATGTTACACTCATCCACCCCATAAACCATGACATATTCAGATTCATTGAGTGTTAGGAATTTAAGAGCACTGAATAAGTCATTATTTAAAACCAATCGAATTGAGGATTTGTCTAAGCATTGAAGAAATGGATCACTGGGCACGTAAGGTGCCTCATATGTAATGCTCGACTCCTCAATCGATGTAAAACAAGGACTTGTGTCATCCTCATATAATTGTTCTTTTGGTATTAAAGGAGTATCACAAATTGATTGGCTATTTGTCGGTGTTTCAATCTTATGTGGGCCAACATCTTCCTTGTAATCTACCTCATGCCCGCCCCAAAAGGTCATGGTCTCAACGTCAGGCTCATGGGCGGGAGTAGTTTCTTCTTTCCAAATCAGATCTTGCGAGATGCTTATTTGATGGCTAGGTTAAGTATCATCCCTCCTAGCCATAATAGCTGTCAATATCCTCATTTGATATTCAAGTTCCAGAAAAGACTAGTGATATAAATCAAAATAGTTGATCGATTGGTAATGAAATTGTTCTATCATAATTACAATCCGGTCTTTTAAATATTGTTCTTGCAGAATATATTTTGTACTATTGGCCCACTGCTTCTTTAGATGATTAACTTTCGCACGAGACTGGATATATAATTGAAGAAAATTGACCGATTGGGCGGGGAGTTCTATCACCTTAATTATCAAATTCCGGAAGAAATAAAAAATCTATGGGGTTTGTGAATATTGTAGGGCAAATTGAGGTTGTTCAGAAAGCAGATCTAATTCACAACTCTAATTTAGTTCCCACCAATTAGGATCATTCTCCTCATATTCATCCAAATGTGGGAATGGATTAGAATCATTCTCCCTATATTCATCCCATAGGGATTGTGAATATTGTGGGTCAAACTGAAGTTGGTTTGAAAATTTTTGGACATAAGGCTGATTTAATTTATAACCTTGATTTGATTCCCACCATTTAGGATCATTCCCTTCATATTCTTTTCATTTTTTGTATAGAGTCTCATAATTAAATTCATTAATAATTGGGGGCATCGAATTTGTAGGAAACTCTATATCGCATAATAAATAAAGAAATAAAAATACAACTATAAAAACCTAACTAAATTTAGAAACAAAGGTACGTACCTTGGCCTCTCGCGAGCGTCCCCTTCGAAGCTTTGGTAGACTCAGACCTCGATCTTAAAATCTGGCAACAAGTAAACTATAATTAGAAAACTACTAATACAAATAATCTATAATGGCAATAAACTAAAATAGAATCCTAAAAATCCTAAAAATCAAAATTTCAAATTTCAAAATCAAAATCAAAATTCAAAATTCAAGTTTCAAATTCAAAATTCAAATTCAAAATCAAAAGTTGAAAATCGAAATCAAGATTTGAAATTCAAAATTCAAATGTCAAATTTATTTATTTATTTATTTTTTAAAATTTCAAATTTAATTTAATTTAAAAAAAAAATCAAATTCAAATTTAAATTATAAAATTTAAAATTCAAATTAAAAATTAAAAATTAAAAATTCGAATTTCAAATTCAAATTTAAATTTCAAAATTTAAAATTCAAATTCAAAATTTAAATTTAAAAATCACATTTAAAATTCAAAATTCAAAATTCGAATTTTAACTTCAAATTCAAAATTCAAAATTTCAAATTCAAATTTAACATTCAAAATTCAAATTTTAAAATAAAAAAGAAGACCTACAAATCCTAACGAAAATCCTATAAAAGAAAAGAAAAGAAAGAAATAAAATCCTACCAATCCTATAACTCCTAAAAGGCAATAAACTAAAAGAAAATTTTATAGATTCTAAAAATTCTAAAAATCCTAAAAGATCTTATAAATTCTAAAAATAGTAAAAAATTCTACAAAAGAAAAGAAAATCCTACAAATCCTACACAAAAAAAGAAGGAAAAAAACTAAAATCCTACACAAGAAAAGAAGGAAAAAAACTAAAATCCTACTAATTCAAAACCTAAATCAAAATTTAAATTTCAAATTTCAAATTAAAAATTCAAATTTCTAATTTCAAAATCAAAATTTAAAATTCAAATTCAAAATTCAAAATTTAAAATTCAAAATTTTAAAATTCAAAATTCAAAATTCAAAATTTTGAATTTAAATTTCAAATATAAAAAAACTCCTACAAATCTAAAAAAAAATACTAAAAGATTTTTATTTTTTAAAATAAAATTAAACACCCATAAAAATTAATAAAATTTTTATGCTTCCCCGGCAACGGCGCTAAAAACTTGATCGATTTTAAATTGTGCCCTTGCAAGTGCACAAGGTCAGTTGTAGCACGGTGAAATCAACGGTGTCGAACCTATAGGGAAGCGTAAAATTTAATTAATTTCTAGAAGCATCAAATAAACCTAAGGAAGTACCAAAGGCGAGATATTTATCACGATAAAAATTAATAATTATACAAACATAAAAATAAAAAGATCTAAACAAAGCTTAAGCAAGGAAAATAATAAAAAATCAAACAACGATGAAAAGATGATCAAGAAGTCCGCTAATCCTAGATTTATAATTTTTCTACTAACAATTAATCACATATTTCCATGTCAAAGTATATACCATCATTTATCAAGAAGAAAAATGAATCGTAAAGAGTATGATTATTGATCCGGCATACCCTATCTAAAAACTATGACTCAGCCTATCATTGCGGTTTGAATCATATAAAAAGCATAGCGTATCTCAAAATTCGAAATCATAACATTTAAGATCCAATCGTACGGCCTGAAAGGCATACGATTCAATAATTATGATAATGAATATAAATATTAACCCTCATTTTATTACAAGCAAAACGATTCGAAAGAAATATGATTATTGATCCGACATACCTTATCTAAAATCTATGACTCAGCCTATCATTGTGGTATAAATCATGTAAAAAGTATAACGTATCTTATATTCAAAATCATAGCAGTAAGAATCAATCATACGGTATTCTAGATCAGTCTACAAGATCAAATCTAGGTGGAATAGCTCGTTTATTATCGCCAATCACACAATCAACGACTATAAATTAGTATTCGATGATAAAATAATATGCTCAAACTGAAAGTCGTTTGATTCAATATTTGTAGAAAGAAATAATTTAATAAAAATAAATTAACTACTTATCTAGGGGTCGCTTCCTCTTTGAATGAACGGTTTTAACCGTTCATCTCCGATCCACCCGCAAGGCACAGATCCAAAACCATCAAATACGTTTTTTAATTTATCAAATGTTCAGATCTTTTAGGAAAATATTCAAAACCTTACAAAGCTTTGGTTCCTAATTACAAACTAATTATCATAAATTAAAACTAAGCACTAAAAATAATAAAGAAAAGCCTAAGAAAAAGACTAAGAAAGTTGACCAAGAAGGCCCCTAAAAGAAGTATGCCCAAACCCTATTGTTTATATAGGGTTCGGATGGAAGAGTTTTCATATCTAGGTCAATCGATTGAATTTCAAAATTCAATCGATTGAATTCAAAATTTGAATCTTGGCAGACTTATTTGAATTTAAATCTCAATCGGTTGAAATCTAAATCTCAATCGATTGAGTTCAAATTCGAATTTATGAGGGAAACAGTTGTCATCCAACTCAATCGATTGATATCTAAATTTCAATCGATTGAGTCTGACATGTGGCATATCCATTCTCTTGCTTGTGACTGGACCAATCAATTCTTTTCTCGAATTTTAGTATTGTTGTTGGCCTTTTGGTCCAATGCTCTCATATTGTCCTTAATTATACTATTTTATGTCTTTGTAAGATCCAACGGTCACGAACACCTGAAACTACTAAAAATGTATAACAACCATCAGAAGGCCTTCGTCGGATAGACAAATGTTGGTATTAGGGTGCGAAATATGATCATATTTCAGTACCGATCACCATTAAAGGGGGGCAAAATCTCATGAAAAGTATCTTGGTCTTTCAACGTTTCTTGGAAGGAATAAGAACATTAAATTCGGGTACCTAAAAGAGAGTTTGGGGTAAACTTCAAGGGTGGAAGGAGAAATTGCTATCCAAAGTGGGAAAAGAGACGTTCATCAAGGCCGTTTGCTCAAGCTATCCCTACTTATGCGATGAGCTGTTTTCAATTACCGGCAAGTTTATTACAAGATATCTCGGCCTCAATTGCGCGATTTTGGTGGAGCCAAAACAAGAATAGCAAGGGAATACCTTGGATTGCATAGAACAAGTTGTGTACCTCTAAGGCTTGTGGTGGACTGGGTTTCAAGGACTTACAGGCTTTCAACAAAGCCATGCTAATGAAACATGGATGGAGGTTGCAAACAAACTCCTCTTCGCTCGCGACTCAGATTTTGAAAGCAAGATATTTCCCTAAGTCCTTGTTCGTGAAATCAAGCCTAGGCCACAATCCTTCTTTCACTTGGCGGAGCATCTGAGGAATTAAGAACATCTTGGAAGAAGGAATAATCAAAAGAGTTGGTAATGGGGGATCGATCGACATATGGGGGGATAGGTGGATCCCTCGTGCAAGTTCTTACAAGGTGATCACTCCTCACACAACTCAACAAATCCAGAAGGTGGAGGACATTATTATAGGCCAACCACAACATTGAAACTCAAATCTTATAAAAAATATTTTTTAGCCCGATAATGCTAAAATAATCCTTCAAATCCCGCTCTCGGTCCATCCATGTGATGAAAAAATAGCATGGGCTCTTGATAGAAAAGGTAAACTTAGTGTTAAAAGTGTTTATTTTGCAGCTCGGAACTACTATGATAAGAACGGGTCAAGTGAAGGATCTTGTAGCTATGCCTCATACGATTGCGTATGGAAAAAGATATGGAAGTGCAATATTCCAAATAAAATTAAACACTTCGCTTGGCGAGCGTGCAAGAATATATTACCAGTGCGATATAATTTGTGGAAGAAGTTGATCACTAATGATACAAATTGTGGGCTATGTGGACTAGAGGCCGAAACCATTATACATGTGTTAAAGGAATGTCCCCACTCGATTCCCCTTTGGTTCATGTCATCCCTGGGTCTTAGGTGTACTAAACATGAGGTGGAAAACTTCTATTGTTGGGTGAAGCAAATCATTTCCGAAAAGGAAGACAGTTTGGATCGTTTTTTGGTTATTGCTTGGGCCATTTGGAATCTTAGAAACAAAGTGATTATGAATGGAAGTAAAGGAGATGTAGTGCAACATATTCTATGGGCAGAAGGTATGCTTTACGAATTCAATAGGGTAAATTGCAAAAATGATGCCACGTCTAGGGAACATACTAATCGAAGTGGAATCTGGTGTAAACCAAGACTGGATTACCTCAAAATAAATGTTGATGCTGCATGGAAGAATATCCGATCCTTCACAGGTATAGGAGTTGTTATTCGGGATTTCGAGGGGCTGGTTCAAGCATCGATGGTAAAGGGATATGTAAACATTCCAAACCCTCTTTAAGCCGAACTGCATGCAATTCTTGATGGGCTACAGCTTGCACTCGATCTAGGTCTAAGGAACATACACATTGAAAGTGATTCTCTTGCTACTGTTCAATTGATAAATTCACGTCATGAGGATCGTTCTTCCATCACCATACTGATTGAGGATATCAGGTGGTTGATGAACAAGTTTTATTCGGCTGCCTGCTCTCATGTCTACCGGATTCTAACAAAGTAACACATGACCTTGCAAAATTAGAAATTAGTTCTACTAATGTTTCCGTTTGGATGGAGGACTATCTTCCTTATATGTCTGATCTTGTAACCATTGATTTATGATAAATGAATTCTTTCTATAAAAAAAAAAAAAAGTCTCCCAAATACATGTAAAACACACATAACACATTCACCCACAAGGGGTCAGATTCGAACACAGGGCCTTCACTTTTTGAGGCATAGTCTTGACTAGTACAGCATAGTCTAATCAGTCAAAGATTGGGACAAAAAATGAACTTCATCAATATATTTAAAGCAATCAATGATTTAAGTATGTGAAAGTCCGGTTGAGAAAGAAGAATGTTGAGTTGAAGAATTACCGGAAAAGAAGAAAGAAACATAAGACAATATTCATTTTAAGTAAAAGAGATATATTTTAAGAGAGATTAAGGTTATATAATTTTAATTAGGTTTAATCAGTGTACATAGTGAACAATTTAGGGGTAGATTGAGTCAAAAAAGGGTAATTTGTTCATATATATATATATATATATATATATATATATATATATATATATATATAATTTTTTTAAATATTTTATAAAAAGTGAAAAATTGGCTCTCAATTTGGGCCGACCTAGCCTATGGCGGCGCTAGGGCTGCCCTACGGCCTTGCTCAGAGTGGCTGCTCACTGAGAGTCCTACCTATATACTAATTAAAGTTGTATTCTGATTATATAATAATAATTTTTTTATTTGAGTATTATATTATATATAGGACAATGTTATCCAGTGAACAATTTTTTATAGACAATTTTGGGGGCAGCATCGCACGATATGATTGGCTCCATTATAGTAGGGCCCAAGTACTATAGCCAGTCATGTCACGCTACATTAGCATGCAAAATTGTCTACCGTTCATAATTTTCTTATATATGTGGGCAATATGGATTTCGAGTTCAATCCGGTTCAACCTGGTTGGATTATACCTGTAACAACTCTGATTTTCGCTAATGTTGAATCGTTAATCTTTAACGAAAATATGACGATTTGGCAGGTTTAACCTTAGTCAAACTTTTGACTCGTATGACATCGCCTTCGACTTTCTTTTATATTCTAGGGTGAGCACACCATGAGCAATCTGAACCCTCGGACCTCTATGTCGGGCGTACATATGAAACCGCATGTGGCATTCAAGCCCAACCCCAAACATGAACCAAATCTTTCTTCCCTCTCTCCTACTCATTTATAAATAAATATATAAATAAAATAAAAGCATGGATATATATATATATATATATATATATATATATATATATATATATATATATATATATATATATATATATGAAAAGGCCTCCGTCCTCCATAGGAGAACGGTCACCGTCCTCTAACCTTCCACGTGGAGCTCCATGTGGCACCTAAAATACTTTTTGGGTGCCACGCGGACCTTGGGTGCATTGCTTAGATTATCTTTGAAAAAAAAAATATTTAAAAGCTCATCTCCAACGTATATATTTTGAACCGTAAAATATGGACCAATGAAAACTGTCAAACTTTGACTTATTGGTTTAAAAAAAAAATTTCAAATTTTTTTTTTTAATATTGATCTAAATTGTCCACCTGTGCTTCACGTGACACCCAAAAAGTGTTTTGGGTGCCACATGGAGCTCCACGTGGATCTTGGAGGACTGTCACCGTCCTCCATTGGAGGACTTAATCGGCTCCCATATATATATATAGAACATGATATTAAATAAGTGTACCCTGATGAATTGAAAAAGAAGAGCCGAATTTGAAAAAGAAGACCAACTTCAAAACCATGGGAGTAGCGAATGCCTCATTTCTTTGGTAACTTACCCAACTAACCTCACCTTGCTTTTCTTTTATTTCATAAATAATATATATATATATATATATATATATATATATATATATATATATATATATATATATATATATATATAAGTGGTGAAAGATAATGGTACTACAAATTTAGATGGTGGGTTATATATATATATATATATATATATATATATATATATATATATATATATATATATAAAATGATAGATGATAATGCTACAAATTTAGATGTTGGTGGGCAACACTGAAGTAATTCAATGCACCCATCCCTACTCTCATTCAAACACTAGCTAAAAGAGCCCCATCCGTTATAGCCCACTCTACATAGAGTATTCTAACACACTACCCTTGTCACACTTGCCAATGCCTCTCCTACGTTTGGCAAATGTCAGCGTCATTTCACTCTCTCTACTTTTTTTTTTTCGTTTTTTTCAAGAGTCAGCGTACTTTGGAAGATATTCGAAGTTTCTAAAATGAACACGTGAACGAGGCTGATAATGTTGAGACCTATCTACCCATAAATGAATCAGCGAAATTCACAGATTTCCAAGGCGTTGGCATATGTGAAAGCATGTTTTTTTAATATATACAAAAGGTAAGAAGCTTTAATGTTGCCCAATGATTCCTCGTTCATGGATTTGGTATTAAATTTAGGGATGGCTATTCTCACCCATTTTATGGGCAAATATCACACCATTTTTCAAGAACAAACGAAAACCATTAATTGATTTGAATAAGATGATGGAGATTATTTTTTACCTTCCAAAAAATAGATCTTAAGCTCATGCAGCACCTATCAGATGGTTAAATGGACAAAAGAGTTGGCCTTCACTTTTAGGGACATGTGCAATGTGGAATCAACATCTGAGAGGCTTGCCATGGTCTTAAGATCTATCATGAGGAAGATTGGAACAAAAAATAATTTCCATCATCTAATTCAAATCATTAAATGATATTCGTCCGTGAAAAATTGTGTCATACGTACTCTAGTGAGAATAGAGTACATACTGTAAGCACCAAATGGGGTTTGAACAATCTTACACCATTTATTGGCTTATGATCTTAGAAATTCATACTGTCAAAGTGATATCTCATCAATTGAAGGGCTATGGATAAAAAAATCACACTTTTTGGAAGTTTCAAATCATCCTATTTGTACACTCTAATATACGTGGTTGTTTTTAATTTTGATGGATAATATTGAAATTCACCGATCAGATAATTTACATTCACTTATAAGCATGATCCTTTGGCTAGAAGCCATTATCCCTAAATTTAATCATTTGATTTACATCCACTAATAATCATTTGGTGTTTAAATGTGAGTCAGGAGCTATTATCCCTAAAATTAGTTAATAGTTAGGATCGTAAAAAAGAAGATAGATTTGTTGCTTAGCAGAGAGAGAGCGAGAGAGGGGAGATATTCGTTTTTATGCCATGTGTTGGGTCAGGTCAAAATTTTCGCTACTCATTAAGAAAATTCCAATGCCCGGTGTTGCACCCAACTTACAACCCGACCCAATCTAATACAAACCCCTACTTTTTATACTTGTAAAATATTAGGTCCGATCGGATGCCTCATGCCTATGCTCGAGCCGACCTGACTTGACAGTTCAAGTTTATGTACCTGACCCGATAAAAGGTTGGGTTGGAAATTGGGTCTATCTGACAGCCCTACTCAAAGGCAAGAGTGTGCCACTACACGAATTCTCAAACAAATATTTTTCTCTTCTCTTTCTCTCTCTATTTCTTTATTTTTCTCTCTCTTCTCTTCCTCTCTCTATTTCTTTATTTTCATCTCTCTCCTTTAAATATTGGGGTAATAAGTATTAAAATGGCTCTACCCGAGATTGAGAGCTGTGAACCAAACTAATTAATTCTTTACTTAGGTTTAGGGCTCTCAATGGGTCAGGCCAGCCTGAATTTTAGCCCATATCCGGCCAGAAAAAAGTGATATATTTTATAAAGCCAACCCGGCCCGGTACCCAGGTCGGGCTAAACATGTGGTGACCCGGATTGATTCGGCCCGGGCTTGGGTTGAGTGTTCCAACACCCAGTCCGCATATATATGTCAGAATTTCCAAGCCTAGGAGTAGACTATCTGCTATGTAAAGAAATAGAATAGACAATTTTGGCATTTTCAAATTCAATATATTAACAAAGAGATGCATGTTAACAGGATTCCAACATGTCAATTCACTATGGGGAGGAAGTTAGTTGTGACAGTCCGGATTTTGCCTCCTCGAAACTCGTGCCATCAACACGACCCTCAAGGCCGTGCCTCATAATCCTGCACGAAACATTGGTATGACCAAACAATTACGAAGCAAAATAATGCATGAGAACTGAATCGAACTAAATCTTCATGTATTAATGGTATATTATAGTAAAAGCTCAAAAGACAGTTCAAATCCCATGCCACTGCATGAGCAGAAGAATTGGCCCGAACCATCGATGATAAAACAAGATCACCTCAGATGGTTCGCCAAAAGAATATATATCAGTATATAATTACATTTCTCAAAAAGGGATTGTACATACCAAGCCATACTATCACGCTCTCAAAATGAATCAAAGTACGCAGGGATCCTCTAGAAGAAGTCCTCGGGTGGGGGCTCCAAATCCTCTCTGGATACGTAATTTGAATATTCCGGATCTACGCCTCCAGAAGCAGTAGCAGCCGCAAGCACGGGACCTGTGACGTATAGTCTAAAAGGGTGAGCTACATCCTAGCTCAATAGGAAAACAACTGAATGAACATATAAGTTAATTCCTCATATATATTTCATGATATTTAACAACATGATTTATAAATAAATTTACTAGAAAAGCAGTTTAAATGACTGGGCAGATGCACTAGAAGCTACTTTTACTTTACATGATTCATTATTCTTAACTTGCTCATAAACTACAATGATTCGGCCTAAAGACTTAAATCATAACTTAAATATTTCCCAACTTACTATAGCGTCGGGCGCCCGATGGAATATCCTCTATTGTCGTCTAATCAGACCATTTTTATATCCTTTTTTCATTCATTCAATACTACCCAGGTCTCTTTCTCATAGGCGACGGGGTTCAAGTCTCATACATAAATATATCCCTGGGATGTCCAACTAGTGTATGGATTGGCCGTTGTACCGGTTACGGATATCCTCCCGAGTCAGTCGTGGGTATCCCGCCACGTTGATGAGGTATTCTCCAAACTTTAAATATCATAGTGCACTACATATAATTATTCACCGTATGATTGTGCTAATTATAGTAGATTAGGCCTTATTAATCTCATTCGCTTTGCTTTACATGTTCACATACATCCCTGCGATGTCTAACTCAATGCATCACACAGATGCTTTTATTGCATTCACATCTCCTTGGGACGTCGCATACTCATTTACTTTACTTTGTGTTCACACACATACACACACACACATTTAGGATTCACATTTTAGATGCATAATTACTCATTTATATATCACTACATACATGCTCTTGCTCTTAAATTATATGTTCAAGGTGTTCCCTACCTCACATGTTTGAATCTCCAAGCATCAAGGTCCAATGCGGTTTTCCATGCTTGCACTCGCTCGTACAATCTATGGTACACCATAGCATAAGTAAAGCATCAAGAAAGATGCAACAAAGAAGGTACAAGACCCTCCTTGCACCTCAAAGTCTAAAATAAAAGCCAACAAAAACTGTCCAAATCGATTGATCGATCTCTAAAATCGATCAACCGACTCCCAAAATCGATTAATCGATCCTATATCGATTAATCGAAATTCTAAAATCGATTGATCGATTTCTCAAATCAATCAATCGATTTTCCTAAGCTATGATATTTCAGTCACTGGGAGTGCTTAGACGATTAATCGATTTTCAATCGATTAATCGAATTTCAAAAATCTATTGATCGATTTTAAAATCGATCAATCAGTTTCGGGCATTCTTGCCTAGCTTACGTCTAGGCTAAAATCGATTGATCGATTTTCTAAATCGATCAATCGATTTGGTCAGAAACTCAGCCCTTTTCCAGCATTTCTTCCAACTTCCTTCCTTACCATTTCTCATTCATTTCTACTTCTTTAATTCATAAATTAATCCATAATTTAATATACAACAACATGCTTATAGAAAATTTAATAGAACTCACCTCAATCAATCTCTTGATTGATCCAATGGATTGATCTATGGGCTTGGGTTCCAAACTCCAACTCCAACGAGTTCCCCCTCGCGTTGCTGTCGTAATTTATAGTTCAAATGTGGCTTCAATCCGTCAGTTCGCCCAATTCCCTAACAATTACTCCATCTTACTCTCTCTCTTCATAACTCTCTTCACCAACCTAAACTTAAGAGAAATAACTTCTCTTAAGTTATTTGCTCCTCTTTAACCCTTCTAGCTTTGGTATAAAGCACATACGCCATCGATAGGTGTATGTGATCTCTAAACACATCTAACACTAAGCATACATGCTTATTAACATCAACCTAAGTTGGATCATAATCATCGAATTGATTTTTACTTGATCAAACTTACGACCAGTCGTGCACGCATCTCGAGGATATTGTTCAAAGCCCAAATTTTGGGGATGTTACATTCTCCCCACCTTGGAAATTTTCGTCCTCGAAAATGTACTAATTACGTACAACTCAAAACAATGTACTAATTGAAAACGGATCTGCTTCCCATATAGCGATTTCCCGCACTAAAATAATTACAATTCCAAAAGCGTTGGCACCCATGCCAGATAGTTCCATACATTATATTTGGAAATAAATACAACCCCAAAAAGATAATTACAGTGCAAAAAGAAAAAGAAAGCTACAAATGATCTATCAAGCAGTCCCATCCCCGGGCTGGTCTGCATCGTCCTACTCGTGAGTATTGGAACCCGATGCACTAGGAGTCCAAGTCCGCGCTGTTGCGATGCACTACTGGTAATCAGTGGGATACATGAACTGCATCGTCTGGTGGAGCAATGCCTCGTGGAAGTCCAGCCTGTGGTCCATGTGAGTACTGGTCGCCTCCATACGTTGTTGGTGTTTCAGCATCTGACGATTGTTCTCCGCCATGAGGGCGAGAACATCATCAATGGTACTCGTCACAGGGGCCTGGGATGCCCGCCTCTAGTGTACTCGGGCATAATAAGTAGGAGTGGACTGTACAGTACCGGGAGGTGACACTGAAGGATGCCCCTCAAGTGGTACTGGGTCATGAGGTTGCTCTCCCTCGGCTTGGGCATGTGGCGGTATCACGGGCTGCTCCCCCCCGCTGGTGAGTCCTGCTGTGGTGGTGGTACATCGCTAGCCTAGGCAGGTGTTGGCCCATCAACTAGTAGAGCTTTCTTCAACATCCGGTAGCTACGGCCCCACGAAGCGATAGAGTAATGCTTCACGTGATCGGTGGCCTTCCGCTCGGCAAGTGAAATGGCATACTCTGGGGCGTCAAAGTAACATTCCAACATACTAGAGATAAGTCGAGTGTAAGGCATACGCTCCTTAGGTCTCAAGGGTCCTTTCATCATTTTCCCCTTGATATAAATTATACCCTCAATGACTAGTTTCGTAGCGTCGAACCAACGGCCGCGATATGCCGCGTATAAGGCCTGTTGGACCAACTCTACCCTCTCGGTGTCGTGGCGCATGGGGTATAGATTGCACTTGATTATTGAATCAAGCATCTACATATAAGGACGTAGGTCTACCCTCCTTATAAATTTACCGAAACCCTTGCTTCCGCTCGTCATTTCAGTCATAATTTCTTCAAAAGCAATCTCCTCATCGAATGGTGGAAAAAGGGTGGTCTCGGGTACGTGGTTGAGATAGCACTCTAAGGACTCGTGAACATGGCGTCGGGTGAACAGGAAGTGACGACCATCGATCTCGGTTGTGACGGTGTCGTCCACTCAACCCGCCTTTAGGTTTTGATAAGATAACCTCACGAGTCAAGGATAAAATACTCGTGCAAAGGTTACCAAGACCCGCTTTGAGGAGGTATTGGCGGGCCCCATTGGGTTTCACCCTCGACATTGGCATCGGTAATAATGCCTTGTCGATAATAAACTCATGTTCAAATTCTTTTGCTGCCCACCATTCATTTGGTTGGGGCAAAGTTTCGAATGGTGGTGGCGACGATTTGCGTGATGACACGTCCGTCGAATGGGATGGTGAATCTGATGAAGGTGATGATGATGATGAGGGTGTAGGAGGTGGTGGCACGGCGTTCTTATGCCGAACCGGCGGCTTAGAGGTAGCTTGCTTAGAAGCTAACCTAGTTTTAGATGACATTATGGTCTAAAAATAAGAAAACTCCAAAAATCTAGGGCTGTGCTAACTCAAATTGAAGGGAAAAATGAAGAACTAGGGTTTACTGTGAGCGCTCAATCCGAACGGGTGTGGTTCGATTAGAAAATGATCCTCCCAAAGCCCCAAAATCGTTGTAGGTTTGCTAGTCAAGAGAGGAGAAAAATAGCACCCAAAGAAAAAAAACAAACTGAATTTCAAATGGGAAAAAAAATCCCAAAACTGTCTTATATAGGCAAAAATCGATTGATTGATTTTAAAAATTGATTGATCGATTTTTGTAACTTAATATCAGTCTCGCAAAATCGATTGATCGATTTCAAAAATCGATTAATCGAATTGAACTCGATTAATTGAAATTTAATGCCATTAAATTTCCAGGTTTTGCATCTCACTGGTGTGTGCCAGTCGTTCGATCGAACGAAATCGATTAATCAAATTCCAAAATCGATTAATCGAATTCCAAAATCGATTAATCGATTTGGAAATCGATTAATCGAATTCCAAAATCGATTAATCGATTTGGAAATCGATTAATCGGTTTTGACAGCAAACTCAAAAAAATTTCTGCTTGTCAGTTCCTTTTTCTTTCTTTTGTTTCCTTGTCCGTGTGCTGTTGGCCTTGTGGAGCATACATGGATTATCCACTTCATGATGCGATCATCATTAAGCCATACATTTGTATCGCACTACGAAACATTTATAACTCACATTCGTCCCATTCATTTATTAAATCAATTGACATATACGTTCAACGCTTGATTACATTAACGATTCAATTTAAAAAAAAACATACATGAGAAGATACAATTTGTTTCTTAATTCTCGGTAAACAAATTTGGGTATTGCGCTCTCACATCCGCGTCTCGTTCCCACGTAGCTTCTTCGGTCGGATGATTCTTCCATCGCACAAACACTAATGGAATCACTTTGGTGCGCAACACTTGCTCTTTTCTATCCAATATCTCCGCCAGTTCCTCTATCATGCTCATATCTTCATACATTTCCAAAGGTTGACCTCCCAAGATATGGGAAGGGTCATTCACATATTTCCTGAGCATAGCAAAATGAAGACATTATGCACCCGATCAAATAGTGGAGGTAATCCAACTCGATATGCAACACCGCCTACACGACCCAAAACCTCAAAGGGTCCAAGGTAACGAGGACTCAACTTGCCTCTCTTTTCAAATCTCATAACGCCTTTCATAGGTGATACTTTCACAACACATGCTCACCAACGGTGTAGTCTACACTCGTCCTATTAATATCGGCGTAGCTTTTCTGTATGCTCTGGGCCGACTTAAGTCTCTCTCTGATCATACGAATGACAATGGTGTTATCTTCAAGCAACTCCAACCCCAGAATAAACTTTTCATCGGTTTCTTCCCAATTGATAGGTGATCTACATCGCCTTCCATAAAGAGCTTCGTACGGTGCCATCCCAATGCTCGTTTGGAAGCTATTGTTATATGCAAATTCGATCAGCCGTAGGTGTTGATCCCATGATCCCTGTAATTCAAGCATACACGCTTGGAGCATGCCCTCTATTACTTGGTTCACCCGCTCTGTTTGCTCATCAATTTGCGGATGGAAAGCTGAACTGAAGTCTAATCGCGTATCCATGCCTTCCTGAAATTTCTTTCAAAACTTTGAAGTGTATAACGGGTCATAATCAGAGACAATTTTACTAGAAATTCCGTGTAACTGCACGATCTCCTTTATATACAACTCCGCGAGTCTTCCTGCTATGTACATCGTGTTATCAGGCAAGAAGTGTGCTGACTTGGTTAGTCGGTCCACGACTACCCAAATGGCGTTGTATCTCTTTGCTGTACGCGGTAGTCCAATAATGAAAATCATGGAGATTGACTCCCATTTCCACTATGGTATGGGTTGAGGCTGTAACAATTCAGCAGGGTGTTTATGATCGACTTTCATCTGCTGACATGTCAAACATCGTGACACGTACTTGACCACGTCTTGCTTCAAACCTCTCAACCAGTAATTTCTTCTCAAGTCTTGATACATTTTTGTGTTATTGGGGTGGATAGCATACTTCGACTTGTGAGCTTCATCAAGGATAGTTTGCCGTAGATCGGCATCATCTGGAATACAAAGACGGCCCTTGAATAATAAGAAACCATCATCTTTTACTGAGAACTCTTGTTTGATGCCTTCAATCACATCTCGGCGAATCTTGGTTAATTCCGGGTCTCTCATCTGTATCTCATGGATATGCTCAAAGCTTATAGGCCTCACTGATATATTAGCCAAAAAGGCTCCCATAGCTGACACCTCAATATTTGTGTCATACAATGACATATCTTCAAATAGTTTCCATCTGTGTATTCCCAAAATCAGATTAGCCAATTGTGCTGAACTCTTCCGACTCAAGGCATCAGCTATCACATTTGCCTTGCCTGGATGATACTGTATCGAGCAATCATAATCTTTGAGAAATTTCATCCATCTACGCTACCTCATATTCAATTCTTTCTGTGTAAACAGATACCTGAGGCTCTTATGGTCGGTGAAGATCTCAAAGGTCTCACCATATAGATAGTGTCTCTAAATCTTTAACGCAAATATGACCACTGCTAGTTCCAGGTCATGTGTCAAATAGTTCTTCTCATGCTCTTTCAACTATATTGACTCATAAGCTATCACCTTTTTATGTTGGTTGAGCACGCAGCTCAAACCGTTATGCTAAACATCACTATATACCGCAAACCCTCCACTGCCTGAAGGAATTGCTAACACTGGAACTGAAGTAAGTCTCGTCAAGTTCTTGAAAACTCTTTTCACACGCTTCACTCCACTCAAATCTTGCATCATTCTTTGTAAGTCTCGTAAGAGGTCCCGATATTTTTAAAAATCTCTCTACAAAACGTCGATAGTAGCCAGCTAGACCAAGGAAACTACGGACGTCTGTTACCGTCTTTGGTTATTCCCAGTTTACCACTGCTTCAATTTTCGCCGGGTCTACTGTGACACCTTCCTTTGAGACCAAATGTCCCAAAAAGCTAACTTCTTCCAACAAAAACTCACACTTACTGAGTTTGACATATAATGGGTGTTCACGTAGGGTTTGTAGAGCAACTCTCAAGTGTTCTTCATGCTCTTTCTTCGACTTGAAATATATCAAGCTATCGTCAATAAATGTTACGACACAAGAGTCCAAGTGTGATTTAAACACCTAATTCATTAAATCTATAAACGGCGCCGGTGCGTTTGTCAAACCAAACGGCATCACTAAGAACTCATAGTGTTCGTACCGTGTCCTGAATACTATCTTCTGGATGTCCTCTGTCTTAATTCTCAGCTGATGGTATCCAGATTTCAGATCGATCTCAGAAAATACCTTGTTCCTTGCAGCTGATCGAATAAATCATCAATCCTAGGCAATGGATATCGATTCTTTATGGTGAGTTTATTTAACTGGCGATAGTCAATGCACAGTTGCATTGACCCATCTTTCTTCTTCACAAACAAGACCGGTGCTCCTCATGGAGACACGCTCGATCTCACAAACCCCTTATTCATTAGTTCTTGCAACTGAACCTTCAATTCCTTCAACTCAATAGGAGCCATCCTATATGGTGCTTTAAAAATAGGCTCTGTCTCAGGTGCCAAGTCGATAGCGAATTCCACTTCTCTATCTGGAGGCAATCCTGGTAATTCCTCCGAAAACACATCCTCAAATTCTCGTACAACTGCTATCTCTGAGATGGTGTTCTTTCCTTCTTTATCCTCCTTCAAGAATGTCAAGTAACCACTGCACCCTTTCCTAATCAAACGTTCGACCTTGACTGCAGAAATAATAGGCATAAATGTCGATCTCTCTCAAAATCGGAACGATCTCCTTGTATTAGGTTGGAAGATAACCACCTTGTTCTTGCAATCCACCGTCGCACAATGCTGTGACAACCAATCCATGCTAAGGATCACGTCCAATCCTTGCAAACAAAATCAAATTTGTCGGTAGTTCAAAGTCATCCTCGTCCTTGATGATCACAATCACCGATTTACAAACTCTTTCCGTATCGATCGATTTCCCAGTCGGGATCGATACCGCTAAGATGAAATCCAACATCTCAGGGTTGACCTTCATCTTCCTTGCGAAACGGTGAGTAGTAAATGAGTGGGTAGACCCCAAGTCTATCAATACTCTAGCCTCACAAGCTACATCACTTCCCTTTCCATATAATTGTAAGGTACCTATATCATTCATTTACATATACATAACACGCTAGAAATATCAAAATTTATGAAAGCGAATTAGTCTATTCTACTTCTTATATGCATGCACCATCTCTATCTAAAACTTTTAGGAAATTGAAATTCTTTATTAAAAAGAAAATCTCACCTTGAATCACGTCGGTTGTATTGCGTGCTTCCTGAGCCGTAACTGCATAGGCTCTTCCTTGCACGACCGGTTTCCTTATTTGTAGTGGTCGTGACATAGAAACAGAACCCGTCCTCTCCTTAGCCATCTCAGGGCAATCTTGAATAATGTGGCCCACCTTTCCACATTTGTAGCAACCTCGCGTACCTCTCTTGCAATCTGCCGTCTTATGAGACTTGCCACACTTGGCACAAGTCTCCGCTGTAGTTGACGCTGCTCCAATAGTAGTAGTAGGGCTCTCATATCTTATCGGCCTCCCCGACGTAGGCACTGGTAATCTCTGATAGTTCGTCTGCTGCGCCGATCTCACATACCCTGTTTGGAATGGTTGCCTCTGAATAGGCGCTACGAACCTCAACTTTTTGTTCACCGGCACGTAGTTCCCAATTTTATTCTGATGCGTTCTTCCCCTGCCTGACTGATCCCTTCTCTGATATCTATCTTCATTGTCCTCTTCAATCACTAAGGCTTTGCTCATGACGTCCCCATAGGTCTTTAGCTCAAAAGCCGCTACACGTCCCCTAATGTCTGGCTTCAAGCCGCGTTGTAGTCGTTTTGCTTTCATCAAGTCCGTAACTATAAAATCAGGAGCGAAGCGAGCAAGTCGCATAAACTCAACTCCGTACTCTCTAACCGACATTCTCTCTTGTTCAAGCTATACAAATTTTACTTCCATCTGATTTCGCACAACTTCAGGGAAGTACTGTTTATTGAATTCTTCTATGAATTCCTCCCACGTCCAAGGCAATCCTGGGGTCTCCTGAGCCCCAGTCCTAGAAAAGGACTTCCACCAAGGGTCTGCCTCCCCATCAAACATGTAAGCTACCCATCTGATGCTCTCATCCTCTGTGCATGTGAGCACGCTAAACACTTTCTCCATCTCACTCAGACAATTCTCTGCAGCTATTGGCTCACCTTGCCCTGAAAGGTTAGGAGGACGCATCCTCCTAAACTCTGTAAATGCTGAGGGCACTGGCTGCGTAGGAGCTACTGGAGGTATAGGTGACTGATGCTGCTCAGTGGTATTGTGAGCTGCCAGGGATGCTGCTTGTTGAGTTATGGTGGCTGCCATGGTTTCCATGATATGCATCATCCGCTGATGCTCTTCTCTCTCCTCATTTCTCTCTTGTTCTCTCTTATTCCCTTTGATCTCTATCCTGACGGTCTCTTTTTTGGCTCTCTTCCTGATCTTGGTTCTCTTGGTCACTACTTCCCAAAGCCCCTCTGCTTCCCATTGACACTCTATTAGTAGCTGAGATGTAATCATCTCCACTACGAAAGTTTCTATCATGACCGCCCCTGGGTCGGCCTCTTCCCCTAGAAGACATAACAGTCTGCATATGAAACCAAAGTCTCATTAGCAGAAGTCCCTATGCTCTGATAAAAATAAGAATTGTCAAAATTTCTAAAAGAAACAGCTTTGATATCAACTGTGACAGCTTAGATTTCGGCTTTCCGAAACTCGTGCCATCAAGCTGTGCTCCATAATCCTTCACAGAATATTGGTATGGCCAAACAACTACGAAGCAAAATAATGCATGAGAACTAAATCAAACTAAATCTCCATGCATTAATGGTATATTATTGTAAAAGCTCAAAAGACAGTTCAAATCTCATGCCACTGCATGAGCAGAAGAACCGGCTCGAACCATTGATGCCAAAACAAGATCACCCCAGATGGTTCGCCAAAAAAATATATATCAGTGTATAATTACATTTCTCAAAAAGGGCTTGACATACCAAGCCGTACTATCAGCTCTCAAAATGAATCAAAGTACGCAGGAGTCCTCTAGAAGAAGTCCTCAGGAGGGGGCTCCAAATCCACTCTCGGAACTTAATCCGAATCCTCCGAATCTACCCCTCCAGAAGCAGAAGCAGTAGCAGCCGCAAGCACGAGACCTGCGACGTATAGTCTAAAATGGTGAGCTACATCCTAGCTCAATAGGGAAACAACTGAATGAACATATAAGTTAATTTCTCACATATATTCCATGATATTTAAAAGTATGATTTATAAATGAATTTACTATAAAAGCAATTTAAATGACTGAACAGATACACTGGAAGCTACTTTTACTTTACATAATTCATTGTTCTCAACTTGCTCATAAACCACAATGATTCGGCTTAAAGACTTAAATCATAACTTAAATATTCCCCAACTTACTATAGCGTCGGGCGCTCGATGGAATACCCTCTATGGTCGTCTAATCAGACCATTTTTATATCCTTTTTTTATTCATTCAATACTACCCAAGTCCCTTTCTCATGGGCGACGGGGTTCAAATCTCATACATAAATACATCCCTGAGATGTCCAACTAGTGTACGGATTGGCCACCATACCATTCACGGATATCTTGTCGAGTCAGTCGTGGCTATCCTGCCACGTCAATGGGGTATTCTCCAAACCTTAAATATGATAGTCCACTACATATAGTTATTCACCGTGTGATTGTGCTAATTATAGCATATTAGGCTTTATCAATCTCATTCACTTTGCTTTACATGTTCACATACATCCCTGGGATGTCCAACTTAATGCATCACACAGGTGCTTTTATCGCATTCACATCCCCTGGGGACGTCGCATACTCATTTACTTTACTTTGTGTTCACACGCACACACACTTACGATACTCATTTATTTTACTTTGTGTTCACACACACACACACACACACTTAGGATTTACATTTTAGATGCATAATTACTCATTTTTATATCACTACATACATACTCTTGCTCTTAAATTACATGTTCAAGGCGTTCCCTACCTCACGTGTTTGAATCTCCAAACATCAAGGTCCAATGCAGTTCCCCATGCTTGCACTCACTCGTACAACCTATGTTACACCATAATACAAGCAAAACATCAAGAAAGACGCAATAAAGAAGGTACATGACCCTCCTTGAACCTCAAAGTCTAAAACAAAAGCCAACAAAAACTATCCAAATCGATTGATCGATCTCCAAAATCGATCAATCGAACTCCCAAAATCGTTTAACCGATCCCATATTGATTAATCAAAATTCTAAAATTGAGTAATCGATTTCTCAAATTGATCAATTGGTTTTCCCAAGCTCTGAGTTTTCAGTCACTAGGAGTGCTCAGACGATTAATCGATTTTCAATTGATTAATCGAATTTCAAAAATCGATTGATCGATTTTAAAATCGATCAATCGATTTCGGACATTCTTGCCTAGATTACTTCCACTACATAAAAAAGTCAAAAAAATCACTGCCTTAAACAGTAGTTTTTTCAAAAAAATCCATTGCCCTAAACAGTTGTGAAAAAAACAGTGATTTTTTTTTACTACTATACAAGACATTAGTTTGTGAACTTCAACAACGACTGCTCTTAATAGTCATAGAAAAAACCACTGCTCTTAACAGTGATTTTTTTAGGCAATTTAAAAAAAAAAATACTAATTATTTTTTGAAAAAAATTACGTCGACGATTTTTTATGCTTTTTTTAATATATTTTTTTTAATGCAATTTTTTTATGCTTATTTAATGTAATTTTTTAATACTTTTTTTAATACTTTTTTAATGCAATTTTTTTTACTTTTTTTTTTAGTGCAATTTTTTTAATGCTTTAAAAAAAAAATTATATAAAGAAAAAAGTTCTTAATCTCATATTTAAACACATCCATTCAACTGAAATGCGAATCATTCAATGCCATTAATAAAAATAATAGATGCTCAATTCTTTTATTCAAATAAAAGGTTGCATCTCAACCTATGATCCAACCTTTCAAATCAGCCAAACATTTTAAACTTTATATGCCTAATCCTTTTATTCAAACAAAAAGAAGAAGAAAATAAAGAGAGTTAACAATCTAAGGACCCCATGGCCCATTTTTAAATTAAAAGAAAAAAAATTTAAATTTACTTTGCCTCTCCTACCAAGTGTCACGGTCCCTTAGTAATCCGTTTGAGGTGAGCTTCGAATCGAAAAGCTTCGCCTGAAATAATAAAAACAAAATTAATTTTCGACTGTAAGGAATATGATGATATTATAATGGGAGTACAAGTTTAAATATCAGTACATGTTTAGGGGTCTCAATGGACCATTGTCGGGCAGGGTCTAACCCATTCACAACCTGATGATTATTGAACGGGCTGGGCCAGCCCATTTATGAATCGGGCATACCTTACCTTAGCCCATACCCAGCCCATGTCTAGTAAGGCCAATTTTGGGATGCACGCCACCTGTCAATTTCTACATAAATAAACTTGTTGATGGGGATGGGTTGAATTCGGGCCAGCCTTTAATGGGCCAATTTTAATCGGGCTTCTGAGACTAGCCCAAACACAGCCCATTTTACTAATCAAACTAGGTTGGGCCAGCCCATTTATGCATCGGGCCTGCCAACCTTAACGCATAATGGTATGGGGCTGCCCATATGCATCGGACATACCTACCTTAACCTGTACCCGGCTTGTTGAGACACTTAACATATTAGTGTACCCATTAAAAGACTAATTCCAGGTTCTCTCTGACCAAAGGAAAAAATAAAATCAAAGTTGATGTCCAAGAACTCTAAAATTCATTGGCATCATAATGCACAATGGCACAAAGGATTGAAACAATACTAAGCACAAATAAATAGGAGAAGAGATAAGACCAGTAAAGAGATGGAGCGTAGCAAGGACATAAAAATAAATGATTTTTGCAGTGTAATAGCAAAAATATCAGCTTCTACCGTGCAGTGGTACAAAGGATTGAAACAATATAGACATGGGAGAAGAGATAAGAGGAAACTCATAAAAAAGAAGAACAAATGACGAAAAAATGAAAGATCAAGCGGAGCAATAGAACCAAGAAAAGGTGATGTCGGGGTTCATTTTTCTTTGGTTTTGGATAGGAGCTCCTGCAACTCGGGAGGGTGGGCCTATCCCGTTTGTATTGATCATGTTTCTGTTTTGCTTCTTTGTTCCGGTTTAATGAAATTTGTATCACCATTTCAAAAAGAAAGGGTGAAAAAGACAAAAAAAGGTGAACTCAAAAAACCGGAAAAGGCACTGATGACAGTTAAAATGATGAAGTATTCACTGCCTTCGCCAACAAGGATATGAGATATATAAAAAATCAGCACCATCAAGACACCCTAAGGCTTCTTTTGGGTTAACTCTTATAAGAGCAGACGCAGCTCTCTGCCTGTTTGGGAGCAGATTTCATCACTTAAAACAGCTTCCCGTGAGAACAAATGAAGCGAGGAGCTATGTTAAGAAACATAAAAGTAGTTCCCAGCTGGAGCCAAAAAGCAACTCTTTGGCTCGAAAGAGCTAACCCAAACACAGCCTAAGATGCTATGCCCACAACATCATTCCCCAGGTAAAAGGGAAAAGATCATAACCCAGAAAAGTAGTGCCTATTGCCTATACACAAAAGGAGATAATTATAGAAAATTATTCATTACTGTTGTCTCCAATAAAGTCAGTGGAAACCACATCATCTTCTGTGTATCCCAAGATTCCTTTAAGCTTTCCCTCGGACTCCTCCTTGCATCACAGAAGCAAATGGCTAGCTTAACGGCATGCTCCACAGTTCACATTGAGGCACAAAAAGTGCTGTGATCAGATGGTTAATTGAATAAGTGCTCTATGCAAGTAAGCAACTAATAAGATCGTGCTTGAGAAAAATATTTTCTTACCATGAACCCAAGCTGTGTGATCCAGTATCCTCAGATAAAAACCTGGGAAAAATAGACAATGTAAATACATATATCAGATAAAAAATTTATATCAATGACAGATAGGATACCTTTTGAGTAACTTGCATTTTAATGCCACCCACAGCCAGATCAGCTGAAACAATTTCTGATCCTCGTATTTGACAAAGGGAAATAGCAAGGAAGTTTGGGGAAGAGTAGATATGGATGAAGTGGGTACAAATTAAAGTTGTGGATGCTACATACCTCTCTCTCAAGTAGCTAGAGTTGGTGAAGTAGATGGGGGCATCAATTTGGAGTATGAAAACCCCAAGAACGTTTTTTGCAATGGGGTCCTAGTCAACACTTCTGTAAATCATGGAGTCTGGGATGTTGCCAAGAGCACCGGTTGTGGGCCTTGCAATGGACAAAATTACTCGAAGCATTGATATTGCAACCTGCAATCGCACCAATAAGTAGATAACATCAGTAAGGTGGGTTGTAAGAGAGAGAGACACAGAGAGAGAGAAACTTGTGCCCCCATTTGAGCCACGGGCCCCTTAAGAGGGGTAGGTACTTACCGTGATGGCCAAACCAATGTTGACAGTTGCAAAGACGGCACCGAGAAAAGCCCCCATGCATATGATGAAGTTGATCTTATCAACCTTCCATAGATGTATAGCAGCATCATAGTCAATGAGGCCAAGCATTGCGGCGAAACCACTAAAGGGGTGTAATGGAACAGGGGAGTCAGGAACAGTAGGGTGAACATCAGAGCGATTGACATCACAATGTTGGACATGGCTGTCTTGCATCCTGCATTAAAGTTTACGGCGGATCGCGAGAATGGTCCTGCAATATTCAATATATGGGATTAATTCACTGTCTAAATAATGAAGTCCTCGGGCCCTGTTGGAACCTGTGGCCTGGGCCCAAGCCCAACATATACTGAATGGGTTACCCAGCCCAAATTGAAATTCTTTCAATTTCTGACCCATTCAGGCTCATTCATTCATAGGTAGGTCAGGCCCAAAGAATAGCCCATTGAGATCTTAATAGCATTGTGTTAAGTGTAGCTTGATCATAAGAATTTTGTCAAAAATTATTAAAGAACCAGTCAAACAAATTGAAAACCAGTCAAAAATGGAGGGTTTTAGCAGACACATACCAGTGGTTAAGTAACAAGAAGTGAGTGAATCGGCAATATTCATCATCCCAAAGGCAATCATCTCTTTATTACCATCGATGTTGTAATTTTTGTACATGGCAAAGCTTCTCCCAACAGCAATACCTTCCTGCATGTGTATTTCAAAAACACCATCACTAGAAGAATCACAAATTGTAAATCTGCGATTGGACGGTTGAAATCGTCGATTCGGTGTAATTTCGTACATTGACTTGATCCGTCAAAAATCCAAACAGATGATCAGTCGTGCCAAGCCTATGGTGAGATGCATACAATCTGGGCTATATTGAATCTGCTAAACTTGTCTGTGAACTTGCTCACAAGTCTGTTTAGTCCAGGGTGGGCTTCACAAGGGTATATGCCCAACCCAACCTGATGAGTCAAGGGTATATGCCTAACCCAACCAAGTTCAAAATCCCCTAAACCAACCTAATTCCTTTATATTAAGTATAAAATATTGGGTTGAGCCTACCCATCCCGACCCATTTTTCCTGACCAAGGTCCGGTCGGAAACCTAATGGGTCAACTTTATGTTCCTGACACAAATAAAAATTTGGGTCGTGCAGGTTGGGTTACTTGACCGACCCGACTGTAACCTGACACAAAGACTTAGTTCGTTTGAAAAAGTGTGGAGGCATTACTTGCAAACACAAAGTTGACACTTCTCCGTAACCTTTTTTTTTTATAACTTAGGCAATACCAAGCTTCCGCTTGGACTAATCCCTAAGGGATGCCGATGCCTTCGCCCCCATCGTGTAACAATTATTTCACAATTGACTGCACATAACTTAAAACAAAGACTCTGTATTTTATCATGCAGAAGCACCATCCATGGTATATCTGATTTGAAGGCCTTGATATAAAGATCTTTGGTATAACAGATTGGCATGAGCAATAAACGAACTCTATCATATGGTTCAACATAGGGCTGTGCATTTTTTGGACCGAACTGGACCAAACTGCCGGGTTTGGTTTGGTTTGGACGGGTGCCGATTTGGGTTTGGTTTGGAAAAAAGGAAAACCGAAAAGTTTGGTTTGGTTTCGGTTCCAAGCCTCCCCAAACCGAAACCGACCGAACCGAATGTAGTTTGTAAGTAATTATATATATATATATATATATATATATATATATATATATATATATATATATATATATATATATAGGCGGGAGTTTTGATTAATTTTAAAGGACATTTAAGTAAAATGCATATTTTTATATAAAACCTTACCCTTATCTTTAGCCTATTCTTTAATCCTAAAGTGGTAAAGTAGAGCTTATAGGAAAACCGATTGAGAAATTGAGAAAATTTTGATGTACAAGTAGAACTTATACGAAAACCGAAACCAACCGAACCAAACCGAACTAAATCGAATCGGGTTGGTTTGGTTTAAGAGTTGGACGGTTTGGTTTGGTTTGAAAATCTAGAAGCCGATTAGGACCAGTTTGGTTTGTGGTTTTGGTCCAAAACCGACCAAACTGAACCAAATACACCCCTAACTTCAACAAAGTCAAATGTCGTCATATGATTAAACAGTTAACTGCAGTGAAATCATATGGTAGCGATTGTGTTTTATGCCGATTTTTGCACTAAAGAACTTTAGATCATGGTTTTCAAATCAGAAGGCTTAGATGGCGTTTTCACACATATTTGGGATAATTTTTAGTGTTTCATAAAGTTACACTCTTTTAGCAAACCAATCTTCAATGTTGCACTGCATCAATCTAACTGTTCAGAATGTGTGGGCGTGATTGAGCACTATATCTAATGGCACAAATTTATTGATTTCAAAAAGGAGTTGACTTACAGCAAGCTCGATGATGGCAGTGACTATGCCACTTCTTATGGCTACCGTTAGATAAGAAGACTGAAAGGTCAAATCAGATATAGAGAGGGGATTCAAACCCATGTTCAAGTGTCCAACCTGTGAAAATAATAGCATTTGATTATATTTTTTTTATGTTTTATTAACCCAAAATGACAATTTAAACTTTGATACATCAAGAATGTGTGTAGTGTACCCATGAGAAAACACTCACTGAAGTGAAAATGGTAATATGCTTAAGATGCGCAACATATTATGATATGCTAAGATTGCAAAAAACCGCCAAACCATAGGCATTGTTTCAATGTATCTCACATCCATACCGTCCATTTTTTATCAGGCAAAGATCTCCGTACACAATTGGAGAAGAGTTAGTATTAGGTGCCTTTGACCGATAGTATTTGACAATGGGAAGTTTGGGGAAGAGAAATGCAAAAAGAAAAACACAGAGTAGCTCAAAAAATGTTGAGATGGCAAAGAAGAGCACTGCAATAGGAAATAGCAAGGAATAGTTAGTAGGGTAGGGAAGAGTTTTACGAAGCTTAGAGGACACAAAATCCATAATAAAGAATAGAAGATGGTCAAATAATTGCAACCCAAAACCTATGTTGTCTGAAATCATAAACAACGAGCCTACATAATACAATAGAAAAGCAACCCCAGCCTACAGCAATCTTCTTCATGGACACCTAATTTATAAACAGTTCCAACCAGTGGATTCATCGAAATACTTGACTCAATGCACAAGTACAATACAAAAGGGGAACTCATAAACCAAATTTGGCATTAAATTTCTTGAATGGAAATTCAAGTATCCAGCTCAAACATCTACCCAGAAAATGAAATCCTACACTTTAAAAGTTCACTGCGTTCTTGATAAACAATTTTTGAATGAAAATTTAGTAAATTAGTGGCAATGAACTTCATTGCGCTCTTGCTACAGCAACTAAAAAAGTACATTGAAGATGCTGAAACAAGTTGCATTTTCTAAAAACATAAAAGTCCAGGCTCTAGACAACCCGTTAAATTATTTTGGAAACAAAACCAGCTTCAATTTTAGTATTTAACATCCATACAGCTGAAAGAGACAAACCCAACTTCAAAATAAAAATTAATAGGCTTGAATCAATGCATACCTTCATGTACAGCAAATCAAGTTCTTTTGCTGCTATATGTGCATCCATTCCAAGAGGTGACCCTTCAATTATGCAGACTACAACCCACAACCATCCAAATAGATGAAAATAAATGGAAGAGAAGTTAGAAAACTATGCAGCTGATCCAAAGGAGACGGAAACCCACTTTTATATCAAGAAAAACTGCATGAAGACACAATTCTAAACATTAGCCGCTTTCTCATTACCCAGCTATGGTCTCGTACGTAAGGGGTGCTGCAAGGGGTGGGCGGGATACAAACTTAACATTTGGCTTTTCACACACAAAGTGACTGCTCTCTGGTAAATATCTAGGATCAAATTTTTATATTATGTGTAAAAACACAGCAATAAAGCAGTGACGAAAACCACTAAATGACCCAGAAATCTGTACAGCAGTAGTACATGAAATGGATAAGAGAAGCAGCAGTACAATGAAATGGATAAGAGAAGCAACAGTACCATGAAATACGGCAACTGAAGCTAAGGAGCTTCAAAATTCTGATATAAGGATCTTGAGAAAATAAGAAAAGAAAAAAATCAGTCTCCTTCAAATAATTCCAACACTACTAACAAAGTCCACTTAAAGAGAAAAAAAGAAAAAAGAAACTCATAATAGCATTCTAACTAGATTTCTAGCTTATCTTGGACTCTCACTAACAAAATAATGAAGAAATTAATTTATCCTACTTTATAGGACTGGAGACCAAATAAAATTAGAGAAAAAAAATGGGATTAATGTTTGCAATCTCGGCGACCTGTGATTCACGCGATCACTTAAGTGATCATGATTCAGTCACCAAGAAATTTTCAAAATAAAGGCCACTTAGCCGGGAAGGCTGTATGAAACAGTGTACCTTTTTTTCTTCAAAAGAATGAGAACAATTTTTTCCTTGCTGGAAGTGCCCGTCTTTTTCATTTTTCAACACTCCAAAGTGATCACATGGAGGCCCTTTTAATCTATTTGCTGATCTTATTACCTCCCCTATTCTAAGTTATTAAGCTACCCCTAAAATAGCTTCTTTTAGTTGTTTAAGGCCACAATTCTCCCCTCTAACGCTCTGCATCATCCTCCCATTGGAGAGAACTCGGCTTTGTCGAGTTGGCCTTCGCGTACCTACCAATCTACGATTTACCACCTTTGTTCCATCAGTTTGTGAGTGAAAGGCAATGGAAAATAGCAATTTTATACCCATTTTCTTCCACAATGACCTCCAAAAATGTCTCACAAACTTTACATCCTATCCAATGCAAGTGTCTTAGGAGCACCATGCAAACGTATCTCTTTGAAAAATATCTTCGCCAATGGGAAGCATCCATGGTGTTCTTCGATGGAATAAAGTGAGTCATTTCAAAAATCGATCAATCACCATAAAATGAATACATGGACCCCAATGTTCTCCGTAATCCCAAAATGAAATTTATGCTAATATCAGCCTATGGTGCATAAGGAATAGGTAAGGCAGTATAAAGGCTAATATTTCGTGCATGCCCCTTGGAAACTTGACAAACATGGGATCCTTCCACAAAATGTGCTGCATCCTTACGTACTTTTGGCCAATAATACTTCTCCGACAGAGTTTTGTCTCTTCCAAAATGGCCTCCAAGTTCCCCACTATGCAATTCAATAATATTCTTCTCCAAGGGAACTTTTCGATACATATAGCTTTGCTCCCTTCAATAAAAAAATCAGCATGTACAATCTAATCACTCGAGGCATTACTTCGTCTCTTGGCATTGTTAAAGCATATGGCCGAAATAGGGATCATCTTTGTCGAGCTCTTTGATAGCTTCAAACCCAATAACCTTCAAGGATAAAGTACTAAGTAGTGTTGCCCTCCTACTTAGTTCATCGGCTGCTTGGTTTTGAGTTCTCGATTGGTGCCAATAGGAATGCACTCTGCTCAGTTTTCATCAACATAAGGTGTTGACTCTCCTCGCATTAGCCATAGAATGATAAAAGGCTACTAGGGAGGAAATCTTCCACTACCTTGCCTCTGAATATGTGTGATGAAAGTGGATTACATATGATGATGATTAGCAACAGAAATAGCAGAGCGAGGAACATCAGCAATGTTGGATTACACATGATGATGATTAGCAACAGAAATAGTAGAATATGTGATGAAGAATAACAGCAGAATATTGCAGCAATGACAGCAGCAATATGATATTATCAGCACAGAAAACAGCAGCAATACAAGTCCTAAAAGACTATCTGATCAGCCATGAAATCAGTTTAATAGGACCATTGACAGCAGCAAATAACCCGGGACAGAGACTCAAAACTCACAACAGCATGCTCAAAAGCTACTCAGCATTTCAACATGACCAAGGATGATATCAACCCCAACAAAAAAAAAAAAACATATAAAAAAAAGGGACAATGGCTCCTGATCGACATTTAAACACCAAAATAAGTTTTGTTTGAGTTAAAATAGCTTTCCTTAGTGGAGTAAAGTTTGAATTTTTTTTAAAACAAGCTTTTACAAAAGGGTTCAATAAGTGACTGGTTTAGAGGATGGAGAGAATAGGCTATAAAGGCTAGAGAGAGCGATGTCACAGCATGCGGTTTTAATCTGCCTGATAAATCTCTGGCTTTGACTGCTCTGTATATTTTCCTACTTGGAGGTTTGCATGATAGATAGTGTGAAAGCACCTCCATGTGTGTGCATGCAAGTTCCATCTTAAAAAACCCATGTCTTTTATTGATCTCTCAGCTGTTTAAAAAAATGAAAGAAAAAAAAAATACATATATATATATTTATATATATTATTAATTATTAATTATTAATTATTTTTTATATTTAAAAACACCTTCAAATAAAATCATCACGACTAGTTTGAATCATCCCAGATCCATCTTAGTGTATGGAACAAATGGAAGGATTTTGAGTGACATAAGAAAGAGTGAGGGAAATTCTAAAAAGAAAAGGAGATAAATAAAAATAAATCTGCAGAAAAAACATCCAGAGCTATGAGAGAAAATGCTAGGGTTTGCTGTGACTCATACTAGATAATTAAGATCATATACAAGCAGCCTGATGATTAAACATATCCAAAGGAAAATTCAGATGGAACGGTTAATAAAGAATTAATAGGCAAGTTCAGATGGAATGGTCAATAAAGAAAAAAATTTAACATAGTTCATCATAATCTAGGGATCCAAAAAAATCGAATTAAACTCCAAATGAAGAACAAGAAGCTTCTGGAAATCAATTGCATCCATAAAAAGAACGGAAATATTAGCTGAATTAAACAGAAACAGAGCTAAACATGAAGAACCATGCTTGTAAAAGGGAAATCTCCATTAGAGAACCCCAAGGAAGCTCCATCTAATGTAAATTGCATTAAATACCTTAGCCAAGAGAATGGGAGAACTCGGCTCCCGAATCGATTGAATCGGACGACGTTTTGAAGATCGATTCAGAGACGAATGGGATACGGAGAGATATCGCAGCTCTAATCAATGCGGCTTGGTCAAACGCGAGGTTGTTATAGTCGACGATCCTGACACCACCGAGGGCAGATCTGATGCATTTAGAGATGCGTGAGGATCACTGATGCGTGGATTGCGATGATCTCTGATGCGTGAAGAACAACTAGGGTTTTGGAGAGAGAGATCTGAGTTTGCAGAGATTTAACTAGCTTCCAATCGATCTCAAATCCTCCGCTCAACGAGATCAAAACCATAAAACATACAAGATTAGCATTCACCGGCTCCCATCTCCCGATCCATCTCAAATCCTTTGATCCATCTCAACCATAAAACAATCTAGGGCTTGTCTAGAGAGAGGAAGAGGAGAGAGAGGCTAGCGTTTATAGAGAAAGAAGGAAGAGAGGCGGTTTTGTGCATATATAAGGAGAGAAAGAGAGGCTTGGATTGGGCCCGATAGATTTGCACGTGAGCAGGCACGTGACGAGAGGATAATATATTAAACCATTGTTTTTAACTTCAAAAACTACTTATTTTAGAGAGTGGAATATTACACCACTATTTTAAATATTAGTATATTTAATACTGCTAGAGTGATTTTATCTTCACTTTGACGTAGTGGTTGATGCGTTTGAAACGCCAATCGTCATGGCTGTGCTACCAAAAGTTGGAGTTGTTGTAGATCGAAAAGCAGAGTTGTTTTCAGAACCATCAGCCAAAGTGTTTGAGGAATCTACTGCTTGACTTGATGCACCAAATGTGGTGGAAGATCCTGTAGGACAACAAAGGACTATGTCAACTAAATTGGAGGGGAAAAAAAATAAAACATAAACAAACTCAAAACAAAAATTAATAGAACAAAATATTTAGATGCATAATGGATCAACTAAATAGATAAAGGATTCACAAAATAGCTGAAAAGTTGAAGATTAGTAGCATCGACTCCATTTATAAAAAGTCTAGTGGCAATATTGATAAAGAATTGTAAGAAGAATACCTGGCACGTATAAGAATTTTTGGGAATATTAACTCACTGCTGTCATCTCAGATTATCTATGTCTATAAATAAGTCCCCATATCAATAAACTTTATTATATCTATGAATCTATAATATATAATCTATATCTATAAACCTTTATTTCGTCTATAAATATATAATCTATATCTATAAACCTCTATCACCTCTACAAACCTATAATCTATATCTCACTATTGTCATCTTAGAGAAAATGTACAAGTTGTGGATGAAGTCATACTTTAGAGATGGAAATAGGTTGAAAGACCACTTCAAGAGTAAAGTTAGACTTCTTGAATTTTGGACACTTTTCTGAAAATTGCATGCATTTTTGAAAAATATTTGTGGAGTAATAGCCACATATTCTGATAGCTCAAACGACACCGATTTCATAGATCCGACTGGGGAATTTCTAGGTCTTGGAAATGGAAATGAGATTTCGTAGATATAAGGAGGATTGCAAGACTCTCTATGGCTGCAATGATAGGGGAAGCTAGGGATTTCATAGAGAGAAGAGAGGGATTTCATTATTATACTACTACTTGGACAGTCATTCTTTTGATATTGCAAATGTCATTTTCTTATCTTTTTCACGTAGTGATATAATATTATCTTACTATGTCTTCTGACTTCAAACCATTAATGATCATAGATTCAAACTCCAAATAAGGTAGGGTAAATTAAGAAATTTCAAAAACTTAAGGTGTAATTCACCATAGAGTCCTAACAATCTGATCATAGAACATTTTTAGCAATAAAGTGAACCATTTCCCATCCTCTTTAACAACTAATTTGCATGCTCTTGATCAATACTATCAGGCCATCAATGTGATTTTTGGCTGAATCCTCTTATCTACAAGACGGCCTACCACCCGAACATCTCAGATGGCTTACCATGTACAAAAATGTTGTTACGAAATGCTACTACATCAAACAGAGCAGTAACAAACTGCTCAAGTTAAAAATAATAATAATTAACTAATTAATTAAGTATTGCTCTGTAACAACTATGAAAATGGAAATTAAAGCAGTAAAAATGTACCTCAAGGATAAGATGCAGATCTACATTTTAAGCCACTTTGGCTTAACAGGCTTCTTCACTGCAGGCTTAGGCTCTATGATATCAGGGGAGCGCTCGACTCGTGCAGGTTCCGGTGCTGAATGGACTACTTCAAGCTCTTCAGAAATGATATCCAAGCCCTTCAATGCCATGATATCTTCACAAAGGAAGGGCCCAGAATTCGTAGCTGCACTATCATCCACTGCAATATTCCAATATAAAATTGCATTCGATTTATCATTAAAAGGGAAGCCAGAGAAGTTGCAGATAGTCCTGCCAAAAGATAGTATACCAAAAGACATTATGCATTGAGAACTTTGAAAAAGAAGGCATGTAGTGACTGGGTTTTATTTATGGGTAATTCCTCGTTACACTTCTTGCAGCTTTTGCTAATAGATAGCTTGACAGATTAGTTGGAAGAAAAAATCACAATGAAAAGGAAAGATTGAACTGTCGTGTATAAAATTGGATGTGAAATGGGAAATTGGGCCCCAGTTTTCAAATAATTGAAGTTCAACCTCCATTTACGCGAATCGTCAAGTCAGCAATCTTGGTATTGATTTACTTGTGTTTTGGGTCCCTTTTTTTGCGGCAATTAGATCTTGCCCAATGCCTTTAAATTCAGGTGAGACGCGATACTGACCATATCTTGATCCATTAGAACTACTACATTATTGAATAGAATGTAGTCACCTTTTGGTAGATTATATGCAAAATAGACAATTGCACCAGGAGCAAATCCAGCAGAATAGAAATCCTTTGACATGTCCTTGATTAGCTCCTTCGGAGGAGTTGCATCTGAAACATGCCATTGTAGACTCAATTTTTCACTATGCATAAGTTTCACAGCAAGAAATGGATTCAAGGCACATGAAATTTAAGAAATAGAAAACTTATTATTCTTTAAAAAAATTTATCAATAAAGCGAAAGCATATATATTAAAAGAAAAAGAAGGGCATGGCTCCTTTTATTCTACACAGTGATGATAAAACAGCATGGAACCATGGTATCAAAACTCGGCCGATGACGATACGTATTAGCGATACGTATTGGTTTCGTTGAGAACCAATACTGATACTGCCCTGATACAGGTATCGAAGTGGTATCGGTATCAGTATTAGTATCGGCCGATACTAACCGATGCAATTATTTCTTTTGTATTTTTTTGCTTTTTTTCAAAATAAAAATAAAAATTGGCTGATATAGTATTGACGATACCATGTCCATATGGACTGATACCCAATAAGGAGTTTAACACCTTGCATGGAACTACAATAAGATCAAATAAAATCATCTTCTACAACAAATTCACTTCATAAGATCACAAAAAAATGGGCTGCTCCATTTCTGCACATTGGTTCAATTCAGCAACAATGTATAAAGAAATTCTGTAAAACCAAAAGGCAGTAAGCCATGGAAAAAAGAAGTAAGATCAATGGACATATTGATGCTGAGATATAATCATTTTCTTTACAACAATGAGCTGGAAAGAATAATGGAACATCTTATATAGCTGGTCATAATCATATGCTTAAATTATGATAAAATTAGATAAGAGGCATGATAGCATTATGTAATGATCAGACTTCTGTTGTTTAGGCTCTAACTCATTAGAGCTCTCATTTTTATAAACCAATAAAGCCAGAGCATATTATTTTAGGTAAGAATAAGAATTGATGATCTTTGCTAAAGACATATCTTCAGGTACAATGTATGAGGAAGGATTAAAAAAAGGAGCAAGATCTATATACATTTCCAAGTCATCTCGACTTAAATGAATATCATCTATGGAGAATACTTTACTTGAAGTACGTTTGACAAAATCATTGAAATTGCGCCTGGATATGAGAATTCAGCATTTCAGCTACCTTGTTAACTTTTTAAGTTTTCACAAATGATCAGAAAGGGAAAATTTAAGAATGAAAGCAAATTTGCACTTACATAACTGGCACGGATCCAACACTTGCATCACAGAGCAAATGGCTATGCTGAAAATCCATCTTAGACTGTAGAAGTACCAACAAATGACTAATCTACTGCCCTTATGAATCCAGATTTTCAGGTTTTACCTACGGAGTACTACCCTTATGAGCCTAACAACAGAATTTAGCGAATACAAGGTGAAGCTGATTTGGATAACTGAGAAATTTTTATTGTAATACGGCCTGAGTGGCAGCTGTCTGTGAGCATCTGTTAGAGCCCCAAAATGACAAGTGAATTTCTAATATAAACTATACAATTTATAAGAAATTATATAGATTTTGATCAAAACCCAATTTACACCAACTAAAGATAGCAATTATCTGGTACTACTATAGGAAAAGACAAAGTTTTTTGTTTCTTTATTAGAGAATCTTGACTCACATCTTACCCCATTTTGGAGAGGCTGATCCTCAACTTGAACCAGCAACACCTTGCTTTAGGCAGATAGAACTTGCCATCGCACCAAAATCTAATCTTGTATGACAAGTGGGTAGAATGAGCACCATTTTCATGTGATTTCCACTAGATCTTAATTTTTTAAAAACAAATACAAATGTAACGTTTGGACATGCCAACATGAAAAGTAAAACCCGAAGCATCAGCACTTGCCCATGGTTCCACAAAAAAAAAGGATTTGGTACCATAAGATGGCAGTTCAACTATGCCCTGGAAAAGAAGGAATTGATCTAAGCAAACTTTTTGCCGATTGCCATAGATCAAAGTCAAAGTCAAACTTTTTGTCAAAGCTAAAGACAAAATTACTCCATAGAAATCAAAGCCAACAAATAAATTTTGGAAAAAAGAATTCCAATAAAACTAGTTCTATAGAAACTTCAGTGCAAACAAAAAACTATAACATAATTACAAAAACAATTTATGAAAGTTTCCATTTTCCCTATGGCATTAATTTTGTCATGGTAGAGGCAGAATTTCAGCTCTAATCGCAACATGCCAACATCTATATTGCCTTTGTACTAAAATAATAATTTTGTATTCTGATTAGTAGACTCTTTGAAAGTCAGCTCTAAGTTGTTTGTGATATATCCAATTAACCAAATCTATCTCATTGAAAGAAAATTAGTTATTTTTTTACCTCCTTCCCATTCTATTTACAAAGGATCTCTTCATCCTCTCAAAGAACTGAGCTAAGAATATGTCTTAAGTGTGACGACCCGACTTTTCCAATCCCTAAGGTATAGGAAAGGCCGGTTCATCAACTTATTGATTTCTCAATAAGCCGTAACAAACAGAAGCCGGCAAAATAAACAAAGGTCTAAAGACAGAGGCAACATAGTTAATCCAAAAACCAATGCTTCAAATAACAAAATTAGATATATCACTGTGAGGAACCAAAAAGAACCACCGGTGATGGCCAATCCGATCACCTAAAATAGAGGTTCACAATAATGGTTCCTCGAGTGATATCAAAAAGAACAAAATAAGGTCTAGGGCCCAATATTCAAAACAATATTCAGACAAAATACCAAAAAAACAGGATCTAAAGGTCAAGGGAAGAACTCCTCAGCAGGCAAGTCTAATTCCTCCTCAGGAATATAATCAGAATCCTCCAAATCCTCAGATCCCAAATCAGTCTCAAAGACTGTGGACGTATAGTCGAGGTGAGCTAACCCAAGCTCAATAAGGGAAGACAGTCTATTTGCATTTCTTATAAGTAAAAGTTTTTCAAAAGACTAATCAAATCAAATATGGTTTTTCAATGATGCTTTTCAAATTAAATCTCCGTTCTAATCACGAGTAAAAAGCGATCATAAAATCTAAAGTGTTCAAAATGTTACGATTTAGCATGCTTCTTGTCTTAAATTTATAACTTAATTTTATCTCCCAAATTTCCTATAGCATGAGAGCAGACTCGTGACCGATGGGAAGACCCTCGACCATCGTCGTTCATGAACCCATTTCAAAAATGCAACAAGCCCCTACGCTATGAGGGAAACTTGCGCCAAAGTTTTACCGTCAACACGGTTGGTGGAATCTAGGGCATCGTACTTATGAACCAAAAATCAAATGCAAATGCTAACACGTATCCAAGCTTATTATTCATATCATATACTGATTTTTCAAAGTTCTGATTCGAAGTTAACTGAGGTTCTGATTCAAAAGTTAACTGAGGTTCTGATTCAAATTTAACTGAAGTTCTGATTTCCAATGATTCTTATTTATGACAAGGTTTGCAATTTTCGGATTATATCATATGTTCAAAGTTTTAATTTCACCGTGTGTAATGAATTTTCTATATTTCATGCTTCTAAAAATAACCTGATTTATGACTGTTTATGCTTATAATTTATGCAAATAATAGTTTGGATTCCCCTACCTTAACCAAGCAAATTCAAAGGCATGCATAAGCAATCCTCTCCAAGGACTCCCAATTGACCAAAACCTACATATATTAACACCCTAAGTGTTAATATACAACCCAAAAATTAATCCAAAGGCTCATAAAACAAAAATCCAATCAAAAATTAAAAGCGAATCGATGTAATTCGACCATCGATTTTAAATTCGATGGTCGAATTTGAAATTCGATGGTCGATTTTAAATTCGACCATCGAATTTCAGAATTCTGTTTTAAAGCTAATCTCCCATTTTCGACTGTCGATTTCCAATTCGACAGTCGATTTCCAATTTCGACAGTCGATTTTGAAAATTGATGGTCGATTTTCTCAGGTACTTTGGCTGTAACTTTTAACATGCTCGGATTCTTTTGCATATTTCCTACACAGCCATTCCATCATTTCTATTGAATTCAAAACTTACATTCTTAACCAAAAATCAAACAATTTTGCATAAGGAGGTTTTAAGGCATACCTCTTTTAGCTTAATGCGTTGCTTTCTTTGAACCGATTCATGTCTGGGAAAGATCTCCAAGCTCAATGATTTTAGATCTTCAAATCAGTCCATTAAGAAGGGTGGTTACAGCCACTTCACTCAATAAAATCACACAGATTTTCACCCTCTCCACATCACTCTTCTCTTTTAATTAATTCAAACTGATCAGAATTGAGGCACTACTCTGATCAATGGTTGAGATGGAGAGAGGAACTCTAAAACTTCCAAGATCTAAAGATCACAAGCAGCCCAAAAGTTTCCTATTTGGTTTCCAACCGAAAGAGAGAAGTGTATTTTCTCTAAACTCTCTCTCTCTTTATAATATGTAAACAAAACATACAAAAATCTAGATTTTTGTATTTGCAACTTATCCACTTAGTTTGAGAGCATATCTAGTGTTAACCACTAACACCAACCCAATAGTATAAGTCATCGACTTCATGACTTGCACACCTCTCGAGACCAAATCCTTTGGCCATTAGTCTTACCAAAGCCTTAGCTTACCAAAAGTCCAAAAATATTCTACAGTATTTTCCGGGCACGCTTACCGAGGTAAACGAAAATATGCCGAAAATATCAGGGATATTACATTAAGAATGATAGAAATCGAGAATTCCTTCCTATGGAGCATCAAACCACTGATAAAAGCTTCTTCCATAGATCTTAAGCCATCAAGAAATTGAGTGATCAAGATTTCCCCATGTGGCAACCAAGAAGCTCGACAACTGTTTGTCATATTACTCTCTTGCACTCCTCATTCTTTTCTTTTTCTTTGATTATATTTTTTGTTTGACATTTTTTACTTTTAAACAAGTAGGATATTAACTTCATGTAAGATTTCAACCCCTCTTCCTATACCAAAGAATTATCAACAAACAAGGCCCATGCACAGCCTGCAAGACTTCGAGTCTCACAATTCTAGCCAAGGTCTGACCTGCCAGGCCTGTAACTGCTGCCCAAGCTGAATTTAAACATGTTCAGCTGGCTAATTTGTGCCCCTAATAAAAGAATAACCAACTAGTCATGGAAAAAATATGAAAGAAAAACAAAGTTACATTGACGCTAGAATGTTTTGAGTTTTTCTTCATCTTGTCCCCAAACTTTTCCTTTGCAATTCAATAAATAATTTTGAAGCATCCACTAAAAAAGTCAGATAAATTAAATAAATTCAACTAATGAATGCACCCATATGCACAAACTAACAAAATCTGTGAAAAATATAACTGGGCAACCCTAATTAAATTTTGAGAAGCCTTAGAAATGCAAAATAAAACATAAATATCGTTCTCAAACACACAAATGCAAAGAAAAACAATGCAGTATAAAATAAATATGATTTATGAAATCAATATGATTCCAAAAATCATGACATTACCACCCACAATTTACTCTACATTGTATTTTGGGGCCAATTAATCATACTTGAGAAAACCTGCTCAATAAATCTAAATCCAATATGAACTAATGACTATGGACAATTCACTTGCAAGCTTTTTTTGCGAAAAAAGCTAGTCAGAGAACACAAAATATGAACTTGTAACCAAATAATCTTTCCCATTGCTACAAAAATTTAGAAGTAAAAGGATCCCAAAAAACCATCTTTGTTTCTATACTTATCCAAGAAAACTAAAAAGAGAGTGTGCATGCTATAAGATGAGAACTTAAATTGAGAGACAGACCAAATGAATCAAAGTAGCAACTCTCAGTGAATAATTTTAAATCCCTAGACGAAATGCCAAGGTATCATACTTTGAATCATAACCGTTTATTTACATTGGCAGATTTTCTATGGTATTTAATTAACTTTTTTTCCCTCAAAACTACTAGCATCTATCTAAAATCTCATTCATACCAGAAAATAAAGGCCTATATTTTTTAGATTTTAAACTATGGAAATGTACAAGTTGATAGAAGTAGAATGGCTTCGAGGAGTGGCATATGCCACATACATCTCAACTTTATGTATACATCTTAATAAAGCTAACTGATATATATATATATATATATAGAGAGAGAGAGAGAGAGAGAGCACATGATTAGATTTACAGCCTAATACTTCATGGAGAACCAGATCTGCATACCAAAGTACAAACTGAATCTCTACTATTGAAAAAAAAATACTAAAACTGGTAAATTCAGGACACAAACATGATTAAGTAATAGCTAAAACCCTAAAAATCACAGAAACCATTGAAAACAGAAAGGAAAACTGTATAGATCCATATACTAAAAGCCTAACCATCGAATAGTAATTTCATCGAACAGGTAGTGGGCCATATCTTTAGGAATGGAATTGAAAATCGAAGTATGATCTGAATATAAGAGATAATAATCAAATATAAGAGACAAAGACCTTTCGCTCTCCACCGATTCGATGAGAGTGCAAACTGGGTCATGAGGTTGCTCTCCCTCGACTTGGGCATGTGGCAGTATCACGTGCTGCACCACCCCCCCCCCCCCTGCTGGTGGGTCCTGCTGTGGTGGTGGTACATCGCCAGCCTAGGTAGGTTCTGGCCCCTCAACTGGTAGAGCTTCCTTCAACATTCGGTAGCTACAGCCCCACGAAGCGATGGAGTAATGCTTCACGTAGTCGGTAGCCTTCCGCTCGGCAGGTGAAATGGCATACTTTGGGGCGTCAGAGTAGCACTCCAACATACTAGAGATAAGTCGAGCGTAAGGCATACATTCCTTAGGTCTCAAGGGTCATTTCATCATTTTCCCCTTGATATAAATCATACCCTCAATGACTAGTTTCGTAGCGTCGAACCAACGGCCGCGGTATGCCGCATATAAGGCATGTTGGACCAACTCTACCCTCTCGGTGTCGTGACGCATGGGGTATAGATTGCACTTGATTATTGAATCAAGCATCCACATTTAAGGAGGTAGGTCTACCCTCCTTATAGATTTACCTGAACCCTTGCTTCCCCTCGTCATTTCAGTCATAATTTCTTTAAAAGCAATCTCCTCGTCGAATGGTGGAAAAAGGGTGGTCTTGGGTACGTGGTTGAGATAGCACTCTAAGGACTCATGAACGTGGCGTCGGGTGAACAGGTAGTGACAACCATCGATCTCGGTCGTGACGGTTTCGTCCACTCGACCCGCCTTTAGGTTTTGATAAAATAACCTCACTAGTCGAGGATAAAAATACTCGTGCAAAGGTTTGAAAAGGTTACCAAGACCCGCTTTGAGGAGGTATTGGCGAGCCCATTGGGTTTCACCCTCGACATCGGCATCGGTAAATAATGCCTCGTCAATAATAAACTCATGTTCAAATTCTTTTACTGCCCACCATTCATTTGGTTGGGGCAAAGTTCCGGGTGGTGGTGGTGGTGGCGACGATTCGCGTGATGACGGGTCCGTCGAATTGGATGGTGAATCTGATGAAGGTGATGATGATGATGAGGGTGTAGGAGGTGGTGGCCAGCGTTCCTACGCCAAACCGGTAACTTAGAGGTAGTTTGCTTAGAAGCTAACCTAGTTTTAGGTGGCATTATGATCTAAAAGTAAGAAAACTCCAAAAATCTAGGGCTGTGCTAACTCAAATTGAAGGGAAAAATGAAGAACTAGGGTTTACTGTGAGCGCTCGATCCGAACGGGTGTGGTTCGATTCGAAAATGATCCTCCCAAAGCCCCAAAATTGTTGTAGGTTTGCTAGCCAAGAGAGGAGAAAAATGGCACCCAAAGAAAAAAAACAAACTGAATTTCAAATGGGAAAAAAAAATCCCAAAACTGTCTTATATAGGCAAAAATCGATTGATCGATTTTTGTAACTTAACATCAGTCTCGGAAAATTGATTGATCGATTTCAAAAATTGATTGATAGATTTCAAAAATCGATTAATTGAAATTTAATGCCTTTATATTTCCAGGTTTTGCATCTCACTGGCGTGTGCCAGTCGTTCGATCGGACAAAATCGATTAATCGGTTTTGACAGCAAACTCAAAAAAAATTTTGCTTGTCATTTCCTTTTTCTTTCTTCTGTTTCCTTGTCCGTGTGCTTTTGGCCTTGTGGAGCATACATGGATCATCCACTTCATGATGCGATCATCATTAAGCCATACATTTGTATCGCACTACGGTGCATTTATAACTCACATTCGTCCCATTCATTCATTAAATCGATTGACATATACGTTCAACGCTTGATTACATTAACGATTCAATTTCAAAAAATAACATACATGCGAATATATAATTTGATTCGTAATTCTCGGTAAACAAATCCGGGTGTTGCGCTCTCACATCTGCCTCTCGTTCCCACGTAGGTTCTTCGGCCGGATGATTCTTCCATCGCACAAGCACTAATGGAGTCACTTTGGTGCACAACACTTGCTCTTTTCTATCCAATATCTCCGTCGGTTCCTCTATGATGCTCCTATCGTCATGCATTTCCAAAGGTTGACCTTCCAAGATATGGGAAGGGTCATGCACATATTTCTTGAGCATAGCAACATGGAAGACATTATGCACCCGATCAAATAGTGGAGGTAATCCAACTCGATATGCAACCTCACCTACACGACCCAAAACCTCAAAGGGTCCAAGGTAACGAAGACTCAACTTGCCTCTCTTTCCAAATCTCATAACGCCTTTCATAGGCGATACTTACACAACACATGCTCGCCAACGTTGTAGTCTACAATCGTCCTTTTAATATTGGCGTAGCTTTTCTGTCTACTATGGGCCGACTTAAGTCTCTCTCTAATCATACGAATGAAAATGGCGTTATCTTCAAACAACTCCTGCCCCAGAACAAACTTTTCACCGGTTTCTTCCCAATTGATAGGCGATCTACATCACCTTCCATAAAGAGCTTCGTACGGTGCCATCCCAATGCTCGTTTGGAAGCTATTGTTATATGCAAATTCGATCAACGATAGGTGTTGATCCCGTGATCCCTATAGTTCAAGCATACACGCTCGGAGCATGTCCTCTATTACTTGGTTCACCCGCTCTATTTGCCCATCGGTTTGCTGATGGAAAGCTGAACTGAAGTCTAATCGCGTACCCATGCCTTCCTGAAACTTCTTCTAAAACTTTGAAGTGTATAACAGGTCACGATCAGAGACAATGCTATTTGCCCATCAGAGACAATGCTATTAGGAATTCACTGTACGCGGTAGTCCAACAATGAAGACCATGGAGATTGACTCCTATTTCAACTCTGGTATGGGTAGAGGCTGTAACAATCCAGCAGGATGTTTATGATCGACTTTTACCTGCTGACATGCCAAACATCGTGATACGTACTTGGCCATGTCTTGCTTCAAACCTCTCCACCAATAATTTCTTCTCAAGTCTTGATACATTTTTGTGCTACCGGGGTGGATAGCATACTTCGACTTGTGAGCTTCATCAAGGATAGTTTGTCGCAGATCGGCATCATCTGGAATACAAAGATGGCCCTCGAATAATATGAAACCATCATCTTTTGCTGAGAACTCTGGTTTGATGCCTTCAATCACATCTTAGCGAACCTTGGTTAATTTCAGGTCTCTCATCTGTATCTCGTGGATATGCTCAAAGATTATAGGCCTCACTGATATATTAGCCAAAAAGGCTCCCATAGCTTACACCTCAATATTTGCGTCATACAACGATAAATCTTCAAACAGTTTCCATCTGTGCATTCCCAAAATCAGATTAGCCAATTGTGTTGAACTCTTCCGACTCAAGTCATTGGCTATCACATTAGCCTTGCCTGAATGATACTGTATGGAGCAATCATAATCTTTGAGAAATTCCATCCATCTGCGCTGCCTCATATTCAATTCTTTTTGTGTAAACAGATACCTGAGGCTCTTATGGTCGGTGAAGATCTCAAAGGTCACACTGTATAGATCGTGTCTCCAAATCTTCAAGGCAAATATGACCGCTGCTAGTTTCAGGTCATGTGTCGGATAGTTTTTCTCATGCTCTTTTAACTGTCTTGACCCGTAAGCTATCACCTTCTTGTGTTGGTTGAGCACACAGCCCAAACCGTTATGCGAAGCATCACTGTATACCGCGAACCCTCCACTGCCTGAAGGAATTGCTAACACTAGAGCTGAAGTAAGTCTCGTCAAGTTCTTGAAAACTCTTTTCACACGCTTCACTCCACTCAAATTTTACATCCTTCCTTGTAAGTCTCGTAAGAGGTCCCGATATTTTTGAAAATCCCTCTACAAAACCTCGATAGTAGCCAGCTAAATCAAGGAAAATACGAACGTCTGTTATCGTCTTTAGTTGTTCCCAGTTTACCATTGCTTCAATTTTCGTCAGGTCTACTGTGGCACCTTCCTTTGAGACCACATGTGCCAAAAAGCTAACTTCTTCCAATCAAAACTCACACTTATTGAGTTTGGCATATAATTTGTGTTCACGTAGGGTTTGTAGAGCAACTCTCAAGTATTCTTCATGCTCTTTCTTCGACTTGGAATATATCAAGATATCGTCAACAAATATTACGACACAAGAGTCCAGGTGTGGTTTAAATATCCTATTCATTAAATCCATAAACAATGTCGGTGCGTTTGTCAAACCAAACGACATCACTAAGAAATCGTAGTGTCTGTACCGTGTCCTGGATGCTGTCTTCTGTATGTCCTTTGTCTTAACTCTCAGCTGATGGTATCCATATCTCATATCGATCTTGAAAAAATATCTTGTTCCTTACAGTTGATCAAACAAATCATCAATCCTAGGCAATGGATATCGATTCTTTATGGTGAGTTTGTTTAACTGGTGATAGTCAATGCACAGTCGCATTGACCCATCTTTCTTCTTCACAAGCAAGACCGGTGCTCCTCATAGAGACACGCTCGGTCTCACAAACCCCTTATCCATCAGTTCTTTTAACTGCACCTTCAATTCCTTCAACTCAATAGGAGCCATCCTATATGGTACTTTAGAAACAGGCTCCGTCCCAGGTGCCAAGTCGATAGCAAATTCCACTTCTCTATCTGGAGGCAATCTTGGTAATTCCTCCGAAAATACATCCTCAAATTCTCGTACAACTGCTATCTCTGAGATGGTGTTTGTAATATCTTGAAAAATCGAGCGTTAAACTTTGACCTCGAGATCCGTGCCCGACTGGTCGTAGGGTTGACCAAGTGATGGTCAAACAATGAACTCATGGAGTGATGAACTGACGTAGTATAAATGTGACCTAGGTGTGGTGTACAGTGTGAGTTAGTGGTCACGTACACCTATCTCTGGTATATGTGTTTAACACACAAGCCGGAAAGAGAATAAAATGGTTTAATAAACCTAGGTTTCATTTATTTGGTTGTTGAAGAGAGAGTTAAGAAGAGAGAGAGAGAGAGAGAGAGATAGGAACCAAGAAGAGTTATTGAAGCTAGGAGTTAATGCAAATCAAGAGGAAGATTGAGCATTGATTGCCAGATTCAACGCGTGGGGATCGTTGAAGCAAAAGCTGGAACCCTAGCCATCAAACCCAACAAATCAATCCTTTAAAGGGATTCTTGAGGTAAGTCTTATTAGAATTAAATGCATGGATGTATGATGGTTAAGATTAGTCAAGTATGGTTAAAATATAGATTAAAGACTTAGAAAAGAAAGAAAATAGAAAAGGAAAAGATTTGAAAGAACAGCCTGAAAGGGGGTTGAATCTGGCCAAATCGATTAATCGAAATTGAGATTCGATTAATCGATTTTGGTCAAGAAGTTGAAAAGTCAGGGATGCTCGATTTCGATTAATCGATTTGGAAATCGATTAATCAAAGTTGAAGGTCGATTAATTGATTTAGGAATCGACTAATCGACTGGGTACTTCCAGTGGCTGAAGAAACAAGACCTGGGAAAATCGACTAATCGAGTTGGGAAATCGATTAATCGATTTTAGATTTCGATTAATCGATTTGGGATTGACTAATCGATTTTAGACTTTCGACCACTCGATTTGAGAATCGACTTTACTATGTTGGGGACTTCGATTAATCAATTTGGGATCGATTAATCGATTTTGGATCTCGATTAATCGATTTTGGGAATCGATTAATTGATTTTGGCAGTTTTCATTTGACTTTATAATTTGACCATGAGGTTTATGGGGGGGTCTAGGACCTTCTCTATTGCATCTTTAGTGATGTGTTATATGTGTTGTGATGTACCATAGGTGGTACATGTGAAAGCGAGCACAAGGAGCCGCGTGGGACCTTGGTTCTTGGGCTTTCGGAGACCTGAGGTAGGGAACACCTTGAACATGTATTTTAATTGCAAGAGCATGTATGTAGTGATATAGAATTCAAACTGAAAATGTTTTAACTGTATCAATCTTTGTGAAAAGGGTGCGTGTGTGACACCAAGAATGTGATAAAGGCATCTATGTGATGCAAGTAACTGAGATCAAGTAATCAAATGAGAATGAGACATCTCCAGGGGATGAGAAAGTAATATAGGCATCAGTGTGATGCAAGTAAATTAGACATCCCAGGGATGTAAATATGATTGAATAATTACTATTGAGGCCTAACTGATATAAAATAGCACTTTACACGGTGAACAATTATATGTAAAGCACATGTTATTTTTATTATTTGAGGTTTGATTAGAATACCCCACCGACGTGACGGGATACCCACGACTGACTCGGCAGGATATCCGTGACCGGTACGGCGGCCAATCCGTACACCAGTGCGGAAATCTATCCGTACACAGTAAGCACATCCCAGGGATGCTGAGATGAGATTTAACTCCGCCGCCTATTGAGAAAGGGGCTTGGGTAGTATTCCCAGGGAATGCATATAGCAACTGTCTATTTAGACGACGATGATGGGTATTCCATCGGGGCTCAATGCTATATTACTCGGGGATTACTTAAGTTGAAGATTTAAGTTTTGCTTTAGGCATGTTCAGTGTCATTCATGATAAGTCAATAGTAAAGTAAAACATGCAAACTACCAGTAAACTTGAATGTAAATTACCATCTTTTAAATTATTTTCTAGCAATTGCATAGACACATCATGCTTAGAATATCATGGAATATATGTGAGATTTTGATTTATATGTTCATTGTGTCGTTCCCTATTGAGCTAGGATGTAGCTCACCCTTTAGACTATACGTCGCAGGTCCATTGTTAGCAGCGGCCGAGGCTTCGGGAGACGTGGATCCGGGTGATACGGATTACGCGCCTGGGGACGAGTTGGAGCCTCCTTCCGAGGACTTCTTCTAGGAGATTCCGTTGAGTACTTTGAGAGAGTTTTTTAGAGCAGACTATACGGCTTGGTATGTCAAGCATTTATTTTCGTCAAACATTGTAATTAGATAGACATTATTCTTTTGGGCGAACCATCTGGGGTGATCTGTGTATCACCGATGGTTCGGATCGGTTCTCTGTTCATACAGTGGCATGAAGGTAGAACTGTCTTTTGCATGTGCCAGATGGGCATATTGATTTCTTTTTCAATTATGCAGTTATTTGCTCATCTCTTTATTATTGCTTGTTATACCAATGTTTCGTACATAGTTTTGGGGTACGGTATGGAGGATCGTACTGATGGCACGGATTTTGGGGTGCTAAAATCGGGGCTGTCACAGTGTTCTTCCCTTCTTTATCCTCCTTCAAGAATGTCAAGTAACCACTACACCCTTTCTTAATCAAACGTTCGGCCCTGACTACAGAAATAATAGGCATAAACGTCGATCTCTCTCCTCAAAATCGGAACGACCTCCTTGTATTAGGTCAGAAGATGACCACCTTGTTCTTGCAATTCACCGTCGCACAATGCTATGATAACCAATCCATGCTAAGGATCATGTCTAATCCTTGCATGTCTAACAAAATCAAATTCGCCAGTAGTCAAAGTCATCCTCGTCCTTGATGGTCACTATCTCCGATTTACAAACCCTTTCTGTATTGATCGATTTCCCAGTCGGGATCGATACCGCTAAGACGAAATCCAACGTCTCAGGGTTGACCTTCATCTTCCTTGCGAAACGGTGAGTAGTAAATGAGTGGGTAGACCCCGGGTCTATCAACACTCTAGCCTCATAAGCTACATCACTTCCCTTTCCGTATAATTGTAAGGTACCTATATCATACATATACATATACATAACACGCTCTATAAATCAAAATTAATGAAAGCGAATTAGTCTATTCTACTTCTTATATGCATGCACCATCTCTATCTAAAACTTTTAGGAAATTGAAATTCTTTATTTAAAAGAAAATCTCACCTTGAATCACGTCGGTTGTATTGCATGCTTCCTGAGCCGTAACTGCATAGACTCTTCCTTGCACGACCGATTTCCTTATTTGTAGTGGCCGTGACATAGAAACAGAAGCCGTCCTCACCTTAGCCATCTCAGGGCAATCTCGAATAATGTGGCCCACCTTTCCACATTTGTAGCAACCTCACGTACCTCTCTTGCAATTTGTCGTCTAATGAGACTTGCCACACTTGGCACAAGTCTCCGCTGTAGTTGATGCTGCTCCAATGGTGGTAGTAGGGCTCTCATATCTTATCGGCCTCCCCGACGTAAGCACTGGTAATCTCTGATAGTTCGTCTGCTGCGCCGATCTCACATGCCCTATTTGGAATGGTTGCCTCTGAATAGGGGCTACGAACCTCGGCTTTTTGTTCACCGGCTCATAGTTCCCAACTTTATTCTGATTCGTTCTTCCCCTGCCTGACTGATCCCTTCTTCGATATCTATCTTCATTGTCTTCTTCAATCACTAAGGCTTTGCTCATGACCTCCCTATAGGTCTTTAGCTCAAAAGCCGCTACACGTCCCCTGATGTCTGGCCTTAAGCCTCGTTGTAGTCGTTTTGCTTTCATCAAGTCTGTGACTACAAAATAAGGAGCGAAGCGAGCAAGCCGCATAAACTCAACTCCTACTCTCTAACCGACATTCTCCCTTGTTCAAGCTGCAAAAATTTTACTTCCATCTGATTTCGCACAACTTCAGGGAAGTACTGTTTATTGCATTATTCTACGAATTCCTCCCACGTCCAGTGCAATCCTGGGGTCTCCTGAGCCCTAGTCCTAGAAACGAACTTCTACCAAGGGCCTGCCTCCCCATTAAGCATGTAAGCTGCTCATCTGACACTCTCATCCTCCGTGCATGTGAGCACGCTAAACACTTTCTCCATCTCACTCAGCCAATTCTCTGTAACTATTAGCTCACCTTGTCCTAAAATGTTAGGAGGACGCATCCTCATAAACTTCGTAAACGCTAAGGGCATTGGCTGCGTAGGACCTACTGGAGGTGTGGGTGGCGATGCTGCTCAGTGGTATTGTGAGCTGTCAGGGATGTTGCTTGTTAAGCCATGGCGGCTGCCATGGTTTCCATAGTATGCATCATTCGCTGACGCTCTTCTCTCTCCTCATTTCTCTCTCTTGTTCTCTCCTGTTCCCTTTGATCTCTATCCTGACGGTCTCTTTTTTGGCTCTCTTCCTGATCTTGGCTCTCTTGGCCACTACTTCCCGAAGCCCCTCTGCTTCCCATTGGCACTCTATTCGTAGCCGAGATGTAATCATCTCTACTACGCAAGTTTCTATCATGACCGCCCCTGGGTCAGTATCTTCCCCTAGAAGACATAACGGTCTGCACATGAAACCAAAGTCTCATTTGCAGAAGTCCCTATGCTCTGACAAAAATAAGAATTATCCTAATTTTTAAAAGAAACGGTTTTGATACTAACTGTGATAGCCCAGATTTTGGCTCCTCGAAACTCGTGCTTTCAGTACGACCCTCAAGGCCATACCCCATAATCCTGCACGGAACTTTGGTATGACCAAGCAACTACGAAGCAAAGTAATGCATGAGAACTGAATCGAACTAAATCTCCATGCATTAATGGTATACTATAGTAAAAGCTCAAAAGACTATTCAAATCCCATGCCACTGCATGAGCAGAAGAACTGGCCTGAACCATCGGTGACAAAACAAGATCACCCCAGATGATTCGCTAAAAGAATATATATCAGTGTATAATTGCATTTCTCAAAAAGGGCTTGACATACCAAACCGTACTATCACGCTCTCAAAATGAATCAAAGTACGCAGGGGTCCTCTAGAAGAAGTCCTCAGGAGGGGGCTCCAAATCTTCTCCGGGTACGAAATCTGAATCCTCTGGATCTACGCCTCCAGAAGCAGTAGTAGCCGCAAGCACGGGACCTGTGACGTATAGTCTAAAAGGGTGAGCTACATCCTAGCTCAATAGGGAAACAACTGAATGAACATATAAGTTAATTCCTCACATATATTCCATTATATTTGACAGCATGATTTATAAATGAATTTATTAGAAAAGCAGTTTAAATGACTGAACAGATGCATTGGAAGCTACTTTTACTTTACATGATTCATTGTTCTCAACTTGCTCATAAACTACAATGATTCGGCTTAAAGACTTAAATCATAACTTAAATATTTCCCAACTTACTATAGCGTCGGGCGTCCGATGAAATACCATCCATCGTCGTCTACTTAGACCATTTTCATATCCTTTTTTCATTCATTCAATACTACCCAGGTCCCTTTCTCATAGGTGACGGGGTTTAAGTCTCATACATAAATACATTCCTAGGATGTCCAACTGGTGTACGGATTGGCCGCCGTACCGGTCACAGATATCTTGCCGAGTCAGTCGTGGGTATCCCGCCACGTCGGTAGGGTATTCTCCAAACCTTAAATATCATAGTGCATTACATATAGTTATTCACCGTGTGAATGCGCTAATTATAGTAGATTAGGCCTTATCAATATCATTCACTTTGCTTTACATGTTCAAATACATCCCTGGGATGTCCAACTCAATGCATCACACAGATACTTTTATCACATTCACATCCCCTGGGGACGCTGCATACTCATTTACTTGACTTTGTGTTCACACACACACACACACATTTTAGATGCATAACTACTCATTTCTATATCACTACATACATGTTCTTGCTTTTAAATTACATGTTCAAAGCGTTCCCTCCCTCACGTGTTTGAATCTCCGAGCATCAAGGTCCAACGCAGTTCCCCATGCTTGCACTCACTCGTATAACCTATGATACATTATAGCACAAGCAAAGCATCAAGAAAGATGCAACAAAGAAGGTACAAGACCCTCCTTAAACCTCAAAGTCTAAAACAAAAGTCAACAAAAATTGTCCAAATCGATTGATCGATCTCCAAAATCGATCAATCGAACTCCCAAAATCGTTTCATCGATCCCATATCGATTAATCGAAATTCTAAAATTGATTGTTCAATTTCTCAAATCGATCAATCGGTTTTCCCAAGCTCTGATTTTCCAGTCATTGGGAGTGCTCAGACGATTAATCGATTAATTGAATTTCAAAAATTGATTAATCGATTTTAAAATCGATCAATCAGTTTCGGGCATTCTTGCCCAGCTTACTTCCAAGCCAAAATCAATTGATCGATTTTCCAAATCGATCAATCGATTTGGTCAGAAACTCAGCCCTTTTCAGGCATTTCTTCCAACTTCCTTCCTTACCATTTCTCATTCATTTCTACCTCTTTAATTCATAAATTAATCCATAATTTAATGTACAACAACATGCTTATAGAAAATTTAATAGAACTCACCTCAATCAATCTCTTGATTGATCCAATGGATTGATCTATGGGCTAGGGTTCCAAACTCCAACTCCAACGAGTTCCCCCTCGCATTGCTGTCGTAATCTATAGTTCAAATGTGGCATCAATCCGTCATTCCGCCCAATTCCCTAGCAATTACTCCATCTTACTCTCTCTCTCTCTCTCTCTTCATAACTCTCTTCACCAACCTAAACTTAAGAGAAATAACTTCTCTTAAGTTATTTGCTCCTCTTTAACCCTTCTAGCTTTGGTATAAAGCACATACGTCATCGATAGGTGTATGTGATCTCTAAACACATCTAACACTGCGCATATATGCTTATTAACATCAACTTAAGTTGGATCACAGTCATCAAATTGATTTCCACTTGGTCAAACTTACGACCAGTCGAACACGTATCCCGAGAACACTGTTCAAAGCCCAAATTTCAAGGATGTTACGTTAGTGATATATGAGTATAAATCTTCAAACTGTCAAGTGAAGAAATAGAATTCTTCTAAGTTTCAAAATTGACAAATTAGAAATAGATGGGACATTTTTTCTGCACAAAATTGATCTTACAACTAAAACCATGAATTGATTGCACCTAAAAAAGCCTACATCATACATTTATAAGATTGGTTGAAGAGTCAAATTTAGGAATTGAAGGGTCAAATTTTAGGAATATGGAGTTCAACTAGCAGAAAGGTAATTGTGACAAGTTTATTAAGAGAATGGCTCTCCTCTGGGGTATCATAAGGATATGAACTATGAAGTGCCTTTTAGCCACTAATCCTATCAAAATCTGGCTTCTGTGAATTCAGGGCTAAAAGGTGCTTAATGAGCTACGATGCCTTTGACACCCCATTAATCGCTAATTGTTCCTAAGCTTGCGGGATGTCATTCCTAACTTAATTTTCTTTTTAAGCTCAAATCACTAAAACTTCGCATTGAACTAGAATTGTTATTTTGAATTTGAAAAACTGAAAATAGAATGCCAAGGGACACCACAATAAGTTTACATAAGTTATTTGATCAGAAATAGGAACATTTTTGTTCTCGTGTTTTATGTACACGGAGGAGGATGAATGATGGTCAAGGAAGCTACAAAACACACTCTATTTCCTCGAGGGCAAATTTTACAATAAGAAAGACCTAAGTTATGAAAAATTACCTCAAGGTTAGGAAAGTAACTTGGGTATAGCCCAGTCCAGGAAGGAGGACGATCAAATGCCATTGTTAAGCAGTGAGGCGGACCCGCCATTATCGAAGCAAGGTTTTATGTCTGTGTAAGAAAAAAGAGAGATTGGGAATAAATTTGTAACAAGTTTTTATAGCCGACATAACTTTAAGTAAACTTTCAAATTTCACTATGACAGTATAATTCCATGCCACATGGTATGAACAAACTCACTAAAGATCCAAAACGCATGTATAAAGAGTAGCTTTTTTTTTATCAGTAAGTGTAAAAGAGTAGCCACTAACGAGAATAGAACAAAGAGATGAGTTTATCATATTCTTTTTCATTAGATTTCAGATTAAGTATAGGCAGCAGTTACGATAAGATTATGAGTAGATTCAGAACTTGCAGTGGTGCAAGCATAAATTATTTGTTTGATTAGATATCTTAGGGGCAAGTATTGAAACCAGTTCGCAAAAACTTGCCTGCGATGAAATACTGGATACTACTATGTGCAGGTTCCTTTTCTGTGAATAGGGAAAGCAGATTGATAATTCGTTGAAGAAGCTCAAATTTTTTCGATAGCCGCCTTGTCGTAAGCCCTGATTCCCAAAACCACAAACAAAAGCTCATGTTGGATGTAACCATGGTGAAAGATTCAAGAAAAGAAAAAAAATACATTCACAAGAGAAAAAATAAAACAATCGGAACCTTGCAGCTTCTACTTCACTGTCAAATAGCCCAAGATATATACCTGAATGAAAGCATCACATTCTCATCAATGAATAAAAACCTCCGAAGGCATTACAAATTGATAAAGGATCCGACTAAACAAATCTTCAAATAAGAGAATCTTATAAAAAATAAGCATGAATTTGGTAACTAGTCCTCAGTTCTTGCCGAGAAACTGGCCCATACAGACTTCCCATCGACCACATTTGTGCAGTGTCACCCCTCTGCATTTCGAGCCCCCCCTTGAGAATCCGGTGCTTTGACGACAAAGAATGTGCACAAATTCTTCTTTGGTCAGGTTCCTCATCTAATAATTCAATCAGAAGAATAATCTACTTAAATCAACCTGAAGCATCCATCATTAGATGACAAGAACACAACAAGAACCAACTTTTATGAAAAATTACATATACTCTAGGCAACCTGTTGCATGATAAATTTGTTTGTGAGAAATGAAGAAGAAAGCAACATCTACAAATAAATCTGAACTTGAGTGAAGGACTGCAGATAAAATGGACAAGGCTCAGACTTAATAGGGCCAAAATTTGTTTGTGAGGGGGGGACCCATTAGCTCTAGTTGTGGTGGCCTGAGCATGTAGCATTAAAGGCAGGTGCTCAACCCTGTAGAATAATATTTTTTCTAACCTGTAAAAGTACCTAAAAACTTCCACTCAGAATCTGTAGTTGTAACTTTTTTATGCGTATTTAAGTAATGTTAAATTAAATTGAAAATTTTTATATAGATGGTGATGATTTGATATAGCTAATCTGAAAGCTTGTTAGCAGAGTTTAACAAGCCTTGACATGGAGTATGAGATTGATGGAGGTAAGGCAAAGTTTACAGATTTTATTGTAGAAAATAGTAGGGAATCCTACCACCACTTATAGTTGGTAAGGGTCCAAAATTCTGCAAAACAATAATTGACATAACATGTCATGTCCTAAAGTTGCATCCCATTAATCCACGACACAATAACAAAGTTGCAGAATTGATTAAATTTGTAGCAAAACTTGCCAAAGCTGTGATTAAATCCCGGTACCAGTTTGTGCGATTACTGAGAAATTGTCTCAGGTATCGAGTATAATGTATTGCTGACATCCGAGATGATACATTTGTCTCTGGTGGCCACGACACTGAGATTTATCACCTGATACATCTTGGTATCATCCTATGCGTTGAGTGATGGTCCTTTATGAGGATAAACAACACTGGTCCAAGGTGATTGCTACCATGTGCAAGGCAGGCAATTACAACATGCCCTCTATTTCATTACCAAGCTTAATCATGTTTCACCACGACATCACTATGAGAATACTCTCTCGTGTCCAAGTCAATTAGCAATATTGATATGGGAACCTTTAGCATGACAAAAATATACTTGCAGTGGTAAGCACTTTGTTTTTCGGAGTTGTTTTGATGGTTAGATATTTCACTATAAGATTTCCACGATTACATCATTGATTGAAAGATAAATTAAGAAAGGTCAATTAGCAATCTTGTTAGATACTCCACTATAGGATGGTCTCACAAGTAAAACACATACATTGTGGTCTTCATAATACAAAGCACATGTCAAACTAGAAAAGAAGTCTATAACTATGGTTAATGTGGCTGAGATGCGTATGCTCAAGTGGATGACTGGCGCAACAAGAAATGACGAATTCAAAATGAATACTGTAATGACCCGGATTTTCCTATTTTATTTTAACGGTATTAGATGTGTTTTGCACTGTGCACGGCATTAGTGCTCCACATCTGAACCAACCCCTATTTTAGAAAATCTATTTAAACTCTCTTTCTTATTCTAATCTTAAAAGAAAATCCTCGCTGTCTCTTCTTCTCTTAAGATATCATAGCCACTAAAACTTCTTCTCAACCCATCTCTTTTAAATCCCTAATCCCTTCTCTAAATGTTTTGTGTGTTCTTCCACAAAGAACACCATGGGTTATTTCACTGTCAAGATCGTGGAAGAAGACAAAGTAATCGTGGATAGGCCGTCGCAGGGGACGTTGATCTCATCACTGTTGATTTACCGTCATGCTTCAAGAGGTGGGTACCCATCCATCCATCTCGTTCTTCTCAGATTCTGTCGCGTAGGATACGTTCGATCGCATATCGACGAGCTAATAAAATAAACCGTAGATTTGTCTTCTTATAAAATTACTTTTAGGATTGAAATATTAATTAATCCTAATTTTAATAATTATTTTATTAAATTATCTATTATATTTTAGGTTTATTCTCAAAACCCTACCTATTCAAAAATTTGACTGTGTCGTATTTGGTCCATTTAATATTTTCTCCACATTATCAGTTTTATTTTTTTAGATAAAATTGTAAACCCAATAATATTAATATTCAGCCGCTCGCTCAGTTCAATTATTGAGTAGCCGCACCATACCATAAATGCCTTTACACCCCCCAAACATGTGTAAACTATAGTGCCCAATCTCAGTAGCCCACGACACATGGTTCCAATGTTGGCTGGAACAAAACCCATCAGATGAGACATGAGACATCTCGGTTTCTTACCAATTTTGACCATTTTGAAAACACCTCAGAAAGGTTTCAAACCATGGTTCGCTATGAAGTGAATAAAAATTGCTAAATAGAATGAAACCAGGGCCATAGGAGGGTAAAGAAGTGTGGGGACGTTTTGTCATGGGTATTTTGGTAATTGAAGTCACCCACGTGGCACTTAAGGGTAGAGAAATTTGGAGTGAAAAAATGGTAGGCATGTGATAGGGTGCGTTTTCATGATGAATAGAAGTTGTTATCTATTATTTAACTTAGTTTGTTTAATGGATCTGATTTACCTAATGATACAATCTCTGTTCTTTGGACTGCAGTACTATAATAATACATTAAAATTGTTATAGCTTTACCACAATTGTTGTGACTTATTTATTTATTTATTATATATATATATATATATATATATATATGTTTTCTTTGGATTGGAGTATAATAATAAATTATATTATAGGATGTTAAATTATATTATATTCAGTTATAATAATATAATGATTATCTTTATATGGTATTATAATTAAAACACATGTAGGGTTCTAAAGCCCCTTTAACTTTATGCTAAGTAATCTAATAAAATATTATATAATTTATATTGTATAACTATTATATTATTAAATAAGTAATTACACTCAAGTACTAGGTTATTTTATTAATATAAATTGTATTATAACACGCAGGTATGATATTAGTATAATGACCCATCTAATATCGGATCGTGACCCATCTAATGTGGATCATGACCCATTTGATGTTGGACCCACCTATCTGATTTCATTTTATAGGATGATATTAAAATAATTAAAATATCTTTTACATTATATTATGATATATCTAAAGAGAAAGTAATTTTAGGTGGTGATATAAATTTAATAAATATTATATACTTATACTTGATTAGTATTTTATTCTCATATAAAACAAAGGTATTTGGTTACTACCTTATCTTAATATTATAAAATTATCTTATAAGGTATACGAGTAGTAGCTCCCCTGTCAGAGTCCAATTAGTTTTCATTTCGATCAATCGATTATGAGCGAAACGGCAACTTACACCTTATTAAATCCGATCTATCGATTTTCATTTTTCGATTGTTCGATTCTCGTCCAAACAGACGAACTGATTCACACTAAAATTCCACTATTGTACGACCAAAAAACTTAGTGCATATTAAATACTTGCACTTTGCGATCGATGGTTGTGATGCGCTTAACTTTTAAAATAATAATATTTAATTTAGGCATTTAATAATAATAAATAATAATATATATAAATATCACTCTTAGCGCTTCAACGCGACTCCTTCGATAACACGAAGTATTAGAATTTCAATACCTCGTAAAAATCGAACTCTGACCTTCAAGTTATCGAAAACATACTAATTACTCCCCTACTTTATATATATTGATATGTTATGTAAATAAATATATGTATAAACATAAAGATAATTTGAATAAAAAAATTTTTGTACGTGAGATGATTCTGTATATTTATTTTAATCATGATATGAGTTAATGAGATGTTAGGTTATATGACGAGAGTGTATGAGATCATGTCTATGCTTGAGTGTGGTGATTCACTGAGATTGTATCGAAGGGAGGAATACACCGTATTCACATGCCTTATAATTCATGGTGGAATGAAATCCATGACGAGTCGGGTGAGTGCGAATTTAGTGTAATCTCGTATACAGTGGCATATACGATGACCCGTTCACCCCGAGTTCAAATATGATAGTATTAGTTAAGTTATGAGGTTCGACCATAGGCTTTAGTTGTGGTGAGGTCTCTTTTACAGTCACGTAAAACTTGGGATATTGGCATCTATGTATGGATGCAACCCCTCTGTGATATTATGGGCTGCCACACGAAGTACATCCAGGTTATTATGAAATATTTTTCTTGGGAAGCGTGATTTAGAAAAGTTATCCTACTATAGTTCGTCTTAGAATTAAGTGTAAGGGTATGTTAAGAGTATGAGATAAGATAAGTTATTATATGAGTATGATAATAAGATGCCACTGTGTAGGCCAGCATAAAATTAAGAACTTAAGTCTCTGTACATATCGTTCCTTACGTAACCATCGTAAGGATAATAACGTCTTTCAGTCAAGACGGATCTCTAGGAGAGATTATGAGTGAGTATTTTAGGAGTTAGTTTGGCCATTATATCTCTCCATTGGTTGGATGGTGGAGTATGAGTATGACACAAGAGCGTTATGATATAGTGGTATGATATTATATTGACCCTCACATGGTAGCTCAAGTAGTGACTCTAGTACATGTCATTTAAGATTTTATGAGTATGTTAGTTACGCGCATGCGATATACAAACGTATGTGCGAGAATGATAATAAGACATGGTATGATATGTTATAAGATATGGTGAGATACATTAAGATATGAGTGTCTAGATCATAGTCTTACAATATGATATGATGAGTTTTACGATATACAAATGATTTTGTCTTTCTCTTGCTAGTTGCTTTGAGATATTATGTTTATCACTCATAAATTACACACATAATATACCTGAGTAGAATAGGGCGGATTGGTGGTGTATCCCACTGAGTTTACGTGACTGAGTAAACTTATCCCACGACAATCTAACAGTTGCAGGTGATTACATTGGTAGAGTAGATGCCGACTGTTCAGACCCTATTAACGTAGATTTCTTCGATCCCGTGGATGTCAAGTACCAAAAGCCTTAGGTGGGCGACATTGCTGAGTATCAAGAGGACTATCGTGCTGATTTTGATTCGAGTGCCGAATATTGACCATTGCGGGGTCGGTAGTAGCTTTTGTCCTTATTATTATCATTGACTATATAATTTCCTTTTGTCGGATTTGCCTCCAACTCCTTGTTTCGATTATTTGTGGATTATAGAGATTTTATCACATTTATTCAGTATTTATGATTGTTTTATATCTCACCTTTATGTTGTTGACTTTCACGAATTTCGTGGAACCAGTTATACGCGATAACTCTGATTAAGTGTATGTTTGCTTAGCATATCCGGAATATATGCGGGTCATAACTCGAAATTCTAGGCCCTCGGGGACTATATGGGTTATATAAGTACAATATATTGATTGAGGTTATGATGATTCATATAGACCCTAGAGTTTAGATCTTTTGAAGACTTATTGGTTTCAAGGAATCTCTATCATTGATGATAGAAGACCCTAAGGTTCAATTTTGTATTTAAAGATTTATTTAAGAATGACTTATATAGTTAGGAACTTGTGAGAAACATTAGAAATGATCTATAATGATTGAAAAGTACGGGATGAAACTTTTCTAAAATTGAGGAGAAATTAGATAAATAAATCCTTGAAGATTTGACTGTTTAAGATTCTAAGTGATCTGAGATGCCAACTATAAGAATAGTTGATTCTATGTTATATTAGAAATGACTTAAATAATTGAATTAAGTGAATATCCGACTAAAGTTTGATATAACACACATTCGGTGAAATTTGTGACATCAATTCTGATTATTTTATAACTTGATGAATTAGAGTCGACCACCATCATAAAGAGAGGGAGACCCTACCTTGATGATATCAAATATTAAGTATCGAAAATATAGAAGTTTTGCAGGTGCTTCGAGATTAATAGAGATGGTGATGCTACTTTTTAGTCAATGCGCAATTTTCGAGGATGAAAATTTTTTTTTAAGGAGGGGAGAATGTAACGACCCTAATTTTTTTAAAATGTTGAATAGTTAACTTTTGATGAGAAGTACCCAAAGTTTCATCACCGTCGTCGCATAATTTTCGAGGATGAAAATATTTTAAGGGGGGGAGAGTGTAATGACCCATATTTTCCTATTTTATTTTAACGGTATTAGATGTGTTTTGTACTGTGCATGACATTAGTGCTCCACATCGGAACCAACCCCTATTTTAGAAAATCTATTTAAACTCACTTTCTTATTCTAATCTTAAAAGAAAAACCTAGCCGTCTCTTCTTCTTATTCTCTTCTTCTCTTAAGATATCATAGCCACCAAAACTTATTTTCAACCCATCTCTTTTAAATCCCTAATCCCTTCTCTAAATATTTTGTGTGTTCTTCCACAAAGAACACCGTGGGTTATTTCGCCGTCAAGATCGTGGAGGAAGAAGACGAAGCAATAGTGGACGAGCCATCGCAGGGGCCGTCGATCTCATCACCGTTGATTTACCGTCACGCTTCAACAGGCTAAATAGATTTGTCTTCTTATAAAATTACTTTTAGGATTGAAATATTAATTATTCCTAATTTTAGTAATTATTTTATTAAATTATCTATTATATTTTAGGTTTATTCCCTAAACCCTACCTATTCAAAAATTTAATGGCATCGTATTTGGTCCGTTTAATATTTTCTCCACATTATCAGTTTTATTTTTTGAGATAAAATTGTAAACCCAATAATATTAATATTCAGTCGCTCGCTCGGTTCAATGATTGAGTAGCCATGCCAAACCATAAACGCCTTTACACTCCCCTAAAATGTTTAAACTATAGTGCTCAATCTCAGAAGCCCATGACACATGGTTCCAATGTTGGCTAGAACAAAACCCATCAAACGAGACATGAGACATCTCGGCTTCTTACCAATTTTGACCATTTTGAAAACACCTCAGAAAGGTTTCAAACCATGGTTCTCTATAAAGTGAATAAAAATTGCTAAATAGAATGAAACCAGGGCCATAGGAGGGTAAAGAAGTGTGGGGACGTTTTTTCATGGGTATGCGGGACGTAGTCCCCGAGGGCCTAGAATTCCGAGTTATGACCTGCGCATATCCCGGATATGCTAAGCGGACATACACTTAATCAGAGTTATCGCGCATAACTGGTTCCACGAAATCCGTGAAAGTCAACAACATAAAGGTGAGATATAAAACAATCATAAATACCGAATAAATGCGATAAAATCTTAATAATCCACAAATAATCGAAATAAGGAGTAGGAGACAAATCCGATAAAGGAAATCGTATAGTCAATGATAATAATAAGGACAAAAGCTACTACCGAGTCTACAATGGTCAATATTCGACACTCGGATCGAAATCAGCACGATAGTCCTCCTGATACTCAGCAGTGTCGCCGGCCCAAGGCTCTTGGTGCTTGACGTCCACGGGATCGAAGAAATCTACGTTAATATGGTCTAAACAGTCAGCGTCTACTCCCCCAATGTAATCACCTGCAGCTGTTAGATTGTCGTTGGATGAGTTTACTCAGTCACACAAACTCAGTGGGATACACCGCCAATCCACCCTATTCTACTCAGGTATATTATGTGTGTAATTTGTGAGTGATAAACATAATATCTCAAAACAGCTAGCAAGATAAATACTAAATCATTTGCATATCGTAAAACTCATCATATCATAATGCAAAACTATAATCTAGACACTCATATCCTAACGTATCTCACTATATCTCATAACATATCATACCATATCTTATTATCATTCTCGCACATCCGTTTGTACATTATATGAGCGTAACTAACATACTCATAAAATCCTAAACGACATGTGTCAGAGTCGCTGCTCAAGCTACCATATGAGGGTCAACATAGTATCATACCACCATATCATAACGCCCTCGTGTCATATTCATACTCCACCATCCAGCTAATGAGGAGACATAATAGCCAAACGAACTCATAAACATACTCATACTCATAATCACTCTCAGAGTTCCGTCTTGGCTGAAAGACGTTGTTGCCCTTACGGTAGTTACATAAGGAACGACAGATACAGAGACTTAAATTTTTAATCTTATGCTCGGCTAAACAGCGGTGTCTTATTATCGTACTCATATCATAACTTATTTTATCTCATACTCATAATATACCCTTACACTTAATTCTAAGACGAACTATAGTGGGGCAACTTTCTTAAATCATATTTCCCAAGGAAAAGGTTCCGTAATAACTTGGATGTACTTCGTATGGCAGCCCATACTACTACAGAGGAGTTGTATCCGTACATGGACGCAAATATCTCGAGTTTCACGTATCCGTAAAAGAAACCTCACCACGGCTAAAGCCTATGGTAGAACCTCATAACTCATACTATCATATTTGAACTCGGGGTGATCGGGTCACCATATATACCACCGTATACGAGGTTACACTAGATTCACACTCATCCGACTTGTCATGGGTCCCATTCCACCATGAGTTGTAAGGCATGTGAATACGATGTATTCCTCACTCACTTCGATACAATTTCAGCAAATCACTACGCCCAAGCGTAGATATGATCTTATACACCTTCGTCATATGACCTAACATCTCATTAACTCGTATCATGATTAAAATGAATATACAGAATCATCACACGTACAAAAGATTTTTATTTAGATTATCGTTATGTTTATACATATACTTATTTACATAACACGTCAATAAATAGAGTAGAGGAGTAATTAGTATGTTTTCGATAACTTGAAAATCAGAGTTCGATTTTCACGAGGTATCGAAATTCTAATACTTCGTGTTATCGAAGGAGTCGCGTTGAAGCGATAAGAGTGATATTTATATATATTATTATTTATTATTATTAAATACCCAAATTAAATATTATTATTTTAAAAGTTAGGCGCATCACAATCATCGATCGCAAAGTGCAAGTATTTAATGTGCACTAAGTTTTTTGGTCGTGCAATAGTGGAATTTTAGTGTGAATTAGTTCGTCTATTTGGATGAGAATCAATCAATTAAAAAATGAAAATCGATAAATCGAATTTAATAAGGTGTAAGTTGTCGTTTCGCTCATGATCGATTGATCGATTTTAATAGGTCGATCCATCGATAGAAAGGAAAACTAATTAGACTCTGACAGGGGATACTACTACTCATATACTTTATAAGATTATTTTATAATATTCAGATAAGGTAGTAACGAAGTACCTTTGTTTTATACGAGAATAAAATAATAATAAAGTATAAGTATATAATATTTATTAAATTTATATTACCACCTAAAATTACTTTCTCTTTAGATATATCATAATATAATATAAAAAATACTTTAATTATTTTAATATCATCCTATGAAATGAAATCAGATGGGTGGGTCCAACATCAAATGGGTCACGGTCCAACATCAGATGGGTCATGATCCACATTAGATGGGTCACGGTTCGACATCAAATGGGTCAATATACTAACATCATACTTGCGTGTTATAATATAATTTATATTAATAAAATAACCTAGTACTTGAGTGTAATTACTTATTTAATAATATAATAGTTATTCAATATAAATTATATAATATTTTATTAGATTACTTAGCATAAAGTTAAAGGAGCTTTAGAATCCTACATGTGTTTTAATTATAATACCCTATAAAGATAATCATTGTATTATTATAACTAAATATAATATAATTTAATATCCTATAATATAATTTATTATTATACTCCAATCTAAAGGAAACATAGATATATATATATATATATATATATATAATAAAAAAATAAAAATGAAATGACCCTAAAAATTTGAAACATCTTTGACTGCATTGGTATTTGTGTCTGACACGGAAATCGAGATAAAACTTAAAATTTTTTAATAATAATATTAATATCAATATTATTAATCTGTAAGCGTGTAAAGTCATATGTCACGTGTTATGCGGGCCTTAGATCTGAGGAGACACTTGGGGAATGCTATACACTGAGTCTGTTGTATATCCTAAACACTAGAGCGAAAGAATTAAAAATAGAAATATCAAAGATATTTCATGAGTTAGCTTATAAGAGAAGGAAGGTTAGAGAATACCACATCTCCCTTCTTTGCTCTGAATTTTCTGCCTGTAAGCTAGTTCAAGTGCTAGAGAACTCCCTGCGAAACCAAGGCTCAAGAAACCCTAGATTATAGATCCTCTGAATTAGAGCATGAAGGAATCGACGTCTGTAAGTCGTATTGAATTTGGGGAGGCTAACCGCATCTATGTTAGAGTAGAGCTGCACCTCTGGTTCATCGGAGAGCTCAAATCGGCAAACTCTCATATTTCAAATCTAAAACCCACCTTGAGCCGAGCATGCCTTGAACCACAGAGACAACTCTAAAAGAGGTGAGTTATTCCGTATTTGTAGTGGTTTGGATGTCATAAATATATAGATAATTATGCTTGTATGATTCGTTGAGAATCATAATGAATCATGGAAGGAAATAGGTTAAAATCAACGAATTGCATTAATGACAGAAACTGTCATTTCCGATCGATCAAATTTAGTATTTGATCTATCAAACTATAATCCGATCGATCAAACCTAAGATATGATCAACCAAATTATATAAATCCCTTATAGAACAGGAGGACATTTTTATAGAAGTTCATGCCCGATAAATTCGAACGATCAAATTTGGAACTAATCAATCAAATTGGGATTTGATCGATCAAATTGGGATTTGATCGATCAAATTTGAACTGATCGATCAAATGATGAACTAATCGATCAAATGAGAAATTGATCGATCAAATGAGAAATTGATCGATCGAACTGTGAAATTGATCGATCATTTTGGAAAAATGATCGATCAAATTGTATGAATACCTTATAGAATAGGAGGTCTTAAATTTTGAAATTTTAACTTTGAAATCCGAACGATCAAACTTAAGAATTGATCGATCAAATTGAGAATCAGATCGATCAAATGAGCAAGTTGATCGATCAAATGACTCTATTCAGTATATGCAAATTTTTGGATTCCAATCAATCAAATGAGGAAGTTGATCGATCGAATTCCCCTGTTCAGTCTACATAGGTTTATGGGATCCGGTCGATCAGATGAAGTGAATGATCGATCAAATAGTGAATCCGATCGATCAAATAGGGAAAATGATTGATCAAATTCTCTTATTTTGCCTATTTTGGTTTTCTGGGAAAGACACTGCTGGGCAGTGTACCAATTAGTATTATGACACCTCTGACACTTATTACACTGTACGCATGGTCTAGGTTAAAACTGAGACGCTTTAAAAAGCTTTGGATTTGCTTAGAAAGACCTGAGTTAAGGTAGGGAAAATTTAACTTCACTTATATCTGATTATGACTGCATGGTCTCATAGCATCTGTATACGACTTCTGTTGTTTTAAAAGCATGCCTTGCATATTAATAAAAGCTCTATCTTCTTTGATTCCTGTTACCTGATCCCTACTATCTGATTCCCGATGTTCTGTTATATGCATTGATTTAAAGTTCATGTGACGAATCCCCCTGACGTGGCAGGATATTCATGACTGGCACGACGGGATATCTATGTATCGGATTTGTGATCCCCCTGGCACAAGTTGCTCTCTTTTGAAGAGGCTTATTACACATATATGAAATTGTTCATTGAACGACGATGGTCGGGGTTACCCATCGGCAAACATCTGGCTAACACATGCTATATTCACGAGAGTTATTTAAGTATAGAATTTAAATCATTAAATACTATATACATAGCATCTGAAAACTCTGAGAATAAAGTCAATTTTTTGATATTTTGCATATGTTCTGTTCTTTAAAGTTCTGCTTCTGACATCTGATCATTTCTGTCTGTATTCTCTGATTTGACCATCTGTTCTAAGATATGTTCTGTAAACCATGTTTTATATTTTAGATGTAATTTAATTGAGTTTTTTCTATTGAGCTTAGATGGTTAGCTCACCTCTGATTCTATATCATAGGTCCTGAGGCTAGGGCTCCTGATACAGAGAGTGACTTGGACTATCAGCCTGAGCCAGAGGCTGGGGAGGAGGAGGACACTGATATTCCAGCTGACGAGTGTTATCCATAGCTAGAGTATTTTTAGACTTGTATTATTTTTGGGATCTGTACCTGATATTTTGGATTATGTGTGTGCCTGATGGCCACTCTGTTCTGTATTATTTATTGTAGATACTTTACTTATGGTTTTATACATTCTATAGGAACCACTATTGGGAGCCATTATTTTGGGTGATGGATGTCCATCACCAGTGATTTTTCTAGGTTCCTTTTTTAGGATGTATATTTATTTTTTATATCTATATATATTATTTTGTTTCCTTTCTTTTTATTTAATGCCTTATATGATGACTCTATCTGCCTCTTTGGAAAATGTCTGCTCTGATTTCCGCTAGATGAGCAGACATTCTTTGGTTTGTTCTAAGGATCATCAATATTTATGATCCTGATGGCACAAAAAACGTCACATCAATTGTGGTAAAGCTATAACAATTTTAATGTATTATTATAGTACTGCAGTCCAAAGAACAGAGATATAATGTATTATTAGGTAAATCAGATCCATTAAACAAACTAAGTTAAATAATAGATAACAACCTCTATTCATCATGAAAACACACCCTATCACATGCCTACCATTTTTTCACTCCAAATTTCTCTACCCTTGAGTGCCACAGTGGGTGAATTCAATTACCAAAATACCCATGACAAAACGTCCCCACACTTCTTTACCCTCCTATGGCCCTGGTTTCATTCTATTTAGCAATTTTTATTTACTTCATAGTGAACCGTGGTTTGAAACCTTTCTTAGGTGTTTCAAAATGGTCAAAATTGGTAAGAAACCGAGATGTCTCATGTCTCGTCTGATGGTTTTGTTCCAGCCAACATTGGAACCATGTGTGGTGGGCTTCTAAGATTGGGCATTATAGTTTACACATTTTAGGGGGGTGTAAAGGCGTTTATGGTTTGGCGTGACTACTCATTCATTGAACCAAGCGAGCGGCTGAATATTAATATTATTGGGTTTACAATTTTACCTCAAAAAATAAAACTGATACTGTGGAGAAAATATTAAACGGACCAAATACGACGCCATCGAAGTTTTGAATAGGTAGGATTTCGGGAATAAACCTAAAATATAATAGATAATTTAATAAAATAATTATTAAAATTAGGATTAATTAATATTTCAATCCTAAAAGTAATTTTATAAGAAGACAAATCTACGATTTATTTTATTAGCTCCTCAATACGCGATCGAACGCATCCTATGTGGCAGGATCTGAGAAGAACGAGATGGATGGATGCGTACCTATCTCTTGAAGCGTGACGGCAAATCAACGGTGATGAGATCGACGCCCCCCGCGACAGCCCGTCCATGATTGCTTCGTCTTCTTCCTCCACGATCTTGACAGCAAAATAAGAAGAAGAGACAGCTATGACTTTCTTTTAAGATTAGAATAAGAAAGAGAGTTTAAATAGATTTTCTAAAATAGGGGTTGGTTCCGATGTGGAGCACTAATATCGTGCACTATGCAAAACACATCTAATACCATTAAAATAGAATAGGAAAATCCGGGTCATTACAAATACACATATAAGAATTTTAGGCATGCCCATCAAAGACCTGAAACAGCCCTCGTATGACACATTAACAACCCTTGAATGAAACATTGAAACGTTACAAGCACAACACAGTAAAAGGGGAAGACCAATAGAGTTGGAAAGAAGTAGCGAGAAGCAGAGATATAGGACTTGCAAATCTGCAAATGCCACAAGATATTGCTGATGATCGATGATTCTCGCCATCTTCATGGTTACTATATATATATATATATATATATATATATATATATATATATATATATATATCACTTATCTAGAATTTGTAGGGTCCTCCAAGAAATATCAAGGAACCTAGCTCTCTTATGCACACAGTAATCGACTGTCAACGCTAAAATTAGCTATTCAACCATTTTTGCTATTTACCTCCCTAAGGATTACAACTTGCAAGCAAAATTGATAGGAAGGTAAGAAGTACCATAGGAGAAAAGGTATTAGGTAATCGAAACCTTAATTTGAAATTAAATGAACATTAAAAAACGCTAGCATCAAGAAACGGACCTCTTCGTCTTTTGCAACGTAGATGTTGAGAATTTTTGCATTGCGACACGAGCGTCATACCACAATGTATAATTCGAAGGTGCTGAATGGATGGCTCTCAGCAACGTCTTTTTGCAGTTTTGCCATTGTTCAGCCTCATAATGAGTGTGTGCCAGACAAAGAAGAACTTGTGTATCCTTGTTATTAAAAAACTTCCTCAAGCAATTATGATATTGCAAAATGGTTGGGGTTATCAACAAAAATGCAAGGAATTAAATTATGAGAAGTAACAGAAACAGAACGACACTGTAATGACCAACCCAAAATCGACTGATCCAGCGTGTGTGGCATGAAAATCGATGTCACCTTAAACTGTTAAATAAATAATTACATAATTTTGGAAGAAATTGTGTGAAAAGAAATAAGGTTAAAATTTTGGTTGGACCTTTAGTGGAAAAGTCGTGCACCAACTCATGGTGTGTAGCTTAGCACACGATCTAAACCCTACGGATAAGTGGATAGGACTGAACACAAATGTTCGGTGTGTGTGTCTATCACCGAATCAAAGCCTAAGGGGTGTGCATAGAAATTGGGGGCTAAATATTAAAGATATTTTGTGAATTTCCTTCGGATTATAAAGGGGGAGAGGCTTTGTGACGACCCTACTTTCCCATATCCAAAATACTGGGAAGGACGGCTCGCCAACCTATCGATAAATCGATAAGCCAGGCATAATTCAAGCAAAATCAGAGTACACAAAAAGGAAGCTCCATTTCTAAATAAAAACAAACCAAAACAACGGTTCTAATTCCATGTATAAGCACGTGGAAGAATTGAAACGAACCACCGTTGATGGCCGACTATCACCAAAACATGATTCACAAAAGAATGGAGACGGTCAAAACCGTCTCAATATCTCATTTTATATAGGGAGACAACTAAAGCAGTCTCGAATGCAATTATTGGAGACGGCTTTTGAAAAGCTATCTCTAATAAAAGGTTATTGGAGACAGTTTCTAAACCTCGTCTCCAATATCCGTCTCCAATAAAAGGTTTTTTTGTAGTGACCATTTCAGAGGGTTCTTTTAAGGGAGCTAAAACTTGCACACGAGATTTATACCATGGCAAATAGTTGAAAGGAAAGATTGTTATTTTTGGGATCTGTGTCACATGGAACCCCATCTATGCCTTCTGATTGGAAGACCATGATGGAAAGATCTTCGAGACTAAAAATTGAAATGAAACATGATCTCTATCATCCGATTGGATACAGTCAAAGGCTTTCATCTAATTCAATGATTGACTCTAACAAATTAGATAATAAAATTTATTTTTCGTGTCATTTTTTGCCCAAGAAATCTTTACATCATGATTTTCAAATCAGACGATTTAGATGGTGCTCAACATGGCATAAGTTTGAAATATAATAAAGCCTTTCTTTTTAATAATGTGCCATGGTACAAATTTCGATCCTATGCAAGTTTTAACTCCATTTCTTTCATTTATGTTAAGAATCCTTATAGGATAGATTCTTGAAGCAGCTTTTGACGATACAAATCATCCTATAATATTGTGTTCTATTTTTTTTTATTGGTAACTGGGATTGTAGGGTCCCCAACTTTTTTTTTTTTTTTTTTAAATTAAAAAACAAAAAAAACAAGAAGATCACAAACGATGTCTAGTGTATATACAATCTTCCCGAATGAGAGAACTAAGATATGATGGAATGGTATCACGATGCACCCATCAAACTACATTTGCCTTGTTCAATCCTTCCATAGCACGATAATCGGCTCATGAATTCACCTCTCTCCATATGTGCTTGATTTTGCTTTCTGACATCTCACTCATAATCTTCCTGATATGTGCTACAAGGATAGTGTAACTCCATGGAACCAGTTGTAACACTGACCTCTCAAATTTTGTATCAGTCAATCAATTGACTGAGATCTAACAGTGTCAGGTGACTGCCCGATGCCAAGTCTATCCAAAAATGTTCAGCACCCACCTTATATTAATAGGATATTGCCCATTTCTAATGACACCCATAGGGCACCCCTTTTATTCAATTGGGTGTGTTATTAATTAAGTGAACTACACACCACATCTCACACCATATGAGAAGCCCGGATTGATTTTGATGGACCTTGGCTTGAGAATTAATCTGAATTGTGTTTGAGCCTTAGTATTGATAAGAAGATCATAGCCAACAGATCAGATTTTGATGTTGATCATAGACCTAATAATCTTAAATGACTACATGCACTAAATTGGCATGAAACGTGATTTCTATCATTTGATTCAATACAGTCGAGGGTCATCATCTGAATCAGTGGTTAACTCTGACAAATCATATTATAGAAATCATGTACCATTCCAATTATTGGCCTCAAAGATTTTTACATCATGGTCTTCAAATCAGACAGCTTAGATAGTGTTCCACATGGAACAGATTCCAAAAATAACAATGTCTTTCTTTTTAACCATGTGCCACCGTATAAATCCTATGTGCAAGTTTTAGCTCCTTGTCAAAAACTTCAAAGATTGATATACTGGAGAATGAATGGATAATCTCTGTGATTCTCCTTGATTGGTTGTAACTTCATAATTTTTTTTCCTTCCTGTAGCAGTTGCTATCTTTGGGTTTTCGTGATCCTCTTCTTGTTGCTCAACGTTCAGGGTAATTCTCATTCCCACTCTTCTTCGTCGTTGTAGTTCATACATAGTTGCAAGTTCTTTCATTTCGATGCTATATATTGGAACTGATGTGGGATTTTTCAAGTGTATCATGTACTCGTTGCCCATACTGATTTCTTGTTATCTTGAGAGACTTATTTAAAACTTCTTGATGCCTTCTTTTTTTTGCTTTAATTGGTTATAAAGATCTAAACATAATTGAATGATTTCACCATGGGATTTTTCCTGCATACCATGTACTTGGTCACACCGATTTCTTGTTTTTTGGGAGACTTCTTAATGGTTTTTTTGGTTGCAAATGACTAAACATCATCGAACTTCCTTATTTGCATTCAATGCAGTATTGGAGTTCTTATTTTCAAATCCAAAAAAATTAAGTTCATTAGATGCACAATCCAGTTATATGTTGTACTAATTCTTCTTCAAAAAGAGGTATTTTTATGACATGTAATCAGCACATCTTTTTCACCGTATCGGGCCTTCATCTCTTCTTTTTTAATCTTTTTTATTTCTCTGGTTTCACAAAGTTCATAACATCAAGAAGCATGGTGCGTCTAAACTTCTAGTTGATTTAAATAATGTTGATACTTGATACTATATATTATTCTATATATAATGTAGATATTTTTCCATTGGATATTTTTTTTTTACTTAATATACTCATCTGTTATTTTGTGGTGATGTTATGTCTGTGCATTGTGCCAAGTGCCACCAAATTCAACATGTTTGAATGTATACTGCAAATTTCCTTGGCATTTGTTGCATATATTATTCATATATAAGATTTAAATTGTTGTAGTAGGCAATCACTCTTCTCATAGTTTTCCCATAACACATCATTTCAACTTTAGATGGTTAGTATGTGGGTTGAGCATACAAAGATGATGAGAACACGTGGTTTGATTTTCAGTTTAAATGGTTAACTAAATTTCATTTTGTCTTAGAGACTGCGGCAGGTTGCATTCTTCGAAATTTCATTTTGAATTTGTTTGGATTTGTTTGTTATATTATGCTATCAGTCACTAAGATAACTTTTCAGATTTTGTTAATTTTGATGAAAATAACCTTTTCTATATGTTATTATTAATGAATGTTTTTTGTTATGCTTCGTGTTGTATGTTTTGATCAATTACAACAGGTGTGTGGTTCTTCTACTTTATTATGTGATATGTGTTTCATTTTTCCTTATAGCCCTTTTTTTTGAAATGGTGCAGTAGAATGGGCCAATCTACCCTTGTTCAAATTGATGGTGGGGAGGTCTGCTAATTCTTGGTCATACCGTTCAAAAAGGAAAAAGTTTTCTTGATTTTTGTTACAAGTAGAGATCCTGGCCATGTCAAATGTATTATTGATTGTTTGGATGATTTTATACTTTTGGTATGAACCTCTCTAATATAATTAATTTTTTTTCTGTAGTTTGTAAAGTTTTTTATTATCAATGGTATGTTTGGTCATTGACAACTCTTGTACTTTTTTATATAAGGATGGCTTGTTCCAATTTACACATTTTTCATCAATTTTAATTGCATATTCATGGCATCTGAGCATAGCTTTCCTTTTTCTTTTATTTTTGCAAATACTTAAAAGACAATTGATGATTTATGTATTTTCATTTATATTTTTCTTAATTATTTCCCTAGGGTATGTGAGAATTTTGTCCTTGTAGTGTTGTTGGGCTTCTTTTGGTTAGTCTTTGGTCAGCTTCAAAGCTTAACCTAGCAAAGTAGTAATCGGTGTAATTTATCAAATATTTTGCCTTACATACTCCATGGCACAATTGTTTAGATTATATTTTCCAGGCCTTTCTTATTCAAGTAAAATCTAAACAAGGGACCCCATTGCATTAGGGTAATTAAAAAATCATATTTTTTATGCAAAAGATCATTGCATAGAACACCATCTCTATCATATGATTCAACGCGGTGAACTAAAGAATAAAAAATGACCTTTGACTGCATTGATTCATATGGTACAGCTGTTTGGTGCCAATCTTTTGGCCTAAGATCTTTAGATCATGGTCTTCAATCAGACTACATATGAGATATTTTTACATGTTCTCAATCCCCAAAATACCGGTCCTTTTAAATTATATGCAAGTACCCATCGTAGTCTCTTCTGCAAGTAATAGCTTACAAAATATATTTGGATAGCTCTATTAGTTCCCACCAAAACTCCAAAAGCAGCCACGTGTAAATACATTTACAAATAGATGTGGTTAGATAGCTGTGCATTCAGAGTTTTGGAGTGGGCTTTAATAGAGCTATCCAATTTTTTTAAAAGAAAATAGTATTTCAGGCACTCACCTTGTCTGCTGATAAAAAATAAATACTAATATTGTCGGCACACATTATTTGTCGGCAAAAAATAAAACACTAGTATTGCCGGCATGCACATTGGTTGCTTGCAAAAGAAAAATTAATATTGTTGGCACACACATTGTCTATCGGCAAATAAAAGTACTATTACCGACAGCCTCTTTGTCCATTGGTAAAACTTGCATGCTACCGATAAATCATGTAGTTAGTGACCGTTGGAAAAATATCACCAGTGAAATTCTCACGCCGGCAATAGCATCGGCGACAAAGGATTTGCCAACGGACCAATAGCCGGCGGCGGCTTTGGAAGTATTGCAGGAGAGTATAAGCCGCCAGGATAAGCCAAAAATTTTGTAGTGAGGGTTGTTGATAAGTCACAAACTCATATGGTTTGATCTTATCAAAGTTGCCATGACACCTGATCCTCATGATGGTGGCCTATTGGGGCGGACGTAGGGGTGATGCATGTGTCAGAACGCATAGTCCCAAACCCTATATATATATTCACTCACTAGGAGAGCTTATTGCAATAACATACGTTGGGTTTTCAAATGCTTTCTATGTTTAGTATGTGGGGAGAATGCTCGGGTGAACGGGAGGCCACATCACATGTCACGTGGCATGATCAATCCAAAATAACTCTCATTTTTGGTTGATCAGTCATGGAACATGTGATTTAAAAAAATATATCATTTTAACTTTTCTGCCCTTCTTTTGATGAGGAAAAGTTATCAAAATAATTTATTTATTTATTTATTTGAATAGAATCTTATTGACCTTACCTAAGTTGCTGTGGAATCCAATCCTCGTAAGCAATGCCACATGATAGCCAACTATATCTATGTATATGTATAACATTGACAAATTTTGTAGTCACCTATCCATGTACCACCACAAAGTTTTAACTTATATTGGCTTTGGCCTACCAAATTATATAGAACTTTATATAAATAATAATATTTTGGAATAACAAAATAACAATACAGTGCGTATAATCGATTGAGTGGTAGCTTAGTTGGTATCCTCCCTCCTTTGTGAGACTTGAGATTGTAGGTTTTACAGTTCATGTTTGTTTCCTCCCTTATAATAATAAGGTGAGAGTTGTTGGGTGGGCTTTATTCCCCTGTGTCACTCAATGTGAGTATTTTATTGTGCAAGATTTATTCTCCCAAGTACTGCTTCTGAATTATTATACTCTCTACGATATGTTAGGTACATCCAAGTTATCTATGGCGGATTGCATCATCCAAAAAAAATAAAATAATACAAGTGTATATGTCTTAAGGAAATAAGGGTGGCATTATTTGCACCAATCATGTGACCGTGTCTGATAGGTGTGATATGATCTCAAGATTTATTGTGTGGAAGATTTGGACGAAAAAAGATCTCCATCATCTAATTCAATGTAGTCAACAGCATAATAGAGAAACGGGTGCAAATAATGCAACCCAATGAAATAACTTCATGATATTAACAAACTATTTAATATAGGGATAATGGCTCTCACAGGCATTTAAACACTAAAATGGTGTTTAAATGATCTCCCGCCATTAAAATTTGACTTTATATCTCACACCATTGAAGTGTGATTTATTTGTATCTCACACCATTGAAGTGTGATTTATCATAATGCGATGTAGCATACACTCTGATCAATCTAAATTGGCCAAATAACAACCTACCATTGGAACATGTTTTAGGTCGAAGAAACATGCTTATAAGCGACTGAACCATCTTATTTATGAACATAATATAACCTAGTAAAACTAAAAACAGCAAAACTAAAAACAGCGGTTGATATTATAATCCACAGATCGAATGGTTAAAATCTCCATAAAATGCTATTTTTGGGCATAACTTATTCTCATTTCCAATTGGAGGATTATAAATATATAATTATTTTTTATTTTCACTGGCTGTTGTACTCGAATCTATGCTCTATCAATTTGACGGTACGGATAACCCACATCTTAAACCATTGATTAAGGTCATTTAAACACCATTTTGGTGTACGAGAGTCTCAGGCCCTTTAATATATCTTAGAACTTTTAGATGTCCGAGATGTTCGACTTCTCTTGAAACGGTGTGATTCAGAATATACATTAAAAAAACCAAGTAGTCAAAATCGGTATCAACATCGGGTATCAGTCCATGGAGGACCAATACGAATCAGCCAATACATATTGGCCGATACTAATTAACAGATAGGCCCTTTATAAAAATGAAAAAAAAAAATACAAGTATCGGCTGATACTACGGGCCTATATCGGCCGATACTGAGTTAGATACTCGACAAACTGATACGTATCGACTGACATTTGATACCATATTAAAAACTATTCAAAGGAAACATGAGGAATGGGTTTCTTAAATTGGTAAAATAACACTCGAAAATGGTGCTGGTCAAACGAGTTTAATGGTTAAATTTGCACATCATTGGTAGAAAGTTCAAAAAAAATTAAAAAAATTGCACATTACATGCCATCTAAATATAAAATTAAGAATGATCAATTTAGGGATTCTCATTTCTCAAACGGATGGCAAAAAATCTTCTAATTTTCTTTAACATTTTAGAAAAATCTTATTGGAAGGATACCAAGTGTATAAATGTTTCGAAAACCATCTAAGAATTTTGTACTAATTTATAAGGAAACCTCAACTATTTTTTAATTTGAAGACCGATTAGAACACCAGCTTTTGTTGATTTTTGTGCCCCGGAGAACCAGCCATTGACTTATTGACTTACAATAACCTTTTAAAGAGGATAGTGTTATATGGCAGGCAGGTTTTGTGTGTCTTTCATGCCCGAGCATAATTGGCTGCAAGTGCGGTGGGGCCCAAGCAATCCAAGTAGAAAGCAGCTAATCACGTCAGGCCACGGCAGCCGCCTGCACAAAAACTGTTTGTGGCTTGCAATTTTCCTTTCAAACATTACTGATCATATGCATCATTGAGTTAGTCTACAGTGAGTGTCCACCCACCATGAGTGCATGCAGCAATCCACACATTTGTGACTGCACGGTGTGTATGGACTTCCATGCCTTGGAAGTCCGTGTGTCCCATTCAGTCACACAGATGTGTGGTGTGGACTGCTTTACACTAGATGATAGGTGGACGCTCATTGTGATTTTGTGGATTGATTGTCTTCACGTGTAAAGACTGTCCTTTGGAAACATCCCCAAGTAGTTAGGGGGTCCATGAGATTTTTCTGCCGAGGGATTAAACAATACTACGCCCAAGACCAAACTCAATGAGAACCCACCATGACCTAATGGGCGAGGGCATATACCAAACCTGAAAACCTAATTTGATGCCCAATCCGGAAACCTGACCAAGTTAATATCCCCTACTTTCCTTAATTTTATATTATATTTATATATATATTAAGAATAATATGGGGTTGTGTCCAGTCAACCCGACCGGACCCAACCTTTGAGCTGACCCAACCAGACCGGAAGCTCAGGTCTGATGCTTGATGAGTAGATTTATATGGTAAAAATCTAGGCTGGGCGGGTCAGACATCAGGCCAATCGAATACGTTGACAGCCCTCCAGAGGGGTAGATTAGTTATACAAGGAAACATTTTCTGCACACTACTGTCCTCGACCAATGTTAACAAAGAAATTTTGGGTTACAAGTCTTTGAATAGCAGTTGAAATTTAGGTATCCTCTCAGGTGGCAGGGGGGAACTCACAATTAACTTCCCTTTCATGGCCCCTCTAAATATTGCCTGCAAAATTAAAATGAGGCACTTATTAATATCACTTTCAACTTAATGAAAAAAATTATTATTACTAATATATATATATATATATATATATATATATATATAGAGAGAGAGAGAGAGAGAGAGAGAGAGAGGTAGGTGACTTTGAACCGACATTTAAACACCAAATGGTGTTTAAATGATCTTACACCATTAAAATTTCACTGTATCTCACACCATTGAAGTGTGATTTGTCATTTTGCTATGTGGACACATCTATGATCAATCTAAATAGCCCAAGTAGCAACCCATCATTGGAATATGTCCCAACCAAAGGATCATGCTTATAAGTGGATGTAAACCATTCGATCAGTGAACTTTAGTATCAGCCATCAAAATTAAGAACAACCGTTGGTATTAGAGTGAACAGATCAGATGGTTCGAATATCCCAAAAAGTGTGATTTTTTGACCCATAACCCTTCAATTGATGATATATCACTTTGACGGTATGAATCTCCAAGATAATAAGCCAATAATTGGTGTAAGATCGTTTAAACACCATTTGATGTTTAAATGACAGTCATGAGAGTCAGTCCCATATATATATATGAACAGTGGTTAACGCCAAAAAAATAAAAATTAGATGCCCCGCTGGGGTACGGTGAGCGTGCACCAAATGGTCCACATGGAACTTGGATGCATTTAGATCAATTTTTAAAAATTAATCAAATAAAATTTTAAGGCAAAAGTCAAAGATGGACTGATTCTTATGGTCCAGACTTCAAGGCTAAAAACAGCATTGTGGAGACAAGTTTTTGAAAAGAAACTTTTAAGATGATCTAAATAAAGCAACCTTACTCCATGTGGCAACAAATCAATGTTTTGGGTGCCACATGGAGCTCCACGTGGACCATAGGGGCACGCTCACCGTGCCCTGCCAGGTCACATAACCCTTTTGCTGTATACAGATATATGAGGAATTATTCAATATAGTAGTGTCACATCATTAAATAATTGGTAATTCAAAGGAGTAGGATCACATCATTGTTTTAGGGCGTGTTTGATTCCCAGTAATAGCCTCCAAATATGCATTTCAGGGGACCATTACACAAGTCAACTGAAAAACGGGTGTATGGTATGGATTGTTTTAAGCATAATAAAAAACAAGGCCAACCCTTTGTATCCAATAGAGGCTACATGTTTCGCTTCTTTCAGACTAAAAAACGTATAGGGGCTGAAGTGCTCCCAAACATTCAGCCGATATGGGTTATATGGATGCACGAGATTACAAGGCCAAAAGCGTTCTCACGCCCAAACGTGTCCCGCCATTGGCTTTAGGTGCTTTATTTCATTTTATCTATTAGAAGAATAGGTGGACTCCTGTAAAATTTTGGGTGCTACATAAAATTGTCGAAAGTTTTCTAGGTTCAGTAAAAGCCCTCGTCTGATAAAATTTGAGTGCTTGCTCTCTCAAATGTGGTTGTTCATTTGATTGATCTATTTTTACATTATTTTTTGGCTTGATGAGGTCGATCTAGTCCAAACCGGTCTGACTGGTAATTCAATTCAGTTGACAAAATATATTTAAATATTAATAACTAATCATATTAATTTGACTTTTTAAATTGTTACATGTTATTATGTACAAATCCTCTCCTTTTGTAACAAGTAGGTCCATTCAGGTGAATAGTTTTTCTGCCCATGACCTGTTAACCTCAATGAAAGTATGAAACTAGTGCTTTTAAAACCAGATGATGGTCGATCCAGTACAAAGTCCAAACCACTAATTCAAATCAGTGGGAAATCTATATTTATATATTAATAACTACTCATATTAATTACAAAATCTATACTCTCTCTCTCTCTCTCTCTCTCTCTCTCTCTCTCTCATTTGTTTCTTTGTTTTCTTGAAATGCTTGAATACATTTCTCTTAAGCGAATTCTTGGGTAACTTTTAATAGTCTTCTTATTCGATTAAAGCTATTATGTGTTGGAAGGCTTCTTTGTTTTCTTGAAATGCTTGAATACATTTCTCTTAAGTGACTTCTTGGGTAACTTTTAATAGTCTTCTTATTCGATTAAAGGTATTATGTGTTGGAAGGCTCATCCATAATCAAGCCTTGCTGTTCTAATTCGAGCAGATATTCAAATTGTGTCAGCACACATTCTTATTTGGTGCTTCTGAAAAAGAATTGCGAACAGTTTTCAAACTCGAGGGGTCTCTATTATGATCAACAATCTTCATGTTTATTCATTCTTTTTTACAGAGTCAACAATTATATAAAAAACCATTGAATCAAGCGTTGTCGTTCTAGCCCTGAAATCTTCCACCTTTTTCTATGCTAATATTTTTAATATCTTGCCTCTACATGTCTTAGGTTTGTTCAAGTAAGGATATCCATTCTTTATAACTTACTAATTACCACCAGACAAAAGCACAACTTTCACTGAATCGTCTATCAATTTCAGTAAGAACCTTCACCAGAGACTTCAGTTGCTTATGATGATTTCTAACAGGAATATGGGAAGGTCGCATGCCGGCCAAATACCTTGGAGCCCCTTTGTCTACAGGAGGTCAACCGCCACTATTTATGTCCCTTTCATTTTTCAGATTGACAAATAGCAGCTTCAGGAATAAAAAGTAAGATGTTATATTAAGAGTCATCCTACTAAGGTGGTTTTCGTAAAATTTGAAACCATCTGTAGATCTAGATTAAGGGTAGGTAGGAAAGGAATATGATGTCTGTTTTGGTCTTGAGAGCTGGTGACTGAATTTGAGGTACTTCCTGTAACGTTAACTATCGTAGGTGTTTCGTTTGCCATCGTCATGGCTGCGAGGGTGTTAGAGCTAGAGGCTTATCCGTTAAAAGTAGCGATTCCCGATTCCCTAGGGTTAGCTCTTACGAGCAAATAATTCTTAATGATTGTGAAGTCAACGATTTACAGCAAGGGTGGTCTTTAGCTGGGAAGTGTTTTCGAGGTGCCTCCAGCCCTCTGCTTTTGCGCAGCTGGCTATCTTTCGCTGAGCTGGTTTCGGTGGCATGGGAGCTGACGGCCGATCTCAGGGAGTTGACGTCCACCCACATTCCCCGAGAACCGGGTTTCACCAAGAATATTTCAATGGTGGGACCACGTGGGCCTGGACTTCTTTAATAGCCATTATGATGCGCTATCTAAGAATCTCCCTTGTTTGGGGTTATCCTTTCTACCGGGAATGATGCCCTCCTTCCCATTACTATTAACAAATGGTTACATAGACGGTGGGGCTTTTTTGAGGGCTGGGTCATTCTCCGTTAAGTCTTTCTACCAGATGTTGGCTGGTCGTCCCCTCTATTGGTGTGATTGGGTCACGCTTTAGAAAGCTTCGATCCCCCCCCCCAAGGTGAGGTTTTTTGCGTGGATGGTCGTTAGGGGACGAATCCTCATTGTGGATCAGTTAATTAGAAGAGGTGAGGACTTGCCCAACTGATGTTCTCTGTGTCTTCATTCTGAAGAGTCGGCTTCGCATCTCTTCCTCCATTGCAAGGTGACACAAGAGATTTGGGGAGTTGTCCTCAAACTGTTTGACATGACGTGGGTCTTCCCGGATTCTCATTATGGATCAGTTAATTAGAAGAGGTAAGGGCTTGCCCAACTGATGTTCTAAGTGTCTTCATTCTGAAGAGTCAGCTTTGCATCTCTTCCTCTATTGTTGGGTGACATGAGAGGTTTGGAGAGTTATCCTCAAGCTGTTTGACATGACGTGGGTCTTTTCGGATTCTCACTATGGATCAGTTAATTAGAAGAGGTAAGGACCTGCCCAACTGATGTTCTATGTGTCTTCATTTTGAAGAGTTGTGTGACGGGGACACGCGGTGTGGCCATCCGGGTCAGCCGTAGAGCCATTTTTCCTCTCCATGTTTTGAGCATCACTGGTGGGTCAAGGCCATGAGGGCGGCACCGTGTGTACTAGGCATGAGCCACGATGGCGTCGCGACACATTGGAATGGAGGGTGAAGACTTGGGCTCGACACTGTCGCGACACGAATGCAGCATGGTCAGCTGGGCTAGCGTTGCGGTGTGAATAGTAAAGTATGTCAAACCAAAGGGTTTGAGGTCCTCCCGCCATTTCGCCTGAATTACTATTTTACCCTTATATAGGGGGACATGAGTTGGGGTCCCCCAACCCTACATGTGCACTAGCCTCGTGGGCTTATGTGCGTGCATCCGGGCCACGCTTGGTGCGTGGTTGTCCTAGCTACATCGTGTACTAGGGCCATCGCGTTGGTGGTTTTCAACCACCTTCGAGGTGCGGGTTTTAGCCCAAAAGGGGCTCGGTCTATGCTCGTCGCTGCCTATCGCTATTATATCTATCATCGTTGCATGTCGCCTTAACGATCATCGTTGCCTATTGCCTTAACAATCGTCATTCCCAGCTCTAACCTGCTGCGTTGCTTCGCAGGGCAAAGTCCGAATGTAGAGGTTGAGGTGAAGCTTGAGTAGGACAAGCCTTCCACCCTTCGTAGCATCTGGGAATCCGCATCGCGTGCCTCATTTGGGGAGAAGTAGGCTGACTTAGCGCAGCGGGCATTAAGTGCCGCACGAGCTGACACTGTTGGAAGCGTGACCCCGTGACATTTGGAATCAGAGCCACAGTGATGGCTGAGATGGAAGGGACCAGCGAGGATGCAAGACGACGAACAACAAGGGAACGGTTAGATAGTTTGGAAGCTCAGTCGGATCAGTTCGAGTCAATAGTATCGGTAATGACATTACATGGGGAACGACTGAATAGGCATGAGAGAATCAATGCCGATGTGGCTAAGACCGTAGAGCAACTAGCAGCAGAGGTACGAGAGATAAAGGTCACGTTGGAAGAGGTACGTGATGAGATGAGCGTGCTGAAAAAGCTCATTCTGGCAATGCCAGTTGGGGTGCCAGCAGGGACGCCGACACCTCGGTTTAAGTTCCCTGAGCCAGAGACGTTCAAGGGCTCTCGCGAGGCAAAGGACCTCGAGAACTTTATATGGGATGTAAAGGAATACCTCGAATCGCTGGGGGACCTCGATGCTAAAGTTAAGTTAAGATTGCATCAAAATACTTGGTTGGTGATGCCAAGTTATGGTGGAGGCACCGTGTGTCGAAGGTGCGTATTATCACGGAGTCGCACTTCCGCAACCTCAGTCCCGTGCGGCACCTAACGCACACTTCGCTAGGTCAGCCTACTTCTGATAACAATCGTCGCGAGGGCGTCCTTCGACGCGCTTTCAACCGCGCGGAGCTTCGCTACCACATGCAAGGAAGCCAACCCATCTGCACATCAGCTCTGATACCACCCGCCTAGAGGACGGGAACTCCTCCCAACATGGTTGCCTCTGTTTCACGGCCTACCATTCAGCTCATCGTGTCCCTTACGACACGCCCATCTGCACCGCTGCGCTAACTTGGCCTGCTCGAGCTTCACCCTGTGCACTGCACTAGTACCTCGCTCGCCTGCCCAACTGAGTCCCACGCAGCTTGCCTTCGTATGCGTTCCGAATTACTAGAACACGTTCATATTTAGCCCACATGCTGTCGTGCTCAACCGAGTCTCACGCAGCGCCTTGGTGTTCTCACGCGAGGTTGCCCAGCCGTATACACCACGACGCGTAGTCCGGGGCCATACATCAACCTCCCTCGGGTTCCACACGGCATCGCTACGTCGACGTCCTAGGCCCACCTTTAGCCTGGGGAGACACTTCACGCCCCCTCCGCAACGCAAGGCCCCGTGCAAAGGGAATAGCTCTCAAGCTCCCTTCCCTATATAAGGGTAAATCATTCACCTGTAATGGCAGGAGAACCTCAAACCTATTGGTTTGACATACCGCAACGCCTCATGCATCGCTAGCCCACCTTGGCTATCGTGACGCCCGCGTGCACCCACATGCATCGCGTCCTGCCTCGCAGCGCGACCACGTCGCCAGGCCACCATTGCCCCATGTCGCGTGCCCTCCTGGCACCACATGTCGTGCCACACGCACCATGCTACAAGCTCAAGTCTTGGCCCCGTCACATCCTCCACCACTCCATAAAATGTCAACGTCCTCGTTGACGCATGATCGCAGTGAACTGACCCCGCCAACTCCTCCCAGCTTGTTCGCATCTCATTTCTAGTTCTTAGGTCCGCACCTTCCCACAAGCTCCCCACTGTCACCCCGGTCGGGTCAACTTGGTTCTGCTATCACAAGGCCCTCACCTGTTAACTAGCTCAGGGATGTCGCGTGTCAACTTGACACCACATCGCGTGCCTCCGCACCACTTGTTCAAAGATGTCGCGTGCCCTCTTGACACCACGTCGCGTGCCTCCGCACCAATTGCTCATAGCATCATCGCTTCTGGATCAAACTTGGCTTTAATACCAAAATATCACGGGGTCGCACTTCCGCAACCTCAGTCCCGTGCGGCACCTAACGCACGCTTCGCTAGGTCAGCCTACTTCTGATAACAATCGTCGCAAGGGTGTCCTTCGACGCGCTTTCAACCCGCGCGGAGCTTCGCTACCGCATGCAACGAAGCCAACCCATCTGCACATCAGTTCTGATACCACCCGCCTAGAGGACGGGAACTCCTCCCAACATGGTTGCCTCTGTTTCACGGCCTACCATTCAGCTCATCGTGTCTCTTACGACACGCCCATCTGCACCGCTGCGCTAACTTGGCATGCTCGAGCTTCACCCTGTGCACTGCACTAGTACCTCGCTCGCCTGCCCAACTAAGTCCCACGCAGCTTGCCTTCGTATGCGTTCCGAATTACTAGCACACGTTCATCTTTAGCCCACATGCTATCGTGCTCAACTGAGTCCCACGCAGCGCCTTGGTGTTCTCACGCGAGGTTGTCCAGCCGTATGCACTGCGACGCGTAGTCCGGGGCCATACATCAACCTCCCTCGGGTTCCACACGGCATCGCTGCGTCGACGTCCTAGGCCCACCCTTTCAGGCCTATGAGACACTTGCGCCCCCTCTGGCAACGCAAGGCCTCGTGTGCGGGGGAATAGCTCTCAAGCTCCCTTCCCCTATATAAGGGTAAAACAGTCATTCAACCAGAATGGCAGGAGAACCTCAAACCTATTGGTTTGACATACCGCAACGCCTCATGCATCGCTAGCCCACCTTGGCTATGTCGCGTCCATGTCGCGACCGTGATGCTCCGCGTCGTACCCTCATGCAACCGTGTCGCGTCCTCGCAGCGCGACCACGTCGCCAGGCCAACATTGTCCCATGTCACGTGCCCTCCTGGCACCACATGTCGTGCCACACGCACCATGCTACAAGCTCAAGTCTTGGCCCCGTCACAGTATGGAGAATGGAGCAGTTGATTCTTGGGCCGATCTGAAGAAAGAGCTGCGGGCTCAATTTCTACCTAGCAACGTCGGATGGTCAGCACGAAAGGCATTATCGACGTTGAAGCATACAGGACCGTTGCACGAGTACATTAAGACTTTTACGAGCTTGATGTTAGACATTGACGAAATGAGCGAGAAGGATCGGGTCTTCTACTTTATAGATGACTTGGGCGCGACACGATCACGACATGGTCAACTGGGCTAGCGTTGCTATGTGAATAGTAAAGTATGTCAAACCAAGGGGTTTGAGGTCCTCCCGCCATTTCGTCTGAATTACTATTTTACCCTTGTATAGGGGGACATGAGTTGGGGTCCCCCGACCCTACACGTGCACTAGCCTCGCGGGCTTATGTGCGTGCATCCGGGCCACACTTGGTGCGTGGTCGTCCTAGCTACATCGTGTACTGGGTCATCGCATTGGTGGTTTCCAGCCACCTTCGAGGTGCGGGTTTTAGCCCAAAGGGGGCTCGGTCTATGCTCGTGCTGCCTATCGCTATATCTATCATCGTTGCATGTCGCCTTAACGATCACCGTTGCATGTTGCCTTAATAATCGTCATTGCCGGCTCTGCTTCGCAGGGTGAAGTCCGAACGTAGAGGTTAAGGTGAAGCTTGAGTAGGACAAGCCTTCCACCCTTCGTAGCATCTGGGAATCCGCATCGCGTGCCTCATTTGGGGAGAAGTAGGCTGACTTAGAGCAGCGGGCGTTAAGTGCCGCACTGGCTGACACTGTTGGAAGTGTGACCTCGTGACAGTTGACTCAGCATCTCTTCCTCCATTGTCGGGTGGCGCGTGAGATTTGGGGACTTATCCTCAAGCTGTTTGACATGACATGGGTCTTCCCAGATCCTATCCTTAGTGACGCGGGACAATGACCCTAAAATCCGTGAATGCTCATGATATGTTATTTTGTCGAAATTAGACTAATTAATTGAGTAATTAATTTCTAATTAAAGTGATACCTTAGGGTTCCGTGGAATTCCGCTTAGGCGACCATGCTAGATTCGAATAGGGTTCAATCCGTCGCACGAGATCCGTCAAGAAATGCGGAAGAGTCGATCCTAGATATAGAACTCTAGCATCGTCTAAGTCAAGGCGCTTGATCGTGGTTCGCGGTGGAATCGGTAGTTCCTCGCTAGAGCTTTTGAATGGAGGCGATCAACGACACGAATAGAGCAAGCTCGAGTCCAACGCCGATCATGGATCGATGGGTTAGGGTCAGATTCGATCCACAAGGATGGACAACAAGGTTATTCTAGATCTAGGGTTTAGGAATAGGAACAATTAATGCAAAGGAGAAAATTTGGATGCAAGATTAAAGAGAAATAAAGGGATCAAACAAGAATGAGAAATAAGGAGAAGATCTAAAGTAACATGAGCATCTCACCCTTGGCCTCACACCAAACCCAAAATGGGGAAGAAGACTCACTCTTCAAGCTCCTCTCGAGCTCAAAATGCAATGCACTTTCATTAATTTTCAACAACTGCCAAAATTGGCTCACATTTAACCTTTTATAGCAAGTATCAAAAGCTCTAACCCTAAAATAGAAAAGTACAACTCTATCCTAAAAGGTAACCTTAAAAACTCTCAAAACAAAGGAAAAAACAAAGGAATAAATAGGCCCAAATCGGGCAATTACATCACCAAACCCGCTCAAGCGAATTTTAGTTCTCGCTCGAGCACATTGAGTGTTGAACTACCCCCATACCTTGAGGTAGCTCAAGCACATATCCCTTAGGTCCACTCCTTGCCACCCCCCTAAAAGATCTGGCAACGTGGGTTTGGGACTTCTTTGCGATCCCCGATGGGAATCGTTCAGGCCTAACCTGAACCATTTCACGACCACTTATTTGGATCTCCTTGAAGCTCACAGGTAAGGCCACCCATAATTTGGAATCTCTATTACACCAATTAATTTTAAGCGTAATTTCAGCATGCAATGCGGAATGAGACTCAAAACTTGACTCACAACAAGACTCGGAATGTGAAGCGGCATGCAACTCAAGACCTTTGTTGCACGAAGCCACAGGAAGCGTGTAGTAGATTGGAAGCGGGAGCGGCACGCTAAGTGAAAGGTTCCTGCTACTAGGCTCAAGACTATGATGTGTATGTGTATCTATGGACTCAATACTCATGTGCATGTGACACGAATGACTCCTGTGTAGTAGCCTCTACCAACACTAGTGACTCATGTGCAGTCGACTCGATTAACTCGTGTGTAACCAACACCAATGACTCTTGGATACTTGATTCCATTGACACTAATGGTTCTTGTGTAACCAGTTCGATGGACTCACGTGTACTCGACTCAGCAGGCACTAATAAGTCGTGTGTACCCAACTCTACGGACACCAATGACTCATAGGCAAGTGACTCAATTGGCTCGTGTGCACTCGATTCGACTAGCACCAAAGACTCAAGTGCATTCGACTCTACAAACAACAAGAACTCGTGTACAACTGACTCCATGGACACTAATAAATCATGTGTAAGTGACTCAGTCGAATCGTGTGTGGGTGACTCGGTTGATTCATGTGTGGACAACTCAACATCACTACTCACAAGGGAAATAGAAGGCACAAACTAGACTTTCATCAGCTTCTTCTATCTCCTCTTCACTCATCACGGTACTAGGGTCATACACATCCTCTCCCACTTTCACATTTTTCGGTTCCTCAGAACCCTCTCTTTTAATCAATAAATTTTGAGCGGGAAATTTTGTGGGGCATTGATATGCAAAGTGTCCAAATTCGTGACACTTGTAACATTTGCTGCAACTACTAGTTTTGGGGCTCTCAATAATCGCTCATTTCCCGCTATCAAGTTGGGGATTCAAAGTAGTAATCATAGGTTTCGATGGTTGAACCCCGAAATTATTTCTCGTGGACAATTCCTTTCCCATGATGCCTCGTGGGAGTATTTGCAGGTTTCAATGGTTGAACCCTAGAGTTAGAGCTCTCTTTAGTGGAGGTGCTCATTGACTCAAGTTGGGTGTGTTTATGACGCTTATCCACATTAGCTTCCAAACACCGTAGGAGGTAGTGAAGCGTGAAAGGAACATACTTCTCGGTATGTCGCTCCTTTATGTCCTCCCATCGTGTGATGGGCTTACTTCGAAGTGACTCGCGTCGAAACTCCACATTAGCCCAATAGGTTTTGGCATGGCTCACCAACCTCGTCTTGGCTAACTCAACCTTACACTCATCCAACACATCATACGAGTCAAAATACTCCTCAATGCTAGACAACCATCCCACGAAGGATTTAGGGTTAGTCGTACCCTCAAAATCCGGGACTTCGACTTGAATAGACCTTAGAGATTTTCTATCACGATCATATTCGAGTTCACAATGATGGGAGTGTCCCCTAACTCTAACCTCATCACGACTTTCGGGATTCGCCTAGAATTTGGAGTGTAACAGTTTCCTTGTTTGGCTAGTTCCCTCTCATTCATCGCGATCATTGTGGCTTGGATGCTCCTAAGAGCATCGGCAATCACGCCTGTGTCCATGGCTCACTAACACAGGTTCTAAAATGATATAAACCAAAATGAATGAGTAATTTTATCAAACACAAGATGCACACACAACAAGTGAGTAATTTTAACAAACACAAGATGTGTAAACAAATGGATACATCAATAACACACAAATGTGAACTACACAACAAGTGGGTAATTTTAACAAACACAAAATGTGCATACAAATGAACACACCAATGAACGTACAAATGCGACTACACAACAAGTGAATAAGTTTAACAAGCACAAGATGTGCATACAAACGAACACACAAATGTAAGTACATCAAAATGACATATACATGTGCCCTAACCTAGAACCTAAACTTTGATACCAAAACTAACGCGAGACAATCTCCCTAAAATCCGTAAATGCTCATGATATGATATTTTGCCAAAATTAGACTAATTAATTTATAATTAAAGCAATACCTTAGGGTTCCGTGGAATTCCGCTTAGGGGACCATGCTAGATTCTAATAGGGTCCAATCTGTCGCGTGAGATCCGTCAAGAAATGCGGAAGAGGAGATCCTAGAGATAGAACTCTAGCTTCGTCTAGGTCGAGGCGCTCGATCGTAGTTCGCAGTGGAATCGGTAGTTCCTCGCTAGAGCTTTTGAATAGAGGCAATCAACGGCACGAGTAGAGCAAGCTCGAGTCCAATAGCGATCATGGATCGATGGGTTAGGGTCGGATTCAATCCATAAGGATGGACAACAAGGTTGTTCTAGATCTAGGGTTTGGGAATAGGAACAATCAGTGCAAAGGGGAAATTTTGGATGCAAGATTAAAGAGAAATAGAGGGATCAAACAAGAATGAGAAATAAGGAGATCTAAAGTAACATGGGCATCTCACCCTTAGCCTCACACCAAACCCCAAATGGGGAAGAAGACTCACTCTTCAAGCTCCTCTCAAGCTCAAAATGCAATGCACTTTCATTAATTCTCAATAACTGCCAAAATTGGCTTACATAAAACCTTTTATAGTAAGTATCAAAAGCTCTAACCCTAAAATAGAAAAGTACAAAGTTATCCTAAAAAGTAACCTTAAAAGCTCTCAAAATAAAGGAAAAAACAAAGGAATAAACAGGCCCAAATCAGGCAAATACGTCACCAGACTCGCTCGAGCGAATTTTGGTTCTCGCTCGAGCGGGAATCTTAAAGGGGTCACTCGAGCGACAACCAAGATTCGCTCAAGCGAGTTTTGGCCGAAAATTTTGGCCTTGGTTTCTGATGTCCCCTCACTCGAGCGACCAAAACTCGAAAATCTGCCCATGTTTCTGAAGCATTCTCTCTCGAACGAGAATGGGGCTCGCTCGAGCGAGCCTTGGCAGGTCCTACGAGCTTTGATCCCAAGTAGAGCCCTCGACTCCCTCCCCCGACCTCTCAGTCTTCTTTAGTAGGCTACAGGGAGGTCTCTGTTTTGGGTGTTTTTCTGCTCTTGTTGTGATTTTTGTTTCTTTTTGTTGTTTCCTCATTTGTTTCGGTGGCTATCGCCGGGTTCGATGTACGGTTTCCAGCTCCTCGTTGGTTCTCTTTAATAAATTTTTCGTGCCTTTAATCGATCAAAAAAAAAATTGAAACCATCTTCTATTTTGTTTTCTCTCCCAAAAACTAACACCACAAACATTGAGAGGTGTCAAAGAAACTTCTTATGGCTTCATAATGAGATTAATCAATGCATGCACTTCACAAAATAGGGACAGTCTGAAAGATTTTGGACTATTGGTTACTGAAATCTCCATCCGATTATCGACTAGACTGCAGAACCAGGATCCATGACTCCTGTAACTGGACTGCCAATCTCACTACCCAGGAGGCTCCTCAATCCGGTCTCCAGTGGAGAATTTAATCAGGGAATAACATGATGTCCTATTCTGATCCTGTGTTCTACATCAGATTAACGACTAGACCATTGGGGTATTCTCAATCATGATAGTTCCTTACATGTTAACAGTATTCTATTGAAATCGTAAAAGATAAAAATTTCTTCGGCGCAGAAAACTGGATCCCTGACTCCTGGAACTGGACTGCCAATCTCACAACCCACCCAGGAGGCTCTTCAATCTGGTCTCAAATGGAGTCCAATTGGGTTATCGAGCCATGCAGAATTGGAATAGGGTCACCTTGGTGGCAAAGCATTTATTATAAATTTAAAAAAAAAAAAAAGGAGTTTGACGAAGTGAGAATGAGGTAATGGAAAAAGAATGGAATTCTGGCATGATGTTTGGAGGGGTTAATTGCCACTGGCTGAAATATATGGGTAGTGGATAAGGCTGAATTAATTATGGATGGCATGAAATTTGTGAGGTGAATAGTGGTAGCATATAAAAATAAGGAATCTAACAGATGAGGAAGCGTTGATTCGATTGAGCTTCTTGTTGAATTAAACAGGTCTAAGCCGAACCACTGTGGAGTTGATAGGCAGCTAGACCCTAAAAGGGATTTCAGTCAATTCTTTCTACACATTTTTTGAGGTAAGGTCCGGAACTCCAGATGTTATAATTGATTGGGGAAAGCTCTAGAAAGCTGGAATCACCTTTCTTCGGATGGACATTGGCTTGCGAAAGGATCCAAGCAGTGGATCATCTTAATAAAAGGGGTAGGAACCTGCAAAACAGACGTGTAATGTATAATTTTGAGGAGAAAATTGCCAACCACTTGTTCATCTAGTGTCAGTTCATTAATGAAATATGATTGTGGTTACTGGAGATTTTTGGGATCAGGTGATCTATGCCCAGGTCATGCCCCATTTGGTTGGAAAGAATCAAGGATATTCAAAAGATTTGCTAGTTCATCTCTTTGGTGATGAAACTCATAAAACGTTGCATCATTGAATAGATGGGGGTAAAGTAAGTGAATCAACAGGTTGCAATCGAGTCCATCCGAAACCTTGGGAGGGTCTGGTTCAAGTGTGATGTGTGTTCAATGAGCTGTTTCTTTTCCCTGCTCCTGGTGAGGATTGTAGTCTGGCTTGCAATCGAGTTCATCCGAAACCTTTGGGAGGGTCTAGTTCAAGAGTGATGTGTGCTCAATGAGTTGTTTCTCTTCCCTGCTCCTGGTGGGGATTGTAGTCTAGCTTGGGTACTGGCCTGGCACTTGTCTTGGTCAATTTGTTTTGTTTCTACTTTTTCTGTTTTTGCTTAGCATCTAGCTAATGCTTCGGCATGTATGTCCCTTTCCTTTCTTGTTAGTATATTTATTCTTTTATTGATGGAAAAATAAATTAACTTGTAAAAGTACAAGATTCATCTACCAAACATGTAGAAGTATAAGAATCTGGTAAAGGAAGCACCCAAAATTTTCTCTGGGTAGAGAATTAGCTCTCCAATTCATAGATTTCCGTGAAATTAAGTTCAGTACCATAGATCCAAAACAAGAAAAGAATTGGAAGTTCAGTACCTCTACAACATCAACAAAATCCTGCTTTCTGTGGAAGGCGCCAACCCATTTAGTATGATCTGCGGTCCTAGATAATCAGTGACAAACAAACTGTCAGGTTAATACAGCATTGTTAGATAGTAAAACAGTTCAAAAGCTGCATGAAAGTTTCCATGGAATCAGTGAGATCCTTTTCCCTTAGTACTTTCTAACAGGTTCAAATAGAAACATAAAGATGCATCATAACTATTGGTCTGGCATCTCTAGCATGGCATATACCGAGATATTTATAGGACAGCCAAAAACATAGAGAAATTTCAACCAACACTACAAAGTCTAATGCTAAATTGCTTATTGACAAGGTCATAGAGGTGGATGTGTCTCTCAACTTATTGACAAGGTCAAACTCTCTGTTGCTCTGCAATCCTTTGTCATCGTACTCTCTTGTTACTTATGCTCTTGGTTAACAAGCAAGAAAAATAATGGGTTCAATAGGTTGAAAAATAATGGGTTCAATAGCTTGTTTGAGGCATTTCATGGACATGATCAACTGAACTTATATTAAGAAGCTTGATGCACTACTGACTCATCAAAGCTAGACTATAAACTATTATCAAATTTACCAATAAAACTTTCAAATTTGACTTTGCTCACTTATCTGGCCTTCAAGCTATATATACAAAGTAATAACATGAAATGACTAAATTAACCAAACAAATCACGCCTAGATGATTACAACTCAACATGACCAAAACACATAACACACATGAACATATAAAACCATCATCTAGCACCTTCACACTTTTATCTGCAGATACAAATGAGTACCATCTTTTTTGGACATTATGAAATGATATAAGCTCTTTTTTACACACAGTGAGTTTGTATTAGATGATATATATATATATATATATTCATTTTTATCTAAGCGAGTTGACACATGATACCAAAATTTCAATCCTTAACTATAATAAACCCCAAATCTATGACCAGCTGAAGAAGCCAAGGAACCTTACAAGCTGTCTTGGCCAAGCACGACTTGGCTTAAATACTTATATCGAGAAACAAGATCCTGCTCTGATCTTCCACATATGAGCTTATCACGGAGTGACCATCTATGACATCTCTAATGCAATCACCATCAACATAAGCACAGAAAGAAGGGAGAAATGCACGATGAACGCACAAGGGCATGATGTGAGTTGTGTATATACTGAGTGATATGTAGTATAGCAGCGTAGTGAATTGACAAAGGAGCAGAGATTAAGGCTGCGTTTGGCGTAGCTCTTTGTCAGATTCCTGGCAGAGCCGGATATACTTGCTTTAGCAGGGCCCCCTTCTCCTTGCTAACATCCTGTAAAACAGGATTTACCTCCTCTAGCAGCTACCTTCCTCCTCTCTGCTAACTCCCTGTCAAAGCAAATAAAATCTGCTCTGGCAAGGAGTGAGCAGAGAGCAGGGGAGGTAACTGCTGGAGCAGGTAAATCCTTCTCTGCAGGAGTTAGCAAGGAGAAGTGGGGCCTGCTAAAGCAGGTAGCAGGGATTTACCAACGAAAAGGGAACCTGCTAAAACTGACAGAAAGCTAGCAGAGAGCTATGCCAAACACAACCTAACTGATTGAGAATGTTGAAAATTAGCCAGGTATCCTCAGGTGAACTAGACTGTGAACAAGCTAAAGAGTCAGATCATGGAAAGGCTCTCCATCAAATTTGTTGAAGCTAAAGATTACACTCTATTGGGGTATGGCAAGTTTTGGTGTCCAAGCAAACCTGAGCATTTGTCATTACTCATAAGCAACCTTCATTTGAGAGAAGGTAACCACGAGGAGAGACTGTGACCCAAAACCATAACGAAGAAAATCAAAATATTTCATCACAAACTAGTTTCTTATTCTCATCCTGAATATGACAAAAGTTATCGCTAGTGATAAGTATGCCATAAACATGCCATCCTTATAAAGCAAGAGGAAGACACAAACATGTAGTAGAAGATGATGTAAACATGGATGGATCATACTCATAACGATGATTAATTTCAGTAGTACTGAATTTCACAAACCAAACTTGATAAGCTTGTACTAGACCTTATAAAGCACAAAGAAGTAAATGCACTAAACATAAGTAGGTATGAAGTGGGAGGATCAAAATGGAATTAGTGAATAAAGATTCCAATGAGATCCCAAGGCAAGAAAATTAAATTTAGGTTAGCTTGCTTATGACTCAATCAAAGTAACAAACCATAACAATCAAAGCCAAATTGCAAGCATTCATGACGTATGGTAAGGTAATGAAGCAATTTAAAGGAAGGACTTTTAAATACCATATTGTAGATCAAGAGCTTTTATCATTTTATACTCATTTCTTGAAATTCCAATCCATGATCATTGTTGGATTGATAGATGGGTAAAGTCATAGCCCTGATTACATATTGGATTAAAATTTTCAGTAGAATTGATGAATGTGCAGGGGAAATAGATGAGGAATTACCGTTGTATTTCACAGTTTCTTTTTATTATTTCTATATATTTTATGACTTGATTGAATTTATGATTCCATTCAAATTGACTCCCAATGCAATTCACAATCTGATTTCAATTTTCAATATTGTGTAGAGGGCTTCCGACAACTAAAATTCCCCCACCCATATGAACATATACAACCATTATCTAAAAATCATAATTGACCATAGGAGCAGCATGGCTTTCATGAGAAAGGAAGCCACTTGGATTAAGCAAAGGAAAAAATATATACTTTACCAAGCAGGAACTGTTTGCTTATGATTAAAGGGAGGGAGTCGTATGATCGTATATGCTTCAAGATTTCAGAGTTCCTCACAAATATTGATGTCCTCCCATCCTCAGTAAGTGTTATTTTCTGAACATCAACAAAACAAACTACTGTTGAGAAAATTCAGCTACTCCAATTTTATCTTTAAGAGTAAACCAAAACAAAAAGGAACTCCCATATAAAGAACATTCGCATGCTTTTTTCAAGGAAAAACAAGGGCGTAAATCTTTAATAATTCCTGTGAGAGAAAAACTTAAAAGAGAGGCACAAAAGGACATTATAAAGCCAAAATGGACAAACCTCAGAAGATGCACAGCTAATGATGAGCACAAACAGGGAAAGGTCAAAAAAGTAGTTTTACTGATTTGTAAACTCATAAATATCTGTGCATCTCTGGAACTTTGACAATTTTGGCAGAGGCAGATTGACCATGCACTGCCCTTGGTGCACAAGTTGAGAACCTAGTACCAATTCATCAAATTTTGTACCCATCTAATTGCACTCTCAAGAAGTATTAAGGGATTATCAGAAAGAGGTGTTAGAATGATGGAGCAACTCTAGCAAGTTCACTGCTAGAGCTTTTACTACTAAAAAAAAAAAAAAAAAAAAACTAGCAAGGCCAATGCTATGGTAGGGAAATAAGCACCACACTATGATTTTCCTGCTTTGGATCAAGGAGATATAACATGGAAATTCTTTATGGAAAGACTCCCTCCCTCCCACCCTAAACTGTGCACCATGGGCGATGCACAAGTCAACGTCCCTCCGCCAAAATGGTCAAACCTCAGGAGATGCACACAAAAATTATGAGCAGAAAAACAGAGAAAGGTCACAAAAGTACTTTCACTGATTTGTAGACTCATAAATATTTGTGCATCTCCGGAGCTTTTGAGCAGTTTGGCGGAGGGAGATTGACCCATTCACCGCCCTTGGTGAACTGGTTGGTGTTGGAGATGATATTCTCATTGTATGGGTGTGTAGTAAGTAACTTTGGGTGTGTAGTTAGGTGAATTTTAAGTTATACAATTTACCTAACTCTGGGACCATGTAATCCGTGAACATGCTAAGATGATATAAATAATAACTTACATTGGGATTTGGGTCACATTGATTCAACCCTAATATCTCTCTACTTTTCTCTTCCCTCTTCTTCTTCTTCTTCTTCTTACTGCTCAACCCTAACCCTAAATTTCAGTTTTGACTTGGTATCAAAGTCAACAAAAACCAAACCTAGAAAGCTTTATAGCCCTAAGCCATCCACACCATCGCTGACGTTAGCATGATGTCATCATGCTGACGTCAGCAGGGTCAACCCTTTGACATCGTTTTCTCAATTATTTTTTGAGGGTTTTGATCGGATTCTTAACCTGAACAAATTTCTCTATAGTGGTGTTGTGATTTGAAGGCTCCTTCATGGAGTTCTAAAGACCTCCATTATCATCTTCCTTGTGGAGCTATTTTTGTAACTTTGTGCTTCAGAGCTTCAAAGCTTGAAAACTCTTTGGCTTTTGCATGGACACTCATTGGGAGAGTGTATACAAACATTAATGTGCCCAGATTGCAAGGTTTTGTAAAGTTGTGTGATCACTGAGACGGTACCTGTTGAAGCTGTCGATTCCCGATGGAGCTGCTAAAGCTGTCGATTCCCAATGAAGTTGTTGATCTGTGATTTATGCAACAGATGTTTTAAGGTGCCTGCAACAGTTCAAGGTGCCTACAACAGATGTTCCAAGTTGCTGATCTATGATGTCTCAACCTGTTGATCGTGAAATCTGAACGTTCATGTTTCGAAGTTGATGGTTCAAGTTGTCTCGTGATATCTGTGTCTAGAACAGTTGTGAAATCAGTGTCTGCAACAGTGGTTCTTGTGAAAGTTGTTGGTCTTCTCTCCTTTATTTAAATATTCTGATCTCGGTATCTCTTAATCATGGACAATAATAAATCTGGGATCGTTAGCGGGGGAGATATCTCTCATAACTTACAAATTACTACCAAGAAATTGAATGGAGCCGATTATCTTTCGTAGTCACGATCTGCTACTATGTACTTAGGGATGAAGAAAAAATTGGGTTACATTTACGGGAATATCCAAAAACCCAAAGAAGATGACCCTAAGTATATTGATTGACCCTAAACTGTGCACCATAGGCGATGCACAAGTCAGCGTCCCTCCGCCAAAATGGTCAAACCTCAAGAGATGCACACAAAAATTATGAGCAGAAAATCAGTGAAAGGTCACAAAAGTACTTTCACTGATTTGTAGACTCATAAATATTTGTGCATCTCCGGAGCTTTTGAGCTGTTTGGCGGAGGGAGATTGACCCATTCACTGCCCTTGGTGAACTGGTTGGTGTTGGAGATGATATTCTCATTGTATGGGTGTATAGTAAGTAACTTTGGGTGTGTGTAGTTAGGTGAATTTTAAGTTGTACAATTTACCTAACTCTGGGACCATGTAATCCGTGAACATGCTAAGATGATATAAATACTAACTTACATTGGGATTTGGGTCACATTGACTCAACCCTAATATTCCTCTACTTTTCTCTTCCCTCTTCTTCTTCTTCTTCTTCTTCTTCTTCTTCTTCTTCCTACTGCTCAACCCTAACCCTAAATTCCAGTTTTGACTTGGTATCAAAGCCAACAAAAACCAAACCTAGAAAGCTTTATAGCCCTAAGCCATCCACACCATCGCTGACGTTAGCATGATGTCATCATGCTGACGTCAGTAGGGTCAACCCTTTGACATCGCTTTCTCAATTATTTTTTGAGGGTTTTGATCGGATTCTTAACCTGAACAAATTTCTCTATTGTGGTGTTGTGATTTGAAGACTCCTTCATGGAGTTCTGAAGATCTCCATTATCGTCTTCCTCGTGGAGCTATTTCTGCAACTTTATGCTTCATAGCTTCAAAGCTTGAAAACTCTTTGGCTTTTGCATGGACACTCATTGGGAGAGTGTATACAAACATTAATGTGCCCAGATTGCAAGGTTTTGTAAAGTTGTGTGATCACTGTGACGGTACCTGCTGAAGCTATCGATTCCCGATGGAGCTACTGAAGCTGTCGATTCGCGATGAAGCTGTTCATCTGTGATTTATGCAATAGATGTTTCAAGGTGCCTACAACAGATGTTCCAACCTGTTGATCGTGAAATCTGAACGTTCATGTTTCGAAGTTGATGGTTCAAGTTGTCTCGTGATATCTGTGTCTACAACAGTTGTGAAATCAGTGTCTGCAACAATGGTTCTTGTGAAAGTTGCTGGTCTTCTCTCCTTTATTTAAATATTCTGATCTCAGTATCTCTTAATCATGGACGATAATAAATCTGGGATCGTTGGCGGGGGAGATATCTCTCATAACTTACAAATTACTACCAAGAAATTGAATGAAGCCAATTATCTTTCATGGTCACGGTCTGCTACCATGTACTTAGGGATGAAGAAAAAATTTGGTTACATTTACGGGAATATCCAAAAACCCAAAGAAGATGATCCTAAGTATATTGATTGGGAAAGTGACAATCTAACTGTCATGACATGGCTGCTACACTCCATGCAACCAGACATTAGTGATTCCTTTATGTATGATAAACAATTGTGGGAGGTTGTGAGGGATGCTTTCTCGCAGAAACAAAACCTCGCGAAAATGTTTCAAGTTAGTGACAAAATTAACACTATGAAGCAAGGTGATAAGACTATTAGAGAGTATTACACTCAAATGAGGAGTTTGTGAGATGAACTAGCCCAGTATCAAGAAGAAGAACTGTGCAGCTCGTGTGCCAGCAAGGTTAATAAAAGTATTGAAAGGATGAGTGTTTAACTTCCTAAAAGGGGTTCGACCTAAATATGAGAATGTTAAATCAAACATTCTAGGGAAAGAGGAGTGTCCTCCACTTGGTACTGTGTATGCCCTCCTTCAGCATGAGGAGAGCAGACAAAAGTTTATGGAGATTCCTAATGATGATATATCTGAGAGATCTGTCCTACCATCCTTCACTTCTTTTGATCGTGGTGGAGGCAAATTTGGTGGTAGAGGTGGAGGTCGTAGGGGCCTCTCCCGTGAAAAAAGAGAGAAATTATTGTGTTCTCATTGTGGCAAGAAGGGTCATACCAGAGAAAGATGTTGGGAATTACATGGGAAACCGAAATTTCTTCCAGGTCGAGCATTTTAGTCTTCCACTGAGGAAACTTCTAGTCCAGTTGTTGGTCAGAGCATCCCTCCTTCAGCTCTACCTCTATCTGATTTCTAGAGCTTACAGAGAGAGCTTCAAGATCTCCAGGGACTCCTTCAACGCATGGCGGTAACACAGGTACAGGTATCTTCCTCCCACATAGCTGAGTCAGGTGTCTATGGGTCTGCCCATGTGACCTCAACCTCTCAGTCCCCATAGATCATCGATTCTAGGCTACGGATCACATTCTGGTATGACAAATTTATTTTCATCCGTGTCTAGTCTTTCTCATTCTATTCATTTTTGCATTACTGATGGATCCCTTGTTCCCGTAACGAGTAAAGGGAGTGTTCCATTAGGCACCTTGTCCCTTGACTCTACTCCTTTAGTTCCCAACATACCTATGAATCTATTATCTGTCAGTAAAATTACCAATTCCTTACATTGTAGTGTGACACTCCCTTACATTACCAATTTCTTACATTGTAGTGTGACATTCTTTCCATCACATTGTGTTTTTCAGGACCAGAAATCGGGGAGGATCCTTAGTCATGGTACTGAAGAGAAGGGACTCTACCTTTTTTAAGATTTGCGTGGTGCACCTCCTCCTGCAGCTATAGTGGTTTCTGTTGATGAAGCTAGATTGTGGCACTCCCGCTGTGGCCATCCTCATATCAGTCATTTGAAACTTTTATTTTCGGAAAAATTTCATGGATTTGATAGTAGTTTGTTTAACTGTGAGACTTTTCAGTTCTCTAAACATGTTCGCAATTCTTATCCCTTGAGTGATAGTAAATGTGCTATTCCTTTTGAAGTTATTCACTCTGATGTGTGGGGGCCTTCCCCTATTACTGCTTTGCATGGTTATCGTTATTTTATTAGTTTTATTGATGACTGTACCCGACTCACTATGCTCTTTCTTAAAGGAACAAAGATGAAGTTGCCTCTATTTTTCCTCTGTTTCACAGACTAGTTAGCACACAATTTCATGGGCACGTTAAGGTTCTTCGGTCGGATAATGGTGGGAATATTCCTTTCACATTCTTTAATCTTACCTTAACTCTCATGGAACTGTGTGGCAAACTACTTGTCCTTATACCCCCCAACAGAATGGAGTTGTTGAGAGGAAATATAGGCATCTTCTTGAGGTTACACGATCTCTATTGTTTGATATGAAGGTTCCTAAATATCTCTGGGGTGAAGTCGTTCTCACTGTTTCCTACCTCATCAATCGAATACCTACACCTATTATGGACGAACATTCTCCCTTCCAACTTGTGTTTCCTCATCGACCTCTGTTCATAGTGCCACCACATATCTTTGATTCCTTTTGTTTTACTCATATCCCCAACATTCAGCGAAGTAAACTTGATCCTAAGGCTACCAAGTGTCTTTTTATTGGGTATCCCTTTTCTCAGAAAGGATACAAGTGCTTTGACCCTCTCACTCGTCGTGTGATCGTCACCATGGATGTCACATTCTTTGAGGGCACTCCTTTTTCCCGTCCTCCGAGTCCTCTTCAGGGGGAGAAACAATATAACAATGAAGAACACTCTGAGATGCTTAGAACTTTACCTATGGGAGATAGTGAAAATTGTGAAGTGGATGATGAAATTGTTGAACCACAGCAAAGCAAATAACTCATCTTTGATAAATATGGAAAGGGAAAGATGTATGTGCGAAGGAACAACAAAAGTATCGCTGAAGCCACTGCGCATGAGAATGTGGATGAGTCACCTTCTCAGAATACCGACCAGGATCCCTTACCCAAAGAGGGTCCTCATGTTTCTGATCTTCATCTACCCATTGCTCACAAAAAACTTCCTAAATCGTGTACTCGTCATCCCATCAATAAGTATGTGTCATATCACAGTCTCTCATCATCCCATTATGGTTTTATTTGTTATCTTGATTCTATCACCCTTCCCTCAACTGTTTTTGATGCCTTGTTGTAGCCAAAATGGAAGGATGCTATGATTCAGGAGATGAATGCTCTGGAACAGAATCAAACATGGGAAATTGTTGAACTCCCCGAAGGAAAGAGGGTTGTTGGTTGCAAATGGGTGTATACAGTTAAGTATAGACCTGATGGTACTGTCGAAAGATACAAAGCAAGACTTATAGCAAAAAGGTACACTCAAACAAGGAGTTGATTATCAGGACACCTTTGCACCTGTAGCCAAGTCCAACACAATCAGGGTATTGTTATCTCTGGCTGCCCACAAAGACTGGCCACTGTCTCAGCTTGACGTGAAGAATGCATTTCTTCATTTTGATCTCAAGGAAGAAGTCTACATGGGCCTTCCTGATGGGTTTGTAAAAGGAGAGAAGGGAAAAGTGTGTAGATTGAAGAAATTTATCTATGGATTAAAGCAATCCCCAAGGGCCTGGTTTCAAAAATTTAGTGATGCTATTATGAGAATTGGATACCGAAGAAGTCACTATGATTATACCCAATTTGTAAAAAGGGGGATCAAGATGACAGTCATATTAGTCTATGTTGATGATATCATCATTATTGGTGATGATAGTCATGAGATTCTTAAGCTGAAGGAGTATTTGAGCAGTGTGTTTGAAATTAAAAACTTGGGAAGAATGAAATATTTCCTTAGCATTGAAATGGCGAAATCTAAGAAGGGCATCTCGTTATCCCAGCGAAAGCATACCATAGGCCTCCTTCATGATATAGGATTTTTGGGGTGTAGGCCTGCTGTGACCCCTATTGAACAAAATCACCGATTAAATTGTGAAGAAGGTGATCTGCTCAAGGATCCACGTACCTATCATAGATTAGTTGGCAAACTGATTTATCTAACCATGACTCGTCCGGACATTGCTTATACAGTAAGCGTGGTGAGTCAATATATGCACTCACCAAGGACATTACATTTGGAGGTCATTCACAGGATCCTGAGGCATCTTAAAGGAAGTTCTAGCAAAGGGCTTCTCTGTAAAAATCGTGGTCATTTGGATGTAGAGATATTTACTAATGCCAATTGGGCCGGATCTCTGGATGATAGGAGATCAACTACCGGATATTGCACCTTCTTGGGAGGTAATTTGGCCACATAAAAATCTAAGAAGCAGCATGTAGTATCAAACTCCAGTGCCGATGCGGAGTACCGCGCCATGTCCCAAGGTGCGAGAGAAGGCATGTGGCTCAAATTCATCTTGTCAAACTTGGGAGTCGCTCTATCCTCTCCAATTACTTTTTATGGTGACAATGAAGTCGCCCATCATATTGCAGAGAATCATGTCTTTCATGAAAGAACAAAACACATTGAGGTGAACTGTCACTATATTCATGAGAATGTCGAATCCAAAGAAATCAGTATTCCTCAAGTTAGAACTGAGGATCAACTTGCAGACATCTTGACTAAAGGTGTTGGTGGCTAGAGACTTTATGACATCTCCTTCAAGTTAGGTATGATCGACATCTATACTCCAACTTGAGGGAGAGTGTTGGAGATGATATTTCCATTGTATGAGTGTGTAGGAAGTAACTTTGGGTGTGTGTAGTTAGGTGAATTTTAAGTTGTGCAATTCACCTAACTCTGGGACCATGTAATCCGTGAACATGCTAAGATAATATAAATAATAACTTACATTGGGATTGGGTCACATTGACTCAACCCTAATATCTCTCTACTTTTCTCTTCCCTCTTCTTCTTCTTCTTCCTACTGCTCAACCCTAACCCTAAATTCCAGTTTTGACTATTAGGAACCTAATATCAACTCATCATATTTAGAAAGAACCCATGTAAATGTAATTTAACTCTCAAGAAGTATCAAGGAATTACCAGCAACAGCAGGTATTAGAATGATAGTAGAAAATCTAGCAAGGTCAATGCTAGAGTTTTTACCCAACAAAAAAAAAAAAAAAAAACTCTAGCAAGGACAATGTTATGGTAGGAAAATGAGGGCCACAGTATGGTTTTCTTGCTTTAGATCAAGGAGATTTAACATGGACATTACATGGAAAAACTATAGTGTATTGTTTCTTTTTTAACCCCTTCAACAACAAATTCGACTCCGCATTGTTCATAAAATTTCCGATCTTCCTTTTCATCTTCGATAACTCGATAACTTCTAGAAGCACAAATTCGACAATGAGAATGTAGGCGTTGTTGTCTTCGGTAGTGACACTGCTATTACAGAAGGAGATCTTGTCAAGCTCATTGGATCTATTTTGGATGTGCCAGATTATTACTGATGTAATCATAAAAAGCTAATTTTTCGGGAATTTTAGACCAAGTGATGGGGATATCCGATTCAAGCACCCACCAATAACATATCGGAGGCGGAAGAAGAAACGTAACTTATCGAAAGAAGAGTAACTTTTAATCCCATCACTTTTATGTTTGGCCTATTTTGAAGTGTCAAACGAAGTCGGATTGATACGAAATTGATCATATTTGAAAGTTTATCGAAGTAGCTTTCCAACGAGCCAAAATTTGAGCAATTCCGACAAGTATTGAAGAAGTTATGGTCAATTTTCGGAAGCTGCACATAAAGTGACGAATTTCAAGAATCCTAATTGAATTAGGATTAGTTTCTTTTATTATTTTATTTTAGAAAGTAAGAGTTGTTTCTTTTATTAGAAATAGGATTAGTTTCCTTATTGTTTAGGACTTTATTGTTTTAGAAGAATTAGGATATTTCTTTTATTTGAATTAAGAATTAGAGTTATACTAAGATTTCTAATTTTATGCATTGGTTAGCCTATTTAAAGGCTTGTAAACACTTTTATTATTACTTTTTAGTTAATGAAAATTGCTTATGCAAAAATTGAGAGTTCTAAACTTTCGTGAGGGTGTGATTCTCTCAAAACGGAGAGCAATTCTTCGATTCCCGTTTGCTGTTTGGTGCGAGGCCAACTCTTCTTCCATCTCTATCTTTTTAGATCTACAGCTTGCGTAAGTAGCGTAATCCTAATTATTTTATTGATCTCATAAAAACCCTTAAATCAATATTTTGTTCATCATTAATTTTATTAGCCTTTTATTTTCGTTTGGTATCGAGGGAACCCGCTTGCGAGTTCGTTCGACTCCCTAAAACTATCGGAGATCTAGCCGTTCATAAGGACCCTAGTCTTCTAGATCTGCGATAGGGAACGTACTCGAAAGTAACACTATTTTGGGCCGAAATTAAATCACCTAATTAAATTTCTAGAATTTTCGTGATAATTTGTTATGAGAAATTGTTATTTTAATTGATTAAATTAATTTTAATCCTCATCTCAGCCCTAACATTGCATTTAGTAAGTTCCCGCATCACCAAGCTTCCGATAAGGTCTGTTTTCGGGTAGCCACTCTTTGATATAATTTTTGCTGGAAGTAGCTGTGATCCTACTGATTATGATCAGGACCAAATACTTCGTATCCGGTCAAAATCTTGGCTAATTGGTCAAAATGTCAGCTAATTGATAAAAATGGGTAGCTCCAGTAGACCCATAGAACACGAAAAAAATAGAGTGGGTAGGCCCAACTACCACACTACGTGTATAGACATGAATCCATAAACATATATACACACAGAAGCACACAAAACCCTATCCAAATTCAAGAAGTTAACAGTCTTCCCCTAATATCTCTGCATTAAATCTCCCAGATCAGACATTTGTCACCATAACACACCCCCCCCCCCCCACCCCCCAACAAAAGCAAAGGCCAAAACAAGGAAGAACCCTGACTAATGTAGGCAGCCATGCACTCCTTGCGCAAAAAATAATGAAGTACAAGGAAAGGTTGCTGACAACAGCTTCAAATGCACATACTTTGTAATGCAAGATACCTTTGTGAATGACGTGAGCCTTGAAATTTTATTTCTAGCTACAGAATTTGTCACTTCGTATATTTACCATAATAAATAAACTTTAGTTTATCTATAATGGTGTCTCAATAGCATGAATCGATGTTTCACATTGGTAGATGCTCTTCTGCTGAAGAAAATATGCCTTGCAAAACATCGAGGAACAAGGGATTTATGAGAAACGCTGGACCACACCTCAAATCATATGAATAAAGAAATCTACAAATAGGAACAAAGGAAAGAGGCTATAAAATGAAACATTATGATCAAGAGTGAAAAGAAGACTCTTTATTGGAATCTTCTTTGTGAAGAGTTCTTTGATTGCTGATTAAAATAACATACTTAGAATAAACGGAAAAGATTAAGAATATTGAAAGCACGCCAAGGACAAAATAGATCATTAAAGAAAGGCATGCATATTGGAAAATAAAACAGACAATTGAAATAGATATATAAAAATGCTTAGAGAGAAGAATTATACCCAGAATCCATTTTCATGTGATGTGCATTGAAGAAAAATATTGTTGATGGTATCAGAGTGATGTCAAAATATTTGACATAAATTTGAATCTCCTCTGAGCCTATATCCACCAAGGCTATAGTTGCAAACTTGGAAATTTCCCGTGATGAGTTAGCGAGCTGTTCAAATCAAATGATATAAAAAAGATGCTTCAAGAATGAAAACGAATAAGGGAAAAATAAAATGTTCATAAGTAAGAAGATATTATCATGCAACTTTCTGAAAATATAATGGAGAAGATTTCAAAAGATATGAGACATGCTTTGGAACAATGGAAAATGAGTTCTTGTGATTTAAAGAGGTATAGCAAAGAACGAGCTTTGGACAAGTCTACAACACAAACTGAACTACAATATCCCAATTATAACTTCATAAACAATCATTAAGAAATAATATTCATATGGGTTATCAATTGAAAATGGCATATACATGTGTTCATCTGCCAACATGTAACTATACCCACAATTGCGAAGGTTTGCAGTGGTCTATGTTGGGGATCACGCCTCTTGGGCGGAGTCAATCAACCCTTCACAATATGCATGAGAAGAGGGATGTGACCATATAAGATTCAAAATGAAACCCATGCATTCCAGGTCAAGTACGATTTTGATTTTTCTCTGATCCCTCACCTCAAAGCCTATAAGAAAATATGGGAAGGTCATTGTGGAACTTTACTATGTTTTTAGTAATTCTTCCTCCCATTATTGTTTCTTGAAGGATTTTTGGAGAAACCTCTATTTTTTTCCTACATTTCGAGATTCCAATTTCCACATGACAATAATTAGATTTAGTAGACCATATTCAATGGATTAGAGTTTCATAGATTAGGGATGAGTAAAGGTTAGATGGAGAGAGAAGAAGAAGACTTGAGTAAAGGTTAGATGGAGAGAGAAGAATAAGACGAATCAAGGAGAGAGCGATAGAAAAAGGCTGTAAGCATGGTATCAAAATTCGGCCGATACAGATACCTATTGGCGTGTGGGATAGCTCTCCTGCTGGAGATGCTCTAAAACATTGCTCCAATCTAACGATTGGTTTGTAAAACAGACAAAAGCATTTGTAAATCCATATGAGGGGCATAACAATAAAACTGATTAAAGGAATCTGTTAGTATGTAATCAGACCATATACATTCTACACCTAAACAGTTTCTAACATTGTGTTGTCAGAATATCTGATAGCATATTCAAGAAAAATCAATGATTTGACCTAATCATGTAACATTACACACTTCAAAACTTGTTCCTTTTCTTCAAACTAAAACCAAAAATTTTTAAAAAAAAAATTGAAAAATCGAAGTTGCATCCAGTAATTTCACATAGAAATGAGATTAACAAGGTTAATTAAAAAGTCAAATAATTGAATCAAGTAACTATCAGAGACATCCAAATCATAATTTAAAAAAAAAAATTATAGAACAAAATTTCAATAATTTGTAACCATAGATTCATCAAGTAACAAAGGGATCAGATATGGTGAGAGGCGGGCAATTGGAATTAATAATTTGAGAAACCCTAATTAGATTACATACGATATCGTCGAGTTGGAGACAGACGGCATCTGAAACCCTCCCAAAACGAAGGACGAGGACTTTGTCGATGGTGTCTCTTATAATGGCGTCTACTTCCCCCTTCTTTGTCACCGTATTCAACAGATAACTCATCTCCTCCAGCACCGACACCCTGCACACCCAAGACCTCTCTGTTTCAGGTAGTTTCCTCGAGTCACTAGCAGGATTTGAAAGGGAGGCATTACTTGCACACGCTTTTCAAGTGATTGCACCAGAGGCCGAATTTAAAAGATGTACTTTAAAGTTTGGCAACCTTTTTATGATTGTAGGGAAATTTGCACTTTCGGCCCTTTAAGTTTGCATATTTACAGAAATGGCCATATAATTTCAATCCCTGTAAAACAGGCTAGCTCCAAGCTAAGCCGGTTCCATGTCAACAACGACCTCGTTATATTAAAATTTGCACCGGCCTTGTTATTTAAATAATATCTTAATTTTTAAATGTAAAGTTAACTTTTACTTTTCATTCTCTACTCTTTATTTTAATTTTAACTTTTCTGGGAAAACTGAGAGAGCGGCGGCATATCGACAACAAAGCAGAAAAATAGTCACAGTAAATTTTTAGATAATTTTATTTTTACATTTAAACAGATATAGTCATCCGTTATGTTCCTCACATAACCCGTTAACTTACCGCTAATTTACCAATAACTTAAATTAACGGCCGCTAAATTATATTATCGGCCGCTAAATTATATTATTGGCCGACAATTTACATTATCGGACGATAATATAAGTTAGCGGCCGATAATGTAATTTAGTTACCGATAACTTACATTATCATCCGATAATATAAGTTGTCGTCGATAATGTAACTTAGCGATAAGTTTACGGATGCACTATCGCCCTACAGATTTGGGCGTTTGAGCACTTTCCTGAAGTCGCCACCACACTTACTCAGCTGAAAGATCCATTTCCGAGGCTATTGAAATGAGAAGACCCAAAATTCAGCCATAATCCAAATTATTATCAAGAAAGATTTCTTAAGTCTAAAATTATCTTAGAGCTTGAAGCTGTAAAATACGAGTTACAGTATCGATTGGTTCGACTCTTTTTTATGCAAAGAGAGATGGAAAAGGAGCAGGAAAAGGTCGAGGAGCCTCACGATAAAGAAAATATATGAATACGACGATGTCCCAAGTTACGAGACACGTCCTCAAAAAATAGCCTAAGAGCCGAAGAGCCTAGATGATGATGATAACAGCGACAAAAATAATGAGTATGAGGTCGTTGTACGTCAATATATGAAACCAAAGGGAAAATCGGAGATTAGGCCCCAGTCAAGAAGAGAACAGCCGGCTAGGCAATCATATCTAACCAAAGAAGTAACCGAGCTTAGAAAAGAATACACATATCTCCGTATGATTGTTAAAGAGATGAAAAGTGAATTTAGATGTATATTTATAGTGCTTAAATGGCAAGCACTGACCATCAAACAGCTAGGGAGAGACAAGAAGACCCTACAAGTGCAAGTTGAGTCATTACAAGATCAAGTAGGGTCACTACAAGATCGGGTTCTAAATTTAACATAACAAAATAACGCAATACGGAAAGACCTTGATGCGGTCAGATCTCATTTGATGAAGGTACTAAACTAATTCTTTTTAAATTTTTAAAAAAATTTATTTTTTAAAAAATTAATGTCAAATTAACTTGTCGTCCGATAATGTAAGTTATCAGACGATAACTTAAGTTATCGGTCGACAACGTACATGAGCGGTCGATAATGTAAGTTATCGGCTGACAACTTAAGTTGTCGTCCGATAACTTATATTATCGGCCGATTATGCGGTCGCTAACCTAGCATGGTGATTCCTAAATAATGTTATTTTTGTAAAATATAATGACAATTTTTAATGTATTTTGCAATTATGTAGGATGATATTCTTTCCTCTATTCTATTTGAAACCTTTGTTCCCAAACAACTCACTACCACTCATCCAACAGCTCCTCAATCTTCTGCCACTCAACCAACAGTCACCAAAACTTCTGCCCCTAAACCCTCTGCTCCTCAACCAATTCCTAAACCAACTGTTCTTCAACCTACTCATCAATCCACTACCCTCCAAACTTCTGCCCCTAAACCTACTGGCCCTAAGCCCACTGCTCCTCAACAACCCACTGCTCCTCAAACCACTGCCCCCCAAACTTCTGCCGCTAAACCAACTGCCACTCAACCCACTACTGATGCACTTCAACCTCTTGCTAAACAACCCTTGGTGGAAGTGGGTGATAAGGGTGCTCCCTTTACCCAACCTTCTCATGAGTCATAGTAGGCATCACTAAAATTAATTTTAGTGAAACTATCAACTTCAAAGAATAAAGTCGGGGGATATGACTTGTCTGCTCGAAATACAAGAAAGACCCCGACCAATAAAGTCATTATTAAAAGACTAAGACTAGTTGTGGAGGAGGAGGATGAGCCAAAATCAATGGAGCATAAATATATGCTTAGTTTTTATAACCGGCTGGCGGATGAGGACAATGTGATCGTTAATACTATCATGGATGTTGATGTGACAGTTGCTATTTTAAAGGTCCTTAAAGGACACTTGTGGCTTGACAATGAAGTCATCAACGCGTACTTGAAAGTTCTTGAAGTTATAAACGATTCAATGTTTCCGGCAAATGTCGAAAAAAGCTGGTTCGCTTCTCCGTCCGCTCTGGTAAGGTTTTAATTATTTATTATTTCGTTTCTTTCATTTATTTTTTTTTTCATTCATGACTCTCAATTCACTCCTTTTAATTAATTTATTTATTGCATTATACTCTTTCAGACCTTATTTATGACAGACGAAATAAAATTTTACAAATTTATTGATAATGAAAGTCTGAAAATACTTAACGACTTTGATAAGTGGCAAGCCTACTGTGACTAGTGACAGGTTCGTCACAATTCAAAGCCGCTTGAACTCCTACTTACTAATCATAGACGCGAAATTCACGCGATCGACTGTGGAACGGTACATTTTTTAATACTATACTTTGCTTTATTTAACGTTAATGGCTTTTTAAATTTTTAATTATTTAAGATTCCGATTTCGTTTCTGTACAATTTTTCTTTCGATGCATAGTTAAAAATATAGCCACTGGACGTTGACTATAATTTCATTAGTTGATCATGAAATTAAGTTGATAGACTCGGCAGACTGAGAGTACTTAAAGGAGGTTCGAAATACACAAAGGATGTCTATTGCTTCACTTTCTGCGTCTTCTTTATACTGCCGGTTTGAAGTCTGCTTTTAATCAACAATGTCGAACTCCCGCTCCAAAGAAACGATTGGGACTGCGGTGTGTATGTTTTGAAGTATATAAAATACTTCTCCCAAAGGCGGTCTATTGATTTCGAAGAGAAATAAATGTAACAATTTAGAGCTGAAATTAGACATTCATTGTCCACGTTTGGGAGGAGTTAAACATTACATTTTATATTTTTATAATATTTTTATAAATATTTATATATATCTATAAATATTTTTGTTATAATTCTATAAAATTTTCCTAATTGTTTAACTATTTTTTATAAACTTTATAAAAAGACAGTGCCCGCTAACTTAAGTCAGCGCTCGCTAATTTAAGTCAGCGACCGTTAACTTTTCGCTAACTTAAGTTAGCGGTTGAGATCGATGTTGATGATATTTGGTATTGACAATACACGGTATCAAAAAAACTCAAATCGAACCTAACTAATCCAATTTTGATTTTGATTCCTTCGGTTAATCGATTTTTCATTTTTTTTCATTTTTTTTCAGTGGGGTGTAATCATATAAGGGTAAGGTGATAACGTAAGTTTTCGACTGTTTATAATTTTGTGTTTAGGGTTTAAGGCGCTATCTTATTTGTAAAGAAATAAATAAGATTGGGGTTATTATCTTAAGCCCCTATATAAGATGCAATATTTTACAAATAGAGTACCTTTAAATACACCAACCGAATCTTTGAGTTCACCCACGCTGAAATCCAATGACTGCTTTGAATCCGAAGATGCAGATAGTTTTTCACTATCAGTCAATCGATTTTAGCGTTGGTGAACTCAAAGATTCAGTGGGTGGAAATAAAGGTACTCTTACAAGTAATGTAAGTTCATTTCAAATTCTAACAAATTTACACGAGCGTCAGTTATAACCATATTTGTTACAATTTTTACATCGTAGTGGTCGAATTTTGCATTTAGATTTTATTCTCTTTTTCTTTAGACGGCCGGCTTGACGTATCTTGTGTGGAGGCAAAACTTTAATGTCATCTCTTAGCGCAGTCCATTGGCGTTTGTCAACGGTCGGGACAAAGTTTTCTTTATAAGTTTCCCTAAATAAGTTGTTGGTAAACTAATGCTCACAAAATTGGGAGATCTCTCTTTCTCTGTTTCGGCGCGATAATGCGGCGATTGCATGTGAATATGGTAATCCAAGGATAGCCCAACGTCTATATGTACATGTTCATTTATCTAGATCGACACTGTGAGTGTAATCATCACGTTTAACTTGAAATGTATCGCGACCATATGATATAACGTTCTTTCGACGGGCCCATCCTGAATTTTGTGTTATGTGTTATTGGGTCATCGGTATCAACACGTGTGTCATTTTATTTCCTTCCTCCTGACGACGAAGATAAAATTCGGCTACTTTTGTGTGAATAATTTCTAGCATGCTCACAATCGGTTCCTCCCTAGCTATTTTCAACATATTATTAATACTTTCAGCTATATTAGTTGTATTATGTGATCTTGGGCCATCAGTGTCAACATATCATAACGCCTCCCTGGAAAATAAGCACGCGCTTAGAAATGGTCACTAATTTCTTTAATCCATGTTGTACATTCTGAGAGGGGCGCTGTCTTCTATTTTTCATAAAATTCTTTTAAATTTTGCTTTCGAAAATACACGGGCAACAACCTAGAAAAGCGGTCTAGAGATTGTATCCTTATATGTATCAAACATATTTAGAGCTAGGTGTCGCATACAGTAGCTGTGAAAGGTCTTAGGGAAAACTTTTTCCACAGCTTCCATCAAACCTTTCTGCCTGTCTAATATTAATACAAACTACTCTTCAAAGTTTCCGATTACACGTCTCCCTAATAGATCAAGGAACCATGTTCAATGATTTTCATTTTCTTTTGGTACAATGTCGAATACTATAGGGAATAAATATCTATTCCCGTCTATCCCCGTAGCTATTAACAACACTCCCTTGTATTGTCCCCGTAAATGCGTTCTATCTACCGCAATTATTTTTCGTAAAGTATTACTAAAGCTTCGAATGCAAGGTCCGAATGCCATGAAGAATCTTTGAAATGCATTATCAGGCTTGAGACACAATTCGGTCTGTACGACTGGATCGACCCGCTGTAATTTGGCGATATATGACGGTAACATCTTAAATTGCTCCTTCCAGCTATCTCGGATGTCATTCAACGCTATTTCTTTTTCTCTCCATGTTTTCAGTAACCTACTATTACACCGTATTTTTTTTAATATAAAAAATTATTGAACCAGGAGTCTCGTCAAACACCTTTAATAACTTATCTCTCATGAATGAAGCTATTCATGATGTCGTACATTGGCGATGACCATTTCCGAAAGCTGGCCTTCCATACGTATATTTCAGGCGAAAAGTTTTCACAGCAAACGTATCCACACCGACCAATTTTGATGCATGTATTCGCCAAACACATCCTACTTCAATACACCTCGCCATAACTCGAAGAGAATTGGCTTTTATTGGTTTAATTTGGAAATTATTTGTCATTATAAACTCTTTAAGAGCTTTTTGAAATGATTTCTTATTTCTAAATACCTGACCAATAGTAATTGGTCCCCCTTCATATGATTCCTCATCATCCGAATCCATATACACTTCTTCCGAGTCATTAAGCTGATAGTCTTCGTCCACCAGAGGTTGATCAATTTCCCTATTAGTATCAACATGCGAAGTGGGCAATGGCGGTGCTTCATTATTTTCAGGATCACTATCACCGTCATCGACTGAATGATTATTATGTGATTGAGATTGAGTCCGTCGATAAACGTTTGGTTGAGGTGCAGTTGTTTGTATTGAGATTGGTTGAGGTGGGAATACTTGAGGTATGAGAGGTTGTTCTGTTGAAGGCTCGATTATCGTTGGCTCCGAAGCTATTGGTTCGGAAGGCCGTTGATATGGACTAAGGTCGACTAAAAATATTTCCCACTGATTTCAGGCAAATGTATTATTTACCGATTCGAAGTTGAGCTGAGATGTATCATGCATTGGATTCATTTGATGATAATATCTTTGATCTGCATCGCCTTCTCTCATTGGAATGCCTGAAGAGGGTTACTCCAAAGGCCTACGGTAGAGGCGAAATCCTATATTTATATTTCTATCATCGTTGACTATTATCGGTGCAGCGATGTTCTCATCTTCAAACCGTATTTCTTGATGATCTTCGTTTGTTTCCTAAAACAATTGAAATGCTTCAAAAGACGGTAAAATTTTTGCTACGGGAGTGACTAATGATTTTTTTATATAAATATTTATCACAGCATCACTAATACGATATGCTCTGAATAAGTTTGTAAGATTATCGAAGTCAGACAATTCGACAAACACAAGCTCATTCCCTATGCGTAATGAAATCGTTAGTGTAATAAAATGTTCTTTCGGTCGGGTCCTACTGACCTTGTACATTTTTTGCATAAACTCATTAAATGATATGTTCTCCGTGATAGTGACAATCCTCCGATATCCTCCGTTGTAAGTATTATTGTCCACACGAACGAAATCAAAATGACAAAGAAGGAGAGCATCAATTTCAACCTATAATATTTATAAAATAAAAATTTATTGATTAAAAAGGTTATACTTGCTTAGAGGTATAAATGTCGGCAGCCCGATATCATATGATAATGGCCGACATCTTAAGGTAGCGGGCTCTATCTTATAACACCGGCCGCTAACTTATGACATCGGCGCTATCTTATGATAGCGGCCGAGATCCTAAGATAGCGACCGATATCCTATGATAGCGGCCGCTGCCATAAGTTAGTGGCCGGTATCGTAAGATAGCGTCCACTATCCTATGACAGCAGCCGATACCATAAGTTAGCGGCTGGTATTGTAAGATAGTGTCTGCTATCTTAAGATGTCGGGCGCTACCTTAAGATATCGATTGCTATCATAAGATAGCGGTTGATATCTTAGGAATCGATACTGGGCTACCAACTGTATGTCAAAAAAAAATGGGAAATCAATATCTCATGAAAAAAAATGTAGTCGATATCTTACCTAGCCGGTTGTAGTTCACTGGGCTATACCAACTGTAGTCGAATATCGAAATCGCAATACAAGAAAAGGTGATAAAAAAAGAACATAAGCATATATATAATATAAACGTGGAATCGGCTTGGCTTAGAGCTGGCCTGTTATGCAAGGATGGAAACTATATGGCCATTTCTGTAAATACGCAAACTAATAGGGCCGAAAGTACAAATTTCCCATAAAATATCATCAAAGCCGTTTGATTCGAAGGCTATGATTTAAAGATATCGATTGCAAAATATTAGAACAAAATCTAATTTTCATCATTTGATTAAATGGAGTTAAAGGCTATTATATAATTCAACAGTTGACTACAATAGATCATATTACAAGTATCATATTTTGCACCAATTTTACGTACCAGAGATCTATTGATCATGCACTTCAAATCAGACTGCCCATTTTGCATTTTTACATATCCCATGTCCCTAAAATATTAAGTCTTTTTTTTTTTAATTCGATGTAATCACTTGAAAAACGTATACAAGTAACTGATTTGAAATCTTGCCACAAAATAAAATTAATATTATATTTTAGTTTATATAGGGTGCTTGGCTTGTACACTATTGAAAATATACTATTCATTCTATTTATATACGCGGCACTATTTTATTTTATTGTATTCTATCTATGTGATGATCTCGTAAATAGCTATCATGGTGCGCTCAAATCTATGACACTAGTATCACTGTTCTTTTATTCTTTAACGGCTAATATTAAAGACCCTTGATGGGATGGTATACAATTGATTAATAGGTTTGATTCTTTTACTAAGGGCACGTTCACTTTGATGTAATCCAATTGCATGTAATAATCACTTTACATGTAATAAAGTATACTTTTTTTACTTGTAAAAAGGTACACCTCCGGTGTAATATGGTTGTTCAGTTCACTGTAAAATGAATGTATAAAATCTACTTTATGGGCTATTCAATTTACAGTGAAGTGAACGATTTCAGTACTTTTTTGCATGTAATATTGACTATCTTAAATTGTCATGTCCACTTAGGGATGCAGGTTCGGTGTTCCGAATCGAACCCAATTTTTTCGGTGTTCAGTTTGGTACACCCCAAACCGAAATCAAAATGAGACTCATTCGATTCAGTTCAGTTTAATTTTTTTTTTTTTGAACCCGAAATTGAAAACGAAATCGATCTGGTTCGGTTCAGTTTAGGTAAAAAACCTATTTTTAGGGTATTTTTCGATTTTTTTGATTTTTTTGGTTTTTTCCGGATTCTTTTCGGTTTACTCAGCCTACTCCCTCGATTTTCGTTTTCAATCCATCCAAACCGAAACCGAACCGAATTGAGGTTCAATTCGGTTCGGCTTGTGTCGGGTTTCGGTGCAGTTCAGTTCCCTTTGCTTTTGATTCGGTTCAAGACTTGCATCCATATGTCCACTCATTTGTAGTTGCAACCCATCTTAGCCGATGAAGAAGATGACTCTATTAGATGCCCCAAAAGCTCTAGATAAATCCAGAAAAAGTGGTTGCAATGTTTGTATGGAAGCGTACGATGCAGCCGGTAGTGCAACTTGTGGCTGCAACGAAGCAACACAGTTGTAGGTGCAACCCATCTCAGCCCATGAAGAAGATGACAGTGTTAGAGGTCGCAGAAGCTCTAGAAATAAACACAACCAGCCTTCTCAGTCCATAACAATCCTAACCGCAACCTCTGGTTAAGATATGAAGTTCAAACAAGTAAAAATAGAGGATTTTAGGGTTTTCGTACTTAAGGTTGGGAGGTAGAAGACGACCCAAATAGTAGCCTAAATCTCGATTTTACACCCTTCAAACACTGATGAACCGAGAGGAAAAAATGATCACCATGAAAAACCGACCACAACTACCTGATACCGGTGACTTGTCCCCAGATTCCGGCGACTCGTCCCCTAAATCTCGCGCAATAATTTTGACTGTTGCTCAATTTTACCTGCAATAAATTGACATTACGAGCGCCAACCTCGTATGTCGAAATTATTGCAAGTAATTTTATTGACAAAAAACTCAAAAAATTACAGCGAAATGAACAACGAAAATTATACCTTTTACGGTAAAATAATGGGATTGTGTGTAATATTGCTGTTTTACAACGAAGTGAAAGTGCCCTAAGATGTGTTGTCAATCATGAATAGCCACTTGGACTGTTTAGATCGATTTCCAATATTTGCAACAGGACAGTGCTATATGGTGGATAGATTTGATCTTGACAAAGTGCAGATGACTGATGTGGCACAAGGCAATTGGCTGCAAGTGCAGTGGGCTCAATTAATGCAGGTCGTGCTCAATTAGTGCAGCTAGTCACATCGCGCCACATCAACCACCTGCACTTTGTCTACATCAAATCTGCCCACCGTTTATAATTTTCCTTTACAATATGACATAACAATGAGGTATTCTTTGACGGTGTAAGATTGAAACGCCTATTTTAATGGTGTGAGATCATTCAAAAAATTATTTTCATGCTATCTCGCCAAGATGCAAGATGTCTCGGTCTCAGGGTTGTCAGAGACAATTCTGAAATCCGAGATTTCAAACCATGATTGTTGGTGGAGTTGATATTAGGTACCTATGATCTAATTATTAGCCTAGCGTCAAACGGTGGATGTTGATTCCAATTACCAAAAGCGAACGTCAACAATGATTTTGAGTAGTTTGTTATCATTTTCAATTTTTGGCCTGAGTCTCACGTGGATCAATGTTCTAAAGATCCATTGTGTGAAAATATGGGACGAAAAACTATAGATAGCTCTTCGTGTGGACGCACCTTTCAAATTTTTAAGGAAGAAAATCCATTGATTAGATTTGAGGACGAAAAGCTTAAATGCATATTTTTTTTTTGAACGGTAACATATCAATTCATAGAAAAAATCAGTGAGAAGCTGAAAGGCCGCAGAGCCAGAGGAGGCTAAAAAAAGATAAGAAAAAAAAAAGGCAAAACCTGACCACACACGGCTACCGAGAACTCGGCCAGCACCAACTACACAAACGGGATGCACCACTAGTGGCAAAACTCATCGCACCCCTGCCCCCATACTTATCCAGAGTTACCCAGTGGATCATATAGTCCTTAACCGCTAGTACTAGTAGGATTGTAACTGCATTTTGTTGTAGTGGTACGACCCAAATTTTGTTGTGAAAACCCTAGAGGTCTAGCCAACGGAACTAGAATTTTTATCTAGCCGGGGCACAAGTCATAGTATAAGATTTGGGAGAAATTCGCCAAAACATGGATCCAACGAAACTTTCGGTGATTTTCCAAAAATTTTGCAAAAAATCATGAAAATTTTCAAAATAATTATATATATATATATATATGGGAGCCGGTTTCGTCCTCCATGGGAGGACGGTCATCGTCCTCCAAGGTCCACATGGAGGTATGCACGGCACCCAAAACACTCTTTAGTTAAGGTGGAGCAGAGTGGATGGTTTAGATTATTTATTTTTTTTAAATCGAAAAAACTTTTTAAAAGAATAAGTCAATGTTTGACCAATTTCAATGATTTATATTTCACGGCTCAAAAAACACCTGGTGGAGATGAATTTTCAAACTTATTTTTTCTAAAAATGATTTAAGCAATGCACCCGAGGTCCATGTGGCATTCAAACAATGTTTTGGATGTCACATGAACCTCCACCTAACAACTTGGAGGACGGTGTATATATATATATATATATATATATATATATATATATATATATATATATATATATTTATTTATTTATTTATTTATTTATACATACATATTTATTACTACCGGAAATTTTCCCCAAATATATATATACATATCTATTGTACTCCATATGCATACATATCTATTACTCCCTGAAAATTTCCCCAAATATATATATATATATACATATCTATTGTACTCCCCGAAATTTTCCCCAAACTTTTTCGATTTTTTCCCAAAATTGACCGAAATGATCTCCTAGAGAAATATTGCTAGAAAAGAAATTCACTATGGCGCAAGTTCAGAAACTTTTGAGGAAAAATCCAGCGAAATGCGTTGAGTTTAGGATGAAGTTAGATAAAAAATTGGAAGAAAAAATAAATATAAGATTAAAAAACTTCAAAAATCAAGTCATATTAAAGACATTGTGTGCGCTTAGCAGCCCTCTTAAATATCAAGTGCCCAATCTATACACTAAGAGTAGTGTACTCTTCTCCTTCAATCTAAATCTAAAGGCGATCTTTGAGGATTAGTGCAATAGTAAGTGCTCTAACTTTATCTCCAAGTAACCTTTAATGCCTTACATGACTTTTCCGAGCCAACCTAATATCAATGGAATACGTACAATGCACTGAATATTATCATAACCGATAACACGCTTGTAGCTTTTGAAGTTGGTCATTTTGTGAAAAATAAACCACATAGAAAAATGGCGCCTGCGCTCTAAAACTAGATATGAGAAAAGCGTATGACAAGGTGGAATGGGACTTCCTAGCAGCCACTATGCTCCCATTGGGCTTCACCCAACGACGGGTGGATCTCATCATGGGCTGTGTGACGAGAGTCTCATACTCTTTCTTAGTGAATGGCGGTATATTTGGTTACATCTCGCCTATGCAGGGTACTAGGCAAGGTGACCTCCTCAGCCCTTACCTATTCATTTTTTGTTCAAAGGTTTTCACTAACAACCTACAACATGCAGTCAATAGTGACACACTAAGGAATACAGATTTGTCGAGGATCCCCCCGAATCTCACATCTACTATTCGCCGACGACAGTATTATATGCTTGAAAACTATCAGGAAGGAATGCGAGAAGATCAAAAGGATTTTAAACTTATATGAAGACGCGTCTGGGCAACAACTTAACAAATCCAAATCGGCTATCTCGTTCAGCAAAAACACCTCGAACCAGAAATGAGAGGAGATTCAACAATCTCTCGACATCCGCCAAGTCACAAATTTGAAGAAATATTTGGTTCTTCCGGTGGTGGTGGGCCGATCAAAAAATCAAGTATTTGATTTTGTCAAGGACCGAATCTGGAGCAAACTACAGGGCTGGAAGGAAAGGTTGCTTTCAAAAGCCATAAAAAACTGCTGATAAATGCAGTGGCCCAAGCCATTCCTACGTATGCTATGGGGTGTTTTCGCTTATCAAATAATCTTCTCCAAAGCATATCGGGGATCATCGACAAATTCTGGTGGGGAAATATAAATAAAAAGCATGGGCTACATTGGCTCTCTTGGGAGAAAATCCGTGTCACCAAAGATTTTGGTGGGCTGTGGAATAAGGGTGGCGACTCCTATCGTGTCGACAATCGATTGCCTTCAAAATTCTAAAAGCAAAGTATTTTTCGTCGACAAGTTTCATAAAAGCCCCTCTTGGTTGTAACCCATCTTTCACGTGAAGAAGAATTCTGTCGGCATGACATGTTCTTGAGCAAGGTACAATCCGGAGGATTGGGGATGGTGAGGATGTTAATATATGGGAAGATAGATGGGATCCCAAGACCAAGCACTTTCAAAGTGATCACACCTTATCCAAACTGCTATGCAGTACATATGGTGGCTGATCTTATTGAACAAAATAGTGGATGGTGGAAAACAGATACAATCTGGCAAAATTTCATTCCTGAGGACTGTGAAGCAATTCTTTCTATCTCAATTACGAAGTCAGTAAGAAAAGATGCTCGAGCCTGGGCTTACACCAAAAATGGGCAAAAATGGGAAATTCACAGTACGTAGCGCTTACTATGTGACATTTAAATTCCATGGATTATCATCGATCGCTTGCGGGACCTAGCTCATCGCAGGAAGGAATGGTCTGGAAGGCTATTTTGGCGGCTCATATACCTAATAAAATCAAGGTATTTGCCTGGCACATGTGCAAAAATATACTACCTGTGAAGGATAATTTATGGAAGATGGAGGAAATTGAAAGCGTATGCCCAATTTGCGGTGTTGAAGCTGAAACAACCATTCATGCCATAAGAAATTGTGATGTAGCTACCCGTTCTTGGTTCTTAAGCCCACTGGGTGCCCACGTCCACTTGGTGACTGAAGACTCGGTTATTGGATGGATTCTATCAATTACAAAATACATTGGCACAATAGATCTCAACTTTTTCTTTACGGTGGCATGGATCATTTGGAATAGAAACAAACAGGTTAACGACCACCCCTAGTGATCGTTTTCATGTTACTTCTTTGCCCAGGAATACTTCGTTGAATATGTAGAGGCCCAGGTGAAGACTTCTGCGTCACCCTCGGAGCATTGATACTGTCCGTGGCAAGTACCCCAACATGGTTTCATGAAAATTAATGTGGATGGTGCTTTTAAAAATTCAAAAAGAGGAATCGGCGTAGTTGCTAGAGATCATGAAGGAAAAAATCTTGCTGCTATGGCGGAACATATACATCATGTTTCAGTTTGCAAATTGATAATGGGTGGAAATCGGTCATTTTTGAAGGTGATTCAAGCAATGTCATTAACTCTGCAAGTGAGGATTCATAAAAACTGTCAGGATCACGGACTATCTATGAGGACATAAAGGTAATGCTATGATCTTTTGATTGTGCCAAATGCCTGCATATCCCAAGATTAGCTAATGGTGCAGCGGATGGTTTAAAAAAATTTGCTTATCATGAATCAAATATGTTGGAAAAATATGAAATGTTGATCCGAAATAATACAAGGAACCGGTTTGAGGCACGAGAAATATCGTTGTCATTAAACTAATATTTGCTCCCACCACTTCGACAAAGTGGTCACCAACATGTTACTGGTAAACTTATTCCATGATACAACGAATCGACTGTGTATTCTTGTGAAGGATTTGGCGAATCTGATCACGATATCCGAATACCAAATATTGCAATAACGCTCTGATCAAGACCTTTACAGATAGAACCAGAGAGAATGGAAACTCCAATGTAGTTGTTGAAAAAATAATGATTATAGATTCCTTAAATAGAAATCAGGTGGTGTGTTAATGCACCCTTTTTTTATGAAAAGGTGCTACACGCATTCATTTTGAAAAGACACACTACTTTAGAAAGATCCTTCATTTTGAAAAGGCACACCACTTTGAAGACACCTCAATTGAAAAGACACACCTCTTGGGAAAAGACAAGTTTAATAAACTTTTCAATATCTAACAAAATATTCCTGATCGTAATGACTGGGTCGGGACTATTCCAAACACGATCCAGAATTTATTTGCGGCTGGCTCTATTTAATGAAATATTATCTTTTCATATAAAAAAAAAAAAAAAAAAAAAAAAGAATGGCAGGTTGGATAATTGCCTGACCTGATACATACATACATACATACATACATAATATATATATATATATATATATATATATATATATATATATATATATATATTATTAAAAAAAAAATTCATTTCAAACACTTTTTTAATCATTCAAACATTTCTAAAACAGTTTTTGTGACTTTGTGCAAAACTACAAGTGAAACAGTTGTCTCCTCGCCTTGTTTTTCATCCCTAAAATGGGGCCTAGATGAATTTTGATAAGCAAATCCACATATTGGCGATTGGGTCCAGCCCGGCCCAGCCCAATCCTGGGCTCAACGAGCCAGGTGAGGGCAAAAGATGTTCCACCCATCCCAATTTTAAATAGGATCAGGCATATAAGCTTGGCCCTTACGGTTTGGTCCAATGGTGTCCGACCTTGAAACAAGTGAATGTAAGGGTGAACCAGGTAAGATCAAAGACCCAAATAAGTTTTGGCCCAACCTGATCCATTGACAGGCCTACGGACGAAAATGAAAATAAAAGTATAATAATAATAATATTATTATTAGTAGAATACCTCCATCCAAGCCTGGAACTGATGTACCTTAACATTTGAGAACACCGCCTCGTTGCCTTTTATGCTTATTACCAACTAAGAGGTCGGGTTGGGGAAAAATTGGGTCCGATCCTGTTGTGGGCCCTGTTGTGGGCCAGGTCGTTCACTCACCCTTGAGAGTGAACGGGTCCTTAATCTCTGTAAACATTGCATTATTTTGGCTCCGGGTAGTTTGGGAGCATTCTATAGATCATTTTCAATCCTGGCATTGCATCAAATCTCAATTCCTTCTTAGGTGCTTTTAGGCTCCAATCAATGACCATCTAGCATTGAAAGTCTCCTTATCGGTCATAGATTTATTTATTTTTATTTATTTTATAAGGTCATACGACCTAGACAGCCTCAACGCAGAGGTGTGCACTTGCAGATGTACGGTTGAGGAGCAGCACCAACATTTAGTAAAGAGGAAGCGCCAACAGTGGTGCTGAGAAATACCACACAATTAAACTTCTCACCTTTGTAAAGACAAAGGTAGAGCATACCAACCGAGCTACTGCTCACTAGTGGCTATAGATTAATATATCATGAAAGTAATTAACTACAAATTTCAAATAAAAGGCCCCTAGTATCATTAGATAACTCAAGAAGTTGCTTAAAGCCATAGTGACAAATTTCGTTTTCGGTAATTTTTCGGTGGATGCTCTTTTCGATACATTTCAGATTAATTTCGGGAAAGTTTCAGAGATTAAAAATATATAAAAAGCATATTTAAGCAGTTGGCTGACTTGGCTCAAGAATAGATATAGAAGACAGCTACTACAGAGAACTATATATAATTGACAAATGGAAAAACTGAAGGGTTTAGTCCCACATCAGTGATGTTAGAAAACGGCAACACTTTAGCCATCTATATAATATGCATTCAATTACACATACAAGCAGGCGTGTGGTAGCACAGCGGGTGGTAGCACACTAGCACAGAGTTGACTTGTTGTCACAGTGCTAACTGTCACATCGTCTAGTGAAGTACAAACGTATTTAAAGAAAAAGACAAAAGAAAGTCGAAAATATCAAAATTTTCGAAGAGTGACGAAATTTCTTCGAAATTTGATAATTACAATTATAGATTCTTTTTGCATGGATGATCAGATGATGGAGGTCATTTTCATTACCTCAAAATGAGGAAAAAACTACTACAGTAGTATTAAAATAAGTCATTGCTTAAAATAGTGGTGTAATATATTATTGCCTAAAATAATTTTTTTTAAATTAAATTAGTGGTTTAAATAAATCCTCCTATCACGTGACTATCATTAAGTGTTCACGTGTCATATCGTCGGGCCCAACCACCCCCCTCTCATTTCAGTTTATACTAAGCATGCCCTGCCGTCTCATTTCGCAAACCTCTCTCAACCCGTCTTCTTCTCATCGAAACCCTAGCCTCTCTCTCTCTCTCTCTCTCTCTCTCTCTCTCTCTCTCGCTTGATCTCGACAAACCCTAACCTCTCTCTCGATCGATCGACAAACCGTAGCCTCTCTCTCTCTCGATCTCGACAAACCCTAACCTCTCTATCTCTCAATCAACCCTAGATTTTGAATCAAAGCTTTGGAAATATCGAGTTCCGGTTCGTTCTAGGGTTCCGCATTTTGTGTCGGTATGGGTTGTTTATAGTCGAAGACCAGCAATGTTCAGTCTCCTGAAGAAGAATCGTTACAAGTGGAGAAACCTGATCTAGGTATTTTGATCTCTGATATATGTATTGGTTTTGAGATTATGATTTTGGATTTGATTTTTTTTTTTGTTATAATTTTGAATTTGATGCAGATCTAGCTGACCAGGATCAAGTACCGACATTTAAAGAATACGATCTAGCTGAGCTTTGAACGGTGACAAAGGGTTTCAGGTCCGATTTCATTGTGTCGGAGAGTGGAGAAAAACGATAGAGAGCTATGGATTGACACCAAAATGTAAGAATTGAATGTTCTGATATTTTTTTGGGGATTTTATATCTCTGTATTTCAGATCGGTCAGTTTTGGAACAGAAAAGGGGGCATTCAGTTTATAGGTTTCATATTCGAATTTTTCTGACTTTTTTTGGGATTCTTGTTAATATATTTTAGATCTGTCAATTTTAGAACAGAAACGAGAATTTTTGGCTATATACATTTCATATTTGAATTTTTCTGACTTATTTGGGGCATTTTTGTTTGTATACTTCAGATTTGTTAATTTTGCTCGATTAATCGAAGAATTGCAGAGATTACTTAGAATCGGAGAATTTAGAGTGGCAGATCACCAAAAATAATCCGGATTCGACAATTTGTACTCCACCAATAAGGCTTCATACTCAATACTTTGATGCATACTCAATAGGTCTAGTGACAAGCAGTTTATGTTTTTTATTTTAAAAAAATGCATTTTAATATGTGAAATCTGGGGAGTATTACATAAATTTTTTCCTATACAAGCATCTAATACCAATCAATTTTCTATGATAAAATGTCACGATTAAATGTCAGAGAGTATTATTTCATTGCAAGCTTTCTTGTAAAGCGAACCTGAGATGATTCCTTTAAAGTTAAAATCTCTAAGAACAGAGTGAAATTACTTGGTTAACCTGTGATAACCCGACTATTGCTAGCATTGGTCGCATAAGAAACTTACTTAGAAGACCAGGGAACTGGTCTACCTCTAGAACCCCAAAAATTGAATGCTAGCTCACAATGGAAGATTTTGGTAAATATGTACTTTTGAACCCAATGCTATCTCACAATGGAAGCTGGGGTATCTGGATCATCTCATTCATCTATCATGAGCAGCTAGTTGGATTACTTCGTTTGAACAAAGATATGCCCTACATGAAATAAAAGTGCTGTCATTTTCCAATTATGAAGCAAAACTCAAAAGTATAGAGCAATATAGAGAAAAACTCATTTTAGGCCACTTGACACATCTTTGTAAGATTCTTAGGCACTATGCACTCTAGTATAATCGGTTGTGCACTTTCTTTAAACGCTGAATACGCTATTATGTGTGTAATTTTTGGCTGAACATGAATATAAATGATCATATGGTTCCAATGCTCTGATTCGTGTGATTTTTAGGGAGAGTGCCACAAGTAGTGGCATTCTAATTAAATGATCAAAGATGTACAACAAAATGGGTCTCTATCATGGCAATTAAAAGAATAGTTTTAACACTCTGGTTATGTTTAATGTGTTGGTAATATTTAATTCTTTCGAAATTATGATTCATTAACTTGATGGTCTAATAATTTCAGCAATGATGGAGAACTAATTATTTGCGATTTGACTAATGAAATTTAGAAATTTCATTAATGAAATCTCAATGATGGATTTTATTGTTAAGAGCAAAAGCTTATCTAAGGTACTTTTATTTGTGATTTTTTATTTCCCCAACATGTTCAATGAAAATTGTAATATCTTTAGTACATGATGCCTTATGGTGTTGCAAAATGTGTTTTCAAAACAAGCTGAGGTTGGCTAGATTTCTAGAAAAATTTCAAATTGAGGATTAGCTGAGAGGTATGCATTTTGGAATTTGTCCTCCAATCTGGAACCTAGGATTTGCTCTATTGTTAATTGCTTTTCTTTACTTTTTTTTTTTTTTGTTTTACTTTTCCTTATAGAAACTATGATTGATCAAACATATTGCAGGGATTTATAGTATGGTGAAGGTATTACGACCATTCGAGAGTTTGAGAAAGTCCTTGATGAAGATAATAGTTTGAAAATGTTCCTTGATGAAGATAATAGTTTGAAAATGAAAAGGAGCGTTTTGTTCTCTCTATCTTGCGTTTGATGAAGTAATTATACCATGAGAAAAGAAAAAAAAAGAAAATCAAATAATTCTACTATATATATATATATATATATATATATGAGCTCTTCAAGTTTGTTTCCTTGATTATGAATTCTATGGCAAGCATATATGTTTAAAATAGAACTACCATTCTATATTACCAAAAAAGAAAGATCCATAAGGCTAATCTGTGAATTCTATGGCAAGCATATATTGTTTTAAACACTAGGATTTCTAACTAATAACTCTTCCCAACTCCAGCTATTTTACACACCACATAATAAGTACTGATAGGGAGGGTGATGTTGCAAAAAATAATCTAATCTAATTCGTGGCAGCACTATTAGAATCTAATCTAATTAGTGATCATTTATTTGGCAAATAGTCCTCTATCCATATTTTAACTTAGTGGCTGCACTATTATAATCTACTAATTAGATTTTCTGCCCAAACTGATCCTAAAGCTATTACTACTTTGATCACAATCACTAACACCAACGAAAAAACAAGCTGCAGTTGGACTAGCTAAAAAAATCAACTCCATATAAAAGCTGCTGAACTATTACAAGTTAAAATTCAGGTAACAATTGAAAAAACAGATTTAGAAAACATCGGCTTAATTCAAAACGCTGAAATGGTATCCCAACAAAAACCCTAAAAAACTACATTAGCAGAACGAAAGGACATTGAAAACAAACAAAAAGTGCTTTTAAGCTGGGGTTGCATTACATTACCCCCAACTCAAAATTTAAAGCGGTCCTCATTCCCAGCTACTCAAAATATAAAGATGTCCTCATTCCCAGCCAGTGGCAGTAGGGGGAATGGTGTCGATCCCAGGGGCAGCAGGCATAGGAGGCGCCGCAGCTGCATCCCATCCGTCACCTGATATAGCCACTGTCACTAACCAGAAAAAAAGAAAAGGTCGTGTTAGTACCAATAATAGAAAATTTATAGAGAAAATTACCATATTGACAGTAATAATAAATCTTAAAAAGTCAACAAAGAGCCAATTTTCAAGACATAATTAGGGGCGTTTTCGATTCAAACTGTGGAGAGATATGTAGTTCTAATCTTCATCAACAAAATGATGCTCAATAAGTTTGTTTTTTCAAAGGAAAAAGCTCAAATCTATAAAGTTGAATATTTTTCTAAAGGAGAAACAAAATCCAATGGATGCAGCTTTATTAAAATGATGATACATACTGGCATGATTACATGAAAAAGGAGTAATTCGGAACCTCACAACTGACATGAGATGACTGCATCAGGGCATCCCCAAGATGTAGCATTTGGAAAACAGGAAAAGGCTTAGTGGGAGCTCAGCTTAGGCCTCCAACAAAGCCCTTACCATTAACTTTTGGGCCACATGGCAGACCTTTTTGAATCCAAATTGCCCAAGTGGCTGAACATCACTCAGCCAAAGACAAAAAGCTTATCAGAGGGTTCAAACTATTCGATCTGGGAAGTTTAACATGAAGTTATGATTCATATTTAAGTGCTTGGATTCAACGGTACACACCCTCCAATGTCTTTTTTTCTCTTTTCTTTTGGGTTGGATTGGGGGGGTGGGGGGTGGGGGGGGCAAAGGTCATAAGATGTTCTGCAACCAGTGAAAACTGTGTGCCACTTGACACTATTTTAAAAGTGAGATTGTGAGAAGGTGAGGAATTTATCTAAGGCCAACGGTGAGTAGAGCCCATCGCTTTGGAATACTAGCCTTCCAATGCAACCAAGTGATGCTTTTGTAATCAAACATTTTGGGCCATTCTTCCACACTATCACACAGTACACAACATTTGAAAAGTAGCAGGTTTAGTGTTGAGCTAATCTTGCCCTGAGTTAGTGGAGTAACATGCGTCCACAACCTTCACCTATTTAATGACAGGTCAGTGTCGAACACTGGAAACCATGAGCATGTTTCATAACTTAGTAGACTTATTCACCCTAGATGCTTGTATATTTGAAAGTAAAACCAGAGTGATAGACAGCCAGATATATAATTATGGGCAATCCTAACCTCACCTACTTCATTGTGAGGTTAGCAGTAAAGGGTTTTCCCGTAAAGTTACTAAGGGCAATTTAGTAAAGTTGAATTAGATATTGAATGAGGTGTTTGCAACAAATGAGGTGTATGTAGTTGCAATAAATAAGGTGTCGCCTCATTTATTATCTAGTTTAATTTTACTTAATTGCCCCTAAATTTTTTATGAAAATGCCCTTTCATATGGATATTATTGTCTAAGGACACAGTTAACCTCACAATGAAGTGGGTGAGGTTAGAATTGCCCTAGGGTATTATATATATAAGGATGGTAATGTTATTCTCACCTGGAGCTGGAATCCAGTCAGCCCCAGGAGCAGCAGGAATGACAGGAGGTACAGCCATGTCTGGGCCCCCCCATTGTGCATCCGAGATTTGGGCACTGGTCCATTGATCTCCTGGAAGCCCAAGTGCAGGTGCCGTATAATCAGCCACTCCATATTCGGGAGCTGCAGCATTCTCTTCTTCCTCCTGTTCCTTAGCCTCCTCCGGCTCCCTATAGAAAAACAAGTCCACCTGCACGTATATGAATTGGAAACAAAATTCAGTGCTTCTCAACAAAAAAAAAAAACAATGGTTGGGAATAAAGTAAAATGTTAAATAAACATCAAAGAAGCGAGCTAGAGGAGAAAATAAATGAGGTGTGGGAAAACCAAATCTGGATGCCAACTATAACGGGTATTTTAACTTTAAGTAGAGAATCATAGAAAATAGGGACTCTGGACACAGGAGATGAACCAGGGCATGCCTCGAATTTCTGAAAAGTTTGTTAGGGTCCTTTACTAACAAACTATTTAGGCTGTTATAAACCATGTGCAGAACTAGAGAGTTCCTTCCCCTGGTTACCTTACAAGCAAACAAATCAATTATTTCATATTAACCGAATTAAACCATGGGACCTTAGTAATTCAGGATAAATCAAATCATAAAAACATGATTAAAAAAATTGTAAGGCTTTTCCATTTTTTTTGTGTCTGTGTGTGTGAAAGAAAAAAAAATGAGGCAAAACAAATCATACTCTCTATCATTCCACTTCAAATTTTGAAAATTTTAATTCATTGGAAGTCAACTAAATACAAAGGAGCTCAAAGAAAGATTATGCAAAATAATGTCAAACATCGACATCATGCACCATGATTACATCGGCAATGTGATGATGCCAGCAGCAAGATACATCAGAGAGTTGGCATCAGCACATGACATCATCACTTTTGATCGCATTTGAGGGGGTGTAACATGCAGTCTTTGGACTATCAGACATTTACAAATTATTTATTTGGTTTTATCTGCTTTGAGTTACTAGGAGTATTTTAAGTCCTTCCTATTAGAGTAACACACTTAACCCTTGATTTTTGTTCGCCAACTTGTTTATTCCCCATCCAAACAAAAAAAATTATTTATTCCCCAATTTCACTTATAATTCACTTTAAGGCCCCCTTCTTTCATATTCTTCCTCAACGGAAGTGTACAATCTCCTTCGAGATTTAACACCTAGACATCCTCTAAAAGCGCACAGCAAAAGTCGTTTTATCATACTCCCCCTGATTTTTACTGAGTGCCTTCAATGTTGAAACAAAATTTATACCTAGACTGCTACATCACACAAGTACTCGACGTTGCCCTTGCAATTTTCATGAAGTTCTGTAGCACGATGGAAGGTTGACAATATTGCAACCTCAAGGTCGCTTCCCCAACCCAAGCCAACTCATGTCAAACAAAAAAGGATGGAACACAAATCTACCAATATTGCCAACAAATGGGCATAAAACCAGGCAATGGGTCCTAAGTAGCATTTGTAAGAACCAACAGTCATAGGAAATGCTCATCTCAATCGAGCATTCAAAGTAACTAGGCAATAGACATGAAGTTGTGCTGATTATTAGACCGTGTGGGGCCACATATTTGGATATTCACAAGCTAATGGGGGATGAAAGTTATAAAAACGTTTCTCATGCTTCTTGTGTTAGTGCCCCCTACTCCTCTCAAAGGCAAATCAATGAAATCCAATCTCAGAAACCCCATTTCACTCTACTACCCTATTATTAAACTGTCCCAATTTTGTTTCTACAACAATACCTCCTGAATCTTGATTAGCTCTTTCAACGCCATCTTGTAATTTTCTTTTTTTTTTGATCGGCAAGATGAATTTTCATTCCGAAATTAAAAGTTTCATCAAGATCAAACCTAAGTGAGGGGCATAGGAGGTTCCAAGAGAATCCAAAAGAGAAAAGAAAAGAAAAAGGAAGAGAGGCCACCAAAGTGGCGGGAACCAAAGTACATCCAAACAGACGACTCCCAGTAGGCAATGATCTCATCGCCTGAAAACCCACTGAAGATCTAGCCAACAGCACAGGACAGAATAAACTTAAAAACTTCCGCAATTACGTATTGAGAAGAGTTCCTTTTTCCATATAAAATTATGACATTACGTTCCTTCCAACCAGCCGAAGAAAATAGAAACGGGAGCAGCTTAATCAACACCATCGTCTTCTCATTGTGAATGTTTAGGCCACCAAAGTGGCTGAGTTGAAAATTTTAACGTAAATTGATGCTAAGTTTTGGTTATAAAATATATGTTAGTTAGAATTATGGTAGCATAACTGTATAGATAATTAGATTGTAATAGAGTTGTGCATTTTTTTCGGATGGAATACAATTATGAAGTGGATTGATAGGATTTTCTTGTATCCCATGTTGTAAATCTTTTTCTTTAAATTTTTTTTTTTTTTTTATAATTAACTTTAGCACTAAATATTTGTTTGTTCATTGGATTTTCAGGTCGCCCTCTTAGTTACTTTTTTTTTATAATTATAATTTATTTTTTCTTATTAGTTTGGTCACTACACAGGTGATTGCATTTACATCTGCCTTGAGATATCATCTTCCATCTATTGCTTGTGCTAGGGCAAGGGTTGTTGGAGCCATTGCAATTTTTGTGCCCAGTCTCTAACAGGTCCAACCTATATCTTATTGTTAATATTTTAGTATATAAATCTAATACTATTTTAAAATTGATTGACAAATATTCAGCTAATTCTATTTCCATTGGTGGAGATTTGAGAATTTCTGTGATTTTTATGATCTAACAGCTGCAGGTGACTATACCGACGGTGTGGACGTGAGTTTCTCTGATCTGATTGGTGCTGAGAACGTCGACCCAGTGGACATTGATTACCAAGAGCCTTTGGAGGGTGACATTGCCGGTTATCAGGAGGATTATAATGTTGATTATGATCCGAGCACCAGATATTGATTTAGTAGATTTGATATTGGATTTTGTCTTATATTATTATCATTGACTCTATGCTTTTATTTTTATCGAATTTGTCTACGATTTGACTTACATGTTATTTGTAGATTTATAGTATTTTATCGCATTTTATGAGATTTATTCAGCATTTATGATTGCTTTATATTCCACCATGGTACGTTGGCTTTCACGAATTTCGTGGAACTAGATATGTGCGAGAACTCTGATTAGGTGTATGTCCGCTTAGCATATCTGGGATATGTGCAGGTCATAACTCGAAATTCTAGGCCCTCAGGATGGGGTAGAATTTCGGGTCGTGACATTTTATCTAGCTAGTAGAAATTTATTACAATCATTTGTTTTGAAATTAAATTTAGGATGGAGAGAAGAAACATCTTGTTGCTCTATGGATTAGGATTACTTTTGGGCATGAGCACTGAATTTGGTGCATTTCTTCTTGGATAGCCATGAAGATCATATCATGGTATACGGTGATCTTTATGGTATACGGTGGACTTAAGGAGACCCTCATAATCCCTAAACTTTTGAACCCTATTTATAGGTTTTGTGTTGGAGAGTGATGTGCCATTGTTTGGAGCCGTTATGGTTAAGGCTCATTAATCCCTCAAGTTATTTTATTTTCTCTTTTGTTAAAAGTCGTAAATTTAAATTTATATAATTTTATTGACTTTTGCATTCTTGGTATTTGGGTCATTTCAAGGCTCAAATGGGACCTGAGTTCGAGTTAATTATACAAAACTAAATTTAGTCCATTGAAAAGGTTCATTCTTGGTTTGAGTATATTAGGACCTTTTAAGTCCAATTTGCTCAGGTGTTGTGGGCCTTATAATGGTTTGGACCTTATGATTGTGGACTTACATTGGTTTGTTTTCTCTTGGGTCTTGTTTAGGCCCATTAGAAAAAGGGAAATTTGTATTTTCGGCCCTATAATTTTGCTTATTTGCAGAAACGGCCCTATAGTTTCACTCCTTGCATAACAGGCCAGCTCCAAGCTTAGCCGAATCCACGTCACCTCCCACTTGCCAAGTCAGCATGGATTTCAAGCATCGCGACATTAGATTAGCGTTGCGCTACAGCGCCGCCGCGGCGATATTTAAAAAAATAAGAAACGACTTTTCATTTCTACTTTTCACTTTCACTTTTACCTTCCAGAGGAGTAAAAAGGCGATTGAGGTAATTTTTTTAAATCTCTTACATAGCGGTCCGCTACTCCAGGATAGCGGGCCGCTACTCCATGATAGTGGGCCGCTACTCCAGGATAGCGGTTTGCTACTCCAGGATAGCGGTCCACTATTCTAGTATAGCGGTCCACTACTCCAGGATAGCGGTTCGCTATACTAGAGTAGCGGACCGCTATCCTGGAGTAGCGGCCCGCTATACGCTATTTATTAATTTTAGATTTTTAATAACAATAAATAATTATGTTTAAATACGTTCTATGCAGTTCCTTTCACATATACTAAGATGTCGAAGTTGAAGCCGTTAAAGCCCTTCGAAAAGTGTACAGGTATTAGTGTTAGAAAATTTTACATGCATTGCAACGAAGAGAGGAAAAGGATGATGGATGATTCAATTTTTGGTCATCTGTTTAGGATGTCTGAGAAGTTAATCTTTATTGGAGACTTAATTGAGGCAATTTTAAGCTTTTGAGTGAAAAATAACATGTTTAATGTGAACAACACTAAGTTAGTTTTGCAAAAGGCCGATATATCACTGATTTTAGGATTAAGTATGTTGAAAATTTTTGAAGAAAATGAGTCTAAGCAAAGGACTATAAGAGAAGAGGAAACCATTTGGAACAAATTCTTTAGAGAACAGCCGGCTAAAAGATCTCGTATCGAAGAAGTCATAGATAGTGCCCATCTTTCCGAAGATGAAATTTTGAAATTATTATTGTTGTTTCTTGTATGCTCTTTTCTACTTCCGGACACATATCAGGAAGTTAATAGTAAATATTTAAAGTTAGTTGATAACTTGGAATGCTTCAACCAATATCTGTGGGGGCTTGAAGTTTATAATAATTTAGTTGATTGCATAAAAAAAGCGATTGGGAGAAGAGAATCGGCAAAAGTCTCGGAAAAGGGACAATACAACATATAAGCGTTACAGATATGGGCGTTGGAGCACTTTCCTGGAATCGACACTCCTCGTACACAAATGAAAAATCCATTTCCGAGGCTACTGAAATGGGAAGCTCTAAAAGTCAGCCGTACTCCAAATTATTACAGAGAAAAAATTCTTACGTCTGCGGTAATTGTCGAACTTGATTATGAGAAACACGAACTATAATATCTATCAGTTCGACAATTCTTCAGTCATAGGGAGAGAGAAAGGGAAGTGTTAGTTGAAAAACCGATAAAAAAAGGGATTGCCCTACCGAAAAAAGGGAATACCCATTAAAAGAAAAAGAGATAAGTGAAGAATATGATAAAGATAATGATGACGACGATGACTCTGACAGTGATGGTAATAACAAATACGAATTCGTATTACGTCATAAAAAAAAACTAAAGGGGAAGCCAACAATTAGAGAACAACCGGCTAGTCATCCCAAGCTCCAAAATGAAGTTAAGGTGCTTAGAAAAGAATGTTCGTCCTTACGGAAGGCTGTTAAAGAAATTAAGGGCGATTTCAAACGTGCTTTCACCATGTTAAAAGGGCAGGCATTCACAATTGAGCTTCAGGGAAGGGAGAACAAGAATTTAAAAGAAGGAAAATATGGTAATTAGGAACGAACTTGCAAAGGTTCAATCTCATTTGACAAAGGTATAAAATTAATTTAAATACTATTATTTTTTAATAATTTTATTGCGGACCGCTATCTCAGGATAGCGGTCCTAATTTTTTAACTTTTTTTTCTGAATTTTTTTTTTTTTTTCTCATATAGGATGAAATTATCTCTACACTATTTGATACCTTTGTTACTCCTAAATCTCCTACCCCAGAACTAGCCCCTCACCCCTCATCAGCTGCTAAACCCCCTTCTCCTCGTCACCCTGATCCAATCACTCAAACTTTTGAACCCACTTCTCCTCATCCTGCCGCAATCACTCATCACCACCCTGCCCCAATTAATCAAACTTCTAAACCCCAACCGCCGACAAGCAATCCTCCTTGTTTTGTTTTATATACTAACATGTTGTTTTAACTTATATACAAAACTTTTGACTTAGCAACTAAAACCGGTTCAAGCAATATACAATAGAATTTTGGGGTTTTGTTTTATTATGCATACACTACCAATGTAGTGTTGGCATACATGGTATACTCACCTTTAGTAGATGATAAGCTACTGCATGGCTTAGCGCGTACATGACTCCATTGAGTCATTAAGCACCCCCATGCACGCAAAGTCGATACCTATTGTTATAAAACAACAATTTTTGGTTGAAACCAGAAGAAAATAATTCAACTGAAATTATGTTGAAATCAGCAAACAGTGTGAAACATTAAAACACCTTGCTTAGTTCTGTTCCGGCTACAAGATCAGCAAGCAAAACATCATCCTTCCATGCAATCTACACTACGAATTCATCAAAACCAGTTAGTTAATTGTTTGTCTTGCTATAAAAGATTTGATCTTAACGAATTTTAGTTCCGAATTTGCCTCAGAACTTGAGTACAAATTACTGCACTCCGATCTTCATCGAAGATCAGTAAAGATCTGAATAGCTATATGTATATATATATATATATATATATATATATATATATATATATATATATATATATATATATATATATATGGTGCAGTAAAAGCTCAACAGCAACCAAGAACAAAAAGGAAGCCTCAGCATGAACTGAAGTGCAGATTTCTGCACTTGAGATCTGTATAGAAAATCTGTGGAGATAGATTTAAAAATCTGTAATGAATCTATAGATATATATCTATCTATCTATCTATATATATATATATATATATATATATATAACAAATAATATCTATAAGCCTAAGGGGAAGATAAACAGAGAAACAGCAAATAAAAAGACAAAGAAGAAGACACTCATTGAGTGGGTTGTCACAGAACCCCAACAAAGATCAATTTTGGGTGGTTGTGCTTTTGGACCTTGGGTCCACATAGGTTCAGGTATATATTTGATGAGGCCTGGGTGCACTCTGTATCACCTATAGGTCTTGGTGCACTGTGCATCATCTATAAATGATTAGTTTTTAAAATAAATCTATTTTCTTAGATTTGGTGCCACATGCAACACTTAACCAATTTTGGAGAACTGAGCGTTGCATGGTGATCTCGGATACTTGACTGTGCATCAACGTTAGTACGTGTAAAAAACTTGACGCACACAGGTAGGGAACGTATATTGTTCATCATATTATGGATAGAATATCAATTATTATTTATAAACATTTTAATGTTAAGAGCAGAATAATCGTATATTATGCTTTATAAACCTGATCAACTAAGCACTGGAAATCTGATTTTTGCTAAAGAGTATCAGTCCTTTATAGCACATGACAGTTCTGATTTTACATTTTTATATCAAGTGTTATCAATAAATAGTGAAAAAGCATTAGGAATCATACATGGAAATTGCATCTTGAATATTCTACAGTGTTCAGTAGTCAGATCCTAATCATTTGAAATATTTTTGACATGTTATTATTCCAGTTTACATCAAGTGATCCCGCTAACTCGGGAGCTTGAAATTCTCATATCAAGTGATCCCGCTAACTCGGGAGCTTGACAGGTGATTCCGCTAACTCGGGAGCTTGTAATATTTCAGTCCAAGTGATCCCACTAACTCGGGAGCTTGATAAGTGATCCCACTAACTAGGGAGCTTAATCTCGTTGATTCCCTGATCTCCGCCTGCATGTATATCCTGTTTCAGCTTGATTTTGTTTATACCTGTTGCATCATGCATAAGTCAGGACATCAGCATGTTAAAATTGTCATATGTTGTAATATAGTAATGTTTCTAAATAAGAATTGATAAACTATCAATTTATGTTAGCAATATGATATTCTCTACTGAGCTTTGGATGATAGCTCATTCCTCGACTTAATTGTCTTAGCTGTAGACCCTGACCCTGAGCACGCAGCTGATCCTACATATGTGCCAGAGGAGGAGGAGGGAGACGACGACGAGGAAGACGACGTTCTAGAGGAGTTCTTCCCGTAGTTAGGTTTGTAGCTTGGGATATAGGGTAAAATGGGGATAGAGAGAGAGAGAGAAAAAGGAAAAAAATAATTTGGTCTGTATAATAATATATGTTGGTTTTCAGATTTCTGTTGAGATGGTATTAGGATGTATAGGTTTCTTTTCACTGTTTAGATGACGGTTGGCCGTCATCAGTGAAAAGCTATACATCAAACCTTTTGCTTTATGTTTATCATATATTTTAGTTTCTATTTGATTAGTTATTTCCCATATGAGTTATTTGTCAGAGTTTAAAATGCATTGCTTCCGCATTCTGTGACACTTTGATGTAAAAGAAGGAACCCCTTGATGAAAGGATCATATCAGGTTATTCAATGGCACGACCTTTCCTAGCAAAGAAACTGGGAAACGTCGGGTTGTCACACTATTAGATGGGGACTCCTTAGATAGAAGTCTTCAATATCTCAGTTTAATGATGTTCTCTTTTTGATTTCAAGCGAAGCTTTTCGATTTAAAGCGCACCGCAAACAAATCACTAGGAGACGGGGACACTTGGTAAGAGAGGTTAAACAAATTTATTTTTCTTTTCTTTTATTTTGAAAATGGGTCGTGAGGTCCTTAGATTGTTAACTCTCTTTCTTTTCTTCTTTTTGTTTGAATAAAAGGATTGGGCATTAGCGTTTAAAATGTTTGGCTGATTTGAAAGGTTGGATCATAAATTGAGATGCAACCTTTTATTTGAATAAAAGAATTAGGCATCTATTTTTTTTTATTAATGGCATTGAATTATTTGCATTTGAGTTGAATGGATGTGTTTAAATTTGAGATTAATAGCTTTTTTTATATAATTTTTTTTAAATCATTAAAAAAAAAAAAAGTATTAAAAAAATTACATTAAAAAAAGCATAAAAAATTTGCATTAAAAAAAAAACCCATAAAAAAAATATTATTTTTAAAATATATATATATTTTTTTGAAATTTCATAAAAAAACTACTGCCAAAAGCAGTGGTGTTTTTTCTATGGCTGTTGAGAGCAGTCGTTGTTGAAGTTCATAAACCACTGTATTGTACAGTAGTAAAAAAAAAATTCATTGTTTTGTTTACAACTGGTTAGGGCAGTAGTTTTTTTGAAAAAAATACTGTCAAAGACAGTTATTTTTTGAAAAAACCATTATTTAAGGCAGTGATTTTTTGGCTTTTTGACGTAGTGGGTGACAATCCCCCCAACATAGTCATGAGGTTTTGATATTCCTCCTTTTCCCAATCTCTCAAATGCTGCCTGATAGGGATGCTCCTTTCCACTCTACCATCGCAAACATTCACAAAATTTCTTACCACCGCGTCCATATTATCAGAGAGTCTAAAGATCGTCAGGAAACTCGTACTAAGGGGTTGTTCTCCAACCCAAACATCCTTCCAAAATTTAATTCGCCGACCATCACCCTAGTTGTATTTAGTCCCTTTCCCACAACATAGCCTCCAAGGCTTCAATAAATATACATCAAAATTCATCATTTAGTAGGGTCGGTAATTTTAATGGCACTAGTTCGTGTAACATAACGTCTTTGGTAGATCGCAATAATTAGTATGTCTATTCGAATACTATAGAATCAATGGGTATTGATTAAGGTTATGCTGCTCTTTATTTTTGATGAATTGAGCTGAGATCAAATTAGCAACTAATCCTTTCGAATCTAGCCGCAAAGTTGAGCCAAATTCGTTTATGTCAAGATTGCACTTGCAGTCTGAATTTTGAATAGTTTCACAGTGTTGGGTCTTTTATATGGTTGGCTTCTCTGATCGTTATGATTCTGTACGGTTTACAAAATTATCAGTTGGCACTACCCCACTTGAAATTTCGTGACCGTTCCATCTAACAGATCAGATTTTCTACAATCTTCTTTCAAAAATTTCGTAGGTACCTCAGGAGTGGACGGCTAAGAAGAGAAGTATTTAGCATCCTTAAAGAAAGACATCCATAGTAGTAAATAATTTTCTCGTTTGGAATTATAGCACTTGTAACCTTTTGACACGCCAGAATATCCCACAAAAATACATCGAATAGCCTTATCATCTAAATTCTGCTTTTGGATGCGAAGATCATGAACAAAGAAAGTGCATCTAAAAATACGAGGGTCAACAGAAAACAGAGGGGACTTTGGGGCTTAAGATATGCATAGGAGTTTGATCATTCAAAATGTGTGTGGGTGAACAATTTATAAGAAATGTAGCAGTAAGTATAGCCATGGACCAAAAAGATTTAGGATCTTGCATGCCACGAAGAAGTGAACGAGTCACTTCCATGAGGTGCCTATTCTTACTCTCCGCAATACCATTTTGTTGAGGAGTATAAGGGCACGTAAATTAGTATAGGTCTCTGCCTTGTTGAGATGGTCTTGAAATGCTAAAGATGTGTACTCACCACCATTATCAGAGCGAAGAACCTTAATGGTCTTCCCAAACTGAGTATGAATGATGGTAGAGAAGATAAAGGTGTTGAGTACCTCATCTTTAGATTTCAGTAAGTATACCCATGTGCATTGAAAATGGTCATCAATAAAAGTCACATAATATCTATAGCCCTGAATCGAAGGTAAAGGAGCCGGAAAGGATGACAAAGCAGAAGCAATCCGAGGTCTCTCAGAACCAAAAGTATAGGCCACCTTGCTCGAACCCCTTGTCATAAGTTTTCCTCGTAGTCAGGTCCTGTAAAATGCACCTAGTAGGATAAAAAGTAATGGAACAATTTAATGACTTGGTAAGACTGCTGATTGATAAGAGATTAGCTTTAAGATTTAGAACATGCGTAATATTTGAAAGAGATAAATTAGCTAAAAGGAGAACATTATCCTGATTAGTAATTGGGATAACAAAGCTATCAGCTTTATGCACCTGCCTAGGAGTAGATAACGGAGAATAAAGGGGACTCATAAGACATATGATCAGATGATCCCAAATCAATGATCCAGGGAGATGAGGGTAATGGTGGATGGACATAGCTGCATAGTAGGTAGATGAAATACCTGGCATAGGAGTAGGCTGTGGAACCTAAAGACATCCACTCAAATCAGCAAGCTCAACACGTAGAGTAGATAGATCATATAGACTCAGCAGGAATCTCTGAGGACAATAGAGCATCAGAGGAACTAGATCCAATAACACCCATAACATTGGCAATATGCACAGTAGTACCCTGACGTGGAGGAAAATCATCTTGCTTGTAGTAATTAGAGCGATCATTAATTTGGCCATTTAATTTGGTACTAGGGACCTTATTTTTTATCTTCCTTTCCAGCTCTTTTACTTTCGTTTGAGGGCTATAGACATTATGACTTTTATTGATGACCATTCTCGATGAACATAAGTTATTTTCCTAATTCGATATAAGTTCTAAGGACCTCTCTTATTAAGGGTAAGCTTTGAATTCATTTTCTTTGATTTGATTAGAGTTCTCGACTTTAAAACACTTGTTTTTTTACTGAAGACAAGTCAGTTGAGCATTTAATTAAGTCATTGTTCAATTGAAAAATATAATTCTTTGAATAGTAGGCATCATTTAAACATAGTCACTATAATTGGGTGAAGATGTCATGTGGTAAGACCCTCACGTGTTCGACAAGCACACTCCCCACCATAGGACGGAGCAGACCCACTGGCGGTTTGTCCAACCTTGGATCTATTGGCGACTAGGTTCACCGAGCAGGCGGTCAATTCAACACCCAGCGAACTTATAATTGGGTATTCGACAAACAACAACAACCAATGAACGAGTAGTATTTGAGAAATTTACTAAACTTCAACTACAATCATTTAAGGGGTCAATTGAACCGATTGTGGCCGAGCAGTGAACCCTATATATTGAGTAGCCCTTTCGAGTGATGGGGTGCCCTGAAGAGAGAAAGGTGGAGCTTTAAACCTTTCTATTGCATGGAGAGGCTGAGAATGGAGCACATTTGTTGAACTTTTTGTACAAAATTCACAATAAGAAGAAAGTGAGCTACAAACATGTGATATATGAAGGTAGACTTAAACCTTTCAATTTTCTTTCTTTAGGCTTGTATAATTTATTTAATTTTTCCTTTTTTCTCTATTGCACCGGCTGAGCATCTCGCTTGGCAATTTTGATTTGCTGCAATTTTGTTCATATTAATAAAAGTATAACATTTTTATCGACCAACAAAGTTACTCTAAGGCAAAAGTAAACTTAACCATATCATATGGCGAAATTTAAATGATACCAATTAATATGAATGGGTGTTTAAAATGGATTGGACAATTTGAATTGATCACAAATGTGCATCATGTGAGGTACATCTGAATCAACTGATTCTCTAATCGTTTCACGATCATGGTATTAGCGGTTATGAGAGTTGCTTCGAAACAAAAATGGTTAATGAGAGCTCACCATTACTATGGAAGTAAACATTTTTAGCCATTGCAGGCTCTTTTGATAAATCCAAGCCATCCAAATGACAAAACATCATATGTACATTGATTATCTTAAAACACATGCTTATCATATGATACATTTACTTGAATACAAACCACTCTTCCTAACCATATCTCAAAGGTTGGTTGGGTCGGGCAAAAATCTACTCAACCCAACCCTACCGGATATTTTATATACAAAATAAGGAAAATAGGGTGAGTATAATCTGGTTGGGTCAATTTATTGGTCGGGGTTGGGCTGTGGGTATATACCCTTGGCACGTCAGGTTTAGTCCGGTTGGGTTGAGCAGCCAAATTTTTTGCCTGGACAAGCCCAACCCATCTAACTCATGGATAGACCTACGACCGACCCAACCAGTCACCAAATTCTTTGAATTTATTGAAAAAAAAAAAAAAAAGTGCGAATAATCTTGAATTTGTGGTTCTGTGAGTTATTTCCAAATCATTCACAATTTTTTTTTCAAATCTTCGTGTGATTTTAAAAATGGATAATGGCTCTTGACCAACTTTTAAACACCAAAATGGGGTTTAAATGATCTAACACCCTTAAGTTAGATTTTGTTATGTGACACGAAGTATGATTATTATGACATGCGGTGGACATTTGTCATCAATCTAAATTGTCCAAGTGGCAATCTACTATTGGAACCTATTTTTGCCAAAGAATCATAACCATAAGTGGATGTGAACCATGCGATTTGCAGACTTTAACATCAGCCATTAAAACCAAAAATAGTGATTGGTATTAGAGTCCACAGATCATATGGTTCAAGTCTCCCTAAAAATGTGATTTTTGGGCCCAACGCCCTTCATTTAATCAGCCATCACTTTGACGGTGTGGATTACCCACATCTTAGACCATTAATCTCATTTAAACATGGGTTCTTAAAGGGTGGTCAGGAGAGTTGGGTCCTTTGAAAAATTTGCAAATAGTTAGGGAATAATTCTCGATTTTTTAAATAAATCATGATTTTTTATTTTCTGTTAACTTTTTTTTATACTTTCTAATTTGATCTATTTTGTATTTTTTATTTTTCTCTCCTATTTTCATTGAATATTTCCCGTACTTGTTGAAAATTTTCAAATTTCAACCTTGTTGAATTATTGTCGAACCCCCAACTTGGTGTATAGTACTTGACCTATTCGTCCTTAAGAGAAAATGGGGTCGTTGATTCCATATATATGGCACCAGTAGTTCAGGGGCATACCACCACAAGATTAAGGTCAAAAGGTACTACAAAATGAGTGCCTTGAGTTAGATGGAGAAGATCGTTTTTTCATCCTCATATCTCACACAATAGATCTTGAGATCATGGACCACCCATCAGACATAAGATGTTTGATTCCACATGGAACACATCACTGAAAGTGACCCAAGAACCCCTTCTCATGGTACACCATGATCATGAATGCTTGCCACATGGAATCAATTCAGGGCAATCAATGGTCTCCAACAATGGTGTTAAAGAGTGAGGCCAAAATTGATCTGCAACATCTAATTCATGGCAATCAATGGTGTTAAAGGTGGAATCATTAGTTTTGCGGGAAGAATCGTCGGTAGCAAAAAAATGGTATCTTATAAAAAAACTAGAATCAGTTGTCTTATAAAAAAACTCTAAGTCAGGGCAATCAAAGATTCTTGCAGAGCAATTGATGGTTCCAGTGTTCACACTATTACTGCCTTGAATCAAATGAAGGGTTCATCCCAATCTTTCGCACATGAGATCTTGAGATTATGGCCCACATATCAGACGGTCAGATGTTGATTCCACATGGCACATGTCCTAAAGTGATTGTGATCATGGTGTGCCATGGTATACAATAATTACAATTGTTTGCCACGTGAAATCAACATATAGCCGTCTAATATGTCAGTCATGATCATAAAATCTTTTGTATGAAAGATTGGGATGAAAGGCAACTTCTATCATGTGGTTCAAGGAAGTCAACCGTGAAACCATCAATTGCACCGAAAGAATCTTCGATCGCGAAAATCGACCTCTTTGATTTAGGAAAATTATGTACATAACCTCTCGCTTGACAGTCCAGGGAAAAATTAAGCCCATGAATCAACGTTTTGTTGGATGGTCGAGCGGGAAGTTTAAGGGACTATGACTTCTCGTGGTATTGTCCAATCAAAAGTTTAGTTTTATTTTTTTTAATCATTATGCCTAGAGTTTTTTTTAGCACAATGCAACACCACTTCTGCAATCTTACTATTGCTAAACTGAAACCGAGCTAAAACGATTCATTTTTTGTTTCGAGTAACCGAGTTTTCAAGCAATCGAAACTAAAACAGAAAAATTCGGTTCAATTTGATTTTTGCTTTTTCAAAAAGAAAAATAACTTTTTTTTTCCTGTTTTTTCGTTTTAGATTTTTAATTTATTTTGAATCAATTTCCTAAACCTACCCATCCAATTTTAGGTTTTGGCCACCCAAAACTGAAACCAAACCAATTGGGAATTGATTTTGATTTTTTTTTGTTTTCAATAATATTTGGCGGGCTGGTATTTTGGTCGCTTTGGGTTTTCGGTTTGGTTTCTGTTTGGGGTGTATTGAATCGAACACCGAAAAAATTAGGTTTGGTTCTGTAAACTCTATACTCTAGACTGCCTGATAGGTGTGTCATGATCTCAAGATCTTCCGATATAAAAACCGACCTCCATCGTCCGATTCAAATCGATGTCCAGCGCCTCAGTTTATTTGGGTAGACCACAAATGAGGGTATTTATGTAATATTCGATACCTTACCGATTTGACCGTTGTATACTTAGATGACCGAAAATACCCTTTATTTTATTTATTTATAGTAAACAAATAAGGATTGTGCCTTTTTATGGATGTTTATCTAGAATTCTGCCTTTTTATGGATCTTCAAATGGTTGCTCAGTAAGCGATTTTTGTTCGTTTAGACTTATATAGGATTATTTACTATTTTCTTATCTGATTTGGATTTTAACAAATAAACATCTCTGTTTGTTGTTTAATTTCTAGGGTTTTGGACTGCGGTTTCTCTGTCTTTTGGCTGCGGTGAAGGATCTGATTCTCCACAGAGCAAGTTTTCGGTAAGCGATTTTTTTTACTTTTTTTTTTGTTCATTCGGAATCTTTATGCCGAATCTCTGTTTTGTCATTCGGAGTCTCTATGCCGAATCTTAGTTTTGTCTGCGTTTTTTTTTTCTCCGTTTTTTCAGAGTATTTTGAATTTTAGGGTTCTAGATGAACATCTCTGTTTGTTATTTGTTATTTTTTTTATTTCTAGGGTTTTCGAATGCAGTTTCTTTGTTCCTTGGAGGTTTTTTTATGCTTTTGATCTTTCTCCGTTTACTCAGCCTCCAAATTGAAGCTCTTAGGCGACGTTGTCAGATCTGATTTGGAAATATTATCGAATAAAGAAGTTCCAGATGCCATTAATTGAATGAGTTGATGAGGATTACAGGTTATGTTTTCTTGATTTTAGGGTTATTTATTTATTTATTTATTTATGTTGAAACCTTGATTCTGTGTGCATTGTTGTTTTGTTTTTTTCTTTCATTAATTGACGGAATTACCCTCCTCGTCCTTTTAATTTTATATTTCTCGGAGGAGATATAATATTTAACACTAATATATTTAAATACCCACGAGTGGCCAACAAGGGGTGAGATTTGAACTCATAACCTCTTGTTTTTGAGGGTCAGAGATTCACATGATTCACACACTCTCTACTGAAATCGGCTCCTCTCTCTTCAAAACCCTAGTCACGCATCAGAGATCATCGTCATTCATGCATGAGAGATCATCATGATTCACGCATCAGAGATCATCATGATTCACGCATCAGAGATCTTCATGCATCAGTGCTCCTCACGCATCTCTCCCTCTTTCTCTCTTCAAAACCCTAGCTGCTCTAAACGCATCAGATCTTATGTGATTCATCTTCAATCTCGCACTAACCCTAGATTTGTGAGTCAATTCATCTTCATTTTCCATTTGACTTACATTTTCATCAGTAGACTCCATTCAATCAAGTCTACCGCAACTTCAAGAGAGTTCATTCGTTTGGGTCTCAGCATCTACAACTTCATCAAGAGGTAGAGATGCGTGAGGATACAATTATATATTTTTATTATTTTTTGTTATAATTAGTTTTTGTATACTATTGGTATGCAGTTGATATACAGACCGGACGCAAGCGAGAAACTCATTCAGGTAATTAAAATGATAGTTTTTTTTATACTGAAATTCTGCAAATCTAAATTAGTGGTGCCTCCCAAGACCAGAGACCTCTGTTACGATGGAATTTGGATGGAATTTGAAAGATTTGTGAAGCTCTTGTGTGGAACTGATTCTGTGAAGAGCTGTGGCGCTATGTTGTTGAGATGCCTGTGTGACCAGGTCATAGGTTTATTATTCTTCCATTGATTCAAATTCTTTCCATGGCAGTGTGAGCAGAGGAAATGATTCTTGCTTGTGGATTCGGGTGTTTCTTTTTTAGGTAAGATTTTAACCAAAAACTCAGTATTTTGCTTCTTTTAGATATGCATATCATGTGTTTGTGTTATTGTTTGCGTGTTTCTTCTCTTATTTTCACGCTTTTGTTACTGCTTTAGTTTAGAGGGGCTGAGATTTTTGAATCTTTCTTCAATTTTTAATCCGGAATTATTTAGAAGTATTTTAGTTAGGAATCAAACCCGGCTCGGGCCGGCCGAAGATGGGTGGGTATGGGCTGAGGTAGGTAGGCCCAAAAAATTAGGCCCAGCCTGGCCCAAATAGTAACCGATCCGGTTATAGGTGTACTTCTTTTTATATTCAAGAAGTGGACATATTCTTAGTCAACACAGCAAGTTCCAAAACACAGCTGATATGGGTTACTATCAACAAATTCTGATATCAAGATATATCAGAAATAAGGAACTAAGTCACAGTATCTGAGATTTGGATCCATGTTCGAAGTCAACATTGCAAGTTCCAAGAACAGCTTCCTATTCCATAGCATTATTTGCATTAAAAAACTGGAATAATGTCACAAACAATCAGCAGTATAAAAAATCCCAGCATAAATAAATATAAAAGCTGAACATTTAACATAAAACAAGATCAACACCTTCATTTAAAATCATGGGCATAAATGGGAAACAATGCTCAAAAACTACCAATTTAAACAATATAGTTAACAAGCTAGAGATATGCAAGTACGCAGAGTTTTCTATCGATAGAAAACAGGTCGGATGCTATTTGATCATTTGAGTTAAATGAAGCTGATGTTAAAGCCAACTTGCGGTGACTGAAATTTGATTTCAACGAGTAGGACTGATGCAAATTACAGTTCTGCAGAGCACGAGCATAGACCTGCAACTAAATGGAGTTAAATTACTAAAAAATAAAAATTAAATAGATGGAGTTAAAATGCAATTGGCTTCAAATTTTTAATCCTTGTTCTCATTCTCTTCTGGTTTTTTATTCATTTTCTTAGCAAAGGTTCATTGGTGCCAAGTCTGATCTCCGTCTCTAAACTACTTTAGCAAACTAGTTCGGCAAATTGATATTATTTCTATCATAGTATATGGAGCATCTTTGATCTGCTGAAGCATGTCGAAAGATTGACTTTCACAGATTTCAAGGCTCAGTAGAAATTGGCTTTGGACATGATTGGCAATCGAAAGGGGATTAATAGTGACCATGTGGATCCTTTTTCATGTAGCCAATTTGTAGGTCTCTTTTTTACCTAGTGAGATCTGTATTGGGTTTTTCAGATTGGTCCCCAGCTCTTGATTTAAGTTGACGAAATAACAGTTTTCGAATTATAATTAGTGGATTGGAATATAATTTAATTTGATTTTTTTTTAAGAAAAATATTGGGTTTTTCAGATCGCCTCCCAGTTCATGAACCCTTCTCATGGTTTATGTTGATGATTCAATAGTTTTCGAATAATAATTGTATGTACGGAATACAACGAAATTGGTTTTTTCATATTGGTGCCCTATTCATGATTAAAGATTGTAATTGGTGGTATTTTTTTTTTGAGATTTGATTTGGGTTTTTCAGATTGTTGTCGGTCTCTTTATTTAAGATAACAAAATATATTCCTTTTTTCTATCTAATTTTTTGATAATTCATTTTTCATTATTCTGATTTCATGGATCCGAAATTAAAAAAAAAAAAGTTGGATTTTCTCAATGGACAAAATAAAATAAATAGGATTTTTTATGTATCAAATTTCGTCACGACATCAAAGGGATTTTTAATAGTTTTCAAATTATAGTTAGTGGACTGGAATATTAGTTACTTCGATTTTTTTAATTGATTTTTTTTTTCAGATTGGTGTGCAGTTCATGAGCCCATCTCATGATTTAAGTTAATGCAAAAATAAATTTCGAATTATAATTAATGGTATGGAATATTGCGTAATTGGGGTTTTCAGATTGGCGATCAGTTCATGATTTAATTTAACGGCACAACAGTTTTCAAATTGTAATTAGTGGATTTTTTGTGGGATCTGTGTTGGGTTTTTCATATTGGTGCCCTTCTCTTGGTTTAAGTTAATGAAATAACAGTTTTTGAATTATAATGACTAATGAGTGGAATGGAATATTAGTTACTTGGATTGTTTATTTTTAATTTTTAATTTTTTTGAAATTTAACTTTTTTTTTCAGATTGGTGCTTGGTTTATGAACCCATCTCATAATTTAAGTTAACAACACCACCGTTCGTGATTTAAGTTAACGATGCATCAGTTTTTGAATTATAATTAGTGGGATGGATTATTACTTGGATTGTCTTTTATTGGGCTTTTCAGATTGGGGCCCAAGGGCCCAGTTCATGAGCCCATGTCATGATCTAACTTAACGACACAATGGTTTTTAAATTAGAATTAGTGGAGTAGAATATTACTTGGGTTTTTTTTTTCAGATTGGTGCCCAATTCACTGGCCCATGTCATGATTTAGATTAACGACACAACAGTTTTTGAATTCTAGTTAGTGGAATAAAAAATTACGCAATTGGGTTTTTCAGATTGGTGCCCAGTTCATAATTTAAATTAAAGATGCAATACTTAGAGAGTTACTTATTGCTGCTAGTTCCAAGTAGTCTGGGATAATGATCCTACAAATTTTGTTATGTTTTTTTGTTTTCTTTTCGTAAGATTTGTATTGGGTTTTTAAGATTGGTGCTTGTCTTTTGGTTTAAGTTAACAGCACAACAGTTCTCGAATTATAATTAGTGGTATAGAATTTTAGTTTTTTTTTTAATTGAGTTTTTTTTTTTCCAGATTACTGCCTAGTTCATGAGCCCATCTCGTGATGTAAGTTAATGACAACAATTTCAAATTATAATTAATGGAATAGAATTTTAATAACTTTGATTTTTTTTATTGAGTTTTTTTTTTCAGATTGGTGCCTAGTACATGAGCCCATCTCATGATTTAAGTTAACAGCACAACAATTTTTGAATTAATTAATGGAATGGAATGTTAATTACTTTGCTTGTTTATTTATTTGGGTTTTCTTCAGACTGTTGCCTAGTTCATGAGCCCTTCTCATGATTTAACTTAACAACACAACAATTTTGGAATTATAATTAATGGAATGGAATATTAAGTACTTTGACTCTTTTTCTTTCCATCATGGTCATTTTAGGGGGGGTGTGGCATGTAGAATCAACTCACCGTCAAATAGGCGGTTCATGACCTGATCTATAGTGTGGAAGTTTGAGACAAAAAACGATCTCCATCATCTGATTCAAGGCAGTCAACGTTGGAAATCCCAGGCTGCAGAGATAAATCTTCGGCTGTAGATATCGGTACCCTAAGACCGTTCTTCTTCCTCAAAATGCCCTTTGATAACTGAGCTTTGTAATAGAAGTCATAAATCTGTGATCTGTGCACTCTAATGGAGAGCTAGTTGTTAAACCTCACTTATTATTAGAACCATGCTTTTGTGTAATAGAACCATGTTTTTTTGTGAATTTCTCTCACTTATTATTAATTTTTTATAAATGCAGAGCTAATTGTTAAACCTCTAACTATTATGCTGCTCTTGACTATATATAACTGTCCTTTCTAGTAGAACAACTTTGGATATTATTCATATTAATTTGTGTGTTTTCACTTTACAAAATTCACACACTCATGTGCATTTGTCTTCTAAATTCTAAGTTCCTTTATACCGATATTGTTGTTCACAGTTCTCGAATTATAATTAGTGGTTGATTATATCAATGTTTCTTTCAGAGATCTGTTTGAGCAGGTTGAGCAGGACATGCCCCATGCGATAAATGTGACACCAGCAGAACTAGCGGCTATTGAACGAGTATATATGCTATCTCTTTTCCTTCGATTCACGCTTGTTTTGGTACCCATTTTAAGTTTATTATAAAATACCATCCATGGTTGGAATTTTTGGGAATGTGAACATGTCATATCACCAGATTATGTGGACATGGTTTCTTTTTTTCCTTTGTTTTCTGAAAACTGAGAAGGATGGTGAAAGGATTTGAACCTAAACCAAATGCTTTGTAGGTAGAGACCTAGCCACCCAATCACAGAGAACTTATTTGTTTAAATTGCAAACTTAATATAAATATTTAAAACTTTCATTGGCACTAGTGAACCCAATTTTGAAGAGTGTGACCTGGTAAGAACTAATCAAACCATGCAGCAACACTATTTCAAAGGGACCTTGTCAAACAAAAATATTTGTTATCTAATTGGATAACTATAGCTTTGGGGCAAACATTCTTCTTCCCTTATGCATATTCTTAAAATACAGTTTCTACATAACTTTTTCTGTTTTTTTTTTTGTTCCCATTGTGTTATATATGGCTCCAAAAATATTATCTCACAATAGCATATATTGATGAGATAAGAACCATTGTTTTGTGAATATTTAAAGGTGCTTATATTAGTTGTTGCTTGTTTCTGAATTGGCTCTTTGACTTTGGTGCTAGGGTCTGTAAGCTTGTAACCTCGCACTGGATTAGCTGGCTGGCTATCTTATCTTTCGTGGGCTTCTCATGACTATGGGAGCGATATATAGAAGCTGAAGAATGAGAGGAGCAGCAGCCCTGTACAGCTTTCCAAGGTTTGTCAACAGCCCTTAATTTAGTAATAATAGTGTTTTCGAGTTTTCAGCTTTCCAAGGTTTGCCAATTCAGAAGAAAGCAAACAATACCAAACACTTCATTAAATCTTAAAAAATAGACAAGTGTCACTATAAAAATTGTACGTCTCTTACTTGGGAAGATTCGCGACCATGAGATCTAAAATCTGTAAGCATCCATGCCCAAATACTTCATCAAGTCTACATCACTCTGTATATGAAGTTATGAACCTTTTCATCAGTAGAAAAATAAATTTGTGATTGGCTTTTGGTTATTTTTGTGTGTCTGGGAGTTTATTTTCTTTTATTCTGATGATTGTTTTAACTAAAATAACGGATGCTGTGTTTTTTTTCCAATTCTGTAGAGTGACTCATTGTTTACTTGTTTATTATTTAGCAGAAGTGGAACCAAAAAAATGGATTTTTAATATTTTTAATGTTATGGGTGTTTATTTTTCCTCATTTCTTGAAAAATAATGGTTTTTTTTTCTCCCCTGATATCCTCATTTTTCGAGGACTTTATTTTCTTTTTCGTATATTTTTTAATGTGTTTCTTTTTTTAAACTCCATTTTTATGAGTTTTATTTTATTTGATTTTTTATGCTACATTTTACAATGAGTATTGGACTTATTTTTCTGCTTTTTTTTTCTCCCTTTTCCTTATATTTTTTAATGGAATGTGTTATTATTATTTTCTCCTTTTGTATAAGATTTTTTATTTTAGTTGATCTTTTATGCTATATGTTATAATGAGTATTGGACTCATTTTATGTTCCCTTGTGAAGAAAAAAAGAGCCGAGATAGCGATATCATTGATTGTGTTCATGTCTCTCATCAACCAGCATTTGATCACCCTTTTCTCAAAAACCACACAATCCAGGTCTACTTTCTGATTCTTGGTTTCTGCTTTATGGTTTTATTATTTTTCTGCTTTGGAAGAGTTGGGTTGGTTTTTATTTGCTTTTCAGATGAGGCCTACGTTCCATCTTGAAGGCAAGATTTTGTTCCACTTTGATATTTTGAAATCATATGTTTTCTTTTCTGTTTAAGCTTTTTTTTTTGTAAGCATGCTATTCATACTTGACAGTTGAGTGGCATTTCATAAAGAATCTAATAATTAGTTGGTTTAGCCACTAGTTTAATATTTTGTAGTACAAAATATCATCATTATCGTCATCACATTCTTATCCCATCTATTTGGGGTCAACTATTTTGTAAATACAAAAAACAATTTTAAGGCCTGGGGGTCAAGTTCCCATAAAAGAAGCTGGGGCATATATATATATATATATATATATATATATATATATATATATATATATATATATATATATATATAAGCATGCAAATCAATGAAAGTATACCTTTGATCTTTTACTTATTAGCTTTCTAAAATATATGTACATTTCTTACTCTTAAGGTTAGTGGAGAGAAAATAACTTAAGCATTGGCAATATGCTCAGGTCAGATACCCAAATGAGGAAGGATATTTGGAACAAGTTTAATAGCCATGTGTGTCATTGTCATGCATGCATCGAATGCCAAAAAATATAAGAATGCTGCTGAGCAGAGGTAAGCGTATTTCTAGCCATTTATGGAAGGTTTCTATTGTCTTTTGTAGTTTGTCTTTTGGAATTATAGTGGCACAATAGTGTGGACTGTGGACAGGTTAGCATTGATGAGTGAAATTTGGTAAAGGATTGGAATCTGTGCTCAACAAGTGATTTGCATAGCTTAGGTTAAAATCCTTGTGAAATTTTATATTTTATAAGTCTAAAAAGCTGCAATATCGATTTTGTTTTCACTAAAGTTTATTAGTATCGGTTTTTTTGAATAGGTGGCAAGATCAATAACCTGAATATGTTCGATGCAAGAGGATATGATCGCTCTCGAAAGTTTCTTTTGTCAGGTAGATGATCATCAAGCTGCAACTACAGAAAGCATTGAAGGAACTAAATGAATAGTTAAAAGCTGGTGACATATCTGGGTCAAGAGCATCTCCCGCTCTTGATTCCATCTATCAAGAGCATCCAAATACTAGAGTTGCTCAGTCTTTCTCATCTCTTCCCCTTTCAGCAACTTCTCAAAAGTTTTACAATATTCATTTTTCTGGTAATCAATCTCTACCTTATGCTCAGTAATTGCTGCAGTCATTTGTTGTCTCTCATCGTCCCTGATTTCAAATTCCCAATTAAAATTGAAAAACCTAATTTGATTGTCTCTGCTATCCAACTCAATATGTAACTCTTGAGTTTTATGCCTGCATCTCCTCTCTTCTCTAACCACATAGCCATTCATACGTTAGGTCCTCTCTTAACTCGACGGTTTCTTTTGAAATTATATGAGTGGGATCCGAAATATATCTCCATAACATAGAGACATGAAATATAGTGTGAACTCAGTTTGTAGTGTTCCTATTCGGTATGCAGGGGTTGTGTCGCAACCTACGTCATTATCCTAATCTAAGTTTCTTACTGATGTAATTAGTAGCTTTTAATTTCGGTTTCATACCAACACCACTGTGGTGTAATATTCAATAGCCAATTAACCTCAAGAGGTTAGGTGAGCTGGCCAGGTACCTGCTTCCAAAAGCAGGAGACCTGAGTTTGAATCCCTTCCCCCACTTGAGGCCACCCTAGGGATTTATATCCTGTGTTGACCCAGCATGTGCTGAATTTGGGGTGCGCATGTGCCCCTGGGATTAGGCGGGTGCTCTAAGAGGCCCAGATACCCAGGTTATCAAAAAAAAAAAAAATTCAATAGCCAATACGGCCCAAGCAAAAGTAGGGCACTCTCCACCCAGTTCTGCCTATCAAAGTTTAAGGCTCTAGGTGTAACTCCATGTAATTCAACAATCAAGAGGTCAATGGTCCCTAAGGATATGGTCTCTCTGATCAAAGGACACTTATTTATGCATTTATAATTTTCATGATGCATTATTAGCTCAAATTTTACAGCCTTTGCATCAGAAAATTAATATCTTATTAAATCTGCATTTTCAACAGATTTTTAGATCTTACACCTGAGTACTCATAAATTCATACAAATTCTTCAAGGCTGATCTTTGGGTGATTCCACATCTCATTGAAAGGGGACTCACCAAAGCACCTTTTCTAAGTCAAATCATCTAGAAATCATTTCTGGATTGGTCATAGTGATCCAAGCAAAATGACCCTGATTTTTTTATAGTTTTACACTATAGATTTCAGGCTAGTCTTTGTAATTGGGGTTTTCTCCCAAACTACTGGTCCAAATTTTGTAAATTGTACATGGTTTGTTCTGAGGGAATATGTCTACTCTCAGAATTCACAAACTAGTGACAGGGCCGAGGTGTAATCCCAAATTGTTATAAGCCAAACCAGTTAAGTTTTTAGTGGTGGTTTAAAACCGCCGCTAAAAACGATATATTTTGTAGTGTGGGTGCTAAAAAGACACCAGAGTCATATGCATTGTATTGAATGGTCAATCTGCATTGTACTGAAATTGCCTTTCACTCTTTGTTTGTCTTATTTGTTTCTTTGTTTTTGAATTCTGAGGATTCATTTCGTTCTGTGAGATATCCAATTGGGTTTTGAGAATGATAGCCATCTGAAATTACATAATTTTAGTTATCTTTATGTTAGAGTTTAGACATGGACTGGTTGAAGTATTTATGTGGTTGATGAATTAATTATCAACAAAAAGAAAAGCATGGTAAATGAATATAATTATCATTTAAAGGTTGATACTTCTGATTAATATTTTTTAGTGCATTGAAAAGGCTTCGAAATTGAGATACTTTAAATGAATTTCACGATTAAATAAAGGTTAAAGCATTTGATGCCTTTTCTTTCACTACTTTAGTTCTCTGTGTAGATGTCAGAACAGTTCAATCAAGAACTCTCTTTGTCTAGTTAAATTCCCTTTGGTCTATTCAATGCTATGTTTGATTTCTCAGGTATGTGGCAGAAGGATGCAACATCTACAAAAATAATGATGATTGGATGATCTTGACTGTTTGATCTAGAATCCGCAAATGGATGGTTAAACATTTTGTGGGCAACAATTCGAATTTAATGCTCAAAATTGCATTGATGATGTGGTTAGTATGCTCTTATCAGTGTGATTGTCTTGTCTGTGTGCACCATCCGCATGATAGGTGAGTTGCCCCATCCCACACAAACCATCTTTCGGTTCATATATTTATTTGCTCATGGTAACCATTAAGTTAGTAATATCCTTCTCTGAAAGATTAATGGAGAAAAGGTCTCATGCTCAGGGATTTAAAGACCGATATATATCAGCATATCAGCTGGGTCCCAGGCTAATACATATCAGATATATCAGATAGGTATCCGCCAAACTGGCTGATATTAAAATATATATATATTTTTAAATACAGAAAATCTAAAATAATTTTTTTCTTTCTTTCCAAAAGGGCATTTCTTTTATTTTGCCCAGTTCATATCGGCAAATATGTGACCTGATCGACTCTATATTTGACACCATATTGGATGGTGCCTAAGCCGATACATATTGGCTATATCCAACACATATTGGCCAATATGTGTTGGATATAGCCAATATTTATAATCATGCTCATGCTTATCCTATGAATCATTTGAAAAGCATGGCCTGATATTATATGCCTTTGACCCTCTACCATATATAAGCTTCAGTGAGATTTTGATTAGAAGATGTGCTACTTTGTTGATAATATCTCATTCTACTAGGCTGCATTGATCTTGTGCGGATCTCATTCATGGCTCCAGCTGCAGTTTCAAATACACTGAAGCCTCGAGGTATCTGCATAAGCTTTATGCAACTTAGAATTTTATAACAATTTATTATTGTTATTCACATACCAAATACTTAATGGTTGTATTACTCTAGATGCTTTCATTTGCTTTTGCTTGAAGTTTAAAATTTTTTTAGAAATGTTGTAGATGCTAGTCTTGTTGTAGATGCTATAATTTGCCCATTTTGGAAGAATATTTGCCCATTAGGTAACCCTGATTTATACAAATATTATTTTTTACCATCCAAATAAGTTGTTAGCCAAAGTCCAGAATGAAAAGGAAGCTCCCCACCTCACGCTAATACATTTCACAAGCATAAGCAAAATATAAATACAAGTGTACGTCTGAAAGTGTTCTTTTAAAACGCTTTTGGGGTTGCTCAGTTCAAGATTTAGGAGATTTTTTTAGTGTCATTAATTTTTTGTTTCCGATTTCTTTATGTCCCTAGTCAACATGTTTTTATTATTACTATTATCAGTAGTTATTATAATTAATTTTATCATTATTATTATTATCCAACTAGCGTATCTGAGCAGCATTGGAACCCCACTGTCACACAAGTCTATAATCCACAATGCTTGATATTATATTCCTTACTGCTTTCCGAATTTTCATTTCTTGAATTTTCTCACCTGCTTTAACAATGAAACTTGACTCTCAAAACAGTTACAAGCAGTTCACAGTGGGCATACGTAAATGAGAGCCACTCATACAATTTCTTTAAGCTTAAATTGCAAAGAAAACATGGTCATGGTCGAAACCATTAAATAAAATGGGAATATATGCCCCGTAGAACAAATTGCAAATATTTTTTTGGTTTCTCAACTGTCACCCATGAACTTCTCTCACCATGCAGTACTTGTAGGCTTCCCCTCTTACAAGAGATTTGTGTTTTTCTAGTATTGTAGCTTTCTAGTATTGTAGCTTTCCCTCTCTTGTGAAATCTGCACTGCTTCTTGCTTTAACTTCATGCATTTGAGTACTTTTTTATTTTTTCCAATATGAAATCTTCACACCATGCACCTGAAAACATCAATCCTTCCATTTCCTTTGTAAAAATCTTAAAAAATATTAGAATCACCAATCAACTTCTGGCAATTGGTCACAACACATCGACAAAAAGCCAAGACATTCTGAATTTAGAATTTTAAATCTAGACTGAATCGTATAGTCTGGAATGATGCAATTACAAATCTATAGTAATGCTGAAATGGGTGTGATTGCAAGCAATCATTCAATTGCTGCATGGGTCCCCAGCCGTTGGTGTACTCTACGTGTAGGTCCCTTTTTTTGTAGTGCCCGAGCGCATATCCTCGGCCCTCATATATATATATATATATATATATATATATATATATATATATATATATATTTCATTCATTGGTACAAATAATTTTATAAGGAATATTTATATCCTAACACACTTATTAATTTTTTCCTCTTGAAGTGCAAAAATGATATACATAAATCATCATTTAACCTTTGAGGTCGTAAGTTTTTTGGCTCAGGTTGCAGGGGTCATCTGGGCACCAAACTTGGCCTAGCTAACCAGGTGGTAGCTTAAGCAATGATCATAGACAACATTGGATTGAATTATATGCAATTTAAAAAATTGCATTTAAAAAAAGCATTAAAAAAAAAGTATAAAAAAATATTATTTTAAAAAAAATTGCATAAACAATCATCAACGTAATTTTTTTTTTTTAAATTTGCATGAAAAAATCACTTTCAAAAGCAGTGGTTTTTTTCTATGACTGTTAAGAGTAGTCGTTCTTGAAGTTCATAAACCATTATCGTGTGTAGTAGTAAAAAAAAAAACCATTATTTTTTTTGCGACTGGTTAGGGCAATAGATTTTTTGAAAAAAATCACTATCAAAGACGATTATTTTTTGAAAAAATCACTGTTTAAGATAGTGATTTTTTTGACTTTTTCACGTAGTGTCAACCTTTGAGGTGGTAAGTTTTTTAGCTCAGGTTGCAGGGGTCATCTAGGATCCAATCTTGGCCTAGCTGACCAGGTGGTAGCTTAGGCAATGATCATAGACAACATTGAATTGACTTATATGCAATTATTTTGTTGTGACCTTTGTCCTTAATAATCCAAATTTCAATTATTTTGTTGTGACCTTTTTTTCTAAGTTTTGTGAATTGTCCATATCAATTTGCTTTCTCTTGGATGCTAAGATCCCCCTCCCCCCCCACACACACACCCACCCACCCACCCAATCTGCTTCACTTGTTGGATGATAGCATTTGGTCTTTGTTATGTTATTGTAAAGTTCAATAGCAATGTTTGTCATTGTTGGGCCCCCCCTTTGGCACATGCGGGTGGGGGAAGCTTTGATGCATGTAATCTTCTCAGACTAAGCTCAACACCTGATGTGGCCTTTAAATTTAAAAGCTTGAAATATATATATATATTGACTTCTCATGCGCAACATCATCATTACTACATAGAATGAAGGTTAAAGGTGCATATGATGTGAGTATCCTTTTTTTCTATTCTTCTTAAGGGGTGTGCATGTTGTGTGTGACTTGATGTTGTTTACCTTAACATTTTGGACTTAAAAACTTCAAGCAGATAGACATGCACTGAATGCTCACGCGCATGACACGTGCATTCTACTAGTCTGTCATAAACTAGAATTCTGATTTTGTGGTGCTGTTTTGTAGGTTGATGGATGGATAATTACAGTTACTATTGAGTGAAGATATTGGAGAATGGGAGATCATACTTTTGCAATTGCTTTTGTGATTATGCACCACTCTTGATGGCTTTATTTGGATTGTTGTTGGAGAATGTGTGATTTTATATTTACAACTAGGGTTTGATGTTCACTCAACTTGAACATTGTAAATATATATTCATTTTGCTCATATCAAATTTCAATTTATGCAGGTTTAGGTCTGGTGTTATTGCTTAAAAATTTGATGTGGGATTTGATAGGGTCGTTCATTTTATCAGGGAATGCAAATTGGCTTAAGTGAACAGTTATACTTGTTTTTAGGGCTGCCAGCATTCGATTGAGCCAAAATTGTGGCTAATCAATGAAAAAAAGGGAGCGGCAATTTACACCCATTTTTGGAGTAACTATTAAGTACCACACAGTTTTTCGTGGACAAGAACTGTTGACTGATTTGAAGCAGTCGATGGAGATTGTTTTTTGTTCCAATATTACCCATGATAGATCATAAGATCATGGAGCTCCTATCAGACGGTCATATGTTGATTTCACATGGCACACATCCCCAAAAAGAGAAGGTCAACTCCTTAATTTTTCCATGACTTAGGTCACTTTTTGGGGATATGTGCTATGTGAAATTAACATCTAACCGTCTGATTGGATCTCCATGATCTTAAGATCTATTTGGAAGATTGGAACAAAAAATAATCTTCATCGTCTGATTCAAAAAGTGAAATGGTTATCGTCTAAGAAAATTTGTGTGGAACTTACTCCAAAAACGGGTTTAAATAGTCGCTCCAATGAATAAAAGGGCATGTGCCTGACCCGACCCACCCAATCGATAGGTCAAGGATATATGCTTGACTAGACCCGAAAATATGAACTATTCCAATAAACCTCTTATTTTTCTTTGAATATATTAGATGATATAGATCGTTTCTCAAAATAAAAAACCAAAAATGGGTGTAGTTAAATGTTTTGCACATTCAAAATCTTAAAGCTAATCTCTTATCTGTTAGTAGTCTTACCAAGTCCTTAAATTGTTTCATAACTTTGTCCTACTCGGTGCATTTTACAAGACCTGACTTTGTAGAAAACTTATGGCATGGGGTTCGAGCATGGTGGCCTATACTATTTTGGCTCTAAGAGACCTCGGGTTGCTTCTTCTTTGTCTTCCTTTCCAACTCATTTACCTTTGATTGAGGGCTATAGATATTATGTGACTCTTATTGATGACCATTCTCGATGCACATAGGTGTACTTACTAAAATCTAAAGATGAGGTACTCAACACCGATATCATCTTCTCTATCATGATTCATACTCAGTTTGGGAAGACCATTAAGGTTTTTCGCTCTGATAATGGTGGTGAGTACACATCTTTAACATTTCAGGACCATCTCAACAAGGCAGAGACCTACACCAATTTACGTGCCCTTATACTTCTCAACAAAATGGTGTTGCGGAGAGTAAGAGTAGGCACCTCATGGAAGTGACTCGTTCACTTCTTCGTGGCATGCAAGCACCTAAATCTTTCTGGTCCATAGCTTTACTTACTGCTACATTTCTCATAAATCGTACACCCACGCGCATTTTGAATGGTCAATCTCCTATGCATATCTTAAAGCTAATCTCTTATCTATTAGTAGTCTTACCAAGTCCTTAAATTGTTTCATAACTTTGTCCTACTCGGTGCATTTTACAAGACCTGACTTTGTGGAAAACTTATGGCATGGGGTTCGAGCATGGTGGCCTATACTATTTTGGCTCTGAGAGACCTCGAGTTGCTTCTTCTTTGTCTTCCTTTCCAACTCATTTACCTTTGATTGAGGGCTATAAATATTATGTGACTTTTATTGATGACCATTCTCGATGCACATAGGTGTACTTACTAAAATCTAAAGATGAGGTACTCAACACCGATATCATCTTCTCTATCATGATTCATACTCAGTTTGGGAAGACCATTAAGGTTTTTCGCTCTGATAATGGTGGTGAGTACACATCTTTAACATTTCAGGACCATCTCAACAAGGCAGAGACCTACACCAATTTACGTGCCCTTATACTTCTCAACAAAATGGTGTTGCGGAGAGTAAGAGTAGGCACCTCATGGAAGTGACTCGTTCACTTCTTCGTGGCATGCAAGCACCTAAATCTTTCTGGTCCATAGCTTTACTTACTGCTACATTTCTCATAAATCGTACACCCACGCGCATTTTGAATGGTCAATCTCCTATGCATATCTTGAGACCCAAAGTCCCCTTGTTTTCTGTTGACCCTCGTATCTTTGGATGCACTTGTTTTGTTCATGATCTTTGCATCCAAAGGCAGAAGTTAGATGATAAGGCTATTCGACATATTTTTGTGAGATATTTTGATATGTCAAAAGGTTATAGGTGTTATAATACCAAACGAGAAAATTATTCACTACTACGGATATGTCTTTCTTTGAGGATGTTCCATACTTCTCTTCTCAGCCGTCCACTCCTGAGATACCTATTATGGTTCTTTGGATCCGTAATGAGCCCTTACAGAGTATTCTTGCTTAGCCAACAACCTCTCCTATGGAGCCTACTCCTGATGGTCGATTGCCTATTCGTCTCACATATCAGTGCCGCAATAGAACTTTGCCTCATGGTTTTTCACCATTGCCAGAGGTTCCCTTGGAGTTAGCACCCTCAGGTATACTTGCACCCACTTCTCCTTTGCATTCTCCTGCTATTATTTTTGCTCCCTCTACTACTGATGATCTTGATCTTCCTAGTCTTCATCGTAAGGGTAAGAGAAGTTGTGTCACTCCTTGCCCTATTGCTCAGTATGTCTCTTATCAAGGCCTTTCTCACTCTTATTGTGTTGCCCTTGAAAGAGCTTCTATTATTTCTATTTCTCACTATTTCAAAGAAGCTCTAAAAAATCCCTAATGGATTGTTGCTATGGCTGGGGGAATAGCTGCTCTTGAGAGGAATAAGACCCTTTTACGCGATGGGATTCAGATGTAAGCTTGATGCATTACTTTCACACAGAGGATCCTTGCCGTTCCAGTTGATGGTTAGGATTAGCTTTATACCAACGTAAAAATAAAACTTATATTTATATGCAATTATAAGTGATACATACCTTCAGAAGGACCATTTTACATTTTGTTTTTAGGAGATAGAGAATTAGGTACAACTTTTTTTTTTTTTTTAATATCGATTACAAAATGATTTCATTGCAAGTGACAGAAACTTACAATGAGAGGACAAAGAAAGAAAAAACAGCCAAAAAAAAGAAAAGAACTGGGATAGCAATAAAAAAGGACTGCCCCCAACCAGCACAGACCTACAGAAGCCTAAAAGCAAACCACGTGGAACACAGAGAAGGCAGGTTTAGGGATCACTTCCCTGAATGTGCTTAAACTGTCTGAACTTCAGTTCTTCTATAGGCCAATCTTTAAAGAGTTTAGACAAGGCAGCCCTATCCAGCATAATAGATATGATGGTGACGATGATCTCAGAACTAGATTTACCCACACCTAATATTTATCCTCTGTCCTTTAGAAATATTTCCCAGGATTCTTCCTTATCAACTTGAGTTTCACGTGCTTGAACCGTTGACTTCTTTAAATCAAACAATGGTGACCATTTTTCGCCCCAATCTTCCACTAAATGGCTCATGAAATCATGGGGCTACCATCAGAGGATGGATTTTGATTCCACTTGACACACATCCCTAAAATTGAACATGATCATCATCGTGGTTCTTGGATCACTTTTGGAGATGTTTGCCATGTGGAGTTAAAATTTGTTTATCTGATGACAGGCCTATGATTTCCAGATCCATTGTGCGAGAAATTGGAGTAAAGGAAGCTCTCCATCGTCTGATTCGAAGCAATCAATGGTTTAAGCATAAATTAGGGTTGAGAAGAAGGAATCTTGGGCTGAAAATAGGGTTGTCAATAGGTCGGGTCTACCTAAATCCTGATGTACCCGACCCTATTTTTTTACTTGGTTGGATACATAAAATTTACCCCTGGGGTAGGTTGGCCATGGGATATCCTACCTGACCCGATAATTTATATTAAAAATTTATGAAAAATAGAGGTTGTTATCGGGTTTTTAGGCCGGGTCAAGCTAGGTTAGGTGCACCATTGGGTTGTATTGGGCATATGCCTTTTTTTTATTGGACAACCAAAACTTTAAGTTTGAAGGTCATGATGCAAAAATCCAAACCCTCTTATTTAAAGGTTATTATGTAAAGATCTTTACGTCAGAGATTAGCACCAAATTGCACAATTGCATATATGATTACATTGTGACTACATTATCATGATTGTTGGATAGCACACACTCAATTGTAGCAATTTAATCATGGATGCTTGATATAGTTGCTCAATCATAGTTGCTTAATTGAGAGAAAAATAGACTGCAGTCTCTCCATCGTACCTATGTGACTAAAGAAAAAGTTACGTAGATAAACAAGAGTTGCTCATTTTCTATCTATGCCTCCCCTTTTGTGCTAGTATTAGGTACGTGCACAGGGACCAAATTCATTGACTTTTTGAAAAAGTAGTGAATAATTTGGTAATTTTTGAAAATTTGAATAAAAAATCCATAATTTTTGTGAATTAAACGGAGAGTAATTATCTAGTGTATGCCACAAAGAACCATACTTTACACCTAGGGCTCTCAATGAGTCGGGCTGGGGTTCAACCCGACCCTAACCTACCCGGACTGGATACCCAAATTTCTCATCCCGACCCTAACCCGGGTTGCATTGCACTTAGTCCGGCCTAGGCCGGGGGCCGGTCTTGGGTGTTTTTCTAGGCTATTTTTTCTAATAAAATTTGGTTGGGCTGTTTTTCTGGGCTATTTTTTCAAATAAAATTTGATTTGGCTTGGGCTATTTTTTTTCTAATAAAAGTTTGAAGAAGGTTAAAATTTTAATTAAATAATTATATTAACATTATAGAGGCTCAGATACGTACTTTTATTCAAATATTTTATTTTAGTTTGTTGCACAATGGCTATAACGGACAACGGTTACTTGAAAGGACAACGGTTATAACGAACAACGATTAATCTTTGAGCATTTATATATATATATATATATATATATATATATATATATATATATATATATATATATATATATATATATATATTATCCGGGTGATGGAACACTCAACCCAAGCCCGCCCCAGATTGATCCGGGTTGCAACATGTTTACCCCAGTTTGGATACCGGGTTGGGTGGGTGCGGGCTCAAATCCGGCCCAGCCCGGCCCATTAAGAGCTCTGATTCCTGGCTTTTCTCATAAATGATCATTTTCCTGTGTTCTTTTATTTTTTCTAGAAAAGCATAGAATCGGCCAAAGATAGGGACATCGTATGACCATAGTGCATCCGATATTGTGTTGTATATAGTATAAGCTAATTTTTTGTCAATGTAGGATCTGTGGGAGATTGAAGACATTTGTCAGTCCAATTGTTCAAAATTGATTCCTATAGCTATGCTACTCGGTCTCATATCATGATAACACTAGAAAGTCGCTCGTATAAATAAAGAAAACACAGACTTCATTAGCTGACGGTATTCAAAAGCGGCTTAATTGAAAGGCCAATTACAGAGACAAAAGCTAAAATAGAATGTAGTAAAACGACATATAACCCCAAAAATGACTACGAGGTTGCGTCGTCGTCGTTCTCCTCTTTGGAAGAGTATGAGGTAGTCATCATAGGCATGTGGGAGCTAGTCTTGTTGTCCTAGCTTTCATCGTGATGATGTTGCATGAGAGGTATCCAATGCGTCATGGTGTGTTTTAATAAAGTTTTGTGTTGGTTTTATTCTTTGGCTAGAAGTCAGAAAGAAAAAAGCTAGTCGTTCTAGAGAAATCCAGATGAAGAAAAAACAAGGTCTGCTATAATAAATTGTTTTAATTAGCTAAAAGGGCACCTTTAAATTCGCACCCACTGAATCTTGCGGGGCACCTACGCTAAAACCAATTGATTGCTTTAAAATCAGATGATGCATATAGTTTTTCGCTCCAATATTTCACACAATGGATCTTAGGATATGTGCCAAATGGAATGGAAAACTGACCGTCAGATAGGTGCGCCATGATCTAAAGATCCATTGTGTGAAAGATTGGAGTGAAAAACGATCTCCATCACCTGATTTAAAGCAATTAATGGGTTTTAGAGTCGATGCCCCGCTAGATTCGATGGGTGCGTTTAAAGTTGCCCTTTCCAAAAAATCTAGCTGGTGCAGAGAAAAAACAAGGAGAGAAATTAAAGGGTACCTCTATTAGCGCCTATCCAATCTCTGAAAGCGTCTACATGTGCAACCCCTTTAATATCGTTGATTGCTTTGGATCAAATAATGGAGATTGTGTTTCACCCCGATCATCTACACAATAGATCTTGAGATCATGGCACACCTATCAGACAGTCAGTTTGTGATTTCAGATGTCACATATTTCCATGAAATAACAATAGCCCTTGAATCATATGGCACATATCATGCTCAAATGTGATTTTATGGCATTTGTTGGAGATATGTTACACTTGAAATCACAAACTGGCCGTCTGATAGGTGTGCCATGATGTCAAGATCTATAGTGTGGAAGATTGGGGTGAAACACGATCTCCTTCATCTGATCCGAAGCAATCAATGGCTTTCAAGGGGTCTAGGATGTGGGTGCTTTTAGTAAGTAGGTGGGCGCGAATAGAGGTACCTGTAATTAAATAGCATTTCTTAAAAAGTTAAAAACAAGGAGAGTACTTAAATAGCATTTCTAAAATAGTTAGCCGAGAAAAAAAAGCGGAGAGTGATTATCTAGTATATGTCACAAAGAACCATACTTTACACCTAGGGCTCTCAATGAGTCGGGCTGGGGTTCAACCCGACCCTAAACTACTCGGACCGGATTCCCAAATTTATCATCCCGACCCTAACCTTGGGTTGCAATGTACTCAGCCCGGCCTAGGCCGGGCTGGTCTTGAGTGTTTTTCTAAGCTGTTTTTTCTAATAAAATTTGGTTGGGCTATTTTTTCAAATAAAATTTAGTTTGGCTTGGGCTCTTTTTTTTCTAATAAAAGTTTGAAGAATGTTAAAAATTTAATTAAATAATTATATTAACATTATAGAGGCTCAGCTACGTACTTTTATTCATATATTTTATTTTAGTTTGTTGCACAACGGCTATAGCGGACAACGGTTGCTTGAAAGGACAACAATTATACAATGGTTATAACGGACAACGATTAATCTCTGAGCATTTATATATATATATATATATATATATATATATATATATATATATATATATATATATATATATATATATATAGGAAAATGTGTCCATCCTCCATGGCAGGACGGTCGCTTCCACGTGGCACCCAAAATATTGTTTCGATGCCACGTGGAGCTTAAGTGTATTTCTTAGATCATCTTTGAAAAAAAAAGTTGAAAACTCATCTCCGCTGTGTATTTTTTGAATCGTGAAATGTAGACCAATGAAACCCGTCAAACTTTGACTTGTGGGTTTAAAAAGTTTTTTTTCGATTTTTCTTGTTTTAATATTGATCTGAACCGTCCACCTGTGCTCCACATGGCACCCAAATAGTGTTTTGGGTGTCACGTGGAGCTCCATGTGTATCTTGGAGGACGGTCACCGTCCTCCATTGGAGGACCTAATCGGCTCCCATATATATATATATATTATTTAGGTGATGAAACACTCAACCCAAGCCCGCCCCAGATTGATCCGAGTTGCAACATGTTTACCCCAATTCGGATACCGGGCTGGGTCAGGTGCGGGCTCAAATCCGGCCCGGCCCGGCCCATTGAGAGCTCTATTCACACCACTTAGATTTTGAGTATTTCCACCCAAAATGGTAGGAAACAAAAAAGTGACCGAAACTCAGAAAGGTGCAGAATTTGTGTGGGTCTCACAGCCACTGCCGAACACAGGAAAAACCTATAGACAACTTTGATTTTGTACTTTTTGGGCGATGTACCCAGATTCCAAGCATATCTTTCTATTCAAACATTCCCTTGGTACTCTGGTCATTTTTTGGATTTGCCATATGAAAGATGTACCGTGAAATTACATAATCCGTCACACATAATAACCATTAGTTTTAGATGGTGTGTTGAGGGATTTGAATTGAATTAAAAATGAAATTATTTGTCATCTCAATCTCTTACACCAAAAATCTTAGATATGGTATTCCTATCAAATGGTATATATGTAAATTCCATATCATATACATCTCAAATAGTGACTCGAGTACCAAGTCTGCTCATGCTCGTGGTACTGAGCCCATCTCAACTCGAGTTTCATGTGCTTAAACCTTTGACTTCTTCAAATAAGATGATGGAGATCGTTTTTTGCCTCAATCTTTCACATAATGGACCTTGAGATCATGCCCCTACCTTCGGACATCGGATTTTGATTCCACATGACACACATACTAAAAAGTGAATTCAATCATGCCTGCATATCAAACAAGGTTCTTAGACCACTTTTTCATCAAACGAGATTTTTGTCGAGTGAATCTAAATTTGATTTTCTAATGGTAGACACATGATTTATAGTAATATTATGTGGATGTTTGGGGCAAAAAAAGATTTTCATCGTTTGATTCGGAGCAATCAATGGTTTAAGCATGTGAAACTGGGGTTGAGAAGAAAGAATCTGGGGTTGAAAATAACCCGACCCAAATTTTTTACTGGGCTACATAAAATTGACCCGTCAGGTCATTGGGCAAAAATTGGACCAGAACTAATTTTTTATATATGAGATTTATGGAAAATAGGGGTTTTTATCGGGCCGAGCTAGGCCCAGTCAGGTGCACCATTGGGTTGGGTCGAGTTGCACATGCCATTTTTTAATTGGATAGCCAAAATTTTGACCTGACCCGACCCAACCTATCCCATCCCATCTCATTCCATCCCATCCCATCTGGTTGCGCATAGTTTAAATGGTGTATGATCATTTAAGCATCATTTTAATCATTTACATGATATTTAAAAGTCGAGTCCTAAATGTTTAGGCCATGATTTTTTAAGTAGAGATGTGATTGTTAATGGGGCGAGTCAATTCGATACTTGACTCCCACAAATTAGTTTTTTTCCGAGTCGGATATATATATATATACTTTTTCAGTCAGTTCAGGTCAAGCACCAATGTCAAATCGATTGACTTAAAGGTTGGGTCCAACAAAAACTGGGTCAATTCAACTTGACTCTACATGATATTTTATATATAAAATCAAGCAAAATAGAGTTTTAAACTGGGTCGAGTTATATTTTCGTATTGGGTCACATTTCCCGCTGATAACAAAAACTTCGGTCCAATCTAATCCGACTAAAATCACATGAAAGATGCTAATTTGGGATGCGCACGTGTTCCTGGGACTAGGCGGGTCCAAAAACGAAGAGAAGCCCTTATTTAAAATTGGGTGCTAATAAGGGTATTTATGTAATCTTCCATTCCCCACCGACTAATCATTCGACCGTTTCTCATTTAAAATTGGGTGCTAATAAGGGTATTTATGTAATCTTCCATTCCCCACCGACTGATCATTCGACCGTTTCTCATTTTATATTTATAATCAATCAATTTTCACCGACTCTCTTCATTCGGACATTGGGAGAAATACCTCTCTCTCTCTCCTCTCCAAAATTTAGGGTTTAGGACTTCCGATCCGCAGTGGGTTTATGCAGATCGTTCTCTACCTATCTCTCGTCTCCTCGTCTCCTCTTCTCCACTCTCTGTCTCTCACATCCTTGCATATACTAGTATATCTCTCCTCTCCTCGTTTCATTCAATCAATCGATTAATTGATCAACTTGTTTAGGCTTTTGAGATATCTAGGGTTTTAATTTTTTACTTTTTCTTTTTTGTCAGGTTTCTATTTGAAGCATTCTTTTTATTATCAAGGATGGCGGCTGTTTCAGGTAAATTAGGGTTTACATATTAGATAATTGATAGATTAGAGTTTATATTCATTATGTTTTATGGATTTTGGATAAATATTAATGGACGTTGTGTTTTTTGTAAGATTTTAGGAAATAACCAGGTTTAAAGATTGTAATTACGTTTTTTTTTTGAGAAAAAGATTGTAATTACTTAGATTAGGGAATCTAAGCATGTTAGTTCATAAATGGGTTTGTATCATGTTTTTTTTGGGTTTTAGAGATTTGAAAGAAATAGATGATTTTAGATGGTAAAAATGAAGAAAAAAGAGGCTATTAGGTTAGATCGAGGGGTTCAATAGAGGATTTTAGATGAAATTTGAGGTGAATTGTCCGGGAATTAACCAAGTCAAACTTTACCAAACATGTTCTCGGTCCCGTACATCTAATTTACAAAATTTGGCAAGGGATTGGGCATATCTAGACGCTTGGAGTCTAAAATTGTGATACCTGGCTAGATTATATAACCAAAGATGAGTGCAGCCTTCTTTTGAGGGCTACATCGTGTGGTTCCAGTAGAATTGTATCTGGCCAACAGACTCCCAATGGGAAATCAAGAATTGGTAATTGATGGCTTAAATTCTGTTGTTATATACTTATATGGCAGATGGAATGCCCCATACCATGTCATGCTGTGTAATACACTCGTCCTTACGGGCACATGTAACCCAGGTGCAGCCACGAGTATTTCTTTTTCAATTGAATTTGGAGCATTGGATGCGAATATGACACTTATTTTGAGGAGTCTTGGTGCCAGATGGACATGTGTGATGTGTCACCATCTCGACATCCCTGTTTCTAACCAGTTTTTTGATGAAGGACTATTGATCTCAAAAAGTGAGTTCTACTGCAGCTCATCTTACTAAATGTGCCAGTGATACTTGATGTGACCTGCTCGCTTGAAATGGAAACTTTTTCATCAATTACAGCCTCATTCTTTGGTCCACACAGTGGCAGCAGCGAGTAAAGTCATAGCTGTTGCAAGGATTTACAAGACTGAAAAAAGGAAGTGCAAAGTTGCACATCTGCAGTCAAGTAGTGGCAAAACAGGGGCTTAATAGGGTCTGAATTGCAGTGGCTACCATTTCTCGATAAAAGACCTGCGCAACTCCCAATTCTCAGCAGATTTTCTTTTCTATTTTATCGCTGCTCCTCTTATTTATTTTCAGCCATTTTGGAGCATCAATATCAGCTTTGTACTGGGCCTTATTTCTGGCCCTGAACTTTCCAACAAATCTGAACCTTCTTGGACCCCCTTTCTGGCCCAACAACCAACCCAGTTAGCAGCCTCTTGGGTCTCTTAAAGACCCAAGTAAGGGATCATTTTCTGGACTCTTTATTCCCTCTCCTTTTCATCTTCCACATCGTTTGTTTCCCATTATCTTTCCTTACTTTAATTCTTGGTTCACATCATCATGTTCACTCGGTAAATATTAAAAATCTAATATTTATTACTTGGGCTTATCGAAGATGCAGTTTTTTTGTTCCTAGGAGTGAGGGTCATGATGTATGGTGTGGCAGAACTTGTTCTGGCCAAATTGATGGTGATTGATAAAGCTTTAATTATTATTTGTCCCTCTTGTCTTGGTCATGTGGTGATTACTTGAACATTACATTACTTTGAGCAAGTGAGCAGTGTTGATGCAACTTATATCTTTGCAAATATGAACATTAAATGGTTAATTAGCTCATATTTTTCTCCCCTTTTCATATTACACCATATTAAAGTACATATGGATATTTTTATGGTGGCTTGTCATGATTGTTATTTACCTAGGCTACTTCAGTTTTGACTTGCCAGTTAAAATGAGGAAGAACAATTTCATTATGCTCCTTTGTCTATTTGCACTTAAAAGGCTGGTCGTATATAGCTGTCTTATTAGCTGTCTTATTAGCATATCTGGTTGGTGCATTTCACTGTTGGCATCTCCTTGCATCTTGTTCTAGAAATATTTTGTACTTCATGATTTTTAATGAGATTTGTTTGTTTGTAAAATGTGGGCTATTTTTTTGTCAAAGCTTATTATATTTCGAATTTCGGGTCATAAGTCTATACTGTGCTTCTATTAGTTCAATGGAGTACCTCAGTCTCTTCATTTTCTTCATCATTGTCATAGGGTAATCAATAGGCTAGGTTGGGGTAATCGGTCTCCAGGCTCAGCTTGTTGCGAGCCATGCTTGGGTAATGGTTCAAGCTCAGCAGTCCACTCCAAGATATAGGTATGCCAACATTTCCTATTCAGATCTTCCCTGACTTGCTTATGCTATTTAGGCCGTGCTTGGGTCATATTTGTAGGTCTAAACAATGATGAAGCCAAGTTGGACTTGACATTTAGGCCCAACCCGAACTTTCATTGGCCCATTAGCTATTGTTTATGAGGTAGCTAATGAGCATCTTTGTCATTTTCAAGTATCTATTAGTGTTGTCAGGAGCCTCGTTAACTGAGAAAAAATACAAGGGTTAGAGCTGCTTTTATTTTTTTTTGTTTCTATACATAAGCTTTTCAGAGTTGTGGATGCAAGATGACGAATTTTTCAATGACTGTTCTTTGCTATCTTATGTTGCGTTATTATGTTTCTATGAATATATTCATATACCTTTACTATTTTTCTCTAGATTATCTGATGATGATGTAGATTACACATTTAATTGTAGTTCATTACTTACAAGTAATTAAGCACATTAGGTATAGTGGTGTGACAGTCCCGCCTCTTTATGAAGAAACCTTCAGGAAGGCAATGTTAACTTGTCAGCATCAACGGGTTTACGACCCTACAATTGAAGATATTGTGCATTTATATAATATTCCTCCTGATCTAGGCAATGATCTGGATGTTTTGGGCCCATATCCTTCATGAGGAATTCAAGTTCACTTCTTCTATTGCAATTGAACTCTTGATATAGTGATTGTTTACAATACAGATTATATCTTAATTAAAGATACATCAGTTCCCCGCAGTGTAGGTCAAGGCATAGCTGAAGGCGATCTTGAACCATTTACTACGTTGCCGTTCCAGGTATGCTATGATTTGCTTGCTTGTAGCGAATTTATTTTTGTCAAGGAAACCACATATGAAGTTCTGATGATGCTTCTTTAAATCTAGGATTCGGGCTGTTAATGAGCTGTGCTTGAGTCGAGCTAGGGTCAGCTCTACCTCGGTCAGCTCTATTTTTTCGAGCCGCACTGAGTCGAGCCTAGGATATGGCTCGGCTCATTGACAGCCCTATCTAGGATTTATGGGTTATTTGAGTGCTATATGCTGACCTAAAGTTAAGTCAATCACTGATAATGAAATATCTTATTTCGGCCTAACTTAGTATAAGTTATTGCCTTATAAAGTTGGACCTAGTCAAAATGGGTCTAGTTAAGTTTAAAAATAAATAAAGAGATAAAAAGGGGATTAGGATTGCTATATTTAGACTCAAACGAGAGGGCTGTTTACCAAGCACATGAATCATTAAAGATTATGTGCTCTGTTAACATGAAAATTGAGAGAACTCAATCATTGAGGTGCTCTTTGACCCTATTTCTAAAAGTTTAACTTTGATATTTTTTTTTGAGTCTACATTTTCCGTAGATAGAGGTTTTCTTTAAGATATTTAGACTGCTGTAGATGGTTAATGAAAATTATTTTGGGCAAAGATGTAACATCTCTTCTAGGGTTTAAGAATCAGAATATTGGTGTATATTCTCTCCCCAATAGTTGGTTAAAGTGCTGCAATAAGGTGAGTTTTAAATTAAAATTTTAATTTAGCTCTTCTTTAGGATCTGCTTCTCGTTTAGTCCATTGTTTGTCATACTCTAAAATCAGCGAAAAAGAACAATTGTACATACAAAAAAATGATAGAAAATGTAAGTTTGAAAAACAAATGTTTAGAATTTGTTACTTAGGTTGTTTCTCGATTATTTTTAAAAGAGCATATCGCAATTAGAAAATTATATAGAACATGAAGTAATGAATGATGAGAAATGTGTACCCGTGATTGAACAACTACGATCATAACAATTATGATGGAATGAGCACGAACTAATCGAGCAACCATGATTAAACAGCTACGATTGAGCGTGTGCTGTCCAACAATCTTGATAGTGTAGTCATAATGGAATATTTGTGATGGACTGAGCACGAACTAATGGGCGTGATCGATCAATGATGATTGAAACCTAGCAGCCATGACCTAGAGACCTCTACTGTGTAACAAGAATCAAGCGACCACGATTAGGCAAGCACAACTCGGAGTCCATGACAAATCGTTCATGGCTAATTAGTATTGTGTGATCATGATTAATCACTCATGGCCAATTATGATTAAGCGCGCACTATCTAGAAATAACTCTTCATGGCAAATTAGTTCTCCTTGAGAGGCTGGATGAACTTTGTTTCGACTTTGTTCATTTTTGATGGTTTATTAATTTTTTCAATGAGAATACTCTTTGAGCTTAGTTGCAATTGAAGCACTATGCTGTTTACACAAAAGTACGTAGCATGATGGTCTCGTTCTTATGTATACTGGATGTATATGGATTGAATAAAGAAAAACATGGATCCACGTGGAAAAAGCAGTGCCATGATTGAGCTACTACGGTTGAGAAACCATAATTATATGGCTACGATGCAACACGTGCCATCCAACAATCCTGATCATTAGTTGTAATGAAATATTTACAATTAAATAAGCGCAATCGAATTGACATGATTAGCTTAGTCCATCCCTTTCAGTCCATCACCGTCTCCCATCTCATGATTTCGTTTCTTTTCTCGTCTCCTCTCGTATGTCATCACCTTTCACATACACCGAGATTTCACCCATCCACACCTCTACATCTTTGCCAACGGTCACCGCTCTTTTCACCAGCCCTACCATCACCACCACCAAGCGTTTGACCACCCCATTGTCCACTTCACCACTGCCTTAGTCTTCACCATATAATGTAAGACTTGGGGATATCAGGCTTTTATGGAGTTTGTCACCCGATCCAGATACCTCTATTCTACCTAGATTGGAGCAGAGGATCACTTCATTGGAGGATGGACGAGCGGAGATGCACTCCACGTTCTCTTCTATGATGATCAGGCTGACCGATGTGGAACGAGATGTCATCTCTTTTGAAGAGAGCAGGTTCGAGTGGCACAACCCATGAGGATAGATTTGCTCCGACATTTACTACTTCCCTTCCGCCTTCGGTTACCACGCCAGTCAAGGCGTGGTATGTTGTTGGGGCTACAAAATTCAAATTTTGTGCGAAAGTGGATATAATTAATTGGTCCCATAAGATTTAAAAATATGGAAAGGGACAAAAATTGGATCCAGGCTATTTGATAGAGAACCAAAAGAGAGACTTGAAGAGAAAAACAATCATAGCCTTTAGGTAAAGACAAACATGGTCGCAATTTTAACACCATTGGAATTAAAAGAAGTGAAATAATTTGAAATGGATGGTGGATATAATTAATTGCTAACATAAGATTTAAAAATATGGAAAGAGACAACTTGGATCCATGCGATTTGATAGAGAACTAAAAGAGGGACTTGAAGAGAAAAACAATAATTGCCTTTAGGTAAAGACGAGTATGGTAGCCATTTTTGGACCATTGGAAATAAAGGACGTAGAATAATTTGAAATAGATGGTGGAAATCTACTGGATGAGATTTTAAAAGATAAATGGTTGGCTGATGGGACAAGAACTTATGCAAGAAATGTTTGGACACCAAAACAAGAATTCAAATTTGAGTTTGATGCTATAAGGAGTGCATTTAACTGGACGAATCAAATTCTTGTGTGTGGAGCTGCATTTGAGAAGAGTGAGAGAAATTCTAAAATTAAAATCTTCAACATTTACATGTATGGATGAATTGTAACTGTGCTCGCTTGTGAAATGTATATATGGATGCGTACTTACGACTGGTTTGTAACTGAGCTCACGTATCTCACTTATCTCACTCCCTGTTGTTTGGACTCATACATGAAATGCAACTGAGCTTGCTTCTCTTATTCGGTTGGTGTTTGGATTGATATATACAACAAATGTTGGGTCATCCAAGCTTCAAACATGGTTAAGTTATTTTACTAATTCAATTTAAGTTCTAAGTACTTCTCTTACTAAGGGTAAGTTTTGTATTCATTTTCTTTGATTTGATTAGAGTTTTTGGCTCTAAAACACTCCTTTCCTACTAAGTACAAGCCAACTGAGCATTCAATTAAGCCATTGTTCATTTGAAAAATAGAATTCTTTGAATCGAAAGCATAATTTAAAACTAGTCACGATGATTGGGTGGAGATGCCACGTGGTAAGACCCTCACGTGCTCAACAAGCACACTCCCCACCATAGGACGAAGCAAACCCACTGGCGGTAATGTACTACAAAATAATAATTAAAAAAATGATAACCTCATTGGGCTACTAAAGTTCGATAAAATCAAATTGTATTACAAAGTCAAAGTTTGACCAAATATCAAACTTTGATTGATAAAAATTTACATTACCAAAATATAGATAACACATAAATAATCACTATCTATTGTCAAGATACACTTCTCAAATTTTGACTAAAGTCAAAATTTGAATAAAAGTCTAATTTTGACTAAAAGTCAAACTTTGACTGAAGCAATGTTTTTTAAAATTACAAATTAATTTAATTATAATATTCCACTAATTAAAAGTTATAACTTTTCAAAGAAAATTGAACTTTGACAAAAAGTCAAACTTTGACCAAGAAAAAAATTGCACTGATACGGTATAAATTTTTATAGTAGCAGACTCTATTTATAAGTAGGTTTCGAGTTTGACAAAAATAAATCTTGTGTAAAAGTCAAAAGTTTGATCAAAAGTTATAGTTTGACTAAAGGTCAAATTATTGACTAATAAAATTGTGAATCTAGTATCACATTAGTGATCAAGACGGCAGTATCCTTTTTTCGCCATCAAATCATAGGAGTCAAAGTTGAATAAAAGTAAAATTTTAATTAAAAGTCAAAGTTTGGTCATAAAGTCAACCTTTGACCCCTAAAAATTTGGAAATATATTACTAACTTACAACTTGTTATCATATATCCGTAGTCAAAGTTTGATCAAAAGTCAACTTTAAATAGCTTAAAAATCCTTTTAAAGTTTAATTAAAATTCAAACTTTGACCAAAGTCAAATATTAGCTAAAAAAAGTTTGATGTAGATAATGTGGTGGTCATAGTAATCGTGCTAGTATGATGATCATAGAAATTGAAGTTACTTTTTTAAATAGCTTCAAAATCCTTGTCCATACTTGTTCCTAATTTCACAATTTCTTGTTACGCCACAAATCCACCATAGCATATGCATTTTAACCACATGGATCCTTTCTTATATAATTTCATAATTTCCCAACACTATGCACCATTAAATTATGCAGGTGATGACAAAACATATAAAACTCCCATACAATTAGTTGTTTAGTAAAAAACCTATGCCTAAATTTCTCAAGTCAACTAGGATCAATTTGAGTCTGGAATCTTCGGCCCCATTCTTCTTCTCCAGTCATGGCCCAAAACTTGTACTTTGTAATAACTGCCAATTTTTCTTTCATATAGGGTTTCTCCTAGCTGTTGATGCATGAGATGATTGACTAGGTTAGTGATAGTCCACATCACTATATTATATAAAGTTTGTCATTGCGATATTTTATTTCTCTAAGATAGCAAAGTATAAATTATTAATTGAATCCATTTTTATAAAGATGTGTTTACTTTTTTATTTGTCTCCTTTATGCGTGCTAGATTGAAGAGAACAACAAATATATTCATTTTGGACCACCGTTTATTATACTTTTACATCTTGTTTTGGGCCCACTCTGGGAGGCGACCTGACAAAAAGGTATTCTATTAAGTTGTAACTTGTTGGTTGTTTTTACATCTTAAAAATTGTCTAATTTTATAAAATGAATTTGTCGAAGACATTATACAGTAGCAACTCCTTTCCAAATTGAGGTAAACGGCATCCTTGATAAGGTACCAAGCATGATTCAAAGTACATTCAAAGTACCGTACCGGTGCGTCTCATACTTTTTTGGAATGTACCGGATGATACATACCAATGTATTGTTCGGAACCGGTACGTATCGTATGGTACGTACCGGTATCGGAGCTGGACGATATATATCGGAAAATGGGTATTTTATTTCCACTGCCTTTCTTGTTGCAATAATTCGTTTGGGAAGAGCTGTGATTGTTAATAGTGGGACACTATTTTTAATATGTTTGAGGTAGGTAACCCACCTGGGTAAGTAAATTATAAATCAAGTATAAAAAATATGTAAGAAAGTGTTAAAAATCTATTTAAGTATCAAGTGTTTAGTGAGATACAAAAAATCTATTTTGTATTGTTTTTTGCAGAGATTTGGCTGACATTCATAATTTTTTTTTTTGAAGTTTTTAAATTATTTTAAATATTGAATTTGACATAGAAATGATTTGAAAATAAAGATTGAGCCATGTTTGTTTCATAATAAATTGAAGTTAAAATCAAGAAAATCTGTTTTGAAGTTAAATGAGTTAATTTTTAGTTAATTGTGCTGAAATTTGAAGTGATTGAGAAGCATAGATCTAGTAAAATTTTTACACATTCATTACCATTTGAACTGGAAATTGAAGAAATAGTTGAAATATGAACTATAAATTCTTGAAAAGATTATACCATGAGAGATTTGTGCCTTTAACTATTCTTTTTGAGAGAATTTATATGCATCACTCTTATTTTCTTTGAAATTCAGAATTTTTGTAGATCTCACATGTTTCTTTGCTTTGTTTTATGAATGAAATGAATAAGCTCTTTGAAGTAAGTATTCATGAAACCAAGGATATGATCTCAGGCCATCAATGGACAGTTTGAGCTTTAAAATGACCTACCTTGTTAATATCCTTTTTTAGTACCCACTTTTGAGCTAAATAAAAGTTAACCTTTCTTTGTTAAACCAGAGTTCTTTGTTAGCCAATGAATTTTAGCCTTACCCTCACTCTGAGAATTTAAGAGGTAAAAGAGAAGGTGTGGTACTTGCTAGGGAATTAGTCAAGATATTTTGGTGGTGAAGAGTAAAGAGAAAAAACAAAAGATGGGTGTTATGCCGTGCTAAAAAAAAAAAAGGATATGAGCCTTTGTTGGGCAAAAAAAAAAACGGATATGAGCCTATGTTGTGCTAAAAAAAAAAGGATATGAGCTATAAAAATAATTTCTGTAAAAAATGGAAGTTGTTGACAAGTATCAAAAGAAGTGAGAGAAGAAAAAGGTAGGTTTTATGTTTAGAAAAGTTAAGAAAAAAAGGAGAAATCAGGTTTTGAAAGGAAGAAAATTTTGAAGCACCTCTCTACTTGCTTACTTTATCAGAATTTGAATCCTCTTATCAATTTTCTTTCGCACCTTTAACCCGCAGCCCCATTACAACAAAAAAGAAAGACCTTTTTGATCAAAGGTTGATTGAAACTACTCTGTTGGAGAGTTTAATTTGTGAAATCTATGATGAATTGTCTTATAAATTTTAGGATTAGAAATCATTCCATGAGATTTTTGTTTCATCTTTGTCTACTATTTTTCATTGAAAAATGTGATAAATTTCAGTTTGTTTCATATTCTAAACCACATATTGAAAGTGAGTGAGCCCATACTTGTTGAATTTTCATTGAGAGAGTATACCCAAGTGAGTTTTGAGTCAAAGTAAAAGATTTATGGGTAAGTATAGAAGCTATGTTTTGATTTTTATAGTAAAAATTGGTAATGAACACACACTACACACTAGATCTATGTGGATCGATTATGGAAGAAGGATGTATGGTTGCTTTAGATTAACTTGTTTATATGAATTAATAGGTTTGAAGTTTTAATGGAGATGAATTTTGGATTAAATATGGATTATATTTTTTTGATTCCATTGAAAATTTGTGTTAAATTTGATGTTTAGAAAAATATTTTTGAAGTTTGTGAGTATCTTCACTGAAAACTCTCAGGAGACTAAACTCCTCCACTAGGGATCACCTAGGGGTTTAAAGGTTTTTTTTTATATAAATTTTAAAAAAAATAATTTTTAAAATGCTTGCTAAAATAGATTTTTTTTATATCTCACTTAATACTTAAATCTTAATACTTAACACTTGCTACACAACTCATATTTGGTTCTATATTCACTTACCTAGTTGTTCTACGTCCCCAAACTTATAGAAACAGTATCCTCACTGTTAATAATCACACCAATTCCAATAAAAAATATTAGGGAATACTCATCCCAAAATAATCATTAATACAAGAAAGGCAATAGAGATAAAAGCCCTTTTTTGGTATTCCTTGTACTGCTTGTATCAATGATGGTAATATTTCATATTAGCATTAGATTACAACAAAATGTTTATTAAATGAGTGGCTCATGGCCAATAGTATTCATTCGACACATAATAGATTTCAAGATAGAAGCAATGCAATCAAATCATATATTTCTATTATCTTTCCTTTACAATTTCATTTAACTGTTACTTATATGATCTAAAATTTGTGTTCTATGGTTACTTCACCATCGAGGTTGAGATTGCATGCAATAGCGGGCATGCAACATCATTGCCTAGAGGTAATATCAGTACTTTTCTTTCCTCCTTTGTACTGTATTTTATATTATCATTATTTCATGTGACCATGTGGATTAATAACTCTTTTTTAGTTTCTTCATGAAGGTTGATAGCAGCTAATAATTTTTCCTCTACTTAACACACACACACACACACACACATATATATATATATGGAAAAAGGGCATATTGGTTCAAATGGATAGATGAACCCATGCATGCGAACCCAAATCACGTGCCATGTGCCACATGATCCCAAAACAACACCCTTTGTTGGATCATGTGCCATGTGGCATTTCATCAATAAAGAAAAAAAACAAAAAAAGCTTTTGGGTGGTCAAAACTTTGTCAAAGCAAATAGTATTCGTTTGAAATGGAATATATTTCAAGATAAAAGCATACAAGCAAATCGTATATTTCTATTATCTTCTCTTAACAATTTCATTGAATTGTTACTTATATGATCTAAAATTTGTGTTCAGTGCTTACTTCACCATCGAGGTTGAGATTGCATGCAATAGCCGGGGTGCAATATCATTGCCTAGAGGTAATTTCAGTACTTTTCTTCCCTCCTTTGTATTGTATTTTATCATTCCATTATTTCATGTGGCCTCGTGGTTTAACTCTATCAGTATCTTAATGAAGGTTGATAGCTGCTAATAATTTTTCCTCTACTTAACACACACATAGATATATATATGTTATATATATGGCAAAAGGGCATATTGGTTCAAATGCATGGATGAACCCATGCATGCGAACTCAAATCACGTGCCATGTGGCACATGACCCCAAAACAACTCCCTTTTTTTGATCATGTGCCATGTGGCATTTCATCAATGAAGTAAAATAAAAAAAAACGTTTTTGGGTGGCCAAAACTTTGTCAAAGTTTGGATACCACATCACACATACTACTGCTTCAAATTTTTTTCCCTTTGACCATCTTTTGGTTGGTGGATATCCCCTCTTTTTAATTAATTATTTTATAAATGGGCCTAATCGTCCTTGGGCAAGTTGCCGTGGCACTCGATCCCCTGAGTGGGTGCGTTGTGGACCCCACCTGTTTCGAATGCATGTCCCCGGCCCTCTATTTATATTTATAACAAGGAAGTTTTAAGACCAGTGTAAAATTACGGTCCATATATTGCATTTTTTAACAGCAGTTCACGAAAAATTGTGCCCGCGATCCATGTGCGGTTGATCTGTACTACTAATATAAGGTAGGGTTTGGATCGAATTTCAGTCATATCACATGTGAATGACTGTAGAATTTTGACATATATGAAGGGAGATGCGATGGGTTTTGTGTTCACAGGTAAGGTCGTGCTCGTTATTCCTTGATCTCTTGGTGATGGATAAGAGCTAGTGTACTGGAGGTTCACGTGGCAGTCTAAAGCATATTTTGGGTGCCAATGTGGTGCAAGGTACCGTTGTTTAGATCATTTCTGAAAAAGAAAATTCTAAACACCATCTCGACCAATGTATTTTTTGGGTTGTAAAATCTAGATCCTAGAATCACAGTCAAAATTTGACTTTTAATTTCAAAACTCAATTTTGAATTGATCTATACACGCTGCGGAAGCTCCATGTGGCACCAAATCAGTGTTTGGGTGGCGACGTGGAGCTCCATGTGGATGTTGGAGTACGGTGAGGGTACTCCACCTAGAGTACCTTCACATTTCCCTAGACATACATACATACATATATATATATATATATATATATATATATATATAAAATTAAGTAAATTAAATTCAAGTAAATGTAATATCCAAGATTCCAAACGCACTCTTAGATTTAAGTGGTAAGATCGTACATTACAAGTTTATAAGGGCGCAAAGTATGCCAAATTTCCAGTCATTTACGACCTTGTTATGATTATCAACAACATGCCAATATATGAATACCATGAATCATATAATCAAACACCAGCAATATGCTAATATATGACTACAATGTGTCATGTAGTTAAACACAACTACATCATAATAGTGGATAGTGTCATATTCAATCTTGTGAAAGAAACAAGTTGCAGCATGGACGACATATATTTTTAACTGTAAGGAAACAAAATTGTTCAATTAATTAGACATAAAAAATTTACTTTGATATGCATGTAAATTGAATGTGCTTAGTTTCGTCCCCATCTCTTCCATGCAAATATCAGTAATCCCACAGCTATGATAGAGCTGCTTGAAGTGCTCTATTTAGCCTTGAGGTAATTGATTGAAAAGGACAACCGAAGGGATAAAACTGTGTATATGACGTAGGACAAAATACTAAACCGAATTATGTATTGGAAACCAATTTTATATTTTATTGAGCAGCGGAACTTCAAGAAAATCTGTCTAAAACACAAACTATTCAACAATTTAATTTGGGCTATTTGATTAAATCCGATTTAGCATTCCATATGCATATGATCCTTCCTGATCTAAACACTAGGGTCCAATGAAAGACTCCTATTTTCAATCTAGTTTAGGGTACAAAGCGAAAATCTCGATGTTGCCTCTAGACTCCTTGCTAGGGTTTGAATAATTGAGGGCCCGAAGGGTTTAAATCGTTCAAAGGGAATCAACGGATAGCTATCAACAAGGTTGGGAATAAGAAAATCAAAATCCCAACAAGAATACAAGAAGAAAATATACTGGGTTTTATGAACTTTCAATAGAAGAACCAAACTAAATTAAATTACCTGATAATAAGAAAAGATAAATAGGAAAGAGAAGATTCGAGGAATCGCTCCAAGCAAGAAGTTGGCTTCACAACAAACCGCACCCAGAATTGAAGAATAGCCCTTCGAGTTTGAAAGAATCACTCTATCAAGGAAAACTCATCTCAAGTTCTCAAAATTTCACTCAGGGCAAAACCATTCATTAATCAATCAAAAATTAAATAAAACTGTCATTACAATGCTTTAAATAGGCAAATAAAATCATAACCTAACATTAAATTCAAAATAGAAAATCATATTCTAACAAACTCTAAATAAGGCAAAATTTGCCTCGAAATAGGTGTAGCCGCCTAAGCTCTCGTATCGATGTCACTCAAGCGAGGTTGGAACTTGCTCGGGCGAGATTTTTCAAAGGCACAATCAATGTTGTCAAATCGCTTATGCCATGCTAAGCCATTTGACTGCATTTCGCTTAAGTGAAATCGCTTAATCGTTTAAGCCATGGCTTAATGATTTTTTTTTATTATTATTTAATATATATATATATATATATATATATATATATATATATATATATATATATATATATAGGGAAGGGAATAAAATGGCCGAGGAGTTGGCAAAGTTGGGTGCGTTGGGGGAAGGAGTTGATTGTTTTTGAGTCTATTGATTTACCTCGTATGGTGAGAGGGTTATATAGGTTGGATTCAATGGATACGGAATATGAAAGACACAGGTTTTAATTCATTGGGAGGTAGTGTCGGTTTATATTGATTGTCGGGGTTGTTTAGTTTGTTTTGTTCTTGAAGATTGGCTTGGGCATTTTGGTTTCATTTGTTACGGTATTCCTCCGCCATAAGTGAGGGTTTGATGAATAAAGCTGGGGAGAGGTCAATTGAAAAAAATATATATATATATATATATATATATATATATATATATATATATATATATATATTTATATATTTATATATTTATAACAAGTGTCTAAGTCTAACAACAAAAGTAACACTAACAAAAATGAGTCAATGACATGATGACAAAACATATTAAACTCCCATACAATTAGGGGTTTAGTAAAAAACCTATGCCTAAATTTCTCAAGTCAACTAGGATCAAATCGCATAGTTAGGTTTAGTGTTTTTTCCTACATCATATATATAGTTTTATCTCTTTGGTTGTCCTTTTCAATCAATCACCTCAAGGCTAAATAGAGAAACTTCAAGTAACTCTATCATAGCTGTGGGATTACTGATATTTGCATGAAAGAGATGAAGACGAAACTGAGCACATTCAATTTACATGCATATCAAAGTAAATTTGTGATGTCTAATTAATTGAACAATTTTGATTCCTTATACTTAAAAATATGTCATCCATGCTGCAACTTGATTCTTTCACAAGATTGAATATGACACTATCCACTATTATGATGTAGCTGTGTGTGACTACATGATACATTGTAGTCATATATTGGCATATTGCTGGGATTTGAATATGACACATGGTATTCATATATTGGCATGCTGTTGATAATCATAACAGGGTTGTAAATTATTGGAAATCTGGCACACTTTGCGTACTTATAAACTTGTAATGTATGATCTTACCACTTAAATCTAAGAGTGCGTTTGAAATCTTGGATTTTACATTTACTCGAATTTAATTTACGTAATTATATATATATATATATATATATATATATATATATATATATATATATGTCTAGGGAAATGTGAAGGTACTCCAGGTGGAGTACCCTCACCGTACTCCAACATCCACATGGAGCTCCACGTCGTTGCCCAAACACTGATTTGGTGCCACATAGAGCTTCTGTAGCCTGTCTAGATCAATTCAAAAAACTGAATTCAAAACTGAGTTTTAAAATTAAAAGTCAAATTTGACTGTGATTCTAGGATCTAGATTTTACGACCCAAAAAATACATGGTCGAGATGTTATTTAGAATTTTCTTTTTCATAAATGAACTAAACAACGGTACCTTGCACCATATTGGCACCCAAAATATGTTTAGACTGCCACGTTAACCTCCATGTGGATGTTGGAGTACCTTTCCGGCTCCCATATGTATATATATGTGTGTCTGTGTGTATATATATGTCAATCTGTTCGGTGGTGTAGTGATCTTTTGATGGGATGCCAATGCCTGAAGCCTCCATCTTTTTTTGAAATTTACCTATTGTATCATTATCATGTCACTGCAATTTAAATATCTGAATAAAAAAAATTCCACTTCTGTTTTTGTAAGTTGTTATATTCTCATATTCCTTGTCTTTATCTTTTACTAGTGGCAATCATTCTTGTTTAGGCATTTCACTTCTTGTTTAAACTTCCTGCTGTTACTTGACATCTCTCATTTCTATTCTTGTAGAGTTGGAGCATTCTCCAGTTCATTGTTCGGTTAATGAAGTCACAAATGCTGTTTGTGGGGCTGATTTTACTGTGTGGCTATCATTAGTTGAGGGAGCTTCTATACAGTATTTTGACTGATCTGCATTACTTTAATATGTTCCTAATCTGCTTGCTGACTCAGGACAAAATTTCCAATAGACCTGTTTATTCTCTGATTTGTGTTTGATCGGTTCCCGCAGGTCTTCCAGAGTATGGCCAGTATTGGGCATGGAACAGACAATGAGGTACATCACTGTAGTAAAGAAGTTCACCTTCCATTATTAAACACTTTATATTTGTTTGGAATATTGAACGAATGTGGAATCAACTTGCAGTGTAATGCTAAAGACAGTTCAGTAAGGCTTGTATATGTGTCACAGCCTCGTCCACGGGCAATAGCTTTTTTCTCAAGCAAAACTGTTGTCAAAGTTGCCTGTGGAGCAAACCATACAGGTTGTTCTTAGCTGCCCCCTTCCTCTTGTCTCTATATGATTGTTCATCTCAATTTGATCATAACATTTGACACCCAATCATGATTTCTCTAATATGCATATATGCTTACAGTTGTCGTGGATTCAAGCGGCTTTGTTTACACGTAGGTATCTCTAACCATTTGATGATATTTATTTTATTTTATTTTTATGGGAATTTGTAGAATATTAATCTCCTATAAATTGCTTGTATGTCCCAATTCCTGTGCAATCCTTTTAGCTCTGTACTACTGTTTGTTTACAATTATGAAGAAAATGTTCCTATGCATAGATTGATCTATTGAATTGTTAGTCGACCATGTAATATATTTGATTTCTTTTCTCTGGCAGTTTTTTCTGATGGATGTGTCAATGTAAGTGTTGATGTCGAAAACTGCAACCCATAACCTTCCAGAAGGGTTGAAATGATTTGAGATTGGTAATAATGAAAGAGAAGGATTGGAAAGAGAAATAAGAAAAAAGAACTGCTAAATACTTTACCCAAGTTCCAATCAATCAGAAAAAAGAATGGGAAAAAATAATGCCATAAGAATCCATCTGGAATAGAACACTTTATTAAAAGAAATCAGAGAACCATAAATTGATTACTATCTCCAGAAGGTGAAAAACCCACCAAAATGAATCAATGAAAGTAAGTCTGTAGGCCCACATCATGTGTTATTGTAGGTGAGATGAGATATATGAATTGTCTTCAACTTCCCCCCGAAGCTGGGGTAAAGATATTAATTGTACCTCAGTGAACACATCGTCGTGTTGCTCCTCAAATCGGACATAAAGAGCAATGGCTATATTACTGTTTCCAACATTTTCCCCAAGTTGGGGCTCTAGCTTCATATTCATGGTTCAAAATTCGGACATAACCGATACACATTGTCTGATACTTATCGGTTTCGGAATACTCCGGGTTATGTTATGTATCTGCCCTTGACTGTATCGTCCAAATTATCTGGCGATATGACCAAATTATCGATTGTATCATTCAATAATTTGGAATTTCGAAATTATTGGGGGATAATTTCAAATTATCCCTGATATTTTCGAAGTGCCACTTAAAGTGGCACCTCTATATGTTCACCTGAAAAAACACTTCCAACTTACCTACTTTCACTTAGCTTCTTTTGTTTCCCTTCATTAAAGCCCTTTTCTTCCCTTATAGCACTCCTCTCACCTAGAGCAAGCATTTTGCAACCTATTCAATGTAAGTTATGTCTAAGTTTTTTATGGAAGTAGTTATGTCTAAGTTAGATCTACTATCCAATGTATCGACCTGGAGTACTCCGAAACTGATACGTGTCAAACGATGCATATCGGTTTTGTCCGGAAATTTGAACCATGGTTTAGACTGCTGCTGCTGCTGTTATATTTTGAACCCAGAATTTTGTCGTATTACTCCGAGTATAGTTGATAATTGCTGATTAGTGTGTTGCTCTGCTTTTGTTCTCTAATTAATATTCATCACTATAGTCTATAGCAGTTTCAGTTCAGATTTGTACAGTAGAATTTTTGCGATAGTGACACTGCACAGGTTTCTTGGTTGATAGTGGTTTTCATCATTGCTGTTTTTCTATGCTTTTACATAGATATCTGAGTTTCAAAATTGCTAGTTTTTACTAGTTTGGAACAGTCCTTATTATGTCTGATAATTAATTAAGGTGTTGAGAAATCGGGGATGTGTGGTAGTGTTTTTACACTATGAGACAGATTTAGAAGTAGGTCTTCCTCTACTTACATCGATTTTAAAATGTTGTGGGCTGTGGTTCTCATCAAATGATCTCGTAAAGGGTGTTTTCTATTGGGTAAAAAATGGAAATCTAATTTAAACATAACTGAAATAAATACTTCCACATTTGAAATGAAACATTAATCCAGCAACAATTGAATTTTTACCAAGTCTAAATCCCAGAATATCACTAAGGATAAAATTTTCGGGCTGAAGATCTTCTGGCACGAAATCCGGACCTTCTTCAAGTTCAGAGTCTTGACCAATATCTGTACCTGTGACACGTATTGTCGGGGTGAGCTAACAATTCAAGCTCAGTAGGAAAGGTTCAATATAACTGTATCTTATCCATTCAAACATACTTTCAATGATCATATTCAATTTCAAATTTGGAATTTCATAAACAAAGTTAGTATTGATTTCATGTTTCAAAGGTTCTATGGTTCACATAAAGGTCAATTTAATCAATTCCACGGGTTCATGTTATATGCAAGTTCTTAGGTTCATTCATGACTTAAAAATCTCTAATGCATATATATAGCAGTTAGAGCCGACAGTAACCGATGGGAATCTCCTCCTAACCATAGTCGTTTAATGAATAATTTTGAACAGTGCTCATGCTCCTGCATTGTGAGGAATACTTGTGCGGTTCAAAAGTTGTCGTCACGGTTCAAAGGGTGTCGAAGCATGGTTCAAATACGGATATCCCGCTGTATCGGTCAGAGTGTGCCGAGGCACAGTTCAAATACGAATATCCCGCCGTAACGGTCAATCGGTGTGCCGTCGGACAAGATTCGTTCACATCAACCTCAAATCGTATGGAGAGTTCTAATACATAGTAAGATTTTTATAATTCATAGACAGTTCTCATTCTTGTTCTAAATTCAAAGTTCAAAGGGTTAAATATTCAGAATTCGAAGATATTCAATGCTCAATGATGTTCGGAGATTCAATATTCGATGTTCAAAAGTATTCAATGAGGATTCGGTATTCAATAAATTCTAATAAATCAATGAAGTTTCCATATGAGATAACTTTCCCGTGTCCAATGAAGTGCAACATGCAATGATTCAATTATTCAATGAAGTATTAATGTACAAAAAGTTCATCATTCAATAAGTTACGATCATTCAATTTCTAACAACATTTATTAGCTTTCAATATTCAATGAAACATCGATTTCATATGAATCATAGTATAAAACACAATTGGTATTGAAATTCCCCTACCTTGGGTCCTAACATCGCAAGAAGGAATGAGATGATCTTGATCAATACCGAATGATTACTTTTCCAACATCGCACATATATGTGATACATCAATGGCCAATGGCAACTATGAGCAATTCCAAATACTCGTTACAAATCAATCCCGCAGAAACCTAGGGAAAATAGGCTGAATGGACAAATCTGGTCCGACTCGCTTGAGCTACAAGTTGAGTTCGCTAGAGCGACTTATCACAGAAACATTTATGTGCAATCTTCAGTATCTCGCTCGAGCGAGTTTCGGCTGAAAGTTTGGCTTCGTTTTCTGAACGTTCTTGGTTGAGCGACAAGTAATCTCGCTCGAGCAACCCTGTGCGAAAACCAACCCTTCTTTCATTTCTAGCCCTAAATCAATGTCCGACCTTCAATATAAAACTCACTCATACCGAGACGGTGATTTCTGAAATAAGGTTTACACACTAATCAAAATAACTATTGACATCTACCTCTTGAAGCGTGAATCTGTGAATCGCCGGTGATCTATCGACGTTCCATGCGTTTGTTCAGTTTCCTTCTTGATCGTAGAGATGACGATGATCAAGGTGCCTTGTGGAAGAACACCTTAATGGTCTTAGGGAGGTTGAAGAAGAAGATCGAAGGAGATGAGCGTGATGGTTAGGGTTTCGTGACCGAAAAAGAATAAGGAAGGATGGAGACGGTTAGGGTTCTCCTCACGGCTCTTTTCTTAAGAAGAATTCTCGAGAGTTTATGATTTAGGTTTCTACGTTAGTACCTTTTTATAACTCATTGGAGATCATTCAATGTTAAGCTGACACGCCAAGGATAGGTGTTTAGGCTTTTACTTCAAAGCCCAAAATAGTGGTTTTAAAATCCACCTACCAAGGTTTGATCCTTGGACCTCTTGTCTACAACTCGACCCTTTGACCGACATGCTATCACGTAACTTGTATAATTAGTGACAACATTAAATATAAGGGTCATTTTAAAAAAGGTGTGTATCTTTAGTTTAAAATGTTTTGAAAACTCAAGGCATGCAGTGTATACCTTGTTAAGCATATATACTTATTGGACGTATTAAGGTTTGGAAAATTTTGGGTTGCTACATTCTTCCCCCCTTAAAGAATTTTAGCCCTAAAAAATTTACGTACCTTATTCGACGAGTAGCCTCGTCCTATGAATGGTTTTGTCGCCTCCCAAGTACAAGTGAAAATCTGTTTGGTACGTAAGATCCGTTCTTTGCAGTCCAGGATTTACATTGGCTCTTTCGTTGTCATATTCTCGTGAAACTCGATGGGTTGGTAGTCCGAACAAGAGTAGTCACATTCTCCTCAAGAGTCAACAATTCATCATCAACGAAAATCAAGATCATTACTTTCTCCCCTCCTTAACAGTTTTTGTCCTAAAAAATTTGGTACATGATAACTTATCAAATTTTATCCTTTCCAATCGCCGAACCCAATACTTAATTGTTCGAAAATTTTTAAACCCATTACTGTACCAAGATATGATTCTCCCTTCCTTACTAGAGAAGTCGGCTTAAATTCTTCAATCTATAACAAGATCACCTCCTTGATTACAAATTCCTGCCAATCGTTTGTCTACTCAAACTTTCATTGAATACCAGCTTGACTTTATTTTCAATTTCTTCGAAATTGTCAAATTTATCATGAATTTATCAAATTTCCCTAATTAGACTGAACTAATACCACATCAAAGAATTGCTAAGTCGAATCTTGGTTACGATGGTCTCACCCGATAGCAAACGCCACTCAAAAAGCAATTCTTGGATCGAATGTTCAAAATTGTGTATGTGGGAATCAAAGCTGATGTCTGCCTTTTCACAAATCTTCATTACTTTGTTACTCGTGGGAATCAAAACTTATGTCTAAAAGGGACAGAAGAAAAACCCATGAAGATCTTCCTCATATCACTAATAATGAAGTTGATCTCTGACCACTCATCACAATTGGAGAGAGGATATAACCTTAAGAGAGTCACTTTCCAAAATAACTTGGGAAAATCCCATTTTCGATGCAAAGAGAACCCCATGATAAGCTGTCAATGCTTCGCTATAGTGAGCACTGTGACCCCCTTTGTCAGCTAAGGCTTTAGCCCCAAGCGTCTCCTGATGCATTTTCAAGTTACCTCTCCCATACCAATTTTCTTAATAATTCGACCCCATCAACATTAATTTTTACATCAGAACCCTTAGGATTTGTAACGACACCTTCAAATGGAAATTTATTCCGGCTTGTCCATATAACCCACGCCACAGTGAGGAATAAGTGTAGGTGATCATCACCAACTCATTTAGAAATGATATAAGCCATTCTATGAAGGTGGAAGCTTCGATTGGGAAGGCTCGTACACCCAACGAAGATAGAACTAATCTCTGTCCGCTACATCGCATTCCTTAAGAGTATGGATGGTAGACTCCCAATCCTTATCTCATATCACACATTTACCATTAAAGTTGCTGATTTTTCTACTAAGTGCATGATTAGTAGGCAAGATATTGTGGCATGCCTTCCACGCAAATACTTATACCTTATTTGGGATCTTACACCCCCCAACTTTTTCGCCAAATAAAACTATCACTAGTAGTGCTAGAGCTGGCTAAGTTTTGATTGTTCTCCAAATCGGAATTCGCTACATCATAGGCGCTACGCACTATAAAAGCTCCATTGGAAGAGAAAGCCCATGCGATTTTGTCCCTGTTTTGCTCCATACTAAGAGGAATACCCAAAATTGCTTCAACGTCCTCATGAAAGAAAATGTCTCGGATTAGATTTCCATTCCATCTACTTCCCCCCCCCGGCTCGATAAGATCAACCACCATCAACGGTCCCAAAGCTGCTCTTGGAGTAATCACTTTGAAAGTAGACGGTTTGAGTCTCCATCTGTAATCAATTATTAAATCCTTGCCTTGATTATTATTAGTAGTCTATAGTCAATATCTTGAAGTGTTCGTTCTTCAACTCATTTCTATTGTAATCCCCAGTCTGCTTTTTCGAGTGATCATCCTTAGTACTCCTGTCTCCTTGTCTTTTAATAACTCAACTCCATCGTCTATATATCCTCGATCTACGTTTCCAGGCTTAATCTACATTTATCATACTTGTTTAACATCCCCAGTCCTAATGATTATTTCTTGTTATACCCTTTCGATCCTCAAAGTTATTCTCACGGATTTTCTTAAGTCTCCTGTTAGTAGGATGTCATTCCACTCTTAACTTTAATAATCAGATTCTCGTAGTCCTTTAAATAATTTATTCGAATTTACTATCACTTCTTAAACATCGATTACTCCTAAAATTTTGTGGCAAGATGTCATCCATGTTTCTTGTCGTTCCGCAAATATTTCAATCTATTCTTAAGCTTGATGGAAATGATATACTTCACAATTAGAATTTACTTCTAATAAGTTATTCTTATAGTCGACATCGCGAATCTTATTGAAGATTTAAACGATCAATTCATCCTGAATTTATTCTTTCTAATTGCTCCTCAATCTTAAGAAACTCTCTTCTAGTTGCTATTAAGTCTCTAAAGGTCATTTCTAATTTTTCTTACATGTTTTGAGCCTAAATAAGTTCTTCCTCAAATCAATCCTAAGTCCTTAATTTGACCTTCATAACTTACGTCTTTGGTCATCATAATTTCTTAAAATTTCTCGGTCTTCTAAGGCTTAGGGTCCATCGAAATCAATGTCACTTCAATCTCCGTAGGTCATTTTCGATTTCATCTCTAACTCATGGGTCCACAGCCTAAGGTCACCTAGGACCTAGAGCCTATTCTCTGATACCAACTGTAACGACCCGAAATTTCTTAGCCGAAGAATATAGAAATACCGGGTCTTTAGATCATAGTTCATGATCAAAGTACAAAATTTAATTAGTACCAATGGAAATCAAATTTAAACATAACTGAAATAAATACTTCCACATCTGAAATGAAACATTAATCCAGCAAGAAATTGAATTTTTACCAAGTCTAAATCCTAGAATTTCACTAAGGATAGAAATCTTCGGGTTGAATTTCTTCTTCCGGCACGAAATCTGAACCTTCTTTAAGTTCGGAGTTCTGACCAATATTTGTACCTATGACACGTGGTGTCGGGGTGAGCTAACAGTCCAAGCTCAATAGGAAAGGTTCAATACAACTGTATCTTATCCATTCAATCATAGTTTCAATGATCATATTCAATTTCAAATTTGGAATTTCATAAACAGAGTTAGTATTGATTTAATGTTTCAAAGGTTCTATGGTTCACATACAGGCCAATTTATTAGTTTCAAGGGTTCATTTTATATGCAAGTTCTTAGGTTCATGCATGACTTAAATCCGTAACTTAAAAATCTCTAACGCATATATATAGCAATTAGAGCTGAAAGTGACCGATGGGTATCCCCTCTTAACCATCGTCGTTCAATGAACAATTTTTCAAAGTGCCCAAGCTCCTGCATTGTCAGGAATACTTGTGCGGTTCAAAAGTCATCGTCATGGTTCAAAGTGTGCCGAAGCACAGTTCAAATACGGATATCCCGTTGTATTAGTCAGGGTGTGCCGAAGCATGGTTCAAATAAGGATATCCCGCAGTAATGGTCAATGGGTGTGCCGTCGCACATGATTCGTTCACATCTACCTCAAATCAAATGCAGAGTTCTAATATGTAGTAAGATGTTCATAATTCATTGACAATTCTCATTCTTGTTCTAAATTCAAAGTCAAAAGGGTTGAATATTCATAATTCAAAGATATTCAATGCTTAATGAGGTTCAGAGATTCAATATTCAATGTTCAAAAGTATTCGATGAGGATTCGGTATTCGATGAGTTCTAATAAATCAATGAAGTTTCCAATGTCTGATGAGGTGCAACATGTAATGATTCAATTATTCAATGAAGTATCAATGTACAGAAAGTTCATCAATCAATAAGTTACGATTTTTTTGGCAAACCATTAAGGCGGATCTGTTGGCTGTCTTGCACGAGATCCATGCGTCGGGTTTCATCGGTCGGAGCCTTAATTCCACTTTCATTACGCTCATCCCCAAGCGCGAAGGGGCGGTAGACATTTCAGAGTTTAGACCTATCAGTCTCACGAATTGTCTAAGGTTCCTGTGAATAGACTAATTCCGGTGATGCCTACGATTATTTTCGAGAATCAGTGTGCTTTTGTTAGAAACAGGCAGTTAGTTGATTTGGTTGCGGTAGCACAGGAAACCATACATTTAGCACACAAGGATAGACGATCGGCGACACTATGAAAGGTTGATATGGAGAAAGCCTATGATCAGGTGAGTTGGGATTGTCTGGATTACTTGATGAGCAGGATGGGGTTTGGAATGACTTGGAGGAAATGAATGAGGGGCTGTTACTCTACGGCTTGATTTTTGATATTGGTTAATGACACTCCGGTTGGCTACTTCAACAGCTATAGAGGGTTACGTCAAGGGGACCCCTTATCCCCTTTTTTATTCAACATTGTGGGGAGGCGTTGTCGAGGCTGATGGTGTCGGCTAAATAGCTAAACTTAATTTCTGGTATCAAGGTGGGCAACTCTGGGACTCACATTTTGCACCTCCTATCCATGGATCAAAATTTCGGCCGATACCGATACGTATCGGACGATACGTATCGGTATTGGTATCGAACGATACATTGAATGTATCGTTCGATACATTCAATGTATCGTCCGATACCAACCGGTACCGATACGTATCGTCCGATACGTATCGTTTTGGAGCTCGGACGATACGTATCGGTAACCCGATATTTTGACCCATGCTCCTATCTATTTATGAGGCGGTTTCGGGCCAACTGATCAACTTCTCCAAATCATCTATCACGGGTATTGGGACTGATGAGCGTCTGTTGGAGGATTTGGCACTCACTGTTGGTTGCGTTGTGGAGGAGTTTCCCATTAGGTATCTGGGGCTGCCCCTCGGCCTAAGATATCCTACCGCAAGGGCCTGGGATCCGGTGGTGCAACGGCTTGAGCGAAGATTGTCCTCGTGGAAAGGGAAGTTGCTCAGTAGTGGTGGTTGCCTTTTGCTGGTTAAAACTGTGCTCGCCTCGTTGCCAATTTTCTACATGTCGATGTTCAAGTGCTCAAAAGGGATGAGTATGGAATTTTCTACATGTCGATGATCAACCGCCTCGAACAAATCCAACGGAATTTCTTATGGGAAGGATCGAGTATGGAGAAGCGCTTCCACCTCGTCAACTGAGACATTTGCCAACTCCCTGTTGGGTGTGGTAGGCTGGGCATCCGCAACCTGAAATGGACCAATGTAGCTTTGTTGGGAAAGTGGTTATGGCGTGTGGGGAGAGCGGAGGAGAGAGACAACCTTTGGCATAAGGTGCTGGTGGATAAGTACGGGGTTTCGTTTGGCAGCTGGGGTATAAATATCGTGGTGAATAGAGAGGAGTTTCCAACTAGTGGAAAGGTATTTGTGGCACTTGAGGTCTGTTCGCTAGAGGCTTGCGTTTTAGTTGGGGTTGTGGCTCTCGCATTCGTTTTTGGGAGGATGCTTGGATTGATTTGCGACCTCTCAAAGATATCTTTCCAAATATCTATGACATCTCTGTTAATCCGCTTGGTAAGATTGATGAGTTTGTTTCGGATTTGGAGGGTGGCGGGCTGTGGGATGTTGTTACTAGGCGATACCTATGAGATGAGGAGGTGACCGCATTTGCGAAGCTAAGTGTAACAATCACAGGCAGGATCGGATGTTATGGACTCATAGCAGCAATGGTCTCTTCAGGGTCAGGTCCTACTACAACATGCTTACTTAGCGACCCCTTATTCGATATTCTGGTTCTAGTCTGTGGAATGAGCCCATCCCTCTCAAGATTTGGTTCTTTGCGTGGACCTTATTCAGAGAGAAAATCCTCACTTTTGACCAGCTTATGCGAAGAGGGATGGTCGACCCGAATAGGTGTGTTATGTGCAAAAAGGCGGAAGAGAATGCGTCACATTTGATTTTGCACTGTGAGGTGGCTAGGGGGTTGTGGACCATTGTGCTTAAGTCTTTTAGTATGTCTTGGGTTACCCCTTCGACTCCCTATTGCCAGTGGTTGATATGGAAGTCCACCTCTGTGGATGATCATCGCAGGGGTTATTGGATGGCCGCTTTCTTTGCGGTGCTGTGGTGGGGGGAGAGGAACTTGCGAATTTTCGAACAGTAGAGCAGGCCGGTGGGGATGATCATGAAAGCCGTTAGAGACCTTGTTTGGTTTTGGGTGGCTAGAGGGGGGGGGGGGGGAGGGGCTTATATGGAGTACCTGGTATGGGACCCTGGTTGATTTGACATGGTCTTGGGGGCCGGGTTTGGGGCTGGTTTTTTCTGGTTTGGCCTTGTATTTTTGTCTGTTTTTCTTTTTTCTATTTTTTTGGTCGTGTCCTTGTATTGTCCTTCAGCGCCTTGTTGTTTTCAATATATTTTCTTTATCAAAGAAAAAAAAATCAATAAGTTACGGTCATTCAATTTCTAACAACATTTAGTAGCTTTCAATATTCAATGAAGCATCGATTTCATATGAATCAGAGTATAAAACACAATTGGTATTGAAATCCCCCTACCTTCGGTCCTAACATCGCAAGAAGGAATGAGATGATCCCGATCAATAGCGGCTGATTACTTTTCCTACATTGCACATTTATGTGATACATCAATGGCTAATGGCAACTACGAACAATTCCAAGTACTCGTTACAAATCAATCACGCAGAAATCTAGGGAAAAAGGGTTGAAAGGACAAATCTGGTCTGACTCGCTCGAGCGACAAGTGGAGTTCGCTCGAGCGACCTATCAGACAAGTGGAGTTCACTCGAGCAACTTATCACAGAAACATTTCTGTGCCTTTCAATATTCAATGAAGCATCAATTTCATATGAATCAGAGTATAAAACACAATTGGTATTGAAATCCCCCTACCTCGGGTCCTAACATCATAAGAAGGAATGAGATGATCCCGATCAATAGCGACCGATTACTTTTCCTACATTGCACATTTATGTGACACATCAATGGCTAATGGCAACTATGAACAATTCCAAGTACTCGTTACAAATCAATCACACAGAAATCTAGGGAAAAAGGGTTGAAAGGACAAATCTGGTCTGACTCGCTCGAGCGGCTAGTGGAGTTCACTTGAGCAACTTTTCACAGAAACATTTCTGTGCAGTCTTCACTATCTTGCTCGAGCGACAACCAAACTCGCTCGAGCGAGTTTCGGCCCAATGATAGGTGTGTAGGCTTTTACTTCAAAGTCCAAAGTACTGGTTTTAAAATCCACCTACCAAGGTTTGATCTTTAGACCTCTTGTCCACAACTCGACCCTTTGAACCAACATGCTATCACGTAGCTTGTGTAATTAGTGACAACATTAAATATAAGGGTCATTTTAAAACAGGTGTGCATCTTTAGTTTAAAATGTTTTGAAAACTCAAGGCATGCAGTGTATACCTTGTTAAGCGTATATACTTATTGGACGTATTAAGGTTTGGAAAATTTTGGATAGTTATAACAGTCTTCAAGCATCTCTAAGTGTCTTCTTCTCTCTTTTGTTCTTAAGCATCTTTTTCGCTCTTTAATTCTTCTAATCTTCTTCTAGCAAGCAGGGGGTCTCTTCCATGGCTCCACCGACTCTCTAAAGCTCCCTCCGAGGCTCTTACTCTCCTTCCTCCATCTCCAAGCTAGAAGAGAAGCATCAAATCAAGATTCGAGAATCAAGATTGAAGCCATCTCTTGTGTGGGATGTTTGTGTATTTTTTTACTATGTGTTTTTTTTTACATCAAGCCCCCTATTTTTTGTACTTTTTAATTTTACATCATCAATGCCTTCGTCCTCGAATGATCCTCTTAGATCGAAGTCTAACGATCTATGTTGGACATATGAACTTTACTTTAAGTCCTACGGAGAAGACCAAGTTACAATGTCAAGTGTCCAAATGTCACCCGAAATGCGAAGGGTGATTTTACAATGACTTGATAAAACTTCAAGGACAAAACATAATGATGATGTGATTTTACGAGACTGTGCTGAAGGGGGTAATCAACATTATTATTACAATGTTGATGATGATGAGGACGAGGAGGATAGATCAAATCCATCCACAACCACTACCCATAGTAGTAAACCACCGACTCTACCTCGTAAAAGCGCTCATGGTATAAAAGGTAATGGTATGTAAAAGTTTTTTTTCTTGAAGATCGATGCTAGGGACAAAGGCGAACCGATTCAAGTCGTGGCTAGGTGGTACCAAGCCGATATTGCCTTCAATACAGTTAAATTAAAGAGCTTTCGAGTTATGGTTGAAGCTCTAGGACAATTTGGCCATTCAATTTTCTTCACGGGCACTGGGAAGAGGAGATCTATATTACACCCCCTCCTGGCTATCAACTTCAGGGAAGGTGTGTCGGCTTCTCAAGTCGATCTATGGATTGAAGCAATCTCCAAGAGCCTGGTTTCATCGTTTAAGTACAGTTATACTTGCCATGGGCTTCATGCGGTGCCATTTTGATCATACATGCTTCATTTACACAAGTCCAGCTTGTCTTCGCATTATTCTTTTGGTCTATGTTGATGATATCATTCTCACAGACGATGACTCTTCATTTATAGCCCAGGTGAAGGCTGGTTTGGGTAAAGCCTTTGATGTTAAAGATTTGGGGAACCTTCAGTTCTTTTTGGGTATTGAGATTGCTAGATGTAGTCAGAGCATTTCTTTATCCCAGAGACGTTATTCTCTTGAGCTATTGAAGGACACTGACATGCTTGGATGTAATCCTGCTAAGTCTCCTATGGACCCCAAACACTATCTTCATGTAGATGTTGGGGATCTTCTTCCTAATCCCTCAGAGTATCAGCGACTTGTTGGCAGACTTATTTATATCACCAACACTCGGCCAGTTTTAGCCTTTGCAGTGTCCTTAGTTGCACAATTTATGCATGCTCTAAGGGCAACTCATATGGTTGTTGGTCATCGGATTCTTAGATACATGCAGGTCATCTTCATCTTAGCTGCTACAATGATGCCAATTATGCAGGGGCTACTACTGATCACCGATCTACTTCTGGACACTATTGCCTTTCTAGGTGGTAATCTCGTTGTAAGGAAAAGCAAGAAACAAGATGTTGTCTCCAAGTCGGGCGCTGAATCTGAGTATCGTGCTATGGCTCATGGGACGTGCGGCTACTTTGGTTGCATTCTCTTCTCACTGAGCTCGGCTATCCCCCTTCTCTTCCTATGTCTCTTCACCGTGACAACCAAGCTTCCATTGATTTGCTAGGGATTCAGCTCTTCGTGAGAGATTCAAATATGTTGAAGTGGATATTCATTTCATTCGTGAGAAATTTCAGGCTGGTTTCATTGAGACTTCAAAGGTTTCATCTTCCCAAAAGCTTGTCGATACTTTCACCAAAGCTCTTGGTCATTCTCTTCTTCAGGATGTTATTGTCGAGTTGGGCATGATAGATATTCATGCACCAACTTGAGGGGGAGTATTAGTGTGTAGAAAGTAGTTTATGCGTATGTCTGTTAGTGTGTGTGCCACTTATGGGGTGCGTGTACTATATACGAGTGTGTGAGTTGTAATTACCTTTATTAATGTAAAAGGCTTGTAGGGTTTCCCTAACTCTTGCTTAGCCATTCTATCTCTCTCTCCTCTTTCCTTCATACTAAACCCTAACCCTAAATCGCTTTCTGAAAGTTAAGTTGGTATTAGAGAAAAACGACCGCGTGATTGACAAAAAAAGCCTTTGTTGACGTCACCCTTCACCTTTGCCGACATCATGCCAACATTAGCAGTCAAAGTTTGCCTGCTTTAAATTGGGTCGAATTTATGATCGCTCTAAGTGCTACAAGCTACATGGTTTTCCTCCAAGTCAGGGTACTTCTACTGTGCATGTTGTCGATGTTATGGGTGTTATTGGATCCAGTTCCTCTGATGCTCTGTTGTCCTCAGAGATTCTTGCTGAGTCTCTATATGATCTATCTACTCTACGTGTTAAGCTTGCTGATTTGTATTGATGTCTTCAAGTTCCACAACTTGCTCCTGTGTCATGTACTTCATCTACCTACTTTGCTGCTATGTCCATCCCACCATTACCCTCAACTCCCTGGGTCATTGATTCGGGAGAATCTGATCATATGTCTTGTGAGTCCCCTTTATTCTCCGTTATCTACTACTAGGAGGTGCATATAGCTGATGGCTCTGTTATCCCTATCACTAGTCATGGTAATGCTCCCCTCTCAGCTAATTTATCTCTTTCAAATGTTATGCTCGTTCAAAATCTTAAACCTAATCTCTTATCTGTTAGTAGTCTTACCAAGCCCTTAAATTGTTCCATAACATTTTATCCTACTAAGTGCATTTTACAAGACCAGACTTCGTGGCAAACTTATGGCATGAGGTTCGAGCATGGTGGCCTATACTATTTTGACTCTGAGAGACCTCTGGTTGCTTCTACTTTGTCTTCCTTTCCTGCTCCTTTACCTTCGATTGAGGGATATAGATATTATGTTACTTTTATTGATGACCATTCTCGATGCACATGGGTATACTAACTGAAATCTAAAGATGGGGTACTCAACACCTATATCATCTTCTTTGTCATGATTCATACTCAGTTTGGGAAGACTATTAAGGTTCTTCGCTCTGATAATGGTGGTGAGTACACATCTTCATTACTTTGTTACTCGTTGTTATTGAACTTCATGAAACATTTTTTTATAGTTGTTTCACATGGTTAATTGAGGTGTTAGGATGCCATGAGATTGTCTGAAAGTATGGGGATTTAAGCACGCGTAGGAGCCTTAAAGTGCCGAGTCATATCGTCAGCTCACTCGACTTGGCTTGAAAAAATGGTATCCAGATGTTCTTATAGGTCGCCTGGAGAGCCGAGGCGAGCCGAGTTCGAGCCGCGCACTTTGGAGCTCGGTCGGCTTGGCTCGATTAGAATTATATTATATATTTTTATAGTTGAATAAATATGTATAAAGTAATTATTTTTAAAGTTACTTATTGTACCCTCCTTAGAATTCTCTAAAGATGACAAGGGTGTAGTAGTAATTTAAAAAAGAAACAACATATTTATGGCAGTTTCGATTTTTGAGAGAAACCCTAAAGTGTCTCATTGTTTTTAATGCTTAAGTAAGAGAAACCCTAAAACTAAAGCCTATACCTAGGCTCGAGTTCTTCTTCTCCTAGCCAACTGCAATTGCAACTGCAACAACAATCTAAAGCTGCCTTTTCTTTCTTTACTCATCTTCACCATTTGAACAACACCCAAAACCCAAAACACAAGCCTTTATTTGCACAAAAAGCAAGCACAAGCTCTCGGACTCAGATGTTGGATTCAGACGTTGTATTCACTAATAGAGCATTTTGTGATCGGCATCATGCACTCTTGCGGCCATTAAGAGAGCGGCAAAGTGTATTCTAAAATCATCCTTTTCTTTTTTCTTTCATCTTCTATTGCAATTTATCATTTCTTTCATTCCTTTGTTTTTTTTGTATGTATTATTTTTCATGTTCTTTTTACAGTTTATTATTTCTTGCATCTCCTTTTATTTTTGGGATATAGTTTTCATAATTTTTTTTACTAAAAATAATAATTAAATAATGATGACATATTCATAAAAAAATTTATGCTCAGCTTGAACTCAAGTCGAGCTCGACAGAGTTAAACTAGAGCTGACTAGAATATAAAAATGCCGATCTCAAGATGATCCTGTCTCGAACTCGGCTTGTTGAGAGCCCTAAGCATGTAGTAATTATATGCGACACAACCTTGCAAGTTCATTCACTACACACATTGGTCCAATGCTGCCATTCTCAGTCTACATTTTGCAACTGTGCGACACTTGTTCTTGGGTTGTTAGCAACCCAAACAAACACTTGAAATTTTAGGTATTGAGTTGTTATTGGCCTCAACAGCTTCAACATCATTCCATTTTCTATATATTTGGTCCTGGAAATAGATACGAGCACTGGTGTTTGATGCCATGTAAAATTTTGCATATCTATGTTCTTTAACATGTGCAGTGGAATTTTTCTGTCATTATCTTTGCATAAAATTGCTAAGATCTTTGTTCTTTATTATGTGTGTTCTTTATAATCAGTCTCTGTATCTTGATATCATCAGTTTCACTTTGCACAGACTCCAGATGGATCTCTATTGGATATCATTCGAAATGCTTTTGATCTTCTTACTTGTGATATAAATAAAAATTCCCAAGGTATATCATCTGAAAGGAGACGTGAAATTTTAGAATGCAGATTTTTTATTTCAAATCTGATGTATCGACTTTCTTGCTTTCAATTGTTTTTTTCTTGCTAATCTGAAATTCATTGTAGATTTGATTCAACCGAAAAATCTATTAGAGCGTTCCCAAAGGATTGAATGTGCTCTTGCTATAGCTGTGATATGAACTCTGTATCTCTTGAATAATTTGACACATTTTTTTTCCTTTATTTTTTGCATCTGCAATGTATTGAAAACCTTCGTTTTATGGTTTTTATTTTTCGAAAACATCTTAAGGCTTAAATTTTCTTCTAGTACTCAAAGTTGAATTGTTGCAATTGTCGACTCATTGGTTAATTCTACCTCAACACACTTTTATGGTATAAGAGATAAATACAAGATTGATGGTCTTCAATATATTGGAGCCGTCTTCACTATGGTGTGCAATTTGTCGTGAGAAGTCACTTGTAAGATGGCGATCTCCTTTGTGCTGAAAGGTTGATGGTGGATTAGCTAGTTATGTGAAGATGTGATTAGGGTTAGGTGAGGAAGGAGAAAGAGAGAGAGAAAATTAGGGTTGAGTTTTTAGCACTCTTCCCAATGCATATATATATATATATATACATGGGTCAAAATACCGGAAATTCGATGCGTATCGTCCTGACCTCCAGGACGATACGTATCGGGTATCGTCCGATACATTCAATGTATTGGCGATACATTGAATGTATCGGTTTGATACATTCAAAAAAAAAAAAAAAATCCCCAAAAAATCTGAAAAAATAGCAAAAAAATCTGAAAAATTATATTTATTTATTTTGTATTTATTTTAACTATTTTTGCTTTTATTTTTGACTTATTTGATGCATTATTTAGATGAATATATAAGTCGCATGCCTATTTTGAGACTTAACCCAAGTCACATGCCTATTTTGTGACTTATTTTTGACTTAAGATCACATTTTTGACTTAATGTAATAGATCTTCTAACATTATTTTTGACCAGCTGATCACATGCCTATTTTATTAACAATATTTCATAATTTGATCGACGCAGCCACGCATAAACTAAATTACAATGTATATTGACAAATAAATTATATATTATCAAAATTAATAGCTATGTTGATAAAAATAAATTTAATTGTATATGAAAAACTTACTTTAGAGCCACATTGAATTTCGTGGTGGTTCTTGGCCCTCATGATCATCATCGTCATCGGTGCGCGAGCTTTCCGGCCTTTACCTATAATGTTGGCCATATTGATACCCATGATCATATGTGCCCCCTTGAAACTGAGGCTGTAGCAACGAATATGGCTCAGTGTAGTACGTAAAGGCCGGTCCTCCAAAAATCTGACCAACGAAGTCATATGGCACCGGGTAGGTTTGTTGTGGCTGGTAGTATGGATTATTAGTTGCTGAATCTTCGGTATTTTGCAAACTGAATCCCCCGAAGCTAGAAGTCATATAATCCATATCCGTATCATCTTGTGGACCTTGTGGTGGTGGTGGTGTTTGATATGATTCCGACGCTCCTCTTCCTTCAACTCCTCCCATTCTAAATGTAGGAGTGTCGAACTGTGTTAACGGTGTCGAGTCATCGTCTCATGCCGCCATATCTCTATAAGGATCAGAGGTACCAGCATCCTCCCCTCCACCACTAGTGCCAACGTCCCCTCCACCATCATGCCCTCCACCATCATCCTCACCACTCCGATCATCACTCTGAAATCAAGCGTTTATCCATCAGATCCAACCACTGAATGATGATTCAATCTTCTTTTCCGCCTCGGTGGTTGGGAAGCCTGCTGCTCCGCTACTCTTTCAGCATTGTCCAGTCATTCAGTGCTCTCAGTATCCAAGACTGACTCTCTCTTCGATCCATTGATTCAAAGGGTCATCCTCGAATATATAATCCAACTGGATGGGATCAAAATATTCACTGTCTGTAAGGTAGAATATGATAGATGAATTAGTATAATATGTAAGTAAGACTTCATATAATTGAGGATCTAAGACTTCATGTAATTCCTTACCACGGTTGGTCCTCTATATATTCCTGACCCTTAATCGCATGTTGTAGTGACAGTAGACTAACTTTTCCAATCGGTCTATAGTTAGTCTATTCCTTGTCTTAGTATGAATGAGAGAGAAAGTGCTCCAATTCATTCATGATTGACGAGGAATACGTTTGCGACAATACCCTCATTGCTACTCGCCTCAATATCGAACCATCACCTCCATAATGCATCCACCACTCAGCGGGTTTGTCGTGTTTAATTTGGGATTGCGCCAACGGGGTCCCAAATGACCCATGTCTCTTGCGAAACATGTCAATCTATAAAGATGAAACACAGTAAGGCACATATCAATAAATAGATGATAATATCACATGACATTTGACTTATTAGTTGTAAGGTATGATACTATGATTACTCACATCTCTTATGGCTTGACCTTGGTCCGCCAACTCAGGGAGCATTCTTTGAATTACATTGAGCAAACCGGTATACACTTCATCAGTGTCAATCAGCTCGAAGCGTCGCGTATACTGGGAGGCTGGATTCAAGTAGTGTGCTACACATCAAATATGAGCAATTTCATCAGTATATGAAAATAATAAATAAATAAATAAAAATCACTACATAATTGTACATGTTATATCTGCTGCATGCAAGTACTGGTGAAATTGTGTATCCTACCTCTTGTCGATAATCGCCCAGTATCCTTTATATTTTGTAGGGCATTTGATTTTTATAGCCAATTTTGCCTTATCCATTGACTCATAAACGTACCCTATCGTTGGTTTCTCATCACCATCAACTAATCTCAACACTTGCACCAACGGGATAGTGACGACGATCAGGTGGTCGACATCTGTCCAAAACTGCGTGCTGTAGATCAGGTCAGCAACTTCAGTGCAAGCTAGTCTCCTATTTCATGTTGATTCCATTCTTCCGACGACACCAGCTCACGCCTATATCTAGCCAAACTCTGTAGGGCTAAGAACTGTGTTGCAAAACGTGTAATCGCAGGTCGGAGCAACTCATTGTTCGTGAAGGCTCTCATTAAATTGACCAGCTTGTCACTGTTGTACAGGTAGGAAGTAATCGTTCTTCCCTTCTGAATAGTTGCCTGTGCCTTGCTTTTCTTTCCTAAATCCTTAAGAATGAGGTCCACGCAATGAGCGGCACATGGGGTCCAGTACAGGTGACGTCTCTTCGTCATTAGTTTTAATCCTGCGGCTTTATAATTTGCCGCATTGTCTGTTATCACCTGTACAACCCGCTGCTCTCCAACCTCTTGAACTATCATATCCATTAGTTGAAAGAGGTAGTCAACAGTCTTTACGTGTCTAGAAGCATCAACTGATTTCAAAAATACTGTCCCGGCATCGCTGTAAACCAAAAAGTTGATCAAACTCTTTTTTGTGGGACCAGTCCATCCATCGCACATAATTGTGCAACCTCTCTTATCCTATACATCCTCAAAGCTTTGTACATAGGCAGTTATCTCATTGTACTCATTTGTTAGTAAGGGCCCAGATATCTAGTATGGAGAAGACTTTTTAACTCTTGGACCAACTTCTGCACTTGTATCAATCATGCTTTTGAAGTACAACGACTCTGCTACTTGGCTCGAAATGTGGTTGTATATAAAAAACTTGGCAATGGATTTTCCAAGCTTCTTCTCCATTTTTGTAAGTGAGATTGCACTTAATTTGGTTTGTTTGGCACTTTCAGTGCGATACATGAACGGATCCATGGGGGCTGTAGTACGGCCTCTAGTAGACGGCCTATAGTCCCTTTCGGATGCTGACCTACGCAACCTGACAGTCTGCTCAACATCCTCATCATCCTCAACAACATGTGGCCTATGACTAGATCCACCACCGGTAGCAGGCATGGATGGGCCCTTCAACCTGGACCGAAATCGATAATCGGCTTCTTCTTAATTTCGCCGCTGTTGTGCTACTTTAACACTTTCTCTCATAGCTCTCGCTATCTGCTCATCCTCATCCTCATCCTCATCATCCTCAGGTGCAGCTGATGTAAACTCTGGATCTGGCCTCCTGATTCTCTCATACATTTTCCTATCACGATCAGCTTCAACTTTTTTCTTTCCCTTTGCCGCTTGTAAACTAGCTATGATATTTTATTTTACTTCTCTGGGTACATAGGGACACCCTCGTCTCTCCCTTTACGTGAGCCAGATGCTCCTTTAACCGTGTGATTCCTCCTCCCAGCAGTTTTTTTCCACAAAGCTTACATTGTATCTGGAGTCTATTACCATCTATTATTGTACCGTATTGCCACGCTAGATCTGTCAATCGTACCATATTTATTTATTTCACCTGCATGAATGAGCAAACGATTGCATTAAAGTAAACATCTAATTTACACTTGAAAATAAAATTTATTTTTTAATTATTGCTATTTTAAAAATATTAGATTATATTTTATTAAATTTATTTAATATTATTCTAATTTTTATAAAATATAGATTACATTTGAAATTTTATTTTATATTATTCTAATTTTTAAAAGATTAGATTATATTTTACCAAATTTATTTGATATTATTATAATTTATGAATATTTATTTGGTATTATTTTAATTTATGAATATTTATTTGATATTATTATAATTTATGAATATTTATTTGGTATTATTATAATTTATGAATGTTTATTTGATATTATTATAATTTATGAATATTTATTTGATATTATTTTAATTTATGAATGTTTATTTGATATTATTATAATTTATGAATATTTATTTGATATTATTTTAATTTATGAATATTTATTTGATATTATTATAATTTTTAAAAATTTATTCCATATTATTCTAATATTAATTATTTTAATTATATGTGACGGTCACATATAATCAATATGGGTCACATATAATTAAATTTATTATTAAAATTAATATGGATCACATATAATTTAATATGTGACCCATAAATTTAATTATATGTGACCCATATTAATTTTAAGTTTAAATTATATGTGACCCATATTGACCCCATTATTTTATTAATTATATGTGACCCATATGATATGTGACCCATATTGATTACATGTGACCCATAATTATAATTATTTATATTATTTTTGACTCATAATTTTAATTAATTTAAATATTTTAAATATTTTAAATTATTTTTTCTCTCTTCTTAATTTAAATAATTTAAATATTTTAATTATTTTTGACCCATATTTATGGATAGATCTACCATTAAATATGGTAGATATACCAAATTTATGGCTACATCTATCCTTATATAAGGTAGATCTACCATTATTGTAGATCTACTCATAAATTTAAATAATTTAAATAATTATAATAATTAAAATTATGGGTAAATGATAAAATTTAAACGTAGATCTACCCTTAAATAAGGTAGATCTACCCTATATAAGGTAGATCTACACTTATATAAGGTAGATATACCCATAAATTTAAATAATTATAATAATTATAATAATTAAAATTATGGGTAAATGATAAAATTTAAAGGTAGATCTACCCTTAAATAAGGTAGATCTACCCTTAAATGTACCCTTAAAATTATGGGTAAATGATAAACATGTGCCTTTCACGTTGATCCCGTGATTTTTTGTGCGATTCGGCGGCGATTTAGGGTGCAAATAACCCAAAAATAAGAGAGGAAGAAGGAAGAAGAGAGGAAGGAGGAAAATGGGAAAAAAAAAGGGAAAACCCGACCCTTTAGTCGGGTCAAAGGGTGGGGCCCACTGAATCGCCAAATTATCGGACGATAATTTGAAATTATCGTCCGATACGAACGATAATTTGAGCAGTCCTTTTTTATTTTTTATCCAAATTATCGGACGATAATTTGAAATTATCGTCCGATACAGACGATATTTTGCCCGTATCGGACGATAATTTAACTATTTTATATAGGGTACGATACATGCCCTATGTATCGTACCGCTGACCTCCAAAACCGATACGTATCGGTATCGGACGATATTTTGACCCATGTATATATATATATATATATATATATATATATATATATATATATATAATCTTCCATGACACATACTATGGAGTTTTACAAACAAAGGCAAAAGATGTAAGTGATTCCACTGACACCAGACACACCAAAATTATACCACTCATACTCACAGAAATAAAGATATTAACTCTACATTCCCCCTCAAGTTGGTGCATATATATTTATCGTGCCCAACTTGTTATTAATATCAAAGTCTATTTCCACTCAAGGCCTTAGTGAACATCTCTGCCAGCTGATTTTTAAATCTGACTTGAGGATTGCACACTTCCTTACACTATCTTTTCGCGAATGAAGTGACACTTAACCTCTATATACTTGGTCCTCTAATGGTATACATGATTCTCAGCAATGGGATGCGCAACTTCAATTGTCTCCATACAAAATCATGAGGAATTTCTCTTCAACTCCAAGATCAGCAAGGATATATCTTACGATAAAATATGTAATAGTAAATTAAAGTTACGGTTAGGTTGGTGAAGGAGAGGAAGAAGAAAAGAAACAGGAGAATTGAGGAAATTAAGATTGTGTATAAGCACACACAAACCCCTTTCCATTATTGGTACTTATATCACTTACATACAAACTAATAATGACACACCAATTATCTCTAAGACACCCTCTTACATGTAAAGAAATAAACAAATACAACCACACACACACACCAAATTAATGATCTTTTTTTTTATCGGTAATAGAGTATATATTGATAAGCAGCAAGGCGCTGACGAAAAACCAATACAACAGGACACGACCAAAAAACAGGAAAAAAAAACACAGTTACAAACAGCTACCTTCACTCTCACTCCCCCCGAAACATAACTCGGGTCCCGCCCAAAACATCCCCCCTCGACCCCACATCCCCCTTAGTAGCCAAGAACTACATCAGGTCACAGACCTGCTTCATGATCATCCCCACCGAACGACTTTTATTCTCAAAAATCCTGTGGTTTCTTTCACCCCATATAGTCCAGAACACAGCGAAAGGGGCCACCCTCCAGAAATTAGACATAGGACCATCGGCACAAGCGAGATCCCACATCAAGAATTGAGATAGGGGCGTCGTCGGCATCACCCAAAACATGCCAAAAGATTTAACTACAATACACCATTAACTCATGAGCCACCTTACAATGTAGTAGAAGATGAGCAACGGTCTCCTCACAATTACACATAATGCAGCAGTTCAGGATTTCTTTCCCCCGATGAATGAGCTGATCCAACATTAAAATCCTTTCTTTGAACATAGTCCACATAAAGAACTTGACTTTTGTGGGAATAGCTTCCTTCCACAACCCGGCCGCTTCAAACCTGATCAAGGGTTGCGAGGACAACAACGTATAGTATGACTTAACAGAGAACAGACCTTCGGTACTTGGCCTCCACCTACGTTGATCTCTCTCAACCCGATTACGCTGAGTACCATAAAGCAGTTGCATCAGGTTGGCAAACGAAATCACCTCCTCATCCCTCAGCAGCCTTCTAGTAGTAACGGTCCACATTCTCTCCCCGTCGGTCTCGGAGACGAAGTCGTCGATCATAGCTTGAGGATTCACCGAAATAGAATAGATATCCGGGAAGGAAGATTTAAGGGGCTCGTTGTCCGCCCAGATATCCTTCCAAAATCGTCCACACCCCCAACTGTAACACAGGCCTTTGGAAAACCGCTCCCACGTACTACACATATCCTTCCACCATGCCGAAAAGCGTCTGTGACAGACCACCGAAATGCCCCAGTTTCCGACCGAATTGCCGTACTTCTCGCTCAGCACCACACGCCATAAACTGTTCACTTCCTCATCCCTCCCCGCCCGCTAAAACCACTTACCAAGCAGCGCTATATTAGTCGACTTCAAACTGCGGATACCCAGACCACCATAGCAGATTGGCAAAATTACGGTGTCCCAATTAACCAAATGATACCGTCTAGAAGTCCCTGAGCCCTCTCATAGGAAGAGTCTTTGGATTTGTTCAAGGCGCTTGATGACTTTCATTGGACATTTAAATAAGGACATATAGAAAATAGGCATCGACGACAAAACTGATTTGAGCAGCACAAGACGGCCTCCACTGCTGAGCAACTTTCCTTTCCAAGTTGATAGTCTTTGCTCGAAACTCTGCACAACTGGATCTCACTCCCTAGCTGTGGGGGATCTCAACCCAAGGGGCAATCCCAAATACCAAATAGGCAGCTTGCCCTCAACACAATTCACAGAAAGGGCCAACTCATCTAAAAGAGCATCATCGGTGCCAATACCCGTTGTCACAGACTTGGACAGATTGATCCGTTGACCTGAGACCACTTCATAAATGGAGAGAACATCGGTCAAAGACTTAAATTCCTGAGCATCAGCTTTACCAAAGATTAAAGTGTCATCCGCAAATTGGAGATGCGACATGTATCTATCTTGGGATCCCACCCTAATACCAGTTATGAAATTGGATAACTTGGCTCGAGTGATCAGCCCCGATAAAGCTTCTCCCACCATGTTAAAGAAAAACGGAGATAGTGGATCCCCTTGACGAAGACCACGTGAGCTCTTGAAATAACCGGCAGGAGTACAGGATCGAGAACCAGGCCGAAGAATAGCAGCCCCTCATCAATTTCCTCCAAATTTCTCCAAACCCCAGCCCGTGCAACATATACTCAAGGCAGTCCCAGCTCACCCGATCGTATGCTTTTTCCATGTCCACCTTCCAAAGGGCAGCCGGTCTGCATTGAAGATGAGCCGAGTGGATGGTCTCTTGGGCCAACACCACCTGATTGAGTAGGTGACAACCTGCCACAAAAGCCCCTTGATTAACCGAGATATTGGCACCCATAACCAGCTTAAGACGATTAGCGAAGACCTTAGTGATAATTTTATAAAGGCAATTAATGAGGCTTATAGGTCGAAAATCTGCAATATCCTCAGCCCCATCTTTTTTGGGTATGAGAGTGATAAACGTAGAATTGAGACTGCGCCCTATGAACCCCGACGAATGGAATTCCATCAGCACCTCCATTAGGTCCTCCTTAATATTCGGCCATAAACATCTGAAGAACTCCATTGTGCATCCATCAGGCCCTGGGGCTTTGTTCTTAGCCCCAAATCTAATAACCTGCCAGATCTCCTCTTCCCTAATAGGTTGCTCCAACATCACCTGCTCCTCGGCATCAAGGGTCTGAAAAGGGATCCCATCCAAATCTGGTCGCAGGAACCCCTCATCTGAGTACAACTCCTTATAGTAAACCACAATGTTGTCTTGAACCTCCTCCTCCTCAGTATAAGCCACTCCCTTCCCGTTCGACATTTCCCATTGTAATCGAGCTAGCTCTCGCGCGCCCCCTCGGTTCCTCCTCTTTATCCTCGTACGATTCATCAAAATTGATCGGAACATATCCCGGAGCTCATTGTCGGGCCCTTTGAAAGACATCCCGAGATCACGCCCCACACGAATCAAGCGATCGATGTCTTCACTCAGATCCGTCGCTCGGATAATAAGGTGAATACCCAGTCCATTCAATGCTAGGCATAATGAGTATAAGGACTTCAAAATAACCTCTTTTCATCCTATGAACTTTAAGGTGTATGAAGTATCATATTTGACTCTTGGAGCGGAGCGATAGAGACTCCATTTCACTTAGGTTGATCTAGGCCGGAGGCAGACCTACGTCAAGGTAACCCTTCTTTGAAAGACTTTGGTATTGCTCCTGGATCAGAATCCAAATAATGAATCAGAGCACATGGAGCCATCTCGTTATCTTCTTAACTGTCAAGAAAAAATATGGTGGACTAGTTGATCTTTACATCAGTTGATGAAAGAGCCCAATGCAAAAAAAATGCATGTTGGGTCTTTGAAACAGTTCGAATCATTTCGATAATAATCAGTTTGATCTGTTTTACCGAGAAGGTCTACGGTTCGAGTCCGTATAGCCCTATACATTACATTTACATTTTTATATAATTTTGATTTCCTCATTAATACTTGTGGCCGGTCGGTTGGTTGGTCCATAGAAATGGAGTCATTCCCACATGCTCACGGAGATCCCCGGGGGATAAAAATGAAAACAATTAGTCATTTCAATGGAGCCAATCAAGATGTTTCAAATATCGGATAAAAAAATCCATTCTAATTCATTAATCCGCGTGGGTGAATTACATACAATTTTTTCCTCTTTTCTTGTCCATGATCAAAGAGTCAGTGATATGTGATATTCCTTTGTTTTTGTATACCCAATACTAGTACTAGTAAATTGACGAAGTCAAAATCATGACATGAGCCTGGCTAAAAACTCCAACCTGACCCAACCAAATCGAATAGCAAGTCACATGGATCGAGGACCTACTCTTGTTCTTGTATTTGTGGAAAAGCCAGCGTTTCAAAAACGAAGCTCTTTTTTAAGTTTCATTGTAAACAATGTAAAGTAAAATAGGCTTTTTGTATAACTTGCCTAGCAAAGGAAAAACAAGTAATCATTTTTCTGTTTCTGTACAATCCTTATCCTTTTTTATTCCAACCCAATCCAATTGCTCGTCATTCCAATTCTACTGATACAGACTTTATGCAAGAAAAGAAGATTAGGGGCCCATTTGCACTTGGACGAGTTAGGAATCCCCCAACTCATTACTTTTTGGCGGAACAACAATCCCAATTTATTGTTTCAGAGATCAAAAATGGGTTCTATTCTAAATGTATCAACGTTTGTGCCCTCTTTCTATGAGTTAGTTTGGGTTGGGGATTTAGTCTGTCGAATCGTTCGATAACGTGTGATTCCATCAGAAGTATCTTCTGTTGATCATTTACAATTCAGCCGACTCCACCACTACCACTGTGCTACGCTCCATTGTTCCATTGTGTAGGTTTGCTTCAAAAGAAACCCTTTTCTTTTATTGTTACGAGCGAAACTTAACCCATTGCTTACTAGGTGTTATTTTTTGAAATGAAAAAGTATTTCAAGCCATTCCATTTCGAACCAATTTCGAATACTAAAGATCGCGTGACTCTTTGAATACTTCTAACTGTATTTAAATAAGAATTAAATAACATAAGAATTAAATAACTCGGTGGTTTCTGGGGGCCAGGGTCAGGTAGGGATAGTACAATCCAAAAGTCTCCAGTTTAGGTATAGGAACATATGAGTTATTATATGTAATGTAAGGGTTCCTCGTAATTTAACGGATTGCATCAAATTAATTAAGTATAAATCTGGACAAGGAGATAGAATCTAATCGGTCGATGCATTCTATTCAATAGAAGCAATGATCGATCCTCTACCCGGATCTTAATGAAAAGAATAGACCAACACCAACCGAGAAGAATATATCATAAATCCCAAGATGAAAATCCCGAGACATTCTACTCCATCTGACTACTTACTCTATTCTAAATCATTAAGAAAAAGATCAAAAATGAGCCATCCCTCTTCTTTGATTTGATTATATCATATATTATTTTATTGAATATTTGAATATTCATATTGAATTCCTTTTTTTTACGATACAAAGTGTGAGAGAGTTTGATTTGTATAAGAGCATGATATGTCTACACCATATCTAATATAGAATCGAAGTTAAGTGTAAGTGGGATTCCGTTGGATGAATCTTGAAACGAGACATGCCCCGCAACAAATAAACGAAACTATGTAGTTCGATCAAAATCAATTGTTGTTTCGACTAAGCAGTTATGAATGAATTGACAATTTCAATTCGAATCGACTAATTCGGTATATTCCACATTCATAGGAGTGCATCTATGTTTCTGCTTCACGAATATGATATTTTCTGGGCATTTCTAATAATATCAAGTGTTATTCCTATTTTGGTATTTCTCATTTCCGGAGTTTTAGCCCCGATTAATGAAGGACCAGAGAAGCTCTCTAGTTATGAATCGGGTATAGAACCAATGGGGGATGCTTGGTTACAATTCCGAATCCGCTATTACATGTTTGCTCTA